>OW028754.1:18374925-18999925 GCA_932294355.1 Aporophyla lueneburgensis
CGCAACCTGCACTGTGCCTTACCAAAATTAACTCATCCTTATATTCATTTAATAGTTATTATAAAACTAAATATCACGCAAAGTGCAATGGAAAGAGCAATGCTTGGAGTGTCCCTACATTATCAAATCAGGAATAAAGAGATACGCACGAGAACCAAGGTAACCGGCATAGCCCGTAGAATTGCTAAACATAAGTAGCAGTGGGCAGGGCATATTGCTCGCAGAACAGATGGCCGATGGGGTTGAATGGTTCTGCAGTGGCGAACGCATACTGGAAGACGTAAAGTTGCAAAGCCTCCCCATGGGTAACCGATGACCTTGCGAAGGCCACAGGAATCCGCTGGATGCAGGAAGCACAGAACCGAGGAAGTTTGGGCGAGGCTTATGTTCAGCAGTAGACGTTTTTCAGCTGAAATGATGATGAAACATATTCAGATCGCAGAATAACCAAGGTCAATTTAAATCTGCCGCAAATGTGCTGTCAAAGAATCTTCATAAATCATTTTATATTCTTTAGAAGCAAACTAATCTTTCCTTCTACAAACGTTCCCATGGAATACCACTCGATGGTAGGCACGACTGATTCCGAGAAGTTTCTGATTAGTAAATGAAGTGAACAAAGCATAGAAATCAAGCGATTGTTCGACATAGTTTATAAGTCTTCTGATATAATTCTCAGAAAGGTGAAGCATATAAAGGTGCCTTATAGTTCACCTACGAAGGTATTCTCTCCTTCAGGAAGGCAAGATTTTGGCTAGCGGACATGGTTCCATTGTTCCAATCCGATTCTAAAAATACGAGCAGCTTTAGTTCGGTTCCGAAGACAACCCATTTTAACAATAATCTCAGATAAACAAATGCTTTAGTTTTGGTACCGTGTTAAATTAAAGCCCCGTCTTAGGTTATTGAGAAACAAAATGAAAGAACCATTCTGAAATTATATTTTTATGTTCATACTATGTATTTTTTATTGCTGTTTATGTATTTTTGCACTGTAGTTACGTAGCGGACTGTACAAGGTTATAAAATGTTAACAGTTGCAGCACACGAACGTATTTAATTAGCGGAATTTGATTACCAAAAGTCAATAGTAATCGTATCCACTTGATTTTAACGTCCATTCCGATGTCACAGTTAATCTCAGTTCAGATTAACTTTTGTAATGCAATGTGAATCCGGTTTTATACTTAATGCCGTCGTCAGTGCTCACTCTTCCGTAAACTGTCTGTCTTTGTTGTTGCAGCATCGGTTTTCTCAACTGTGTACAAGTAAGCATTCAGTCGGACAACGCATTCTAGACAGACATTGTGCAACGTACACTGACGATGCATTTGTTCTCGCTTAGCCCAGTTCAATGATGTTGCACTAACCCACAGTCCCACAACGCTTGTTACAATATCCATCGCTATGAGCAACAAAAGGAAAATCTGTTTGAATTCAGTTATCAATTAGACATACTTCTTAGCGTTGAAATAACATTACACGAGCAGTTTCCAAGGGATAGATAGTTGCAGAAAAGTTACGTAATGAGATCATTGTTTCAGTCTGTAACCTTGCCTACGGGCTGCGAGAGGAACCTACCTCCGTAACTTTGATTACCTACCGTCTACTGACACGAGTTACTGAATATTTAAAATATTTCACTAACTTGTTGCTTTTGATTGCGCACTAATATGTTTAGTACATGATCGAATCGAATTTGTAATGTGTTTATGATTGATTCAATCGTTATGTTTATCTCAAGGAAGTTGATGTTAACTCATATTATGAAACAATATCGTTTTAACTAGCTGGTATTACATGATATACTTAAAATAATTGATTTTATTCACTTTCAATTATAATATTCGTGACAACCGCCCCGCGCCCCTCGGTTTCACCCGCATAAGTCACGATCCCGTTTCATTATCGGGATAAAAGTAGTCCGTGTCCTATATCAGGTCATAATCTACCCATGTGCCAAATTTTGATCCAAATCCGTTCAGCCATTTTAGAATGAAAGCGTAAGCGACAAAAATAACAAAAAAAACCGGCCAAGTGCGAGTCGGACTCGCGCACGAAGGGTTCCGTACAAACCTGTAGGTATTCTCGGTTTATGCAGAAGATTCATGTTTATAAAAATAAATGTTTTTTTTTAATTTTTATATTTCTGTTGATTAAATGAAAGGTAAATTGCGGTTTACGATTTATGACGTTTTAAAAAAAACGAATTACTCGATTTCGTTCAAACCAATTTTCGGTGGTAGTTTACATGGTAATGTACATCATACATTTTTTTTAGTTTTATTTTATTTTAGAAGTTACGGGGGGGGGGGACACACATTTTACCACTTTGGAAGTGTCTCTCGCGCAAACTATTCAGTTTAGAAAAAAATGATATTAGAAACCTCAATACCATTTTTGAAGACCTATTCATAGATACCCCACACGTATGGGTTAGATGAAAAAAACCATTTTTGAGTTTCAGTTCTATGTATGGAGAACCCCACGATTTATTGTTTTTTTTTCTATTTTTGTATGAAAATCTTAATGCGGTTCACAGAATACATCTCCTTACCAAGTTTCAACAGCATAGCTCTTGTAGTTTTGGAGAAAAGTGGCTGTGACATACGGACGGACAGACAGACAGACAGACAGACATGACGAATCTATAAGGGTTCCGTTTTTTGCCATTTGGCAACGGAACCCTAAAAAGAAACAAATATCAATTTAGACTATGCTGTCTTTGCATAGAAGTCAACTGAACTCATAATTTAAGTTACCACAACGCACTATGGTACGCTTTAGCTGAAATGGTTTACACTGGTGGTGTCTAATTCAGTTATTTCCCCATAACACCCGTGAATGTAGTAGTTGTAGGTTAACCGGACGCGTTGCGCCCCCTCGTGCGTTGAACTGCCGGTTATATTTAACTGCGACAACACGTGTGCACCGGCAATACGACACACGGTGCTCTCCAACTTGGATACAGTTTTAACTCACTAAACTGTTCATATTTTGCGCGTCTTACTCATCCCAAGCTTGCATATCGCATCGCATAATATACATAGACGACTCCATGGTTCAGCTTGAAGAAACCATTCACTAACTCTCATACTTTCAAAACTGCAAGGAACTTTAAAGAACCCTCTTAAATTATGGTGCAGGAAACGATGCTTTAAAATTTGCACTCTCCGGTAGATTTTAGCCGCCAGTCAGTCGCCGAAAGTGCATTGTCGGCCCTCCATAAAAGTTTGCCTTTCATTGAGGAACTGTGTGTGAAGGTGAAGGCATTCTCTGGTACCTGGGGATTTACAATGGAGTTCAATCAACCCGTGCACCGCCCACCCAGCCTGTCATTGTGACGTGCACTACACTACTCTATTGTCCCTTCCTAAGTCATAGTGCGCCTCTACAATGTTCCAAGATTATTTATAGTCTTGGTCTTTTTATGCCAGTGCCATCTTTTTATTAACCTTTTGAATGTCTTAAGTTACACAGTTCGACATAAGCAATTGTCGTTCTATTGTGTCTCTAATTACGGCATTCCATGAGTTAATTTATAATAGTAAATAAACTCTTAGTAAGTTGTATCCTTTTGCAACCCTAAGTTTAAGCCTGTGCGTAACTCAGTTTTCAATTACTTATCATCTGTTTTTACGCCAAAAATTAAAGAAACTAAATTCGAATTTTGGGTCTTAAATAATAGTACCTACCAAGGTACTCTAGATTGGTCTTTAGAATTCAGATAATATCAAAATGTACAAACTCTAATAATGTTACATTCTATAATATTACATATTAAGTTAGAGTTAAATTGCTTATTAGCCTTTTTGGCTAGATCTGGAAAACCAGCGCTGGGGCAGGTCTCACATAGGTCACAGCATTATGCTGAGTGATGGCCGTTTTGCGTGGATGTGACGCATACTTTCCCACACCTTATTTTTTTATGTTTTTGGTCTTTCTGTGCGTCATGTTTGCCGCAAATAAACGTATTTTCTGTCTTTCTTTTTCTTAGATCGTAATTAATTACTAAGAAAAAAAAATCTATAATAATGTAATTTCTGGCAGATTATTCTCAGTCCATAAGCGCAAAAAGCCCGCCTTTGCTAAGTTGGAAAGTCCAAACGTGCAAAGTAGGTAGTTGTAACTAAGGTGGGCTGCCCATAAGTTACGTACAAAGTGTGGATACACGAACTAGCTAAGTAGGGCTATCGATTAGGTTCATACTACCCTGTAACCATTACGTTATAAGTATAAGCTACACCCATAGTTTTATAGACACAACAATATATTCACTAAGGCATGCCTCGAATGTAGACCTCGTCAACAAACTACATGATGTTCGCAAACTTTTCGTGTAAATAAGTTAGCCAACTAATAATGTAAACTTTCTGCGGTACTGGCCAGTCAGCATATAATTGTTTACGTTGCTGCTGTTAAATTTCGAGTTGAATTTCCATTAAAACCATTTGGCTGCATAGCAAAAAATAAGCACACGAATTTAGAGAAGAGGCCGCGTGGTGCGAACTCGTCGCAGCCGAGGCGTATTGATCGGTGTGCGCGCGCAGCGTCTGCCCAAGTGTACACAGACGGCCGGTGAAGCGTTTCGACGCCGTGCCACGACAACTCTACTCCACACTTAGATCCACCAGAACGTCATCGGCTATTCAGTTTTCCTCTATACGCAATCTTTGAAAACAAGATCGCTCCATTTTCGTCCTCGATCCCATGGGTTCAAGCATTCTGAAGATAATGACTATATTTTACTCAAATCCACACCTGAAGCATTCCAATGAAATAAACATGAATCGTGTCCTGTGTAATACGCACGACTAAACATAGTTTGCGGCGTGTAATGGAGGCGATCAGCTGTGTGGATCGTTGGCAGTCGCCCCCGCGCCCTACCCCGCCGCTTATCTGACATCCTCCCGCGTGATAAATAGTCCCGTTGTATCTTCACCCTCACCGCAAGGACAGCACTCTATCGACTGGGAAGATACTGCTTTACGTGCACTAAATTCGCACCCTTATAAATACAATCAATTAGTTAAAACATTAGAAAAGCTAATGGCGGTAATATGCAAGGAATTTGACAATATCTTAACACGTTCCGGGACACTTGACTATTTGCAAATGTAATGATATGACACTTCAAAATCCCATACATTTTGTCATACCGTCTACAGCCGTACTACCTCATTACATATATTTTTAATTTTTTGATATGACAAATACGGCCACAGACGTTGACGCCTACTGTACTTGTATGGCTCAGTCTACGCCTGTCGGCGGTGTGCATGTGTTGTTTTGGTGCATAAGCACTGCGTATGTGTGTGTTGAAAAATGACTCGAAAAGAGTTTGCCGTGACACCCACGAACAAATGAAGTCGCGTGATGTGACACTAGATCATGTGCTTCTTAGGAATACTATGGGCAAGCAACGGCTATCGACGGTTTGCCAAATTACATGAAATAAAGTTCACCGCCCTTAGCCGTACTGTCACGTAACGATATACCGACATAACGTCAAGAGGCGGTCTGTCCCGGAAAGTGTTAAAAGAATTTTCCTCTGGCGTTTATTTGATAAGGCTTTCAAATTTTAATTTCATTAATGGCAAAGCTACGTTGATTAAAGCCAACGATTAAACAATCTTTAACCCAAGACCAAAGATCAAAACCCTGCTTAACCCGCTGGGACTAAAGATATCGAATTGCCAAAATATCTTCGTCGGCGCGACGGCACCCTCTGAGGTCGGATAAACTGCTACTAAGGTTTTGAGAGAAACGAGATACGCTACAAGGATCCCTTTTGTGATTAATATTCCCTTAGAAATGAAGAACTTGTTTCTCTCTGAGTTATGATTAATTTTTACATTTATAAAATATCCAATCGTTCATAGTAGGTATTTCTTTCTAGAAGTCTTTTTCTCTTAGCGTGTGCATAAGTTAAAGACAACAAGCTTTTTATTTTAGTACACGAAACTTATTGGCCTTTTCCTACATCGGTTAGCCGTATTCATCAACAGTCCATTAATTTTCAAACGTTTTTACCATAAAGAGGAAAATAACCAAGCGAACGGTCAATTTATTGCAGTTAATTGATGCCACGACAATGACCGTATTAGCCTATCATTCGTAATGAAGAGGACATATAATGTGCAGGAGAGGCAGCTTGCGCTAACCGCAACCAAACATATTAAAGTATGTAGATACGTATGATATCTCTAATGCGAGCGACGCCCTTATGTAAGCCTGATGTTAATGGCCACAATGAAGTGCTGAGCACCGAGGTGGACGTTCGGTATCATACGTAATATTCCAGTGACCCTCAAACGTACACTTGACTACTAACCTTGCTCCATTCGCTGGCGGCAAACGTTACCGACTATTACCTTACCGCCTCATCTACTCGTTGTTAGTCATTCGCGAGGTCGAATCCGCAGGTTTGGCTCTCCATTCGTAATTCACATTCGACTTTTAGTGGACATTTCGCAACATTGACGTAAGCCCAAACATTATCTTAATATCTAATGTGGCTAACGTTTATTTTGTTATGCGATCTTGATAAATAAATCGGTGGTGGCGTTTTAACCAAGCGTATATTATCATTAAATTATGAATTTACGAGAAATAACCGACTATGTCGTTAATTACGAGGCAAAGCGGTTCTAGAACTTGACCTCCTTAGTGAAAACACGTTTGAATTTTAGCATTATGCAATTATTGCGATGTTATTTCTGTTTTTATGCATGAAGGTTATGAAGTCCTTCATGGTCTAACCAGGGTGAATGACAATACATTCTAGTGGTTATCAAACGTTACGTCTTATTGTGTAAATTCTGTTATGTTTGATCCTTACATCTGAGCTTAGCGTTATTTATTTCAAAGTGACGTTAACTAGAAACGTGTCGATAAAACTTATGACAGGCGAGATCCGAAAGATGTCATCTTCACTGTTCATAGTGGCGTTATTGCCATCGCTGCGCGCCCCACATTCAACGTATGCTCAACATAAAGCTTGTCTGTCACGGGAGCAGAAGCCTTATCTGATTCTATTTACGATACGAAAACATACAAAGAAGGATCAATCAACCCTAATTTTCTTTACATTGTTGGGTACCTATTGTTGTTCTGCGTAGTACGACATTGGTATGTAAGAAAACGCAAGTTTGCTAAGCAGAATTAATTATGTACATGTGTTTACCTTGGATAATTTAAAGTCAAGATATGGACTACGATAGCACCATTGTATAATAATGAATTCCTGTTGTTGTGTAATGTTGTTATTTATAACTTATATAACACGTGTGCACAACCAATATTCAATTTTTATTTAATGCTAGTCTGTAAATTCTAACATTTCTTAATTTTTTTTCAGGTAATTTGGGAGTAATTTAACTAGCTGACAATGAGTGTTATTAAGTGAGTAGAAACTTGGTTAGAGCAGAAGATAATAGTTCCGAGAATATGAAAACGTACCTACGGGATTCTGTGAGTACTCTCATATCACAGAATCCCGTAGGCACCTTAGGTTTATATATGTTACGGCTAAAGGTGGGTGTGAACATAAACTTAAGATTAGCCGGCTAAACTTAGGTTTATCTTCGAGAAGCAGCTAAAGTTCGATACCACGTTAGTTTGCGTTGTGATATTCCATCTTTATCCGGCTAATGTGCACATTAACCGAAACGAAACGGCTAAAAATGTATTCGATGGACGCGCCGGGCCGGCGGAGGGCTTGAGGGGGCGGTGGGGAGACAATGCGCGCACACGTGGCAATGTTTTCGTTTAGTTAACACTTATTACAACTAAAATTTGCCTGCGAGTGGATAACTGATTGCCACCTGCGCTAAGAAAGGTTGACGGAGCCCCGCTTCGCGGGGCTCCTATTTCTGGGTGGTTTAAAAAAAAATAACCACGAAGGCTAAGGCGGGAGCTCCGCTCCGCTTCGCTCCCGCCTTAGCCTTCTAACCTAACCTATCCGAGTCGGGGTACTCTGAGTCGGGGTATTAACCATGCATTTCCTTCTACATTTTTAGCCAAGGGCCTCCAGTTACACTTAAGTATAGCCGGCTAAAGATAGAAGAAACTAACATTAACACCTCGTCGAAGATAAACCTAAGTTTAGCCGGCTAATCTTAAGTTTGTGTTCACACCCACCTTTAGCCGTAACATATACAAGTAGTGTCCGACCGAATGTCCGATTTCGGAACCGGCTGGTTTCGGTCAAAAAAATTTGGGTTTCTGCCGCAGTTTCAGGTTCAAAAATCGGATTTCTAATGCTAAAATTATGCGGTGTTGAATTGAATCTAGCTTCTGGAAAAATACTATATCTCTTATCTCAAAAGCTACAGTAGCATATCTGCTTATTTAAGAGCTCATTATATAAACGTAATTTTAAAATTCTGTCAGATTTTCACGCATAATCTGGCAAGAGTTTTTTTTTTTTTTCTTTCGATAAAAGAAATCTGATCATTGCAAAATTAGACCACCTTAATAACATTTTCGTTACAAATCTACGATGGGTCTCGGGAAATTATGTCACTTAATCAACTATTTGTTTCTTAAATCAGTTTCTGTTTTGACCGAAACTAGAAAAGAAGCCGAAGGTTCAGTGTCGGCAATCCTGTCGGTCGGACACTATACAAGTGGATAAATATTATGCAATCAAGCTACTACAGCCCATTCAAAATGAGATACAAACAACGGTTTGCAGAATGGCGAAGTGCATAGTGAGTTTGAAGACAAGATTTTAATCAGATCTCAAAGAGACAGGATTTACAGAAGGAACAAAAAAAATGAGGCAGATTTTTCTTTCACGTTTGCAAACTCATGAAATGATAACAATAAGTCGTTGTAATACACATACAGCAATGTTCACCAACAAGATGTGTGACTTCCAAGTCGACATTGGTGCCAATTCCCTTATTCACAAACTAAACTAAATTTAAGTTCAGTGCATCTTTTTCTTTCTATTTCATTATCCAGGACAGAAAGGACGGAAAGGACAGAAGATAAATTTTAGTTTAGTCCTGTCAAATTAATCAGCGCTTGACGTAAATTGACGTAATTTTAGTAGGTAGGCAAGTTTTTAATCACGTCTAAACTTGTATGGAGTAGTGACAGGCGCTGATTAATTTGACAGGAATAAACTAAAAATTTTCTTTTGTCCTCTTCTTAATGAAATACAAAGAAAAAGATGCACTGAACTTAAATTTAGTTTAGTTTGTGAACAAGGGAATCGGTACCAATGTATGACATTGTACAAAGTTTTATAAAATGTAAAAAATTTCAACACAGTATGCTTCAAGTTCGTCGCGTGATTACGAAACTTACAGATTCTATTATTCAAACACCGAAGACGAGCCAAGGTTTCCTTCAAAATTAACTTTTATCGACCTCATCTGTATATGGTGGTTAGACACGTATCTAATGAATGCAGTAAAATATATCAATCAATATCTTTATATTCTTTATATATGACTTTGTCTGCAAAGGCAATGAGAAAGTTCTCGAAAACTTGGGAATGTAAAGCAATGTCAGAGAACGTGACGATAAGCTACGCCTGTCTCTCCACCGGTGAATAACGGCCTTGCTTGCTCTACGCATCACGAATGCATGGAAAAACTTGCAACGCATAACGGGAAATCTACACTGCATCTGCACTTTCTTATACTTTGACATACATCACGTAAACTGCAATCATTTTCGCTTCAGTTACTCGTGTATGTGCGCTTTGATCCTACTTTCTTATTCTCTGAATAAAATAACACTTTTATGACTGAATTCATCGTTAAATATTTCCCGGAAATTAATAGGCACTTTATCAATTCCTTCGAACCCCATAATTGTTATCTATCTAGTTCATAATTCAAGTACCCATTACCTCCACGTTCGTGCTGTCGTAATTGCTTTTGTGATACCTTTTACTGATAAAATGTAACAAGTGGCCAATTTTCTTTATTTTCCAACTAAGGAACACTCGAATGTCTGAAATTCCTTTATTGCGAGAGATAATATTCGCGATATAATTTCTAAGACGACTGAATACTCTATTCGACATGACTTTATACTAAAATTTTAAGACTCAGAAGTGTTTAAATGTATTATTGTGAAGGCCGTGTTAAAGTCTCTAAGCGGCTTCAAACAGTTTACATGCCAATACATTTTGCGTCTATAACGTTGAGCGTTGTGTATGTTGTAGGTACGTGAAGTAATAGCATTCTACACTATCGATACGGCAAACATCTAACGGAGTGAGTTGCGTGGGGGAAATGGACCGAGAGCCTGTGCACGCGCACCGGTATAATAGATCGTCACCCGTCCCAGTTGGTTTCGGCGCGTTGCACCGAGCACGTGTATTTACAATATTTAGTGTTGCACTTTATAAACAGACACAATCAGTATTTATAGTTATGTGCATATCGTTTAGTACCGTCATAAATCACTTTCTGTTGTGATCTCTGTTGGTGTTTCTGATAATGGAATCGATACACTCGGTGCAGTGTTGCCTTGTTTCTTCTGGAATATGTTGATCATTGTGTACAGTTAAAAAAACAATTAGACCATACATGTTTTGTATTGCTTCGTGGCAGTGTTTGTACGTAAGTAGAACCTATGTGTACTTGTATAACACCTACTTAGTATTAAAGAAATTTTCTATGGGCTTGCGTATTAATAGCAGTTAAGCATTTTCGTTACGAAAATAGTAAGAATTTTACAAACATAAATAGCTGGTCTGAAGATAGCACCCACTACATTTTTAGAAGGGACGCGCCATATTATTAGGTTCAACAATCTCTTCGAATGTATCCCGTATCAATTGCTGGACCCTCCTAACTTTTATATCCACTTGGCGTATCTTACTTGCCCGGGCCGAGTTTAGAGGCTTCATTAAAACTTATTACGTATTAAATTATTCCTTGTAAGATTTATTCAAATGTTATAAGTCTAGTTGTGAGCCTTGAACAAATTTACGTGATTTAAAAAGTCCTACATTCATTTCACGTTGTTTATTATACGGACTTGCGGCTCGCCTGCGGCTTTGCACGCGTACAATTCGTTTTTGTGACATTGCGGAGGAAGGTTATGTCAGCCGGTCCCCATAGGTATCGTAAAATACGAATTGGGGATTATATTTTGGGATCGGGCAGTAGATTTCGCTCAACGGCGATTACCAATGTTCACAGTGGTGATTGAGAATGAAGTCCTGTTGAGGGGTTGAGCTTAGCAGGGCGACGAGACCTGTTTAACAATAAAAATTCTGCGAGTTATCAAGGAAGACACGTTAAGGATTATTATCTGTCATGTTGTAGTGTCATTATTAGTTACAAAATCAAAAGTCATTTATTCAAACTAGGCTGAGAGTCAGCACTTTTTGAACGTCAAAGTTACATAAGACAGTCCCCCAAAACGCCCGCCCTTCACCACTACCTAGTGCTTTAGCTGGGAAGAAGAAGTGGCGCAACAAACTCCCCAGCAGCACAGCTGTCTGTAAAGTTAGAACTTAATAAGAGTAAGAGTTAAAGAGAGTTAAGAGTTTAGTAAACTCCCCAGCAGCACAGATGTCTGTAAAGTTAGAACTTAATAAGAGTAAGAGTTAAAGAGAGTTAAGAGTTTAATACACCAAAACCACATTTCAACAAAGTGAAATCAAAAGTAAAAAGGTGCATTGTATGTTTACAGCTTAAGCTACTTAGTGGTCATAAAATGTTAATGCTTATTAAGTACTTTAATTATACGACTGCTTCAATCACTTTTTGCGCTGTCAAAAATGAGTACATCGACGATATTCTAATGTGAAACGCAACTGTTTACCAGGATATAAATTTACATTACGTCAATCACATAACATTTCAAAAGTTGTTTGTTTACTTTTATACTCTTACACTAGTATGCTTTAGGTGTGTACCTAATATAACGTTATTGATGGTTTGATATCGTAAGTAGTATGTATTAATAACAGACGGCGAAGCAAAGACATACGCACGGGCTGACCGCTTCTCTTATCTCTTATCAGGCGCGGATGTTATACGTCGTATGACCCCAGCCATCGCTTGGCCGTCGTGACGTTTTTATTTCAATTTTATCGAACTGTCGGACACAGAAGACTTGTTTTTGGTCCAACCGTTTCATATATCAATTTTGCATATTTTTTATTAATACTTCGGCAATGAAATTCTTGTTTGGCACACGTTTTGAAAGTTGTCATATAACTTTGATTCGCTTAAATATCACTTAACATTTCTAAATTCAACGTTGAAGATATATTTTCATGTACAATAGAGCCTACCAACAATCGGCGTACAATGATTATCGTGAGCCAAAATTTGCGTTTCAATACGATTGCTATGTCGCGAGTTCGCGACCTAAACGTAGTTGGTAACCGAAAGTGGAAAGCCTTGGTATTATCGAATATGGAGGTAAGATATATGCTTACTGAGGGGCACTGCATTAACCACTCAGTCTCTACGAATTAAATAAATATTCGTGACGGCATGATTTTTTTAAATTCTATATTTATTCAACTGCTATACGACTTAGACGCGTATTGCAAGGGTTGGATCGAAGTGGCCATTGAAAAGGATGCCTGGAGGGAGGCCTTTGCTCCGCAGTGAGACAGTGTAGGCTAATTAAAAAAATGTTCTTAATTGAGAGGGACGAGAGACTTTAGTAACGACAATCTTTGATTAGACGGGAGGCCTTTGCTCCGCAGTGAGACAGTGTAGGCTAATTAAAAAAATGTTCTTAATTGAGAGGGACGAGAGACTTTAGTAACGACAATCTTTGATTAGACTTAGTATGTTGTTAGTTTGACTATCGTGACATTGAGACATCTACTGATTATCAATGTGACATTATTTTTCTTTTAAATAAGACGTGATTTTTATCTTTTAAAGAAGCTACCTTCTGCCTCACCTTGTAGTGTCGAACGAACAAGGTTTTATGCATATTGTTACGTAGATCGTAAAGTCTAGAAGCATCATGCTAACTCCGTCTCAGAAAGGGGCAGTGTGACGTAAATCGAAAAGTCTAGAAACATCACGCTAATTCCATCTAAGGACGGGGCGGTGTTAGAAACTACTGGAAATGACACGCTAACGCCATCTGTTATTGAGTAGCAAGTACTACACGAAATTGTACGTAGATGCTACTGCCATCTATTGTCGAATAGTGGGATTAAACAGTTCAATGGAAGTTACTAGAAGCTTCTACGCTGTGGCGGTGTCGAATGTTCGAGAATGTTCTGCTCGGGATATAAATAGCGGATTGTCGGGCCGACAAGCAGTTCGATTTCGGAAGCGAGCGAATACGATTCGAGTGATACAGTACAAGCTAAACAAGTGATTCCAAGTGACGTTTCTTGTAGTTGCGATATTTGTGTTTATTTAATTAAACAGTTTGTGTGTTTTGGTAAATTGGTTTCTATTAATTTATCCCGAACCCCAGCTCGTAACATTTGGTGTCAGAAGTAGGGGATAAATTATGCCAGTTTTACCGAAGGAGGATACGGAAGGTATCCGTACCAGGAGTCAGCGCCAGCAGGAGGTGGATCAGAGGCGATTTGAAGGAACTTCTAGACAGACACCTGGGGGTAATCAGCCGACGACGGAGCCAGTATCCCAAGTGTCTGGTGTTCCTTCAGCATCACCAGCCATGGATCTTTCTGCGCTAATGGCGATGCTGCAGGAGCAGGCCCGCCGACAGGAAGAACAGGCCCGCCGACAGGAAGAACAGGCCCGCCGCCTACAGGAACAGCTGCAGCAGGACAAAGAGGAGCAAGCTCGCCGGCAGGAAGAACAGGTCCGCCGCCTACAGGAACAGCTGCAGCAGGACAAAGAGGAGCAAGCTCGCCAGCAGGAAGAACAGGTCCGCCGCCTACAGGAACAGCTGCAGCAGGACAAATAGGAACAAGCTCGCCGACAGGAAGAACAGGCCCGCCAACAGGAAGAACAGGCTCGCCGACAGGAAGAACAGACCCGCCGCCTGCAAGAACAGCTTCAGCGTGATAAAGAGGAGCAGGTTCTCCTTTTGAAAGATCTACACTCGACATTTGGCAAGGACATCAAAGCCATGAAGGAGACTGTTCAGGTACATGAAAATCGTATCTCCGAGGCCGAAGTCCAGATCGCTGATATAAGAAAAGCGGTTGGAGTTCTGAAAGCTGGGGACCGGACTACGGCTTCGATAGTTGCTACACCTTCCGTGCGCGGGTTTAAAGTGCCACCCTTCGATGGAACATCTTCCTGGGCAGCATATAAAATCCAGTTCGAAGCTGTCATGAGTGCAAATGGGTGGACAAAAGGGCAGGCCATGACCGCGCTTACTTTGGCCCTTCGCGACCAGGCCTTAACCGTGTTAGAGGCTCTCGGCAAAAATGTTACCTATGAGCAGCTTGTTGAGGCGTTAGAAGCCAGATACGGTGAGGCGCACCTGGAACACGTTTTTCGTGCGCAGTTGAAGGATCGTGTGCAGCGCAGTGGTGAAAACCTGCAGCAGTGGGCCCTAGAAATCGAGAAGCTGGTTCGAAAAGCGTACCAGTCTGCGCCTGCAGTCATCGCAGGGACTCTGACTCAAGCTTTCATAGATGGCATACGGGACCTGGAAGTAAGGGCAGCTGTGAGACTCGGGCACCATGAGACCCTCAAGGACGCCTTGGCCCATGCGTTGGAGGTGGAGGCAGTGAGGCAGGATCATCGAGCCCATCGCATCAGGGAGGTTGCGGCTTCACCTGTTCGTGACCGTCTGAGGTACGGCCCTAGGTGCTACTCTTGTGGGGAAAAGGGCCACCTCCGTTCAAGTTGTCCGAAGCGTAGCACTGCCAACGAAGATCAGACCCGGGAAAGAAGGGCGGCAGATGTCACCGCCCAGCAGCAGGAAAACTAGTCAACGCCAGGACTGCGGGGCGGGTGCTGGCTGGTGTTAAAATAGCCCCAAGAATTTCGGTCTCACAAGCCCATGATGGAAACACCCTAGTCATAAAAGGTGAAGTGAACGGAAGACCATGTAAACTGACATTGGATACTGGAGCTTCTCGCACGGTTGTCAGTTCCCAACTAGCGAATCGTTTTCTTGGGAACTTCTTCGGTAAGCATGACGGCGTAAATTTAGTAACAGCTACCGGTCAGCACATAACCGTCCGTGGTGAGAAGGAGGTGGAGTTAAAACTGGGTAACACAATCTACCGGCATAAAGTCATCATGGCCGACATAGTAGACGACTGCATCCTAGGTTTGGACTTCATGCGACAGCACTGTTGTGAGATTGACGTTAATCAAGGAGTTCTAAAATGTGGGTCAGAAGAAGTCTTCATGGAAGGTGCACCATCAGGGAAAGTGTACTGCTTGAAGAAGATTGTTCTTCCGCCCCGATCGGAAACAATAGTTCCAGTTAGTCTTCCACATAATTCTGGACAGAAAAACCGATGTATTCTCATTGAAGGATTGGATGAAAACCTTCCATGGAAAATTGCGCGGACCTTGGTAAAGGCAATCGACGTTGCAGCCGTACGCATACTGAACCCAAGTGAAAAGGAGCAAGTAATCAAGAAGGGTACATTGATGGGTTCCTGTGAGGAAGTAGCTTGGATGCGTGAATGCCAACATGGGCCTCCTCAAAATAACGCCCAAAGTGCAAGATTTAACGTGTTAAATCTTTTGGAAGACTGTCGTAAAGATCTATCAGAAGAAGAAAGAGAGAAGGCTAGGAAGATGCTACTTCAATATGCAGACATATTCTCTACAAATGATGCTGACATAGGGAAGACTGGATTGGTTCAACACAGAATTAATACCGGAAATGAGTTACCGATACGACAGCGACCAAGAAGACTACCAGTGGCAAGAGAAAAGGAGGTAGATACCATGATTAAAGGAATGGTAAAGGATGGAGTTATAGAGCCTTCGTCTAGTCCATGGTGTTCTCCTGTGGTCCTGGTAAAAAAGAAAGATGGCAGCATGCGGTTTTGTGTAGACTATCGTAGATTGAATGACGTTACTAAGAAAGACAGCTATCCACTACCCCGGATCGACGACACGCTGGACACGCTGTCAGGAATGAAGTGGTTTACCACGTTAGACCTAAAAAGTGGCTACTGGCAAGTGGAAATAGACCCTGAGGACAAGGAGAAAACTGCATTTTCTACGGGAAAGGGACTATGGCAGTTTAACGTCATGCCATTCGGATTGTGCAATGCTCCTGCAACATTTGAAAGGCTAATGGAGCTAGTTCTCATGGGACTAATTGGAGACGCCTGCCTTGTCTATTTAGATGACATCATCATCGTGGGCCGCACATTCGAAGACCACCTTCAGAATTTGGAACGTGTTCTATCAAAAATCCGAGGAGCCAATCTCAAGCTAAGTCCAAAGAAGTGCTCATTCTTCAAACAGCAAGTAAGCTTTTTGGGGCACGTGGTTTCGAAGGAAGGAGTACAAACAGATCCTGAGAAAATCGTCGCCGTCAAGGAATGGCCAGTCCCGAAAGACAAGAGGCAGGTCAGGGCATTTTTGGGTTTGTGCTCGTACTATCGACGGTTTGTCAAGAATTTTGCTGACATTGCCAAACCTCTTCACAAGCTTACTGAGGAGAAGAGACCGTTCTGTTGGGATGAGAACTGTGACATCGCATTTCGAGACTTAAAGGAACGTTTGTGCAATACCCCAATTTTGGGCTACCCAGACACAGAAAATGAATTTATAGTTGACACGGACGCAAGTAATACTGGAATTGGCGGTGTGTTATCTCAACGGAAAGGAGATTATGAAGTTGTGATAGCTTACTTCAGCAAATCTTTATCAAAGCCAGAAAAAAATTATTGTGTCACGAGACGCGAACTTCTTGCCGTCGTCAAGACATTGCAGCATTTCAGCAAATACTTGCTTGGACGTAAATTCCACCTGCGGACTGACCATGCTGCATTAAAATGGTTGTTGCAATTTAAGAATCCAGAAGGACAAGTGGCCAGATGGATTGAACTGCTACAAGAGTATGACTTTGCAATTGAACATCGTAGTGGGAAGTCTCACGGTAACGCGGACGCTTTATCAAGAAGACCTTGTCCTGAAGACTGCAAGCATTGTGTCAGGCAAGAAGCTAAGGAAACGGTACCGGTCAGGATGCAACCCTACAGTATGCTCAGCAAAGTGACAGAGATATCAGGCCAATTCTCGAGTGGATTAAAGCTAATGCTCCCAAACCGAAATGGTGTGATATTGCAGCGATGAGTACCACCACCAAAAGTTATTGGGCGCAATGGGAGAGCTTGGTGATTCAGGATGGTGTCTTGTGCCGAAAATGGGAAAATGCTCGAGGGAATAGCTGCCACCTGCAAATGGTAGTCCCAAAAACGAAGGTACCAGAAGTTCTACAGCTCTACCACAATGGTTCTTCAGGAGGTCATATGGGAGTAAGAAGGACTCTGTTAAAGATCCGAGAAAGGTTTTACTGGATCCATTGTCGAGAGGATGTGGAGGACTGGTGTCGCAGATGTACCAGTTGTGCAGCGGTAAAAGGACCACACACACGCAGCAGGGGTGCATTGAAAGTGTACAACGTGGGAGCCCCCTGGGAACGGATAGCACTAGATGTCGCTGGGCCGTTCCCTGAAAGTGAAAGTGGAAATAAATATTTCATGGTTGTCATGGATTATTTCACCAAGTGGCCGGAAGTCTTCGCCATCCCTAATCAAGAAGCTTCAACAGTCGCTGATAAATTAGTGCACGAAGTCTTCTGTCGGTTTGGGGTGCCCTTGGAAATCCACAGCGATCAAGGAAGAAATTTTGAGTCTCAAGTGTTTCAGGAAACATGTCGGGTTATGGGTACTCACAAAACCAGAACCACTTCATACCACCCACAATCTGACGGAATGGTGGAGAGATTTAATCAGACGTTGGAAAGATATCTGGCAAAAGTTGTAGCAAGCAGACAAAAGGATTGGGACAAGCACATACAACCGTTTCTTCTGTCATACCGAAGTGCAGTTCACGAGAGTACAACTGTGACGCCAGCCTTCGCGAACTTTGGAAGGGAGTTAAGGTTACCAGCTGATCTAATAACCGGCATTCCCCCTGATTCACCACGGAGTATAACAGATTATGCAAATGATCTGCGCAACAAGATGAATGACGTATATGAGCATGTCAGAGAATCAGGCCAACAGATGTCCGAGAGAATGAAAACTCGTTATGATCGGAAGATGAACAATACTGGCTTCGACGAAGGTTCGCTAGTGTGGTTGCATAACCCAGTGCGCAGCAAAGGAAAGTCCCCTAAACTGCAGGCAAAATGGGACGGGCCGTACCGAATTGTGACCAAGATCAACGACGTCACTTACCGAATACAAAAGGGTATGCGAACTGCACCTAAAATTGTCCATGTAGATCGATTGGCACGATACTACGGGAATAATGATGCTCGGGACGAGCATGTCTAAGGAGGGGGCAGTGTTACGTAGATCGTAAAGTCTAGAAGCATCATGCTAACTCCGTCTCAGAAAGGGGCAGTGTGACGTAAATCGAAAAGTCTAGAAACATCACGCTAATTCCATCTAAGGACGGGGCGGTGTTAGAAACTACTGGAAATGACACGCTAACGCCATCTGTTATTGAGTAGCAAGTACTACACGAAATTGTACGTAGATGCTACTGCCATCTATTGTCGAATAGTGGGATTAAACAGTTCAATGGAAGTTACTAGAAGCTTCTACGCTGTGGCGGTGTCGAATGTTCGAGAATGTTCTGCTCGGGATATAAATAGCGGATTGTCGGGCCGACAAGCAGTTCGATTTCGGAAGCGAGCGAATACGATTCGAGTGATACAGTACAAGCTAAACAAGTGATTCCAAGTGACGTTTCTTGTAGTTGCGATATTTGTGTTTATTTAATTAAACAGTTTGTGTGTTTTGGTAAATTGGTTTCTATTAATTTATCCCGAACCCCAGCTCGTAACAATATTAAACATCACCTTAAAGCGTGTATAGCTACTACTAGGTGGATATCAGCGAGCAAAGCATACAATGTATCGAGTAATGAGGCCACGTACGCCGTGACAAGAAACAAATATAGGGGGTGTGCTCACGGCACCAGAGAGATTTTGCACCACCTACGTGTATTATTCGACTGCCCCGTTTTCCCAAAGCGACGTTCTCCTAGTAAACAAAGAGAAATGTTAGCTGGTATTTTATTCGCGTGTACAAATCACCATTTGTGTAAGAATAGCCGATGTTTTGTCAAATATTACCTATTGTTATGTCGCACACGTTCTTTTTCTACTTGTACCTAACCATTGCTAACCTGATCTGGCTTTTTTGCTGTTATTTTCCTTTGATATTGTGAAATTCACTCTAATGAAGTTAGCAAAACACAAGTTTATTCTAACCACGATTATACAACCTAACCTCATTTATCTTATTTTTTAGGTAACATTTTGTGTGGTTTCCATTCATAGTACTATTCCTATAATTAGTAAACTTGGCACTGATTTACAAGATTATTGTATATTATCTCTCATTATTGTAAGTATCTATGCGATTTCAAGGCAATGCTTAACAGATATTCGATCCCGGTATCAAGGCAACAATGCTACATAACTGCAGACAGTTAATAAATTATGCATGGCGCACAAAGAGTGTTTGTGTATAAAATCCCAAGTATACCATGCCTTGGATAACGTCTATCTGTCCCACCGCCTAACTTACTATGCACAGTTAATTTTGCGCGGTTTCCAAGTCGTTAACGGCAAGTTATAATGTTTATACGCGATCCACGCTCGGAACTTGAAACTATCCCTCATCGACCCCTCTGCACTAACCTTATCGTTCCGTTCCAATTCGAAATTCTAGCAAAACGCTTCGCTTCTGTAACTTTAATCGATAAGTAAGAGAAACATGAAGAACTACGTACTTGATGCGTTTATGATTACACATCATTATACGTAAATGATTACGTTTACTGTATTTATCAAAAACATGTGCTCAGTTGATACTTACAAGTTAAACTGATCGATCCGAGCCCTATTAGTTCCATCAAAACTTTAATTTCCTCTCGGTTTAACGAAACCAATAAATAACATTATTAATCGGACAGGCAGACATCTGTTACTTAAAAGGGGATTGAAAAAGCTTTGAATGTTGATAAAAATCTAGAATGGATTCGGGATACACGTTCGATGCCCAAACAAGCGTGGCTTCGTTAGAGAGCCCGGCTTTGGCAAATCCTCTATCGACAGATGTGAAATTCGTTTGTAACCTCAGTGGAAACACTGTGCCTATTGTTACCCAACTTGACAGAAACAAACAAGCATCGAATAAAGGAACGACGCGAAGCAGCGTGCCGTACATTTGATTTCAGTTAACTGCTACTTTCGTAAATATTCTATTTTGGTCAACAGTAACGCCGTTTGATATTGTGTGTGTATTATAATAACTACCATTTCACATTAACACAAAAAGAAATAAGTACTTACTCTTTTTAATGACCACAAAATTATTAAACTTCATCTTAACATAATTAATGCTGATTACATCGACGTTTACTGTGCGTGAGATAGCTGCGATTAAAATATTTATTTATCCAAAAATGTACAGCTAATGCTGAGTTGAGGACGCGGTCGTGCGAATTTTGTCAACAAAGTAAGTTTTTTGTGTGTTCGCGACGACCTTTATTGCGTAAGACGCATCTCTTCCTCTTCCTAGTTGTGGTGTTCGAGGCACAATGTCGCCCAACTTCCGCTGATCGACCATTTGTTCGTCTCGGTCTTACAAAAACTTTGCCACTGAAGTAAACAGTGATACGCATTTACATTTTAGCAAAGGAAACCACAAAACATAATGGAACTTACAACTACATTAACTTGTCAACCACAAAGTGAAATATTTCATCAATGGCCATTAATACTAATGAATGCAAGCTTCATTAGTAATTCTATTCTCAGCTCTAAATTGTGATAAAGCACATTTGCCAGAAAGAAACATTTAATTGTGTTCAATATAAAACTGTTTTATTCGTGATTTAATCGAAAACGGTTAAACTAGCACAAACTTTTTAATGTTCACAATCGTATTTATATCGCCTCGTCTGAATCCCCGAAGGAGAAAGCAATCCAGGATCTAAAGACGGTGTTAAATCCCGGAGTCCCTGAATGTGCCTGAGATTTTATTGGCATAATACAATCAGATCCTAGGAAGTTGGATCGCAGTGGTTAAATCTCAGGACCGGAAAGAAGACAGTACGGAAGAGGAAAGAAAGATGTACAAGGGTAAAAGAAACGAAACCTTTTACTTTTAACTGAAGTGTAGATGAAATTCATAAATCACGCTTATTGTTGTGTACGCGTGGTTTCATAAAATCCTGAAACTACGGGACCATCTTATTATATACGGCGTATATGTCTAAACTAGCTTCTGCCCGCGACTTCGTCCGCGTTAAATTTCTTGTACCCCCGACCCTTCCCGTCGCGTCGAATTGCCTACCGGTGCGATTTCCCCGTTTTTGCAACATTTTTCATTAGTGCTCCGCTCCTCTTAGTTGTAGCGTGATGTTATATAGCCTATAGCCTTCCTCGATAAATAGGCTACCCAACACAAAAATAATTTTTCAATTCGTTCTAGTAGTTCCTGAGATTAGCGCGTTCAATCAAAGAAACAAACAAACTCCTTAGCTTTATAATATTATAGTATAGATGACTACTTGCTTACACAACACACACACACACACACAACATTCGGGGCCTATTTATTCCCTGTGCTCATACGTGCCACATAAAACCCCTAAATCCATGGATCTTAAACCAGTACAATGCATGACCATAGATCATTAAAACCACGAATTGATCTCTCTTGGAAATCTCTCAGACGGCCGATATCCAAGGTTTTTTTATTCTCTACCAGGGATTATACTGCTTTGTCATTTTGCATAAGTAATAATCAAAAAAATAACAGATATTCTAGATTCTCAGATTAGAGTTTTTTATTAAGTTTGATTTTCATAGCTTAATATTGAAGGCAAAATGCACTCTCGAACGCACCTTGATAAAGGCCCTAGGGGTATAAGCATAGTGAATTTGCCCTTGAAAGATATTGGCACGATACTTAGAGGATTTTTAGGTATCAACAAGATAATAAGATCCTGAAAGTTTCAGATCTCTAACCCATTTGGTTTTTGAGAAAAAGAAAAAAAAAGAAAAATCTGACAAAATCAGAAAAAAATAATTTTCTCAAGAACGCGTGAATCGATTGATTTGAATTTTGGATATGTTTTGGAGGCTGATAGTGGCTTCTAGGAAAAAAATTAACACCTTTAACGGTTGATAAGAACCTTGAAAAAAAAATGCACTTTTTTTTAAATTTTGATTTTTAACTATGATACAATTCTGGCACAATCATGAAACTATTTTTTTTGAATTCCCCATTCATTTTTCTATAGACTTACATGCTTTTAAGATTTTAAAAAAAGGTACGCCACATTGCAAAAAAATAAAAACCATTTTTTGTGCAAATATTTACTTCACGTATTTCAAGCCAGCATCTTTATTTGTGTCGCTCGTTTATGTCTTTTATTCTTATTTAAAGTAGACATGTCTAAACCAATAGTTAAATCTTAAAATATCAGTGAATATCAACTAAAATATTATAAATATTGTACACAAAGAGACAAATCGAGCATTTCCAGTCAAAGTGGATTTCTCATTGTACGAAAAGCCTATACAATAGGAGGTCAGCTAAAACTGGAAATGTATAGCTTGATATGTAGCCATGTATACACTTCTAAAATAAGAAACAGATTTTAATTGATAAATTATAAATAAAAAAAACAAATGTTTGAAAGTTATATTTGCAAAAAATTTCTTAAAATAAAATAAAAATGTGATTATAATCACATTTTAGCGGTCTTCATCACTATCATCTTCAATCACAGGTGACCTGCCAGGGTCGCGAGATTTGTTCGAAAGAGATACCGTGGCCCTGGCATATGGGCAATTGAAGGGGGTGGGTTTTAGTTAGTAAAAGTTTGACACGCCCTTCCGCCCAGAGCGGGTGACGTCATTTGATGATTTGCCACAGACAAAAAAACACAGGCGAAACATTGTCTGCATCAAATAATTTGCTTAGTATTTCAGCAGGCCTCAGAATCTGTTCAAATATCTTTCGTGTGACAAATAATAAACAATACCAGCAACGTGAGAGTAGCATCTAATTGTTCTAAGACCATTTGCCCACTCACAGATATGCCTCAATATGCTTTTGGGACCAATAGCGTTTTTTTATTTTATACTCAATAAAACATCTATAAACCTTCTTATTGATATGACGAGACTGAATTTGAGCTTCGCGTATGTTTGACTGGTCTTTTACGTATTGAATGGTATGATTACCTGTTTCATCAAGCATTGCTGCTATCGCTTGATTTGTCGCCGTGCGTACAATGTTTATAATATTTTAGTTGAAATTCACTGATATTTTAAGATTTAACTATTGGTTTAGACATGTCTACTTTAAATAAGAATAAAAGACATAAACGAGTGACACAAATAAAGATGCAGGCTTGAAATACGTGAAGTAAATATTTGCACAAAAAATGGTTTTTATTTTTTTGCAATATGGCGTACCTTTTTTTAAAATCTTAAAAGCATGTAAGTCTATAGAAAAATGAATGGAAAATTCAAAAAAAATAGTTTCATGATTGTGCCAGAATCGTATCATAGTTAAAAATCAAAATTTAAAAAAGTGCATTTTTTTTCAAGGTTCTTATCAACCGTTAAAGGTGTTAATTTTTTTCCTAGAAGCTACTACCAGCTTCCAAAACATATCCAAAATTCAAATCAATCGATTCACGCGTTCTTGAGAAAATTATTTTTTTCTGATTTTGTCAGATTTATTTTTCTTTTTCTCAAAAACCAAATGGGTTAGAGATCTGAAACTTTCAGGATCTTATTATCTTGTTGATACCTAAAAATCCTCTAAGTATCGTGCCAATATCTTTCAAGGGCAAATTCACTATGCTTATACCCCTAGGGCCTTTTCAAAAAAGTTAATAAAGCCAACTAAGTATGGGGCAAAGCTTTTCGAAATAAAACATTATGTACTCGTAAGACAAACAACTTTATTGCATGTAAGAGAGATTTCCCATAGAATATTTACATGAAGATGCAAGAATAATTAAGTCAGTTACAACTGCTTCTAACCCGTTACAGCTGCAACCGCGGTTTGGCAGCCACAGCGGTATCAGCTGTAACATGCATGGAAACGTCAGCAGCCAAGCTTAACAGTTCTTGTGAAAAGTGGCAGTCATTTTTAGGGTTCCGTTGCCAAATGGCAAAAAACGGAACCCTTATAGATTCGTCATGTCTGTCTGTCTGTCTGTCTGTCTGTCTGTCTATCCGTCCGTCCGTATGTCACAGCTACTTTTTTCCGAAACTATAAGAGCTATGCTGTTGAAACTTGGTAAGTAGATGTATTCTGTGAACCGCATTAAGATTTTCACACTAAAATAGAAAAAAAAACAATAAATTTTGGGGTTCCCCATACATAGAACTGAAACTCAAAAATGTTTTTTTTTCATCAAACCCATACGTGTGGGGTATCTATGAATAGGTCTTCAAAAATGCTAATGAGGTTTCTAATATCATTTTTTTCTAAACTGAATAGTTTGCGCGAGAGACACTTCCAAAGTGGTAAAATGTGTGTCCCCCCCGTAACTTCTAAAATAAGAGAATGATAAAACTAAAAAAAATATATGATGTACATTACCATGTAAACTACCACCGAAAATTGGTTTGAACGAGATCGAGTGAGTAGTTTATTTTTAAAACGTCATAAATCGTAAACCGCAATTTACCTTACATTCAATCAACTGAAATATAAAAATAAAAAAAAAACATTTATTTTTAAACCGAGAATACCTACAGGTTTGTACGGAACCCTCAGTGCGCGAGTCCGACTCGCACTTGGCCGGTTTTTTTAGAAAGAGTATGATTATTTGTTTGGAAAACGAAGTTGAACATGAAATGCTTTAAGTTCGACTCTGATGCATGCAGTGCAGAGGGGTAATTGCGGAACTTTTTATCGGTAGGAATTGGTTTAATATTCATAGTTAAACAACATTCATTGCGTTATTTACGTTGCTGAGCCGACAATTTATTCGAACCAATGACGCAATGGTTTAGAAATAATCTTCAATCCCATTCAGATTCTGATAAATTGTGCGTTTCGCAATTAGGGTGCAGATCATTATTAAATTAAATATGAGCGATTCGTTCATCCGCGAATGAACCAATAATAAAATCCTTATGAGATTTATTAAAACAAATTTAACAAGTGCGAGTCGGACTCGCGCACCGAGGGTTCCGTACAAACCTGTAGGTATCCTCGGTTTATGTATAAGGTTTATGCTTATGAAATTAAATGTTTTTTTTTTTAATTTTTATATTTGAGTTGATTTATGACGTATTAAAAAAAACTACTTACTGGATCTCGTTCAAACCAATTTTCGGTGGAAGTTTACATGGTTATGTACATCATATATTTTTTTGAGTTTTATCATTCTCTTATTTTAGAAGTTACGGGGCGGGGGGGGGGACACACATTTTACCACTTTGGAAGCGTCTCTCGCGCAAACTATTCAGTTTAGAAAAAAATGATATTAGAAACCTCAATACCATTTTTGAAGACCTATTCATAGATACCCCACACGTATGGGTTTGATGAAAAAAAAAAATTTGAGTTTCAGTTCTAAGTATGGGGAACCCCAAAATTTATTATTATTTTCTATTTTAGTGTAAAAATCTTGATGTGGTTCACAGAATACATCTACTTACCTAGTTTCAACAGCGTAGCTTTTATAGTTTCGGAGAAAAGTGGCTGTTACATACGGACGGACGGACAGACAGACAGACAGACAGACAGACATGACGAATCTATAAGGGTTCCGTTTTTTGCCATTTGGCAACGGAACCCTAAAAACCATTTTAGTTGCAGTTCGGGGATTTATTGCGAGCGCAGATGCATAAATATCAAAAGAGAGGCGGAACCGAAAATTTATAATATCTTTTTTATCTAGCAGGAATTCTGAAACGGTAGCGGGCTTTCATTTCGCTGAAAAGCGCAATTTTCTCCATTCACTATGGCCGCCTAGTGAAATCGTTATCGTCTGTTCGTTGCGGCGGCGCCCATTTCCTAATGGCGGCTTCGCGTGCATTTAGCTTTTTTATTACGTACCTAACCTGCTATGTACGTAGTGCATACCATGAAAGTATGAACCTTTATGTTCCAAACATATGGACCTAAAGCAAATGGTCTGCCAGAAAAATCCTACTGTTAACATTGTTGCTACTCTGCCAGGGTCGCGAGATTTATTCGAAAGAGATACCGTGGCCCTGGCACATGGGCAACTGAATGAACACGGGTGGGTTTTAGTCAGAAAAAGTCTGAAAAGCCCTCTCGCTCCGCCCAGAGCGGCAGACGTCATTTGATGATTTCCCACCCACAAAACAAAAAAAAAAACATTGTTGCTACTATACTATACCTCTCTCTAAGCAAGTACTCTATGAAAAATATCCGGGCTTTTTTAATAGACCATAAGGGATTCGACTATACACATCAACTGAACAGACTCAACGGAAAACTTAGACATGTTAAAATGTAGTAGTGGCGCCGTAAATTATATCCATAACGATCACTTTATTGTGGTGGTCGCATTGAGTGTATTTTCGATATCCATAAATATCGAAGCCACGATAGGCTATCGATTCGGACTTTATGATATTCGTTGTGGGTAATGTTGGGCGGTCGGTGTTTTCGCACTGGTTGAATCGCTGCGACAGCATCGCATATTATCTTGCTGTCGAACACGTCATCGCTTCCGATTCCGGTTCTAACGCGTTTAATCGGAAATTGCCTTCTAAATAATCTGCAACTGGATGTTTGCATGTTTTCAATATTATTTTTAAAAC
Organism: Aporophyla lueneburgensis; assembly: GCA_932294355.1. Taxonomy (NCBI): domain Eukaryota; kingdom Metazoa; phylum Arthropoda; class Insecta; order Lepidoptera; family Noctuidae; genus Aporophyla; species Aporophyla lueneburgensis. Next base: position 18,401,854 of record OW028754.1, read on the forward strand.
AAAAACGGCATTTCGCTTCGTCGCTTCCAACCATCTGGCTTTCGGGCCTTTAATCAATTCTCATCTGGATCACATTTAAAGTAGGTCTCTAATGACAATCGCATCAAGATAACGAAGTATCCTGTGAAAATTTCCTCATCTTTTTAAATGTGAATTCGTTGTCTACGCGCCGCGCCGCCTCTCAGTTTCTGACTTGTGTACAATAAACTAAATTACGCCGAGAACAACGGGGAGCGAGGCAACAATGATATTTCGGTAGTGATGAAAAAACAAGAGGGTCGTTTCAGGATTCCGGTGGGAATTCACGTTCCGTTTTGTAGCCGAGCCGCGGAAACAACCCAAGCACCAGAGAAACACTCGGAAATCCACGACGTTTTACATTATTTGCTACTTATATTGTCTGTTTAGTATTTAACATTTAAAGTCATTAAATCATAGAACTTTTTTTTAACCGGTAATCCCACTAATACTAAGTTAGACTAAAGTTGGTCTTTTAATCCCAGATAGATACTAATCTGACATTTCAAGTCTTTTGTGTTTGCTGTTTTTAGGGTTCCGTTGTTTAGTATATGAATTTGACATAAGACCTGTTAAATTAGTAACAGTTTAAAAAACGAACTTAAATTTAAAATAGTTATTTACAAACATGGTCGCCTGTCTATAAAAATAATAATTAATTAGCTGCCCTAACAACAAATCTGCTTAAAACATTAAAATGATTGCTAGACAGTAGTCAGAACTATACCAACCATACTCAAAGATATTCTATTCATCTCTGCATAAATACAAATGAATATTGTTGTACCTCTTGTAGTTCTATGAATGAACTATTTCGTCATTTCCGACACTGCAGAGTCTTCATAGTTCAAAGCTATTTCGATATTTGTCAAAAAGTATGGGAGAAGCAAGATTATATCAGCCAATAGTGAAAATATCTTTACAACTTCGTTGTAGTTTTAAAAGACCGGCCACGCGATAAAAAATACAATGTGGATGTTACCGGCCAAACCCGATTTCAGGACAAACTAGTTTTGCCTAGGCTAAACTAGTTCTTCCTATACGCGATAGGATTAACTAGTATAGCCTAGTCCAAACTAATTTGTCCTAAGCCCGATAGGATAAACTAATTTAGGCTAGTCCAAACTAATTTTTCCTAAGCCCGATAGGATAGATCAGTTTAGGCTAGGCCAAACTAGTTGATCCTGATATAAATACGCACACTCTAGGATAAACTGGTATGGCCCAGTCTAAACATAGTAAATCTAGAAAGTGAAAATAAATCGATAAACTGAATAAAATACTCCGTAATTGGAAAAATAATAATTTTCATTAAAACCATACTGATTCGTCGTTAAAAGTTAAGGATAATTGGTAATACAAATACTCATACTATAACAAATAATAAGTGTTTTTTTTTTTAATACATGCAATAATCATATGTCAGTTATTAAAATTGTTATGTATTTTTACATGGTTTGCTTTGTTGGCACTTAGAATTGCAGAGTGTCATTGCCTTCTTGCACTGGCATTTGTTTATGGAACAGTTTTTGTTGCAGCTGCATATCACAAAACCTTGGCAAAACAATTTTAATAATAATCGAGATATGATTATTGCTTCTATTAAAAAAAACACTTATTATTTGTTAAAGTATGATTATTTGTATTACTAATTATCCATAACTTTTAACGACGAATCATTATGGTTTTAATAAAAATGATTATTTGTCCAATTACGGAGTATTTAATTCAGTATAACTTTTAACGACGAATCAGTATGGTTTTAATAAAAATGATTATTTTTCAAATTACGGAGTATTTAATTCAGTATAACTTAACTTTTATAGCGATAAGGCCGCCCATTGTATGTTTTTTTTTGTTAAATATTCTTGTTGTAATGTATTTTCTGGTGTACAATAAAGCATATATAAATAAATAAATAAACTTTTAACGACGAATCAGTATGTTTTTTATAAAAATGAATATTTTTCCAATTACGGAGTATTTTATTCAGTTTATCGATTTATTTTCACTTTCTAGATTTACTTTAATGTTTAGACTGGGCCATACCAGTTTATTCTAGAGTGTGCGTATTTATATCAGTTTAAAAATTAGTTTGGAATAGCCTAAACTAGTTTATCCTATCGGGCTTAGGACAAATCAGTTTGGACTAGGCTATACTAGTTAATCCTATCGCATATAGGAAGAACTAGTTTAGCCTAGGCAAAACTAGTTTGTCCTGAAATCGGGTTTGGCCGGTAACATGGATACGATAATACAACAATAAATTAATACCAATGCATGTGGGTATTTTTGAACTCACCGCTGCCTAGCCTTTTTCTATGTTGAGTCGGCTTCCAGTCTAACTGGATGCAGCTGAATGACAATATTTTGCATGGAGCGACTGCCTATCTGACCTGTGGAGGTCAGATAGGCAGTTACTGGTTAATACGATACCCTACGGTAAGACTGGTTGTCAGATTTACGGGCTTCTGACGACACGTAATGACTGCTAAAGATCAACGAGTGACAGCCGGAACCAATGGCTTAACGTGTTTTTCAACTCACGTAGGGTCACCCCAACTACGGGTCAACCGCGGCAAGCATAGCTTAACCTGATCAATCGACCCGTGCGACTGTTGTTATTACGTAGCCACAAGGGGCTTATCTTTAGAAATATAAATAAACACGATATATATTTTTTAACAAACTTCACTTAGTAATAGTGATGGGCCGACTGGTTTTTACTAATCTTTGACTAAAATATTAGATCTATTTGGTTGAATTTATGCCTGCAGTCTGAAAACATCATTACTACTGTCGTATTGTTTCGTCTCCACCTTGTATGATAAAAAGCGTCAATAATATTCATCTCACCCCTAGTTCAAGTATCCGGGTAACACAAACGCTGATTGAAACACGATGAAATCGAAATCGACTATTAAAAGGGTTATTTCGAATCGTTTCCATCGCATCCGGAGTAGTTTAGAGATCAATTTATAGCCCTGAGTCGAGTGTGGCTTTTTGGATCGAAACTGAAATAAATATACTTACAAATGTTTTTCTTTTTCGGGAAATTAGGATCATGAGTGTATAAACTAAAATTACTTGAAAACTAAACCAGACAAAAACTAGTTTTAAGTACTGGTTGGTAGCCTTCTTTATTTATATTTTAAAGAAGTTTTTATGGGTTCAAATCCGGAAAAGTACTAATGTGACTTTTTCAATTCAAATATAGTTTCTGAGTTTATCTTGAACATTACTGAAATCGGTGAAGAAAACCTGGACTTAAAGTTAATACATATAAGTCTGCAATTGCCAACCCGTTTTGAACAAGCGTGGTGATCAATGCACGTGCCCACTTTGTGTGAGTAGAGGCCTTTGCCCCACAGTGGGACAACAATAGGCAGGTATTATTATTTATTACCGTTTACGTAGGAACTCCATAATATTTCAATGATTTGCTAGTAGAATATTGTTATCACCAAATTCATCAATCCGTTTGCCAGTTGTGGTGATTTGAGTAATCCCCTTCCTCAACATCTCTTTTTCACTATCTCTGTTGGGGTTGGCTTTCAGTCTAACCGGACGCAGCTGAATACCAGTATTTTACATAGAGCGACTGTATATCTGACCTCCGCAAGCTAGTTATTGAGTAATACTATATCCTTTGGTAAGACTGATTGTTAGACTTCCAAACTTCTGACGACCCGTAACGACTGTCAAAAGTCCACGAATGATAGCCGGGTCTAACAGCTTACCATGCTTTCCAAGGCGAAGTGGGGTCTTGGGATGTAAAGAAGGTCACCCATCCACGGAACAAGCGAGCCACAAGCTTTCTATGAATTTATTCCATGACACGATTAAGGCTGAAGCGCCTATATCATAAATACTATGTAATTACGGTCGTGAATTTGATTTTGTTCCACACATAAACTAACTTGAGTCTGACCTGCAAATTGCAAATAACGTAAGAAAATTTGAATTTCGCGGGCTACCTACCCAGGCGCATTTAGTGAGAGGATGACTAACAGCATCAGGGTTAATCTATTTACATTTTACTTTGCGAACCAAAAAACGAAACAAATAAAACTTACAGGAAGACAAGACTTACAGTACTTTATGTAAGAACACAATGAAGCAGGGCTTGAAAACGATACCAATTCACATTAAAAATAACGTTAAATAACGGTATTTCCATAGAGATACTTGCATATCGGTATGATTTGGTAGCGTTAATTAGGTAGCATAACATTATAAGAACGTTAAAAATTGCGTTAAAAATTAACGGTATTTTTAATGTTATTGTGAAAATAGCGGTAACAAGTAAACGGTATATTTTGGTTATTTTATGCGACGTTGCCGTTTTATCCAAGGCCGCGCGGGCGTGGCACGGCGGGTGGCGGCCGGCGGAGCGCGCTCCTCTGACGCGCTGTTGCCATTTCGTTTGTCGTCGTCTCAACTCTCACGGCCGTCGGACGCGCGTACAGGACACGCTTAGCGCTCGCGAATTATTACTTCCATTTAGATTAGCTACTACAGCTGATTTAATTTTTGTGTTTTGAGTAACGATAACGAAAAGTTTAACATGGGGCGTGAGAAAAAAAAATGTCGTCTATAGATATTTTGAAATAAATGATGACAACACCTCAACTTGTTTAGTGCCAGAGGGTAGAAAAAACATAAAGGTAAGTTTTAAAATATTTAATTGTTATCTGTAGGTACTTATGTAGCTCAGTGCCGATTTTCTACCTATATGGCCGACTGCATAGCGATTACAACCATCTTATGTACCTACCTATATCTTGACCTCTTATTTTTATAAAACATCCCGCACTAAATCAGTTAAAGGTCCAAATGTTATTACCATGTGCTCGACTGTAATTAGATATAAATATGTAATAAAAAGTTTCGTTTGAAGAATGAGATATTTTTATATTTCTATCTTCTTTTAAAACTTATTGTAATAAAATAATGTTATTTCACAGTCAACCACTTCAATTGCTGCGACTGTCGCCGTCGGTCGGCTACCTACTAAGTATACCTACGTAAACTACATCTTAGGGCCAAAACACATTTACACACATTACGACGTCCTTCGTTATAATTCTAAGATGACCGACGTCATCATTACCGTCGGCATTACCAATGACGTAAACAATGTAGTAGACAGCGTATCTGACACTGTGAATCAGGGGGAATGCCGGTTATTAGATCAGCTGGTAACCTTAACCCCCTTCCAAAGTTCGCGAAGGCTGGCGTCACAGTTGTACTCTCGTGAACTGCACTTCGGTACGACAGAAGAAGCGGTTGTATGTGCTTGTCCCAATCCTTTTGTCTGCTTGCTACAACTTTTGCCAGATTTGCAACTTTCCAACGTCTGATTAAATCTCTCCACCATTCCGTCAGATTGTGGGTGGTATGAAGTGGTTCTGGTTTTGTGAGTACCCATAACCCGACATGTTTCTTGAAACACTTGAGACTCAAAATTTCTTCCTTGATCGCTGTGGATTTCCAAGGGTACCCCAAACCGACAGAAGACTTCGTGCACTAATTTATCAGCGACTGTTGAAGCTTCTTGATTAGGGATGGCGAAGACTTCCGGCCACTTGGTGAACTAATCCATGACAACCATGAAATATTTATTTCCACTTTCACTTTCGGGGAATGGCCCAGCGACATCTAGTGCTATTCGTTCCCAGGGGGCGCCTACGTTGTACACTTTCAATGCACCCCTGCTGCGTGTGTGTGGTCCTTTTACCGCTACACAACTGGTGCATCTGCGACACCAGTCCTCCACATCCTCTCGACAATGGATCCAGTACCACTGGTAATCTTCTTGGTCGTTGTCGTATTGGTAACTCATTTCCGGTATTTATTTTGTGTTGAACTAATCCAGTCTTCCCTATGTCAGCATCATTTCTGGAGAATAAGTCTGCATACTGAAGTCGCATCTTCCTAGCCTTCTCTCTTTCTTCCTCTGATAAATCTTTATGACAGTCTTTTAAAAGATTTAACACGTTAAATCTTAGAGTTTGGGTATTATTTTAAGAAGGCTGATATTGACATTCACGCATCCAAGCTATTTCCCCACAGGAACCCATCAACGTACCCTTCTTGATTACTTGCTCCTTTTCACTTGGGTTCAGTATGCGTACGGCTGCAACGTCGATTGCCTTTACCAAGGTCCGCGCAATTTTCCATGGAAGGTTTTCATCCAATCCTTCAATGAGAATACATCGGTTTTTCTGCCCAGAATTATGTGGAAGACTAACTGGAAGTATTGTTTCTGATCGGGGAGGAAGAACAATTTTATTCAAGCAGTACACTTTCCCTGATGGTGCACCTTCCATGAAGACTTCTTCTGACCCACATTTGAGGACTCCTTGATTACCGTCCATCTCACAACAGTGCTGTCGCATGAAGTCCAAACCTAGGATGCAGTCGTCTACTATGTCGGCCATGATGACTTTATGTCGGTAGATTGTGTTACCCAGTTTTAACTTCACCTTTTTCTCACCACGGACGGTTATGTGCTGACCGGTAGCTGTTACTAAATTTACGCCGTCATGCTTACCGAAGAAGTCCCCAAGAAAACGATTCGCTAGTTGGGAACTGACAACGTGCGAGAAGCTCCAGTATCCAATGTCAGCTTACATGGTCTTCCGTTCACTTCACCTTTTATGACTAGGGTGTTCCCATCATGGGCTTATGAGACCGAAATTCTTGGGGCTATTTTGACACCAGCCAGCACCCGCCCCGCAGTCCTGGCGTTTATTAGTTTTCCCGTGCTGAGCGGTGATCTCAGCCGCTCTTCTTTCCTGGGTCTGGTCTTCGTTAGCTGTGCTTCACTTCGGGCAACTTGACCGAAGGTGGCCTTTTTCTCCGCAAGTGTAGCATCTAGGGCTGTACCTAACACGGTCACGAACAGGTGACGCCGCAACCTCCCTGATGCGATGGGCTCGATGATCATGCCTCACTGCCTCCACCTTCAACGCATGAACCAAGGCATCCTTGAGAGTCTCATGGTGCCCAAGTCTCACAGCAGCCCTTACTTCCAGGTCCCGTATGCCATCTATGAAGGTTTGAATTAGTATACCCTCGATGAGCGCGGGCGCAGTCTGGTACGCCTTTCGAACCAGCTTTTCGATTTCCAGGGCCCACTGCTGTAGGTTTTCACCACTGCGCTGCACACGATCCTTCAACTGGGCACGAAAAACGTGTTCCGGGTGCGCGTCACCATATCTGGCCTCTAACGCCTCAACGAGCTGCTCGTAGGTAACATTTTTGCCGAGAGCCTCTAACACAGTTAAGGCCTGGTCACGAAGCGCCAAAGTAAGCGCGGTCATGGCCTGGCCCGTTGTCCACCCATTTGCATCCATGACAGCTCAAATTGAATTTTGTATGCCGACCAGGAAGATGTTCCGTCGAAGGGTGGCACTTTAAACCCGCGCACGGAAGGTGCAGCAACTATCGAAGCCGTAGTCCGATCTCCAGCTTTCAGAACTCCAACCGCTTTTCTTATATCAGCGATCTGGACTTCGGCCTCGGAGATACGATTTTCATGTACCTGAACAGTCTCCTTCATGGCTTTGATGTCCTTGCCAAATGTCGCGTGTAAATCTTTCAAAAGGAGAACCTGCTCCTCTTTATCACGCTGAAGCTGCTCTTGCAGGCGGCGGGTCTGTTCTTTCTGTTGGTGGGCCTGTTCTTCCTGTCGGCGAGCTTGCTCCTCTTTGTCCTGTTGCAGCTGTTCCTGTAGGCGGCAGGCCTGTTCTTCCTGTCGACGGGCCTGTTCTTCCTGCCGGCGAGCTTGCTCCTCTTTGCCCTACTGCAGCTGTTCCTGTAGGCGGCGGGCCTGTTCTTCCTGTCGGCGGGCCTGTTCTTCCTGTCGGCGGGCCTGCTCCTGCAGCATCGCCATTAGCGCAGAAAAATCCATGGCTGGTGATGCTGTAGGAACACCAGACGCTTGGGAGACTGGCTCCATCGTTGGCTGATTACCCCCAGGTGTCTGTCTAGAAGTTCCTCCTCCTGCTGGCGCTGACTCCTGGTACGGATACCTTCCGTATCCTCCTTCGGTAAAACTGGCATAACTTATCCCTTACTTCTGACACCAAATGTTACGAGCTGGGGTTCGGGATAAATCAATTCAAACCAATTTACCAAAACACACAACACAGTTTAATTTAATAAACACAAATATCGCAACTACAAGAAACGTCACTTGGAATCACTTGTTTCGCTTGTACTGTATCACTCGAATCGTATTCGCTCGCTTCCGAAATCGAACTGCTTGTCGGCCCGACAATCCGCTATTTATATCCCGAGCAGAACATTCTCGAACATTCGACACTGCCACAGCGTAGAAGCTTCTAGTAACTTCCATTGAACTGTTTAATCCCACTATTCGACAATAGATGGCAGTAGCGTATACGTACAATTTCGTGTAGTACTTGCTACTCGATAACAGATGGCGTTAGCGTGTCATTTCTAGTAGTTTCCAACACTGCCCCGTCCTTAGATGGAATTAGCGTGATGTTTCTAGACTTTACGATTTACGTCACACTGCCCCTTTCTGAGACGGAGTTAGCATGATGCTTCTAGACTTACGATCTACGTAACAATATTATATGTCCCAAAAGTATAGTACAGCTGGAGACCTGAGATAAATAATTCCTAGTCTACATTCCGTCGGTTTAGGTAGTTAACTAAATGTAAACAATCTTAGCATGTCTTCTAATCTAAAGACTGGCTAAAAAATTTATCTAAAAATGTTTACAATTAGATATTTACCTAAATCAAAGTTAGGTAATAAACTAAATTTAAATCACTTTGAAAGCAACATTCACAAGAACAAGCACGACTCAGAATAGCAAAGAGAATTAAACACGCAAATAGTCGTACGGCACAGTCTTAGCGTCGCTGCTGTCTGACACTCTTGCGATTGAACGAGAGCGACGGTAACAAAACTAACTCATAACGATAAAATTTACGATAGCGTAGATTTTAACGTTACATATGTTTAACGATAAAATGTTCCAGATATAACGTTAAATATTGTAACGTTATTTATTAGATAACGATATCTGCATGAAAAGGCTGTAACGATACCATATTTTTAACGGTATTTCAAGCCCTGCAATGAAGCTTGACTGTAAGCGGAGTATTCCTATGTAATTATTGAGAATACAATAGCCCATACAAGGAAAAATCATTACTCAATTGGTTTATTAATGGTAATTGGTGCTGTGCTGTAAAATTTCAAAAACTCTTGAACGGAACCAAACCATTGGCTTAAAAAAGTTCATTTGTAATATTTTGTTTTATTTTTTGGCTTGCATATTTTGAAATGCATTAAGATAAAACTAGTAGTGATAAGAACTATGCAACTATCCCATCATGCCTGCCTCGATCGTTGGCATCGTTCCTTACTTAGCCTAAGTAGCTATTAGAGTGGCAGGGGACAAGATGAATAGCCGGCCGACAGACAGGTGAAGGAACTTTGTGACGTCACGGCTCAATCGCAGGTGTGCCCTTCTGTTTCAAAATATGGGCAGGTAACTCCCGTCACCGAGTCGTGTTACTCTCTACGAAACATTTTTCAACTTTCATTATTCACGATCGCATTATGGCCCATAATTAAAAGACCATTATTAAAATGTCTCTAATGGGATCCAGCACTTCTTTGCTGGCACTAATGCGAGTTGTGAACAGTTCTTTTGTCCAGACAAAGGAAAAAGCTATTTGCATATTCTCCACTGTTTAAAACTCCAGCCTTACACACGCTTAACGGTGCAATCAAGTTGCTCAAATTTAAATAAAATCATCTACATACCTACTCTAAAGACTTTTTTTTTTTTTTTCAGGATGGGAATCATCAAATGACTTCTCCCGCTCTGGGCGGAGCGGGAGGGCGTGTCAGACTTTTACTGACTAAAACCCACCCGTGTTCCATCAGTTGCCCATGTGCCAGGGTCACGGTATCTCTTTCGAACAATCACGCGACCCCGGCAGGCATCGGTCCTAGTAGACCCCTACACTGCTGCTGACATCTCTTTGAGGCACTCTAAAGACTTAACCTCGAAATTTGTTGCGTTTTTTTTTTAGGATCAGCAGGCATGTCCATCTAAAGGGCCTTTGAGACCTGCATTATGTACATTTCATCCAGTTAATTGTTGTTGCACGAGTGCTGGTGAAAGTTGGCCAGGTCTACTGAAATGACTCATATTTGAACAAACAATATTCACATGTAAATTAGGACGAACCCATAACTTTACTCTGAAAGTTTCTCTAAGAAAATGAGATAAACAAATGAACGAAATACATGAACCACAAGTTTGTTGACTAAATGAAAATAGATTGATCTTATGCCATTCAATTATAGCTTATAAATATAATTATCTACATTAGTTTTCAAACTTATCTACAGTTTCAAAACTATTTTTATATCAACAGCAATGTCATTATTTGTATATTTTCAACCGACGAAAAAAAACGGAGGAGGTTTTCAATTCGACGCGTATATTTTTTTTTTATTTTATGTATTACCACGCATAACTTTTTACACAGTGGTCCGATTGTGACAATTCTTCTTCTATTGGAAAAGGTATACTCCCAAGGAGGTCCCATATAAATTTGGAAAACAAAATCGAACCCTAAGGGTCGGAAAACAGGGGATGATTGATTGTTCACTCCCTGATTGTAATGTATAACCACGCATAACTTTATACAGAGTAGTCCGATTTTGATAATTCTTTAAATGACATTAAAGTCACAAAAAATGATAAAATAAAAACTTTTTAACAAAAAATTAAACCGCCGAAAAAACTGAAAAGCATAAAATAATAAACCTTAAAATTTTGAGTCGGCGCTGAAAAATCAATGAACAAAGATCACTCAAAGCGCCGACTCATAATTTTAAAGTTTATTATTTTATGCTTTTCAGTTCATCGGCGGTTTAATTTTTTCCTCAATTTAAACTGCGAAACTTACTAACTTTTGGTTCTAATTAACCCATATTTTGCTAACAAACGGTAGGTAAATTTCGTCCCTCTTTTGTTGTTGTGCCATTAACGTGGTTCCAATTTCATTATAGCTTTCGGATTCTTTTATGGCACGGCATGGTGGGGGCGGCGACGGGATTGTTTTGACGGGGAATGAGCCCTGGCGGGCGGCAGGACCCTCGGCTTAGGAGAGTGGCTGCCCCCCGGCCGCGGCACGTATACCTGCGCGTGCGCCGCGATGCGCACCTCCGCTTCACCGCGTCGCGGAAACGGCAGGTAGCTCGCGCAAGCGGAACGTGGTTCAGTGCGCGCGTTCTCTCGCCGCCGCTGGTAGTGTTCGTGGTGCGCGTACGCTGGCGCGCTGTTCGCAACTATGGTTTCTACATCTCGTTGGTGAAGTGGTTTAAGTAGTGTACCCGTTCATATACGAGATGTCCTGTGACAGGAGAACAAGGGCCGCGCGTTTCCTCGAGCTGCGGTGAGTTCGCAACGCCGTACCACGCTTCCCGTCACGACCGATTCACCGATCCTTTGTTGAAGTTGAATCCTCCGAGTGACGTGTGTTCCTCTCTTTTCAACGCGTTCTACCTGTCGAGTCGGATGGTTTAAGTGTTTGTGTTTTATCTCAGGTGTTTCTGTTCCTGTAAGAATAGTTTACAATCACAAAGCTATAGAAAAGTGTTGTAAGGTTTAAGCGAAATAGTTGTCGGAAAATATGAAATTAGTGCCATTGAGGATTTTTTCTGCGATTACAATTTTTGCAATAAAACTTGGTAACTTCGAAATTTCAAGTACCAAGTCATTAGTGCTATGTAGTGACCTTGACAGCTAAGTTACGAAACCAGCGACCTGAGCACACGTAAAGCCTAATAAATTGGCGGTCACGATTTCCTTCCGTAAGCTTAAGGGTTCAAACCTTGACCATTTTCTTATCAGCTAACATCAATCGAAAAACGTAACTCTTTGGTTCGTCTTTCCTTGGTTCTACGTTCATTTCATGACCGTATAGCAATACGGTTATGAAACCTTTTACGTCCTATTTTGATAGATTGCACCAACGTCGCTTATACAGTTCCACCATTACATTAGTGTCGGTTGCGAGAGCACCTCATTTCTGGTGGAATGCAAGCGGTAGGGCAAGAGTGGTTCGGCCCAGGCGCAGATGTGGGGCGCGGGCGCACTCCCCGCCTCACCTCCCGGCCTTGAAAGGCTCTTGACCAGGCCAGCGCCGCCGATGTCGTATTTATTGCAACCTCCACGATCCGTACCGACGAGGTTATTGACGCCTCGCGGCTTGATGCCTTCACCTAACTATTCTTTATCATGGGAACACTAGCAATGCCGAGTCGAGTCCGCCTAATGCTTGCCTTCTCCTTGTAGCGATTGTTCTCACGTCGATCTTGTTATAATGAATAACTACAATAGTTATTACGTCATTTGCTAAGCGAGTTTCCGCCTTTAAAGTTTGGTAGTTAACGACGTGAGTCACGCAACTGACACGCTTCATAATAAATCTGCAGCACACAATGTACTGTGTGAGCAAACAAATACCTAAAAGGTTTAGGAGCATTGTCCTTCTGTTGGTCAAAGTTTTACGTCAGAGTTGTCCAGTAAGAAAACTGGTACTCTGAATGCACAGAGCGAAGTGACTTTCATTGTCGCGAGTAATATTTAAAAATACTGGTTGGAGCAGTCACAGGATCGATGCCGATGCCCAGCGAGCCCTAGGTGAAGGACGGTTGTCTAGTCCCTCGCCCTTTGAACACTCTGCGTTTCATTGACAAAGAACATTTTATGGTCGATTGTGAACTGAACATAAGCGTCCTATGAAGCTGGTGATTAATTTCATGGAACTTCCTGACTAGTGTAAGATTTGGCGAAAAGCAGGCAACGATTGTATTTTATTATGGTCGCTCATTCAAAACTTCTTTAAGAAAGTCAAGTAATGTTGACCCCGTAACTTGAAATCATTTACCTGTTCATTAAATCTCTGCGCCAATGAGTTCAGTCAGCTGCCTGAACCATATGGCGCCGAGATCCACACTTCATAAAGTGAATGAGGCCGGCGCATATGTTGCCGCTTTCACTCCCAACATCACAATCGATATTACGTAGGTATAGCCTCGTGCGTAGTCGCGAAACAAACCGGTGACAAAATCGAATTCCGCACTACGTTTAGCTTAATAATCATTATTGTATTGAAATACCTACAACTAAATAACGTGGTAGGAACTCAAACTAGCAAAGCATGTCTTTCAGGCATAAACGGAGAAGTTGACACCTTCGATTGTTCCTTAACTGCAGCATTGTACTCCATATCAGTCTAATTGGGCTCTGGGTTAAGTTCAAAGACAACATTACACTCATTCTTTTTACAGTCGAGTGAAAATTATAAACAAAAATTGTGTTTCATTATCTAAATGAAATTACAGCAAGCGTGCAATCAATCAAAAATATGTAGTTTAATTAGTACAATAATAAAGCTTAGCGTACGGCTGCGTGGCTGGCGAAGCAGGAGGGTAGTTTTTGCCGACAGCAGCTGGTAACCCCAGCAGTGACTCACGTCCTGTGTGCCCCACTGCGAGCCGGGGTGCGTGTCGTTGACCCCACTTGCAGCCCCATGCAACACATACGCACGCCACACAATTTATACATTGCCTTTTGTGCTCTCTATTATTTATAACGTTTTAGCTCATACCATATATATGTATCCCTATGCTTTTTTTGTTTGCACGCTCCCGGGTTATCCCATTTGCATGGACAAGTGATTGTCATTCGATTCGGTACACATTCTGTTCACTTGGTTTTCTTTTTGTATATTAGATCAATCAGTTATTCGTTTCATACAAGCTAAACAATTTTATTACTCTTTCAGGCTACAACTAGGTAACAAAATACTATCACTTAGTTTTGTACAAAGCAAACATGATCTGCTACTGATACAAGAAATGCACTGTTTTCAATACTTTGAAAGCATATGTAGGCCCCATCATCGATGTGTGAATCACGCAAGAGATTCTTCGAGTACAGATTGAAATTACCGATATCTTAGTGTTGCTAATCTATTTAAAAATATGAGCAATAATACTGGCAGTATCACAAAGTGTAAGTACTCAGTATTATTGAGCTAGAAATGTATCGGGAGTGACATTGAAGTTATGGTCGATACCCGCGAGGCGTTTGATCCGGCCACCACCGCGCCTCATACCGGTTTCCAGCAAGCCAAGACGGCATTGTTGATCCTTCCACAGAAAAACAAAATGAAACAATCTGTTTTTTGTTCCACGCTCCGAGCTGTTGGCTTGCTATCTTCACTTGTGTTACCATTTCGTTTAAATCTTGTCTGTGTTCAACAATCTTACTTCAATAGATTTGTATTTGAATTAATTTTGGAAAACAAATTTAGTTGGCATTAGTGTTCACGGAAGCGACTGAATCCTCGTCATCAACTTGGGTCACGCTTCGTTGACGCGATTTGCTTAGCAAATAACGTTGTTTCCTGCCCACACTATATTTTAGTACGAACTTCACGTGTTCCTTCAAGCTAGCAACAACTTCAGTATAAACGAATTGTAGCTAGTTTTTACAAACTGTTTTTTTTTTAATATCAAATGAACAAAATGCTTTGTAGTGAAATCACTTGACCCATAAGATGCTCATCATATAATGTTTCTCCCTTCGAGTTACTTTAACTAATCTAAGGCAGCAATTTGAGAAAGCCTTCTTAAAACTATTAAAAGAGTAGACATGGCTTATAATTTCATCTCAATTTAATTAGCGATACATTAAAATACTTATGAATCTGGAGCGTTCCTCTACCTGAAGGCTGAAGGGTAGTGTCGCGGCCCGGCGACGCGTTGACGATTGTGGTACGAGTGTATGAATAATTCACTTCACCGCACCCTCTCCCAGTCTATGCCGGTCCACCAAGTTGATGGAATCTGTAAAACCAATTCGTTCTTATTGACCGCCTGTATTTGTTTCACCCAGTCCAAGATTTTTCGATTTTCTCCACAGTTGAAGAACTCGTCATAGACTTCTGAAGTGTAAAGACTTTTTTTTGTATCTTCATTTTCAAAGTAAAGCTAATCAATAAAACGCCAAAACTGTAGGATCTTATAAAGTGTAGAATTGGGTCGAAGTGATAAATGCCGCAAAAAGTATTCCCTTTTTAAATAATCCCTCAGCCGAAAATTGCGGTCGCCGCTAGCTCAGAGACACAGACGAGGCTTGTAACATTCCTGAGGCACGAGTATAATGTGCCTCTAACTCAAAGACTCGCTTATTTGCGCACACCACTTGAAAAGCTTTCCTACCAGTTTTATGTGCGCAGTGCGAGCCCAAAACGTTTTTAAACTTTTAGCTTGGAGTGTACAGAAGGCTTTGAAAGAAATGTAGCCATAACATGAACCTTTGTAACTACAACGGGTAACTTGTAATTTTATTACTTTCTTAGAATTTGGAAAAGAGTACAATATTGGCATTCCGTGCAAAAAAAATGCAGGGAGAGAGCATTGCATTTTTGATCGGACAACTTAAAAAAAAATCGAATAAATGATTACAGTACACTGTATAATATACGTTTATACAGTCAGATAAGTATTATAATTTATGTAATAATTGCCATAACTGTTCGCTTGTTGTGTTGCCAATGTTAGGCCCTTCACAATTTTTCCAGAGATTTACTTATAAAATCATTGCAAGCACAAATAAGATTCCAACTCAATATTATTAACTTATTCATACCTCATTAGAATAACATTAGAGATGTTTTCCAAAGAAGATATTGCTAAGTTTCTCATTGGATTCCTTAGACAGGGACTCATTCAGTGGTGCTAAAGGCATTTAAAAGCGGAGGGTGTGCTTATCTATGGAGGGCGGCGCTGCGACGCAGGCGGGGTGTAGGGTGGCTTTGTTCCCGTACCGGCCTTCCAGACCACTTAGAAGATTGCTCGGCTTTGTCTTCGCACGATACTTCTTTATACTCCGGGTCTCGCCTCCAATTTGGGTTTTAGATTTATTTACACCAGCCCCTGTTTAGTTCACACGATTGGACTGAAAATCGGAATCTTCTCGGGCTGTGATTTAACGTAATTGAGTGTTTCCATTCATTTTACTTTCTTAATACATAAAGGTACTAAATTAAAGATAAAGATACTAAATTAGTAACGCTGATATACCTTAGTTCTAGTTGAGTTCTGTCAAAGTATTATTTTAATGTAGCTATCAACTAATCGCATTGCGTTCCCCTTGCAGTGATGCACAGCATAGGTAATTCACATGACACGTTAAGGCCTACACAGTGCTCGACGAAGGCCTTGTTCAAATTGTTTTTGCCTTCACCATATTGTTATAAGCCATTGTGTACTAATGCTGAGCTAATATTCAATGACCCAGATTCTCCTTCGGTTATCCTTACCAGCTTCCTTATTTGCTGACTTTTGTCCTTTTCCAAATACTATTCCTGAGTGTTTTATAAGGATGATTTCTCACCCAATTTATTGTACAGCAGTGCTGACGAAACTTTTGTTGTTGAACATTTATTTTAATTGCCTTATTAGGTTTTTTCTCTGTCATGTCTGTATAGGCCGGGTGCAGGTGTGGCAGCGAAAGCAGCGCTCCCTTGACACGCTACGGCGCGCGCGCATTGCAGTCAAGGCCCTCAACTGCTGCGCATGCGCTCGACCCGACAAAACGCACTCCCACCTAATGAACAAACAATATCAGCGTCAATCACAACTCGAACACCCAGATTTCTAAATTCAATTATTGAACAGTATCGTTATGTACAGTAGTTAAACTTGTAATGCGTAAAACAAACGATATAATAATATAAATATTCGTGGAATCAAAAACAACTCGAGGTGTGACGTTTCTATAACTGGATTTTCCATGTATCTATAATGTATAAATTAACTTTTACCTGTTTGTTGTTTAAATGACTAACCACATCAAGTGCAACGTTAGTAGTTGTTTCATTCGATTTTAAAGTCCTTGGTCAGGATCGTAATTTCTGTTTTATTTTTGCGAACAAAACATGGTATAGAATAAAAAATATTTTTAGACTATAATCTTCGGTAGTATGTGTGACCATGGCACAATAGCTTCAATATGATATAGCAGAGTCATGGCATCCTTGACACGGGGAGCGCAGTGCACCGCAGAATGCCCGCGCCGTGTCACATCGCCTCGTTATGTAATCATCACCCACCACTATCGTTATTCAACACCTCTTATATCATTCAACTTGTCGACTAATGCACCGCGACGGCATACACACCCGATCACACATAACAACACATACTTCATAGCGCCACAAAAACTTCATCACCAGTAAATTCAGACTCCATTAAAAAAAAATATTTTCAGTGATGTTTAAACTTCCTAATGTCAGATACCTAGTTCTATAGAAATTATCAAAAAAAATGTCCACTATTCGGGGCCAGGGAAACCGCTAAGTAGGTTTTTCCTTGACACAAGGCCCTGTTGCAACGCGGCAACCGATACAAGGTTGCACCGACACGCCCTAGCGATTAATTAATTGTTATTTAAACCAGAGACAGTTCATCGGCGTGATATCGAAGCCTATAGACAAATTGGTAAACCAAGTGAAGTAGAAAAATTACTACCTTATCAAGGTGACACAGCTCTTTTTTAT
The DNA here is from genome assembly GCA_932294355.1 of Aporophyla lueneburgensis. NCBI lineage: Eukaryota > Metazoa > Arthropoda > Insecta > Lepidoptera > Noctuidae > Aporophyla > Aporophyla lueneburgensis. The sequence continues at coordinate 18,419,512 of OW028754.1, forward strand.
TAGGTTAGACCTTACAACTTACGTGTATCTTATTCGGTTTAGTAAGCCATTTACTTAAGTACCTATGACCAGGCAGTACCTGCCAAACAAACTTCGCCGATATTACCCCGTGGGTCTACGGGTAATGGTATCACATTTTGAACTTAGACAAGGTGTATTTTTATAACATTTGTAATTAAGATTTTGGAGGACTAAAGGATTTACAGTAATTGACGGTTCGCAGACATTTGGAAAGTAGGTGTACTGAAATGATTACTGTTAAAAAAATAAGTAAAGGCCACGTTGAAAATTAAGCGCATACCTCCAGATGGCACGACATCGTTCGGTGACTCTTTCGTAAGATGACCCCAGAATCGAAGTCGTCGCTTTCTACAACTGTCACGAGAAATGTTAAAAGTGTGTTGCAGTCAAGCCTTGGTTATTAACACACCTACACGCACGTAATACGTAGGCAATTTTAATAATTTGAGCGACGATGTTGCTATAGAAATGCATGCACTAAATGGGAATTAAATAAACCTTTAAACTATTTAATATCCTCTTCAGTACTCCAACCAAGCACTGTCTGACATCGTATCGTTTTAAATTCGGTTAAATAATAAATGTTCAAATGTTCATGCTATGATTCAATTAACAATTAATCCTCCCATTCCCGTTGGTTCAGTATTCAATTCAGTTTCGGTCCAACGTTTCAATTTCGTATGTAGATGACACTTGTTTGCGTTACAAATTAAAATGTCGGCAATCAGGGTTTTATTTAATACTTGACTATCGATTGTTTTCTGCTTTTAAAATTTTTGACGAAAATGTAAATGATAAATGATTTTATTTCTGTAAGTAGGTTTGTACAAACACTTTTACATGTCAATGATATTTTTTTTTAAACTAGATGGGTTCGGCGTTTCCTAACTGACTACTCTCAGAAGAAAGGCCAAAACAAACTCAGAGGTCACAGTCTCTTTTAAAGTCCAGACATAATCTTGTTCACATCATGTGAAGATCATGTAGATTGGTGACTGAAATGGTCTTTTGAAGAAAGAACCACACAGATTGAGTGGACCTGTCCAGTCAGTGCAAGCATTTGTCACTAATCGTTTAGCTCAACTCGGAACATAAGGAGCCCAACGCTTTGACGAACAGTACCAAAGAAAGGACATTTGGGTAGGCCACATAAATTACTCAAACTGCCAGATCATGATTACTGAGAAAGAAAGAAAATAAAATTTAAAAAACTCACATAGTCTTCACATTCACAATAATTAAAACAATACGATACTTTACAAAGTAAATATTCATGACATTGTAAATATAAAAAAATATCTATGTCAATGTGTACCTATATAAAAAAAAAAGAAACTGATATAATTTTGTTGCTTAGATCATTTGATGACCATGTAGATCGGTGTCTGAAATGGTCTTTTGATGAAAGAACCACACATATTGAGTGGACCTGTCCAGTCAGTGCACGCATTTGTCGATAATCGTACAACTCAACTCGGAACTTAAGGAGCTCAACGAACGCACAAATTACTCAAACTTGAAAATTGACATGTAAAAGTGTTTGTACAAACCTACTTACAGAAATAAAATCATTTATCATTTATAAATAATAAAAAAAGAGTAAAAATAGCAAAATAATAATAATAAAAAAACAACATTCAGTGTAGATTTATTGGAGCAGCTCAATCCCAGGCCGTTTTATCCTCAATATAGTCTTTAACGGTATAATAGGCTTTCTAACATAATTTACGCATTATAAAAGATTTGAATTTATTTAGGCTTAGTTCTTAAATGAGGCTAGGAAGTTTATTATAAAAACGAATACATTGGCATCTAAACGAGCCACCTATTTTCTCGAGCCTGGTCTTAGGAACAACAAATTTTTGTTTGTTTCTAGTATTGACATTATGGATATCACTGTATCTTTTAAAGATATTAATATTTTTATGTGTGTATATACAGCAGATTTTCATAAATATACTGAGAAGGCACAGTCATTATATTAATCTCTTTATATTTGTCTCTGAGGGAGTATCTGGGACTTAATTTATAAATCGAACGAATTGCCCTTTTTTGTAAAACAAAAATTGTCTGAATATCGGCGGCATTTCCCCACAGCAGAATACCGTACGACATCACGCTATGAAAATAACTAAGGTAAACTAAACGGGCTGTCTCTAAATCAGTTAAATCACGAATTTTTTTAACAGCGTATGCTGCAGAGCTAACTCTGCAGCATACGCTGTTCGTGATTGTCAAAAAAGCTTAGGCTTTTTTGACAATTTATCTATATGGGGGCCCCATTGAAGCTTGGCATCCAGAGTTATGCCTAAGAATACTGTGGTATCTTCGGGTTTCAACACTTCACCCTTTATGAGGACACTAGTTTCTACTTGTCTAACATGAGGTATCGTAAACTTAATACATTTAGTTTTTTTCTCGTTAAGAAGTAGGTTATTAACATTAAACCAGTTAACTACATTGGCAAGGGCTCTATTTACATTGTCAGTAACCAGCTGCTGACGTTTGAGTTTGAATAAAAGTGAAGTGTCGTCTGCAAACAACACTATATCATGTTTATCCTTTATGAGGTAAGGCAAGTCATTTATATAAATAAGAAATAAAAATGGGCCTAAAATTGAGCCCTGGGGGACCCCCATTCTAACTTTAGATCCAGGTGATCTTTTTCCGTTGACGTCAACTCTCTGAATCCTATCACTTAGGTATGAAGTAAGAAGATCCAGAGAGGCGTTCCGGATTCCGTAGTGGTGAAGTTTCCTGATCAATGTTTCCCATGAACCCTTGGCTGACACAGGTGGTGACAGCCAAGTACTGGCATTGCCTCAATGTTTCCTGGTGCGGCTACTTGTTACTCGCTAAATACATTCGCGATCCTGATTAGTTTGAAATGATGCGAAGGTGTTACTAGTTCTTTGCTCCCACAAACTAGTTTTAATCATCAAATGTGTGTTTGCAAAGACACACCCTCCCCATTACAACTATGTACCTTTGCAAGAAATAACTTTCAATAAAGCATACACGTCCAATTATATTATTATTTAGGTACCATGTACTTGTAAGGTTGTTTCTACTACATAGGTAATATCATTTAATTACCAACGTTTTGCTTTAACAATTCGTGTGCAGCGAAACCTTCTATGCTAAGGTTTTGTATATTATCCTAGCAAAATCTAATCACATTACGTTTTAAGTACGTACATATAACGCAGGGTATTAGTTTATTAATGAATTGTTTTTTTTTTTTTGGAAAGACAAGTTAATCCACGTGGATTAACTTGTTTATCCGGAAAAATATTTGTACCACAGCACAAATGTTATAAGTAATTTGTTACCTCTAAACAATGCGGCTCAATGAACATCAATTTTAGTTGTGATAGACGTAGGGGCAATCGACTGCAATTTGTGACACCCATTAATGGTTGTGTTTTAGAGCAAGCACAGAATTTAATATTTACAATAGTGACACTAAGCACACGTCATTCGGCTAGTTCATTGTTCGCGCGCGTTGGCACACGCTAATGCTGTCGGCCTAGCAACGTTCTCTTCCAATGTTCCATTCACCTCTCACCGAGCGTGAACGGTTATGTTGCATGAGACCACACCCGGCAACGTTCATTCACGAGTTTTGAAAAGTCAAAAGATTTCTGCAACTCTAGTTATACCCCCCGATACGGCATGTAGACGGTTTCCCACGATGCCGCGTGACGTTCCAATTGCAAAGTGATATCACAGCTATTTCAGTAGCACATGATTTTATTAGCAAATTGTCCGTGAGAATATCCATGCGCTGAGTGCCCTGTATAAAATTGCAATAATTCCTGGTAGTTACTAAGTAGGTAAATTAACTTATAGAGTAGCCATGTCACCATGTGGTCACCTTGTGGTAAATCCAAAAACACCTTTTATCGCTGGCACCTGGTGTCGCTTAACCATTGTGACGGTTAGACATAATAACCAAATTATACCCCTGTTTGGAAAGGGTAATTCGTCGATAGCTTTCGCACATCAGTAGATGTGGGTCTATTCCGGAGTTGGTAATAATTGTTAGTTCGGCGTTAACTCGCACGTGGTGCAAGACGTCAGAAGATCGGTCGGTCACGTGTCCCCTCTGTTTGTTTACTGTCCGCCACGTGAACTCATCAGATTATCTCTTGCTATCGGTCAAAAATTAACAGATGCTCTGCTAAATTTATATAAGAAACCGCCCAATTGGTTGGTTACGACGAAAATAACAGTTGGCTATTTCATAAACTATCACGGAACCCCTTTGCCTTTATGATAACTTTTTTGCGGTTTTGGTTTCAGGTCAGTCGTTTATATTTTTGGGGTTATACGTATCAACAATAAATAATGGCTCCTGGTTTTTCTCAGATTAATCAAATTTTAAACTTGTTTGAAAACATTTATAGTTTACGAATATTCAGCTTTGCAAGTTCGCAACTTACAATAAAAAAATCAAATGTGAAGATCTCCAGTTTTCCACACTTGTAATTTATTGTTGGCTGTAGTTTCTTAATCCGAATCAATAAAGATAGAATTCAACTAAAAAATGTGTCGTGCTGATATATTCCCACCATCATGTGTGTACTCTGCAAACAACGGTTTTGGTACGTACCTAGTCAAGAGGTAGCGCGACGTGAGGGGACGCATTCACTGCCTTTCACTTCCCGCTTTTGTCATACAGCCGCTCTAGGCGACGGAAAGGCAGACGGCCTTGTAACTTGCGTACCTTCTAGACGTCCCTTCCCATCCTACATAGATTGTTCACAAAACCGCATGCTAGCCACTAGCCCTGTAACACATGATCAACCGACAACATTAATATTTGACTCACGTATCTCTTGAAACTGAGTTTAGAAATAGCTGCACAGGACGCTAATGAGCCCCATGACAACACTTATACCTTGTATACATTTTTATTGTTTTTAATACTTAACAGTTTGGTATAACAACGCTATAAGCGTCCTTCGATGACATCATCTTCAATTGTGCTCTACGCACGAATCAGGCGCGCGTGACCATTTGCAATATTGTGATTGACGACGACGTGGCCAATATTTGGATGTTATTTGCTAACCAACAAACACTACTATGCGTATAATTAAGGAATAAACGCAGCAATTACATGACATCACGACTGAGGAAAAATAAACGGCAATTAAAATGAATCTATTAACAAGAAGCGATCATAGAACATTCGCATGTGTTAGAACAAGGTTCCATGGCCGTGTTAACCTTGGCTTTTGAGCGGTGACTTTCACGGTTAGACGGCCGGCGTTACATAAGATGCGCGGGTACTCCGCCGACGCCCGGCATCTGTTGTGACGACACCACCACTCACCGGTCACTTGGAAACCGGTTTCCTCGAACTTTGATAATACATTTGTTTGACAGTCTATTGCTGGATTCATCCGCCAGGAAGTGATTGCTTCAGCATATTTCATGTAATAATGAGTTGTAGACTGAACCGAGTTAAGTAGGTAACAGCATCAACAGGAAAAATTAACTAGACAAAAGTTGTATCATCATACAAGCTTCACATGATAGTGGGAAGCTTCTCTTCAGGCTTAACAAGAATTTCCTCTTTTCACAGTTTTCTTATCAATCAAGGTTGGCAGTCATAAAACAATGTTCACTTATAAGTATAACGTTGAACAATATCTCAGATTCCTTCTCCAAACATGTGTCAGATTGTTGAAGTGTTTTTATTAAATTCATAACATCCATCGACCAAGCCATATTCACACCCGTATATTTGTGAAGTTATATTGTTCATGTGCTTTATCAGTATTTTCTTATTCCTCAGGTACAAGAGCGGGGTGCGCTCAGTGAGGGGCGGGGGCGGGGGCGGCGGCGGCGGCGGCGCGGAAGAGGCGCGGCGCGGCGGCCTCAAGGCGCTGCCCAAGCGCGCCCGCACTCGCTGTAGGGGCATGAACATGGGGCAAAAGCTGTCCGGCGGAGTTAAGTCGGTGTCGCGCGAGTGCACGGCGCCCTTCAAGGTATAAACACATACATCCTCCCATCGCTTTTCCATCAGCAAATTCTCAGTAGAATCACGGGATATCTGGATTGGACATAAGTGGCGAAAGGGGGGTGATACTAACCGTCCATTCAAATAACTTCAAACCAGTTTTAGCAGGGCTGCAAAAAAAAACAGCCCTAGTAACTTTGAAGTATTATACCTACAATAGAAAGAGTTATATTCTTGCCTAGAGAAAATGACAACAGGAAATGAAGCAAATAATAAAATGCCCCTCAGTTTTGTACTAATAATGTTGTTTTTTGCACAGGCGGTAGTTGCGCGCGAGCTGGCGCCCGAGCCGCCGCGACCCGCGCGCCTCGACGCGTTGCTAGACGCGCCGCCCGCGCACCCCGAACTGCAGCTGAAACACGCGTGGAATCCAGATGACAGGTACGACATACGCCAAATAATTCTAACAACGACCCAACAACAGGCTAACAGAACAACTCCAGCGGATCATATTGGCAAGTCACCATTATAATATGATTGATTTTCCACTGAACTACAGAAACCGTCTGAATATAATGTACTATGATTCTGAATATTAATAAATCTGCCTTTCATGACAGTGCTGGGCAAGCCAAGATTCTCTTTCAACACAAACAATGGTGCTGTCAGCTTCCTGATTTTTGCAATAAATACTTACAAATCCACTGTTTACATTCCAGATCACTAAACATATTCGTAAAAGAAGAGGACGCGTTAACGTTCCACCGCCACCCGGTTGCCCAAAGCACAGATTGCATCAGGGGCCGGGTGGGATACTCGCGGGGCCTGCACTGTTGGGAGGTGGTATGGCCAGCGCGGCAGAGAGGGACGCACGCAGTCGTCGGCGTGGCCACAGCGCATGCGCCGCTACATTCTGTTGGCTACCAAAGCCTAGTAGGCGCCACAGACCAGAGTTGGGGCTGGGATTTGGGCAGAAATAAGGTATGTTGGTGTTTTGTATTTTATACTGATCGAGGTTCAGGGTGACGAAGGGCAATTCGTGACACATTCACAAGTCATTTGTTAAGCCCATTAAAGGTTGGCCTCAGTTAATTTTTGTGGACCTACCACGCCACGCTATGACTGTCCTAAAAAAGGAAATCGCCAAGGGCAGCTGCTCACTATTTTGGGAGCAAAATAAACTATTATGGCCTTCGCGCCAAAGTACTACAGCTCCAGCAATCACTATTTTAACAACAATCTAGAATTAGGATTATTAATGAAAGACCAAACTGACTGACATATTAACGCACAGTTGAAACTACTGGAACTATAAACGTGAAATTTTACACACAGTTCAATTATAAAAGAAAACTGTGTGCAAAATCCTATTTGTTGTGTGGTTGTAGATAAATTTGACTCCTAAAGCACAGTCCTAAAGCGAGATTGGGGGATGTCGAAGTTTGTATGGTAGAATTTTAATGCGTATTAAATTGAAACCTCCGTAAGGAGGTCTTTCGATAATCAACCGCTGACGGGGCAAAAGGGGGTGGAAATATTTTAACTCAAAAAAATATTATTACTACTTCGTAAAATTCACACAAAAATCGGTCTAATATTTTGAGTCGAATAATGGTGACAACCCAAACGATTTAAAAAAAAAAATTAAGCCCCTGTGGAGGTTGCAAAGAGGCACACAGTTTATATAAATTGGTCCAAATACTTATTTATATAAATAATAAAGATCGTAAACATACATTTTCAAAAACTACGTTTCAAGGCGAGCGACTTAAAATTTTTCGAGATCAGTACGAATCCGAACGAGCAATGTCGTAGTAACCAATAAAATACTCGTCACATTCTAGATATACCACAACGTAAAAGGCACAGTGGGTAGCGGTACGACGTACCCGGCGCTGCTGCGGCCCGACGAGCAATTCCTAGTGCCCGACCGCCTGCTGGTGGTGCTGGACATGGACGAGGGCACGCTGGCCTTCTGCGCCGACGGACGCTACCTCGGCGTGGCGGCGCGCGGCCTGCGCGGCAAGACGCTCTACCCCATCGTGTCGGCCGTGTGGGGCCACGCGGAGATCACCATGAAGTACATCGGAGGGCTCGATCGTGAGTGTACAATCATCTTGCATATTAACTCATCGAATGCCGTAATTAGAGACACAATAGAAAGACAATTGCTTATGTCGAACTGTGTAACTTATGACATTCAAAAGGTTAATAACTAGCTTCTTCTTAGCGTGTCGATAGCAATCTAAATGTAGTTAGCCCAGAATTTAGCTTCGAGCTTAGCACTTTCAGTAGCGTCCATCAACTCCTGTAGCGTGTAAACAATAGGAAACGCTGCACAAGATATGAAGTGCCGCATTGTTTGTGGCATAAAGCAGAAATTCTTTCCGATGTCTACCGCAAAACTCACTGCGACAATCTTTGCGTCAAAGGGACCCATCGAGATGAAACCCTAAGCCGGCCACACATCCCTGAACTAACGCTTATCGCAGAGGTCTGTCACCCGAAGCACGGTAACGGAGTGTTTGCTGCTCCCGGCGTAAGCATACTATTATCTGCCAGGGTCGCGAGATTTGTTCGAAAGAGATACCGTGGCCCTGGCACATGGGCAACTGAAGGAACACGGGTGGGTTTTAGTCAGTAAAAGTCTGACACGCCCTCGCTCCGCCCAAGAGCGGGAGACGTCATTTGATGATTTCCCATCCACAAAAAAAAGCATACTATTATGCATCAATAGCTCAAACGAGAATACCTAGCTTTTTGCTGCGGTTTCGCCCGCGTAGAGGTCGAGAACTATCCCACAGGAACACATTAATCCAAATTAGTGTGTCAAATACAACGAATTTTGGACGAATAGTAATATTTACGAAGGCATCATCGTCCTCCTTAGTTGTGACTCCTCAATAATTTTGAATATTGCATCTCCCTTTGTATGATCAATGGAGTGCCATTTCCACCGGCAATTACACCTGTTCCATTTGCCATAACTTTCGGCTACATCTTATATTCACTTATATTCTAAGTCTCTGTATAGTGGCAATGTGGACCAAATATGAATATAAAATGTCTGTTATTTTAGGAGAGGTTTTGTTTTACCACTTCTCCCGCCTCCTCCTTCGCGAGCATTACTGCTTCGCAGAAGGAGGTGATGGCTTCTCACGCCCTCTCGCTCCGTACCATGGCTTGCACCAGGGCCGGACGCGAGAGGTCGCCGCCGCCGATCGCCTCCACGAGGACACGGCGGTGCTCCGCCCAGGCAGGGCACACCTCCACCGTATGCTCTACCATGTCCTCCAGACGATCCACGCAATGGAAACACGCGGGCGTTCCTCGGATTCGCCTTATTCGGAACAGGAACCTCCCAAAACACCCATGCCCGGTGAGGACCTGCGTAAGGCGGAAGGTGAGGACGCCGTGGCGAATCTCTATCTACTCCTCAAAGAGGGGACTTATCGCCGCAATTTTGGCGTGCCCAATGAACGATGTCCTTCCATTTCGTTCGGTTCTCGCTTCTCTCATGGCCGTCTAGGGTCCAGTGAAGACGGTTACTTGGTCGGACCAACGGTTAGGTGACCGGCTGTTTTTTTCCCATCTACCTTGCCCATCACCACCAACTTTTCAAGGTTATCCGGTTCCCGACGGGCAATGTGACCAAAGTAACCGAGAATCCTTTGGTAACAGATCGTTGGTAGTCTATCTCTTATGCGCAGCTGTTCGAGGATAGATTTGTTCGTTATCTTGGCGGTTCATGGTATGCGGAGCATTTTTCTCCAACACCACATCTCAAAAGCTTTTTCCGTTCTATTGCCTGAATCGTCCACGACTCTGATCCGTAAAGGAATAGCGGGAAAACCAGTGTCCGGACTAGTCTCACCTTGGTGACATTGGAGACCTTTCTATCGTGCCAAATACGTGATAGCTTACTCATCGCCGCTTTGGCCTTTTGAGTCCTTCTCCTGATCTCTTTTTCGCTTCCTCCCTGGTCAGTAAGTAGCGATCCGAGGTATACAAAGTCACTGACAAAATCCAAATCTGCGAGTTCTTTCGTCCTGGAGAGTTGACCAGTACTGTCGATGAGCAAGACCTTTTCTTCGACTTATTTCGTTCCCAGTTAAATCATCATCATTTCTTACCTGTCTCGTGTAATTTAGACATTCAAAAGGTGCTGATTCATTGCTTAATGTCAATAAATGATTTAGATTTTTTGGTGCAGCATTTTTTTTTTTTTGGGAAAGCTTCTACGCTTCCCAATATTGAAACATTTATTCTGGTAGCTGTCCAGGGAATCCTTGCTAATTTCGGAATTATAAATAAAACCGTTTAAAAATAAAAAGTGTGTTGATATTGTTCAGCAAGTTCGGCCGTGGCCTCAATATCATATCCTTCAATAGCACACTCAACAACTGTCATTTGACCACTGGCCACAATAAAATAAATAGTATAGTATGAAGTTATCGAGATTGTATATTGAGTTTGACCTATGTCAAACCCAATACATTTCATGGACGTCATGGCGGTAGTCCTTGTATGAAAGGGACGGGACTATTTGCGTCCCCCTTTACAATGAGTGGCGCCGTTTCATAGACATACAAGAATCTGTTAGCGCTTAAACCACGTTAAGATTTTGTTTGTTTGAACAATTAACGAATTTGAGGCACTTAGAGTTAAGATTGCAATGTCAAAATTATAAAATAACAGTGTACTCATTGTTGAGAAGCCAAATAAATAAATTTGTTTTAAAAAACAAGATGGCAGCGTTAGTTCCGATTGAGGCCAGGCGCCAAAAGAAGCTAGTAGTGCTTATAACGGCGTGTTTATGTTTCCAGCGGAGCCGCTGCCGCTGATGGAGCTGTGCCGGCGCGTGATCCGGCAGCGCGTGGGGCGGCCGCGCCTGCGCGCCGCCGCCTCGCGCCTGGCGCTGCCGCCCGCGCTCACCGCCTACCTGCTGTACCGCGCGCCCTAGCGCCGCCCGCCCGAACGCACCACCCACGCCGAATAGATTCCTCATTTTCATCGCTTCAATGTACTTAACCGAGGCGGACTGTTAAGGTGCCGCGAATTCACAACATACCGAAGGCAAGACGACAATATCACCGAGCGGACGTCGGCCGACTTTCTTTTTGTGCTGCCGCACCGGACGTCGCCAGCGGAACCCCGCTTCGAACGATCCCGAGTCCGAACCGATCACTAGTCCTTGACCGTCCGAGTGACCGCAGTAAATAGTGTCTCGACACCTATAGGGGTAGCGGTAACTATTACTTCCATATACGAATACAAGGGGTACAAATAAAATAGATAAAGAAATGTAACAGGTCGAGTCTGTATTGTGTTTTGTCCGATTAAGAGTGTAACACCAGAAAGGCGATAGAACATTATAGATGAACTCTGATTGATTCCGACATGTTTAGCTTTTAGTGGCGAAGTGTCGCGGTGAGCGTCGAGTGCACAACAAACATTTTATACGTCTGTGCGGTTTGCGTTGAAACAAAGAAACCGATTCTGACATAGAACTATTGAGTCCAGCGCAACTCGATGCCGATCGTGATAGCAACACTGAATACATACAAAATGTAATTTATTATAAGCACACAAGAAATCTGTAATCGTTAGATTTAGTTAAAATTGTTTTGGCACCCCCACAATGATTCCAACACGAATACCCCTACTTTTATTTTAACGTTATCTGTGATAATTTTACTTTAATGACAAATTGAAATCAGCATACATTTCTCTGAATTCAATGCATTATACTTTCACATTATTTCTTTCGTTGGATGTCGATTTTGGAACCTCAATTAGTAGTGGTGACGGGTTTGTGAGCTATGACCCATTCTGTTCTGTGAAGATTATATGGTGGGCGACTATGGTACTGTTCTGTTACCGACTAAAGTGGACAATTATATACGATAATATTTATAAGATAGATGTGGCATTAGATAATGCCAAAACTTGTATTAATTAACATTGTTCAACTTTTAATGCAAGCCACATGAATAAAGCCATATTGATCTCTTAAAGGTACGTTCTCTGCTGCGAATAGCTTTGCAAGGTGTTCTTAGCAAAGAAACGTATTTGACTTGTTATTAAATAATTTAGAATGAACAACATCAAATTATAATAACTCACGAGCCTCGGCAATTACTAATAAATATGTTAGAGATGTCATTGTTGATATAACAATAGCATTACGACGGGCCGTGTCGTCTGCGGCCCGCGATAGGCCAGTGTATCGTTGGCAATCTATTTTATAGCTCATTAAGCGACTGGTTTACTTTTAGTTTAATGTTTTAATTCCTATTGTAAAAATGTGTGAGTGTGTATTGTGTATATTATACGACGCATCGCAACCACAACTGTGTCACCAGGAATATTTAGGTGTAATATTTTGGAGAAATTTTATTTCATTATTAGGTTATTTAGACTGCGTATTTTGCAAATCGTGTCTCCACAATGTCTTCTTTTGCGACTATTAGACTTATAGGTGTAATTCCATGAATTCATGAAAATAGTATTTTTCAAAGCACTATAAAACAATTTGTCAGCCATTTTGATCCAATTAGTTGTATCGTAACCTTTATGAAAATGTGTAAGTACTTCCATTTTAATAAGATTTTTTCATATGTAGATTGTACGGCAAGGTAGACATCCCAAGTGGAGCTCACTTTTATATGAAGTTAATATTCACATTTTATCTCAGTCTTCAAAAACGAATATTGTACATTTCACGGTAAAGTCGGTTAATACGCGCGGCGCGACGCGTTGCGGTTTAATATTAGTTGCAAGAGTTTTATGTGAATATTGACAGACTGTGAGAATGACTTTGATAAACTGCCAAATGCGACGTGTGAATGTGCAGCGGTGTTGTATGTGAGTAGGAGAGTGATACGAGCGACGCGCGGACTCCACGCGTGTCCGTGTAGCGTGCCCACGCACGATACACACATATTTTTCGTTGTGTAAGAGATATAATCATAATATAAAATACACCAAGCTCGATGTATTATTAATAGTCTTTTATGGTAAACCTCTCGAAAGGACCAACACTTCCCTATTTGAACACCCGATTTAATTGTTTTATGTGGATAATATTGTACTCTATCTCCCGCACTTCTATCTACATCCTCAATATAAGGGGTTTACTACAAAAGATTAGTATAATTATTAGCAACAAATAACCATGTGAATTCTATGAATCGTCAAATTTAGTCCTGTATATATTAAATTTTATCATTTTTGCGGTGTTTAATGACTTTATTGTAAGTGAAATGCATTTTAGTTTTATAAGTTGTAGGCAATATTTTTAAAAGGTCATTTCTAACAGATAACTGCGATTGACAGTCGAATCTCTTAGATACAATGATTAAAAAAAATAGGAAAAACGATTGGAATAATAAATATGGTTAAGAAAATAATAAATGATATAAATTAAAAATAGTATTTTTATTATTATTTCTTTACACCTACTTTCCCCGAATATATCACAATATTGAAACAAAATTCATGAAGGTCTTGCAGGACGGACTAAACAATAATTCAGATAAAGTGTTATAATGTCTGCTGGCAAAACCCATTTATATGATAATACCAGACTGAACATAATTAACTAAAACTACATAAAGTTAATATATTACGAAATCGCCTAAAAACTAAAATACATAATATTATCAAACTACATACATAAATTAAAACTTACACACATTTAGCACCTTTGCTGCCGTTTCCTGAAGGTGTAGACAGAGTTGCGCTATTGGTCTCCAAAGGTTAAATAGACCAAGGATTCTGCAGACGTTTGCGATTAACAGACCCAAACGTATACCTTACGTTTGAAGTGAGTTCGGCAGCACTTACACATCTTCGAAGTCCGCAACAAGTACAAATATAATCAATATTTCAGTACCACTGCTCAATCGCAAAGCGTGTGGTGCTCAACGACGGTATCGTCGCTAATAATGATGGTGTTCTCTTCTGCGAAGTCCTGTGGCAGGTCTATTTGTGCTGTCAGTTCTTGCAGCCCGCCTATAAGCTCGTTTAGCGAGGCCTGAAAAGAGAGGACGAGCTAGAACATTTATTTGCATGGGGCGTTTTAAAAAAAATGTCATGTCATTCAACACTGAATTACACGAAACTTTTTGTAGTAAAACTTCTTTACGCACGCTTGACTTGGAAGAGAGAGTGGTTACGTTTCGTATGTTACTGTAGGGGCAAGAGAGAGATGCGAGCACACATTTTCTTTCTCTCTCTCCCATAGCCAGTTACGTTTCGATTAAAATTAAAGATGATTACGCACGCTTGACTTGGGGAGGAAGCTGGTGAATGCGTGACGAGAGCGTTACGAAAAGTGTGATCGGGCGAGGCGAACGAAAGTTGAGAGGGACATATAATTTAATGAAAATAGAAAGAGAGAGAATTACGTTTCATATATACCGGGTGACATATTTTAATCTCGAAAAAAAATGGGTGTAATAGGTGAACGGAGTAGAAACCTTTGGCATAGATAATTTTTATTTTTGAATAACATGTAATGAAATTGATCTAGCAATAAATACTACCCATTTAAAGTAACGTTTTCATACTAGAACAACAAAAACAGAAATTTGAAAAAATAAAACAATTAAAATCTAATGAAACTCAAATCATACGCACTCTACTCAATGCGCGGCATGTATCAATGATTTCGTAGCTCGGTCCTACCCTTTGAAGCTGGCCAATAGGCGGCCTCATTGATCTTTCGCAGGTGCACGAGTCGCACACGCATCCCCGTCAGCCCGCGTCCCGCGCTCCTTTAGTCACCTGCGATGAATCTGAAGGCCTTCCTGCCTTCTATTCTAGTTACACAACACACCATATGAAGGTCGAGACGGTAAAAAATGTCATCCGGTATATAAGATGTATCTATTCATACACGAAATATTTTAAGAGGTACACCTGTAGGTGGTAAAGAAGCTATAGCAACGAAAAAAAAAATTTCCAAGGGTTTATTTTTAAATTTATTTTTATAAATTATTTGACGCACATAAGAAATACTGGCTCCTCCTTATTTTTTACGGCCCGAGACACCGCGGCCATGCTCGTGCCGTGCGGTCGTCGCCCTCGCAGCGTCAGGCGGGCCATTCATAGAGTTTGGAGTAAAGGTTTTATGCAAAACGTCTCAAGTAGTTTTAAAATTATAATAATTACGAAAATTCAAAAACGCTTAGATAAAAATATTCTTTTTGCTTCTATAGCTTCTTTACCACCTACAGGTGTACCCCTTAAAATATTTCGTGTATGAATAGATACACCTTATATATATTTTGTATTTTATTATAAAGAAGTTTTACTTCAGTCGTGTGGTCCAAAAGCACACTCGTTTTTTTGGATTGTGCTGCTACAAACCTTCGTTTCTTTGAAGTCGGCTATTTGATCATCCATAGTTTCATCTTCTCCATCGAACTTCTCTGCTAATACTTTCAAGTGATCTGGCAGAAGGGAAGTATCCAGCCTCCCGTTTGATTCATCTCGGATGACCCTACGAATATAAATATAATTTGTAAAAGCCATTTATGATTGTGTCCAGATTTTCGCAAGTAGGTATCTCGAACACTTTGTGTAAAATTAAATGTTCTTTTTATCTCCCTTTGTATACAAAATTGTTGAAATTGACTTTTATCAACAATTTTTGAGCTGACGTGCCACATGTTGTAAATGCAAGTAGGTTTGACACAGTGAGGATCAATTCGACAAAAGGATATAGCAATTTTGAATACTACATCGAATACAATATAAATATCTGAGTTCATTTCTTTTTGAATCACTCAAATCCATCGAGAAATTACGAAGTTAATAAACTTTAAAAAAAGGGAGTTTTAAAACGCACGCCGCGCGCGCGGAACTGCTGATGACGTCACGAGGCTCGATCGCCCGCCACGCGCCGCACTGCTTTGTTATGATTTGCGGAGTTTACAGCCGGTTTCTGATTTGAGAAAACTAGCAAATCTCAACTGAGTATTCTCAAATCCTTAAGTATGCTTTTAAGTATTTTGCGTTTCACAACTGAAAATTGTCTTTTGTCAAACCATAATCAACTGATTATTTACTTAAGATTTTTGATCAAAGCTAACACGTTCCAATTCACGTTCAAAAACCGGTACTTTTCAAAAACTCATAATATTTTTAAATTTTATTAGCATAAATTTAAAATAGACTCAAAAATAAATAGTTAATGTCAGGGCTTGAAAACGATACCAATTCACATTAAAAATAACGTTAAATAACGGTATTTCCATAGAGATACTTGCATATCGGTATGATTTGGTAGCGTTAATTAGGTAGCATAACATTATAAGAACGTTAAAAATTGCGTTAAAAATTAACGGTATTTTTAATGTTATTGTGAAAATAGCGGTAACAAGTAAACGGTATATTTTGGTTATTTTATGCGACGTTGCCGTTTTCTCCAAGGCCGCGCGGGCGTGGCACGGTGGGTGGCGGCCGGCGGCGCGCGCTCCTCTGACGCGCTGTTGCCATTTCGTTTGTCGTCGTCTCAAATCTCACGGCCGTCGGACGCGCGTACAGGACACGCTTAGCGCTCGCGAATTATTACTTCCATTTAGATTAGCTACTACAGCTGATTTAATTTTTGTGTTTTGAGTAACGATAACGAAAAGTTCAACATGGGGCGTGAGAAAAAAAATGTCGTCTATAGATATTTTGAAATAAATGATGACAACACCTCAACTTGTTTAGTGCCAGAGGGTAGAAAAAAATTAAAGGTAGGTTTTAAAATATTAAATTGTTATCTGTAGGTACTTATGTAGCTCAGTGCCGATTTTCTACCTATATGGCCGACTGCATGGCGATTATAACCATCTTATGTACCTACCTATATCTTGACCTCTTATTTTTATAAAACATCCCGCACTAAATCAGTTAAAGGTCCAAATGTTATTACCATGTGGTCGACTGTAATTAGATATAAATATGTAATAAAAAATTTCGTTTGAAGAATGAGATATTTTTATATTTCTATCTTCTTTTAAAACTTATTGTAATAAAATAATGTTAATTCACAGTCAACCACTTCAATTGGTGCGACTGTCGCCGTCGGTCGGCTACCTACTAAGTATACCCACGTAAACTATATCTTAGGGCCAAAACACATTTACACACATTACGACGTCCTTCGTTATAATTCTAAGATGACCGACGTCATCATTACCGTCGGCATTACCAATGACGTAAACAATGTAGTAGACAGCGTATCTGACACTGTGAATCAGGGGGAATGCCGGTTATTAGATCAGCTGGTAACCTTAACCCCCTTCCAAAGTTCGCGAAGGCTGGCGTCACAGTTGTACTCTCGTGAACTGCACTTCGGTATGACAGAAGAAGCGGTTGTATGTGCTTGTCCCAATCCTTTTGTCTGCTTGCTACAACTTTTGCCAGATATCTTTCCAACGTCTGATTAAATCTCTCCACCATTCCGTCAGATTGTGGGTGGTATGAAGTGGTTCTGGTTTTGTGAGTACCCATAACCCGACATGTTTCTTGAAACACTTGAGACTCAAAATTTCTTCCTTGATCGCTGTGGATTTCCAAGGGTACCCCAAACCGACAGAAGACTTCGTGCACTAATTTATCAGCGACTGTTGAAGCTTCTTGATTAGGGATGGCGAAGACTTCCGGCCACTTGGTGAACTAATCCATGACAACCATGAAATATTTATTTCCACTTTCACTTTCGGGGAATGGCCCAGCGACATCTAGTGCTATTCGTTCCCAGGGGGCGCCTACGTTGTACACTTTCAATGCACCCCTGCTGCGTGTGTGTGGTCCCTTTACCGCTGCACAACTGGTGCATCTGCGACACCAGTCCTCCACATCCTCTCGACAATGGATCCAGTAAAACCTTTCTCGGATCTTTAACAGAGTCCTTCTTACTCCCATATGACCACCTGAAGAACCATTGTGGTAAAGCCGTAGAACTTCTGGTACCTTCGTTTTTAGGACTACCATTTGCAGGTGACAGCTATTCCCTCGAGCATTTTCCCATTTTCGGCACAAGACACCATCCTGGTTCACCAAGCTCTCCCACTGTGCCCAATAACTTTTTGTGGTGGTACTCATCGCTGCAACATCACACCATTTGGGTTTGGGAGCATTAGCTTTAATCCACTCGAGAATTGGCCTAATATCTGGGTCACTCTGCTGGGTTGCCGTAGGGTTTCCTTCCACTCGTCACTAAGGTCC
Organism: Aporophyla lueneburgensis; assembly: GCA_932294355.1. Classification (NCBI taxonomy): domain Eukaryota; kingdom Metazoa; phylum Arthropoda; class Insecta; order Lepidoptera; family Noctuidae; genus Aporophyla; species Aporophyla lueneburgensis. Next base: position 18,437,732 of record OW028754.1, read on the forward strand.
GTTCTTAACATCCTGACAGGTACTGTTTCCTTATCTTCTTGCCTGACACAATGCTTACAGTCTTCAGGACAAGGTCTTCTTGATAAAGCGTCCGCGTTACCGTGAGACTTCCCACTACGATGTTCAATTGCGAAGCCGTACTCTTGTAGCAGTTCAATCCATCTCGCCACTTGTCCTTCTGGATTCTTAAACTGCAACAACCACTTTAATGCAAGCATGGTCAGTTCGCAGGTGGAATTTGCGTCCAAGCAAGTATTTGCTGAAATGCTGCAATGTCTTTACTACGGCGACGATTTTCTCAGGATCTGTTTGTACTCCTTCCTTCAAAACCACGTGCCCCAAAAAGCTTACTTGCTGTCTGACGCAGTGTCTGAATGAGCATTTTTTTGGACTTAGCTTGAGATTGGCTCCTCGGATTTTTGATAGAACACGTTCCAAATTCTGAAGGTGGTCTTCGAATGTGCGGCCCACGATGATGATGTCATCTAAATAGACAAGGCAGGCGTCTCCAATTAGTCCCGTGAGAACGAGCTCCATTAGCCTTTCGAAAGTTGCATGAGCATTGCACAATCCGAATGGCATGACGTTAAACTGCCATAGTCCCTTTCCCGTAGAAATTGCAATTTTCTCCTTGTCTTTAGGGTCTATTTCCACTTGCCAGTAGCCACTTTTTAGATCTAACGTTGTAAACCACTTAATTCCTGACAGCGTGTCCAGTGTGTCGTCGATCCGGGGTAGTGGATAGCTGTCTTTCTTAGTAACGTCATTCAATCGACGATACTCTACACAAAAGCGCATACTGCCATCTTTCTTTTTCACCAGGACCACAGGAGAACACCAAGGACTAGATGAAGGCTCTATAACTTCATCCTTTACCATTCCTTTAATCATGGTATCGACCTCCTTTTCTCTTTCCACTGGTAATCTTCTTGGTCGTTGTCGTATTGGTAACTCATTTCCGGTATTAATTTTGTGTTGAACTAATCCAGTCTTCCCTATGTCAGCATCATTTCTGGAGAATAAGTCTGCATACTGAAGTAGCATCTTCCTAGCCTTCTCTCTTTCTTCTTCTGATAAATCTTTATGACAGTCTTCTAAAAGATTTAACACGTTAAATCTTAGAGTTTGGGTATTATTTTAAGAAGGCTGATATTGACATTCACGCATCCAAGCTATTTCCCCACAGGAACCCATCAACGTACCCTTCTTGATTACTTGCTCCTTTTCACTTGGGTTCAGTATGCGTACGGCTGCAACGTCGATTGCCTTTACCAAGATCCGCGCAATTTTCCATGGAAGGTTTTCATCCAATCCTTCAATGAGAATACATCGGTTTTTCTGCCCAGAATTATGTGGAAGACTAACTGGAAGTATTGTTTCTGATCGGGGAGGAAGAACAATTTTATTCAAGCAGTACACTTTCCCTGATGGTGCACCTTCCATGAAGACTTCTTCTGACCCACATTTGAGGACTCCTTGATTACCGTCCATCTCACAACAGTGCTGTCGCATGAAGTCCAAATCTAGGATGCAGTCGTCTACTATGTCGGCCATGATGACTTTATGTCGGTAGATTGTGTTACCCAGTTTTAACTTCACCTTTTTCTCACCACGGACGGTTATGTGCTGACCGGTAGCTGTTACTAAATTTACGCCGTCATGCTTACCGAAGAAGTCCCCAAGAAAACGATTCGCTAGTTGGGAACTGACAACGTGCGAGAAGCTCCAGTATCCAATGTCAGCTTACATGGTCTTCCGTTCACTTCACCTTTTATGACTAGGGTGTTCCCATCATGGGCTTATGAGACCGAAATTCTTGGGGCTATTTTGACACCAGCCAGCACCCGCCCCGCAGTCCTGGCGTTTATTAGTTTTCCTGCTGCTGAGCGGTGATCTCAGCCGCTCTTCTTTCCTGGGTCTGGTCTTCGTTAGCTGTGCTTCACTTCGGGCAACTTGACCGAAGGTGGCCTTTTTCTCCGCAAGTGTAGCATCTAGGGCTGTACCTAACACGGTCACGAACAGGTGACGCCGCAACCTCCCTGATGCGATGGGCTCGATGATCATGCCTCACTGCCTCCACCTTCAACGCATGAACCAAGGCGTCCTTGAGGGTCTCATGGTGCCCAAGTCTCACAGCAGCCCTTACTTCCAGGTCCCGTATGCCATCTATGAAGGTTTGAATTAGTATACCCTCGATGAGCGCGGGCGCAGTCTGGTACGCCTTTCGAACCAGCTTTTCGATTTCCAGGGCCCACTGCTGTAGGTTTTCACCACTACGCTGCACACGATCCTTCAACTGGGCACGAAAAACGTGTTCCGGGTGCGCGTCACCATATCTGGCCTCTAACGCCTCAACGAGCTGCTCGTAGGTAACATTTTTGCCGAGAGCCTCTAACACAGTTAAGGCCTGGTCACGAAGGGCCAAAGTAAGCGCGGTCATGGCCTGGCCTGTTGTCCACCCATTTGCTTCCATGACAGCTTCAAATTGAATTTTGTATGCCGACCAGGAAGATGTTCCGTCGAAGGGTAGCACTTTAAACCCGCGCACGGAAGGTGCAGCAACTATCGAAGCCGTAGTCCGATCTCCAGCTTTCAGAACTCCAACCGCTTTTCTTATATCAGCGATCTGGACTTCGGCCTCGGAGATACGATTTTCATGTACCTGAACAGTCTCCTTCATGGCTTTGATGTCCTTGCCAAATGTCGCGTGTAGATCTTTCAAAAGGAGAACCTGCTCCTCTTTATCACGCTGAAGCTGCTCTTGCAGGCGGCGGGTCTGTTCTTTCTGTTGGTGAGCCTGTTCTTTCTGTCGGCGAGCTTGCTCCTCTTTGTCCTGTTGCAGCTGTTCCTGTAGGCGGCGGGCCTGTTCTTCCTGTCGGCGGGCCTGTTCTTCCTGTCGGCGGGCCTGCTCCTGCAGCATCGCCATTAGCGCAGAAAAATCCATGGCTGGTGATGCTGTAGGAACACCAGACGCTTGGGAGACTGGCTCCATCGTTGGCTGATTACCCCCAGGTGTCTGTCTAGAAGTTCCTCCTCCTGCTGGCGCTGACTCCTGGTACGGATACCTTCCGTATCCTCCTTCGGTAAAACTGGCATAATTTATCCCTTACTTCTGACACCAAATGTTACGAGCTGGGGTTCGGGATAAATCAATTCAAACCAATTTACCAAAACACACAACACAGTTTAATTTAATAAACACAAATATCGCAACTACAAGAAACGTCACTTGGAATCACTTGTTTCGCTTGTACTGTATCACTCGAATCGTATTCGCTCGCTTCCGAAATCGAACTGCTTGTCGGCCCGACAATCCGCTATTTATATCCCGAGCAGAACATTCTCGAACATTCGACACTGCCACAGCGTAGAAGCTTCTAGTAACTTCCATTGAACTGTTTAATCCCACTATTCGACAATAGATGGCAGTAGCGTATACGTACAATTTCGTGTAGTACTTGCTACTCGAAAACAGATGGCGTTAGCGTGTCATTTCTAGTAGTTTCCAACACTGCCCCGTCCTTAGATGGAATTAGCGTGATGTTTCTAGACTTTTCGATTTACGTCACACTGCCCCTTTCTGAGACGGAGTTAGCATGATGCTTCTAGACTTACGATCTACGTAACAATATTATATGTCCCAAAAGTATAGTACAGCTGGAGACCTGAGATAAATAATTCCTAGTCTACATTCCGTCGGTTTAGGTAGTTAACTAAATGTAAACAATCTTAGCATGTCTTCTAATCTAAAGACTGGCTAAAAAATTTATCTAAAAATGTTTACAATTAGATATTTACCTAAATCAAAGTTAGGTAATAAACTAAATTTAAATCACTTTGAAAGCAACATTCACAAGAACAAGCACGACTCAGAATAGCAAAGAGAATTAAACACGCAAATAGTCGTACGGCACAGTCTTAGCGTCGCTGCTGTCTGACACTCTTGCGATTGAACGAGAGCGACGGTAACAAAACTAACTCATAACGATTAAATTTCCGATAGCGTAGATTTTAACGTTACATATGTTTAACGATAAAATGTTCCAGATATAACGTTAAATATTGTAACGGTATTTATTAGATAACGATATCTGCATGAAAAGGCTGTAACGATACCATATTTTTAACGGTATTTCAAGCCCTGGTTAATGTTAAATAACATCGTTAATTTCAACAAAATACAACAAACTTATGTGAATAGAGTTTGTAATGCATATATTTAAGAAAATAAGTATCTGACGGGTTTGTCTGAATCGAATCGTGAATGTCAAACTGTCAGTAAATAAACACAAGTTTTATTCGAATTCTGTTCGTATTTTTACATAAACTACAAATAAATTGTTCCAATTAGATCGGATAAAGATAAGAAAAAGAGATCGTCTAACTATACTATAGAGGAGAAGGAAAATATTCTTTAAATAATAACAAAGTAAGTACATAGCATTCGCGCTGATTACAGCATATACCGTTTCCACTGCTGCGACAGAGGCCTCCTCTCGGTGAGAGGGGGTCATAATCTACCACTCGGGCCCAGTGCAGTTTGGTAGATGTCACACGTCTTCGAATTCTAGGATCTAGAACATGGAGATTTCCTCACGATGTTATCCTTCATAGTTTTTAGAGCAGTGGTGGTGATAGTGCCTGCCTGGATTACAAGCCACGTCCTACAACTCGTAAATCAAGGTTTACTTGCAGCAGTGGTGACCCAACGGTATCACCACTGGTCCACACTATAGCAAGTAACACAATAACCTGTAATGTTTACCATAATATAATTTTACCTTTCACCACATTAGTAATCTAAATTACTAAACATCAACATCACATCATCATCATCTTTACATTAACATCTAAATGTTTGTGATTTATTGCTTCAGATTGGTATCCACCAAAAACCCCAAAATGTAATAAAGTGCAAAAGGACAAGGGCATACCTACTATATACAGAAGAAACAGGAAGCCTGGAACTCCACTGCTAAAGAGTATAAGAGCATCTGCATGACTGGGCCTAGGCATGAAACAATGCTAAAACATTTTATAATTAATATAATAAAAGCGTCGCGCAAGAAAATATTCGGCAAATATTGTGTAAATACCTACCTATCTGATTATTATCTATTATGTAACTGATTAAAGTACGAGTAATTAAAAATATTCCATTGCCTACATATTTTTATTGTACTACATATTTACTGGTTAGACTGGAAGCCGACCCCAACATAGTTGAGAAAAGGCAGGCAGATGATGATACACACTTTTATTTGAGTAAAATAATTTTGTACTATAGGTTACAGGTTACTATAGGTAGGACAGCAAAATTACACACTTTCTTCTTATACATGTTCATCATATTCCACGATGTAGTCATCACAGAGTACTATCGGTCATACCACAAGTCTCGACATGTTTTTTCCGTTTGATAGTTGTTGTGATGTTCAGACTTACGCAATAACGTCATACGTTTTGTAAAGTATGGACATTTAAGTTTCATTGTATAGTTATTGTGCGACACGAAATCAATTCGTAAGGATGGAGGATCTGAGAAAATCTATTTTTGTTCAAGAGGAACGAATTTTTTTGAAATTTTATGTTCTGGTCTGTTCTGTTCTGGTCTGTTCTGTTCTGTTTTGTGTTCTGGAGTTTCACATGACTTATTGGTGCAATGAACTGGCCGTAATGCGCTTAGTCAAAGAACCGTGGCCAGGTGGCTGCAGTCCTATAAAGATGGAAGGGTGCAGGCTGAAGACTTGCCGAGGGAAGGTCGCCCAACTTCTACTGCCAGACTCGACGCGATTGATAAAATCAAGGAAGCACTACGGGCAACACATAACTGGTACATAGAGCAACTCAGCAAACATCTGCTGTCGCGCTGTTCGACATCAGCTGTCGCGCTGCTCGCCGCGGTGCGACGAGCGGTCGCGCTAGTGTGAAAGGTGTTGTGTCGTGATAAATCGTAGAATCACCTCCACGACACTTCGCGCAACCTTTCGCGCCTGTTTGTACGAGCCTTTAAAGCGGAACCGACTCTTAAATTTTATTTGCCGCTCAGCGTGATGAACAAGTTAGGCCGATGCACTGCTATTCTTTTGCGGGTTTATCTGCGTTGAGGCATCTTTAGAGACGACAGGAAGTATCGTCGTCACTCATTATGATCAAAATCACTTACAAAATCTCTAGTTTCTATAGCTGATTACAGTTTGAGTAGATGAAATTGGTGTGTCAACTTTCAACTGAGTAACTTGCCGTTGATTATGCTTTGAGTATAGTCAAACACGTTTTTTTCAATTCAGAAACGCAACTGGCGACTTTAATCATGAGTTAAGTACGCGTTGTGTCAAATTTGAGTAAATGACGTACGACTTTAACCATGCTTTGTGTCAAATTTGATTAAATGATCAAATCTTGATTAGAGTTTGAAAAACTCAATTCAGAAACGAAAAAGTGTTTAAGTAATACTTAAATACTGATCAAGGCGTTCTCAAATTCAAATAATTCAGAAACCGGGGGTTAATCGTTGTTTCTTGTTTATTTATGTTTTATAGATATTGGTAGATAGGAAACATGGAAGTCGGATTTACCCAAGGCCCAGTCGGACCATCTCGCGAAGATTAATTCGTTTATGGTTGAAAAGTAAAAAAAAAAAACAATTTATTCCAGTGCACAGGTAGGTAAGTACTACGTTTTAGAATGTTTTGATTTGGCAGGTAGGTACCTTTTTCGTGTTTCTACAATGTATAGACCTCTCTACCTATTTTAAATATTATTTCTTACTAGCTTCTGCCCGCGACTTCGTCCGCGTAAAATTTCCTGCTCCCCCAACCCATCCCGTCGCATCGAATCGCCTGCCCGTGGCGAGGTCTTTGTATGCGTGACGTTTTTCTTTGTGCTCGGCTCCTAAGGGTCTTTGCGTGACCTTATATAATATATAGTCTATATAGCCTTCCTCGATAAATGGCGGCACTAAACGTACTTAACTCTTCAGCTTTTACTTGGGTGTGCTACGCAATGAATTTTTTGAGAGACCAAGGCGCGCGCAATGGACGTGTTTTATATGGAATTTTCCACATATTCTTCGAAAAAAAAAAAATATTACCCACGTGTTGAGATTTATATGTGAGAGTGTTGCAAAGGGGGTCGAAAATTTCATTATTTTTGCGATAGGAAACGCCATTTTCGAGATATACGCAAAAGAAAAGGAAAACAAAAATACAGTACTGTTTTGCACATGAAGGCGAGGCACGTGAAGGCGAGGCGCGAGGCGCGCGCAATGGACGTGTTTAATATGGAATTTTTCACTTTTTCTTCGAAAAATAAAAAATAAAATATTACCCACGTGTTGAGATTTATATGTGAGAGGGTTGCAAAGGGGGTCGAAAATTTCATTATTTTTGCGATAGGAAACGCCATTTTGCGAGATATAAGCAAAAGAAAAGGAAAACAAAAATACAGTACTGTTTTTGCACGTGAAGGCGAGGCGTTCGTTGGTGTGAATTTTAGTTCATAACTACTAGTTTTAATCCACACCTTTTTAATCGCGATTAAAAATAGATTTAGTTAAAATAAATTATTATAGTCAAAATTTTTGAAATGCAGTATAAAGTACTTTTAGTTAAGGGGACATGGGGCGTCGCTCCTCATGAAAGTACACCACTTCTTTCTATTTTTTGGGTATTTTGGGACACAAAATAACAATTTGTCCGGTGTACCAACACTTGTATTTTAGCATCGTAGCACGATAGAATATTTTAAGAAGACAATGGTGCCGATTCTGTTGTACACGAACTAAACTAACTAAACTATCTCTAAAATTCCTTACTTTTGGCTATGAGAATTGTAACGCTATTCTGCAAGGAAAAATCTCTAAATTTAAAAATTATTTTGACACGACTAAAATCGAATTTGACAATCGCGACTCAGCGTGGTATTTTTTTTTTCTTTTGGTTTCGCAACGTTGTACTTGTGTGTGCATTGCGTAGAATGAATTTTTTGAGAGACGAAGGCGCGTGCTGGGGGGGCAGCCTCAACGTGTTTTATATGGAATTTTTCACTTTTGTTTGAAATATATAAAAAAAATATTACCCACGTGTTGAGATTTAAATGTGCCGGGGTTTACTAAGGGAGCCGAAAATTTCATTATTTTTGCGATAGGACACGCCATTTTCAAGATATAAGCAAAAAGAAAATAAAAAATACAGAACTGTTTTTGCACGTGAAGGCGAGGCGTTGTTAAGAATTTTAGTTCATGACCACTAGTTTTATTCCACAACTTTTTAATCGCGATTAAAAATAGGCAGATTTAGTTAAAATAAATTATTATAGTCAAAATTTTTGGTGAAAACCGGCAAACTCAGAATAGCAAAATTGACATTTTCACTAAACTAATAACTCAGTGCAATCTTAGTGCTGTCAAACTAAAATACAGTTAAGTTGTGTCACTTTAGTCTATTTCAGAATAGGAAATCGTCGTTTGACAGGATTAAACCAAATTTTAGTGATTTTTAGTTTAGTTTAGAGAATTTTGTGACAACAGAATCGGCACCATTATTCCTTTAAATGTTCTGCGAGTCACATAACTAAAGGCAGAAAGAACGTGCGCGGCGTCGCCGCGGACGCGAACGTGGAAAATGACGTCATCAACGAATTGTGCGTATTGGCGAGCGTTTTTGAAAATGCAAAATTAAAACCGCTCTAACTTCGTCATTTTTGGTCCAATTTTAATAATTCTTTCACTGAAATAATTGGTTTAGGTATGACTGTAATTCTACATATTTAACTAAAATCGTCGCTGATCCTCGTTCTGAGGGGCAATTATTGTAATTTTCGCAGTCTGATCTCTCATTTCTCAGTCTCATTCTGTCAAAATAACCTCGAGTTCCAATACATTTTTGATAAGTTTTTTCGTTGTCATCGATCATCGTGTGTTTCCGAGATGAGATTGCGACTACATTTTGAACGTTTTTAATTACGAGAATAACAGCCGGTTTCTGATTTGAGAAAACTAGCAAATCTCAACTGAGTATTCTCAAATCCTTAAGTATGCTTTTAAGTATTTTGCGTTTCACAACTGAAAATTGTCTTTTGTCAAACCATAATCAACTGATTATTTACTTAAGTTTTTTGATCAAAGCTAACACGTTCCAATTCACGTTCAAAAACCGGTACTTTTCAAAAACTCATAATATTTTTAAATTTTAGTATCATAAATTTAAAATAGAGTCAAAAATAAATTGTTAATGTTAAATAACATCGTTAATTTCAACAAACTACAGAAAACTTATGTGAATAGAGTTTGTAATGCATAAATTTAAGAAAATAAGTATTTGACGTGTTTGTCTGAATCGAATCGTGAATGTCAAACTGTCAGTAAATAAACACAAGTTTTATTCGAATTCTGTTCGTATTTTTACATAAACTACAAATAAATGGTATCAATTAGATCGGATAAAGATAAGAAAAAGAGATCGTCTAACTATACTATAGAGGAGAAGGAAAATATTCTTTAAATAATAACAAAGTAAGTACATAGCATAATCAGCATGTACCGTTCCCACTGCTGGGACAGAGGCCTCCTCTCGGTGAGAGGGGATCATAATCTACCGCGCGGGCCCAGTGCAGTTTGGTAGATGTCACATGTCTTCGAATTCTAGGATCTAGAACATGAAGATTTCCTCACGATGTTATCCTTCATAGTTTTTAGAGCAGTAGTGGTGATAGTGCCTGCCTGGATTACAACCCACGTCCTACAACTCGTAAATCAAGGTTTACTTGCAGCAGTGGTGACCAACGGTATCACCACTGGTCCACACTGTAGCAAGTAACACAATAACCTGTAATGTTTACCATAATATAATTTTACCTTTCACCACATTAGTAATTTAGATGTTTGTGATTTATGGCTTCAGATACCACTCCGCCAAAAACCCCAAAATGTAATAAAGTGCAAAAGGACAAGGGCATACCTACTACAATATATACAGAAGAAACAGGAAGCCTGGAACTCCACTGCTAAAGAGTACAAGAGCATCAACATAACTGGGCCTAGGCATGAAACAATGCTAAAACATTTTATAATTAATATAACAAAAGCGTCGCGCAAGAAAATATTCGGCAAATATTATGTAAATACCTACCTATCTGATTATTATCTATTATGTAACTGATAAAAGTAGGAGTAATTAAAAATATTCCATTGCCTACATATTTTTATTGTACTACATATTTACTGGTTAGACTGGAAACCGACCCCAACATAGTTGAGAAAAGGCAGGCAGATGATGATACACACTTTTATTTGAGTAAAATAATTTTGTACTATAGGTTACAGGTTATTATAGGTAGGACAGCAGAATTACACACTTTCTTCTTATACATGTTCATCATATTCCACGATGTAGTCATCAAAGAGTACTATTTTTAAAGCGGGATGTAGTCATCAACACGAAGAGTCATGTTGTGAAAAACAACACACGCCACAATTATCTTCAATACTTTTGGAAGTTTTAGTTGCATTCCTGAATGTAGGCATGGAATTCTTCTTTTAAGAATACCAAAACACCTTTCAATATTTTATTTCGTGATGCTATCTGGGCTCTGTTATAGGCTTCCTGCGATAGAGAGGTCTGCCTCTCCTACTAGAGGCCTACCTTTTTGAACCAGGGTTCAAAAAGGTTGTCATGAGAAACCTAAGGCATGAGTAACAATTATCCCCGAGAATAAGGTATTACACAAATCTGCTAGCTTCAAATTGAGCTGCAAGTGGTGAATCAGTCCAAATAGTAGTGTCGCGCACGGAACCTTGCCAACGTGCATTAATACTAGTAATTTATAAATCGGCATCACAGTTGGCTTGAACATTAATAGAAAAAAAAAACCTTTTCTGTTCCTATACAGCTCAGCTTTTCTCCCTCTTCGTGATTTTTTTTATATGTGTGCAGTCTACAGCACCTATGAATCTAGGGAATTCAGCTTTTTCAAAGATCGTGCCGCCAGTAATGGTCTCCCTGTGCCACTGCACAGGCATTGCAGGCACTTAAATACTGATCAAGGCACTTGCAGGCATATGAACATATTGCCATCTCAGTAATGCTATCGCACTAGTCACCCTACCTACCACGCGGCACAACGTCGCCTTGCTCACATTTACAGTGTCCCCTACAACAGCTTGAAATTTACCAGTCGCGTAAAACCTAAGAGCTTTTAGAAGCTGCAACATGGGAGAAATGCAGTCCCGCCGTTGAATACGATAGGTCAGTTTAGGCTTTATTTTGTAAAAAATAAATCTAAACGACTGCTTCATAAAGGCTTGTGCAGACTTGCGCGACGCGAAGCTCGCACGCGATTCAAAGATTTATATCCGTAAAACAATTTCTATGAAAACACGCGCGACACTACCTGTCGCGCCGCAACACTGTCGCTCCACATCGAGCAGCACGACAACATAAGGTACATTTTGTGTGGCGTCGTTGCGGAGCCGCGACGGCCGCGACGCCATACAAAATGTACCACAAGCTGTCGCGCTGCTCGCCGCGGTGCGACGAGCGGTCGCGCTAGTGTGAAAGGTGTTGCGTCGTGATAAATCGTAGAATCACCTCCACGACACTTCGCGCAACCTCTCGCGCCTGTTTGTACGAGCCTTTAAAGCGGAACCGACTCTTAAATTTTATGTGCCGCTCAGCGTGATGAACAAGTTAGGCCGATGTACTGCTATTCTTTTGAGGGTTTATCTGCGTTGAGGCATCTTCAGAGACGACAGGAAGTATCGTCGTCTCTCATTATGATCAAAATCACTTACAAAATCTCTAGTTTCTATAGCTGATTACAGTTTGAGTACATGAAATTGGTGTGTCAACTTTCAACTGAGTAACTTGCCGTTGATTATGCTTTGAGTATAGTCAAACACGTTTTTTTTCAATTCAGAAACGCAACTGGCGTCCTTAATCATGAGCTAAGTACGCGTTGTGTCAAATTTGAGTAAATGACGTACGACTTTAACCATGCTTTGTGTCAAATTTGATTAAATGATCAAATCTTGATTAGAGTTTGAAAAACTCAATTCAGAAACGAAAAACAGCCTTATTCATAAAAATCTCGCTAATCACTGATTAGCCACTGTTTAGTTAAGCAAATGGTTAGCCCTTAAGTAATGATTAACTTTTCTGTATTCATAAACGCTAGTTAGCAGATGATTAGTTACGACACGAAATAGAGGGTATATTATGCGTGCAGCACAGATTATAATCAATATAGTTGACTAAAAAACCGAATTAAAAGTATAAAGTTGTCAGAACGACGGTATTTGTATCTGTGGTGCCTTTGACAGACCAAAGTCAACAATGTCATCGGATATTTCAATTTGAATAAAATAATTTAATACGTTTATATCATAATTATTTCATTGTTTTTCCGATGGTAAACTACAATGTAATTAGCTCGAAAGGCTGGAAGATACAGGTATTTATTTCTGATTTTATATCCGCTAACCTTAAACTGACCAAATTAATGTTAAAAAGCCGTAGCCGATAATACAATTATAGCTATGTATTTGCATGTCCCATAAGCTTGTTTACATGAATATACTCTTTTAAAAACATAGGTACTTGTGTCTATTCTATATTACTTCCTATTGCTTATGCACTGGGGTTTCTGTTATAAATAAAATTAAAAAATCTTGTTTACAGTTGAAAGTTTGACGAAGCACCAATACTATATAACCTCGGAAAGACGGCGAGGGCGCAGATCATGCTACGTGAATAAGGTGAGGAATGAGAGTGCCATGAGAATAGAATAGCACCCATACATATGTTACGGAGGAAGAATAATTGGAAATCAAAAATATGAATTTATAACAAAAATGTAGCTTTATTAAAATAAACGTAATTGTTGCTTGGCTAACTAACATGGCTACCCTGCATTTCATTTCGTAGGCGATCAAGTGCAGTGTCATCCAACATAGGTATGATTACGCTGGATGACCCGCACCTGATTCGATAGTCGTTGGGTTGAAACGTTGACGGTTGGCTCAAGCACCTGAATAAAAAATAACTCAATCTTAAAGTACCTAAGAATGTATTAATAATTCAAAAAAATACGCCGCGTTGGGGGACCGCTTCAAACCTAACAATTTAATTACCAATAGTCTTATTACCTAACTAAGCAGTTAACGACGTCTGCACTCGCGGAGCGGTCCCCCAACGCGACGTTTTTTTTTTGAATTATTAATACATTCTTAGGTACTTTAAGATTGAGTTATTTTTTATTATTTTTTACTTTTTGAAGGAATATTAGGTTTTTGTGTCGGGGGTTTTTTAAATTTTAAATTTAATTTTTTATTTTGTACTTTTTACAGGTATATACTTAATATAATGTAGAATGAAACGAAGCTAAAAACACTCTCGATTAATTCATCAATATTCTCTTTCAGTGCGCTTTCATTTGAGACCCCACTCGAGTATATTTGCTGACATTCGGTTACTCTTCCCCACTTTCCCCCCCACAACTTTTAAACGGCTCAACCGATTTTCATCAAACATGTCTAAGAACACTCGCAGATAAGTCACCTTTAATACGTTTTTTTTTTATTGAAATCGCATCATCCGTTCGGGAGCTATGATGCCACAGACAGACAGACAGACAGACTGACAGACAGACACGTCAAACTTATAACACCCCTCTTTTTGCGTCGGGGGTTAAAAACAGAGAGCATCCGAACACAGTACGCGGTCAGATTGTTTCCCCCCCTCTGTAGTCCCATAGTATGAGCGCATGACATTCTCATTGATAGATCTTGTCCATCTCATGCGCTGGCTAACACTAGCAAAAGACAGAAATGTTTGGAAAAGGGAGAGGGAGGCCTTTGCCCTGCAGTGGTACAATATAGGCTACTTAGATTATCTAATCTAGATAGAATTGTTGTTTATGAAATGTCTGTTGTTATTTGAGCAAGACTGCCACAACATGGCTTTTCTTCAGTTCTGTGCCTTGGAACTGGCGTCAAAGAATGTGAGGGGCCTAAAACCTACTGAGCCTCCTCCTGTTTGAGCTTTCCCTAAAAATCCTTTATCACGCTTACTTCGCATGAAGAATATGTACCTAATATGGACTTATTCTCATAGGAGATGTCAACAAGCCTTGTAGGTCTTCCTCCGTCTATTTCCCATCGGCGCGTAGCGTTTCAAAATTATTTAATTCTCCTGTACTATTCCGAAATCCCGTAAATATTGTTGAAATCAATATTTACTAAGGCATAATTAGATATTAGGGACATAATAACCTTGAAGCACACAATAATCCTATTGAACCGATCAGCTGATTCAAATAAAATCCGCCATCTTGCCTCTTAGCATCCTCTTAACAAGCTACCAGTGGTGTTTAACTTTGACAGCTTTTAATCAAATGGTTAGCGACTACTTAGCGCTAAATAGCGTTTATGAATAAGAATTTCAGTAATCAGCTGCTTAGTAATTGATTAAAATTTAAGAGGCGTTTATGAATAAGACTGAAAGTGTTTAAGTAATACTTAAATACTGATCAAGGCGTCCTCAAATTCAAATACTTAATTCAGAAACCGGGGGTGAGGATCAGCGACGATTTTAGTTAAATATGTAGAATTACAGTCAACCCTAAACCAATTATTTCAGTGAAAGAATTATTAAAATTGGACCAAAAATGACGAAGTTAGAGCGGTTTTAAATTTGCATTTTCAAAAACGCTCGCCAATACGCACAATTCGTTGATGACGTAATTTGCACGTTCGCGTCCGCGGCACCACCGCCGCGCACGTTCTTTCTGCCTTTAGTTACGTGACTCGCAGAACATTTAAACGAATAATGGTGCCGATTAATTATTTTGACACGACTAAAATCGAATTTGACAATCGCGAATCAACGTGGTATTTTTTTTTCTTTTGGCTTCGCAATGTAGTGTTGTGTGCGCTACGCATTGATTTTTTTGAGAGACCAAGGCGCGCGCATGGGGGCAGCCTGGACGTGTTTTATATGGAATTTTTTCACTTTTTGTTTGACAAAAAAAAAAATACCCACGTGTTGAGATTTATATGTGTGTGGGTTACAAAGGGGGTCGAAAATTTCATTATTTTTGCGATAGGACACGCCATTTTCGAGATATAAGCAAAAGAAAACGAAAAAAATACAGTGCTGTTTTTGCACGTAAAGGTGAGGTGTTGGTGTGAATTTTAGTTCATGACCACTAGTTTTATTCCACATCTTTTTAATCGCGATTAAAAATAGTCAGATTTAGTTAAAATAAATTATTATAGTCAACATTTTTGGTGAAAACCGGCAAACTCAGATTAGCAAAATTGACATTTTCACTAAACTAATAACTCAGTGCAATCTCAGTGCTGTCAAACTAAAATATAGTTAAGTTGTGTCACTTTAGTCTATTTCAGAATAGGAAATCGTCGTTTGACAGGAATAAAATCAAAACATTCTAAAACGTAGTATCTACCTGTGCACTGGAATAAATTGTTTTTTTTTTTACTTTTCAACCATAAACGAATCGATCTTCGCGAGATTGTCCGACTGGGCCTTGGGTAAATCCGACTTCCATGTTTCCTATCTACCAATATCATAAAACATAAATAAACAAGAAACAACGATTAAACTCCGCAAATCATAACAAAGCAGTGCGGCGCGTGGCGGGCGATCGAGCCTCGTGACGTCATCAGCGGTTTCGCACGCGCGGCGTGCGTTTTAAAACTCCCTTTTTTTAAAGTTTATTAACTTCGTAATTTCTCGATGGATTTGAGTGGTTCAAAAAGAAATGAACTCAGATATTTATATTGTATTCGATGTAGTATTCAAAATTGCAGCGCGTCCGCAGATATAGTTGTGGTCAGTGCCTTACTTGAGTATCCTACGGCGCGTGAACTCCGCGCCGCACAGTACGGTGAGCGTGGCGAGCGAGGCGGCGGGCGCGTGGCGCGCGCGGCGCTCCAGGCGCGCCCACTGCACGCGCAGCACCAGCGCGTGTCGCGCGCGCGCTCGCACCACGTGGCGCGCGCCCGACAGCTGCGCGTCCGCAGATGCGCACATGTATTGCACTGTAAATTATAATTGTATTTATTTATTTGTAACTGCTTAAACTATCATTACAGGGTTTACCCTAATGCGACAGCTAAGAACTTAAACTAATAACCTAAATTAAAAAACTAACCACATTATTAAAATTAAAAAAAAAACCGGCCAAGTGCGAGTCGGACTCGCTCACCGAAGGTTCCGTACAAACCTGTAGGTATCCTCGGTTTATGCTTATGAAATTAAATGTGTTTTTTTTATTATTTTTTTATTTGAGTTGATTGAATGAAAGGTAAATTGCGGTTTACGATTTATGACGTATTAAAAAAAAACCACTTACTGGATCTCGTTCAAAACAATTTTCGGTGAAAGTTTACATGGTTATGTACATTATATATTTTTTTGAGTTTTATCATTCTCTTATTTTAGAAGTTACAGGGGGGGGGGGGGGGACACATTTTACCACTTTGGAAGCGTCTCTTGCGCAAACTGTTCAGTTTAGAAAAAAATGATATTAGAAACCTCAATTCCATTTTTGAAGACCTATTCATAGATACCCCACACGTATGGGTTTGATTAAAAAAACAAATTTGAGTTTCAGTTCTAAGTATGGGGCACCCCTAATTTTTTTTTTCTATTTTAGTGTAAAAATCTTGATGCGGTTCACAGAATACATCTACTTACCAAGTTTGAACAGCGTAGCTCTTATAGTTTCGGAGAAAAGTGGCTGTGACATACGGACGGACGGACAGACAGACAGACATGACGAATCTATAATGGTTCCGTTTTTTGCCATTTGGCAACGGAACCCTAAAAATACAAAAAACCAGCATCTCCATAATTACTAACAAAAAACATAGTACAAAAAAAGTTAAAATTAAGTATTCATCTCATTATTATACATGCTAGGTACTGAAACAAAGAACATCTACACACGTTCAAGTTTCTGGGCATGACAACGTCAATTAATCAATCATCTCAGCCTATCGCAGTCCCCTGCGGATAGAGGCCTCTCCCATGTTACGCCACAACACCTTGTAATCCGCCTTTCACATCCAGTCACTTTCTTTAGGTCGTCGGTCTACCGAACTAGGGGGCGTCTGTCGGCTTCCGTCTCAAAGTTGTGTCTACGGAGCAGGATAACTTGCCCGAAGTAGAATTACTCCTTCACAAAATCGTGAACCGAACCCTCGATGTGGATTTGATTTGGCAAGACGAGCGAGTTGTACATGACTTTCATCTTGTCCAAAATTCATGCCAAGGCCAACCCGCCGAGAGGCTCCATTCAGGCTATGCAGCATCTGGTTTAACTGTTCCAACGTCTCCGCCATTATGACGATGTCATCGGCAAAGCGAAGGTGTGAGATGTACTCGCCGTTCACGTTGAAAATGTCCTCCAACGCATTGGTAAAGTTTCAGGAATATCACATCCCCTTGTCTCATCCCTATAAGCAGTTGATGGGTTTGGTTTTTTTTTTTTATCACTGATCTGGACAGTCATCGTGGCAACGTCATTCAAGAATCTCAACACTTCTATGTAACGCCACTCGATTCGACATAGTTGCAGGGACGCCAGTATTGCCCATATTTCGAAGGAGTTGAAGGCTTTCTCGCTGTCCACAAATGCCATACACAGCAGCTGATTATAATCCTCGGTCTTCTGTACAAATTGCCGAACAGTATGATGTTGTACTGAAGTCTTTTCGAAAACCGGTTTGTTTCGAAAACTCGTCAAGTCTCCTGGCGAGACGGTTCATGACGACTCTCGACAACAGCTTGTATGTATATGTAGGTCAGAAGTTAAATGGGTCTATAGTTCTTCAGCATGGTTTTGTCTTTTGGCGACGGAGTTTAAAGAGACTCGCGAGCTCTCTCAAGACTAGAGTCCCGCCCGCTTTAAGAAGCTTTGTCCTTATTCCGTCATCCCCAGGTGCCTTGTTGTTCTTTAGCTGCTCGAGAGCTGCCCTAATCTCGCATTGGTCGACATCTGGGATGTCCTCAGTGAAGTGGCGCGTTAATTCGGCTCGATGGTCATCTGCACTATGTTCCGCCTGTCGTTCGCGTTGAGTATAGGTGCCCGTAGAAATCCTCAACTTCCCGAGTATCTCGGACTTCGAAGCCACTGTTTTCCTTCCTCAGTTCTAAGTTTCGTCAGATAGGACCTACCTAGTTGCTGAGCGAACACTTTCGATCGTCGGTTGTGCTCAATCACAACCTCAATGTCGCGGGTGTTGGAGCACCGAAGGTCGCGTCGCGTCAGCGAAAATGAAATGAAAATCGTATAACAGGGAAATAGAATTTCCACAGCATAGAAGTTTGTTACTTGTTTGTTTGGTACCCATGAATGGACTGATTGATGGCTTATCAAATCTGATGGGCGCGTTTGTAAATGAACTACCAGGACATTAAAAAAAAGTCCTATGATTATTGCATCAGACCCCCTAACAATGTACTGTTAAAATTACAACGAATAATATGAACAACAATTAACAAATCAATGCACTTACAATTAAAATGAACTCTCGCGCATACAAAGGCCGATGCGTTGGACTTATTGTATAGTTCCAAGTTGATAGGCATGCGACTCACGGCCCTGACTAGCGCCGTGTCGCCGTACGTGACCAGACCAGACCAACGAAGAGAGTCGCCGCTTGCGCATCCGTATAGCACGATCTATACAGGGAAATTATAAGGAAGTGTGAAGTTAACAATACATATCAGGCGTGTTACACACGTTCGGGACGACACGATTCGGCACAACCGGGTGGCAAAATATACACTCATTTTGCCGCCTGTGGCGAATAATGTCATACATTTTTTTTTTCAAGTATGAAATCTCTTTTGTTTCCTATTTTTGAATTGTTTGTGTTGTCACAAAACAAAAATAAACGTATTCATTCCTGGAGGGCACTGGATCCTGCAACATTTACTACTAGCGCAAGGATTCAGAGAAATTTGAAGTACAATTTGTTTTATATAATTTTCGTATTTTGTATTTATCTCGCACACTGATGTAGCACCCCTTTAAGACTTTTATTTTGATATTAATTTATCTTTGGAAGAAAGAGAGAGAAATGGTGCTTTGCAGTGAAAAGTTAAATGAAGAAAGAATACTTAGAAAAGATGTTTATGATTCAATATTATTATGGAAATGGTGAAATTTGGATATTAATGCCACACAATGAGAACGAAACATAAGAGACTTACCTTTCTAGAATAATCGCTGGTATTTTTATCATAAGCCAAATGGAGCGTCGCCCTATGCGGTACACTTGAGTTCGGCGAAAACACGATAGGTAAGGGTCTACATTCACAGGGCCCGAAAGGCACCAAGTAACTTCCTCTCGATTCCCGCGGCAAATCTATTGCGAACCCTTCGCCTATTATTTGACACTTTATATAGAACTTTTTATTTGTAGCATTCTTCAAACTAAGTTCCTTTCTGCCTGCGCGGACCCATGACATGGTATTGTAGTTGGTCTTAATTGGAAAAGATTTTGGTTTGTCTGACCCTCCACATATTTCTATAGTAGTCTTACTGCCAGATGTTATGTCTTCGAACATTAGAGTCCTGTAAAATAAGACAAAGGTACGAGAAATGTTTTTGTTTCCTAGTCATTAAGGAGAGAAAACATTAAAAACAAGTTTGTTTCATTCGAAAACATCGCATAGTCCACTTTTCAAGCTTGGAAAATAAAGTTTTATTCGCCTGCCTGACCCCATATTGGCCATTGTAGCAAAACCGAAACAAATGACAACTCGTGTCTCTACAGATAGATTCGCTATCCACAAATTCCTCGTTTTGCTGAAGTATGCTAAAGGTGCAAATATAGATCAAAGGTATTAACTAAAAGCCTTGAAAACAAAATCTACTTACGCTTCACAAATCCCGTCTCCGGGCCCAGTATAAACCAGGCTGACAGTCTTTGATGCGCCAGGACGTATCTCGAACTTAGATGGAGATATTTTGAACGGAAAACTGTCAGTTGGGGAGTTCGTTGTGAACTTTACGACCCAGATTCCCGATATAGATCCACTGTTACATAGCTCTATATTTGTTGGTTCTGTAAACGTGTTATAGATCATAATATTTTAATAGGAAGTTTTACGGAGATGGAAAGCACGTGCCTATATTTTTCTACGGTTCAGTCATCATCTGCTTAGCCTTGCCCAACATGTTAGGGTCGGCTTCCAGTCTAACCAGAAGCAGCTGAACCAGTATTTTACATGGAGCAACTGTCTATCTAACCTCCACAACCCAATTACTGGGTATGGACGATAATACTTGGTAAGACTGGTTATCAGACTTTCGGGCTTCTGACGACCCGTAAAGACTATCAAACATGCGCGAATGTCAACTAGGACCAACGGTTTTACGTGCTTTCCGAGGCATGTTGGGGTCTTGATATGTAAGGATGGTCAGACATCCATGGACCAATAGCGGCAAGCGTACCTGATCCTGATTGATTGAACCGTGCGGCTGTAATTACTTAGCCACAAGCCTGAAAGCTTTAACGGTATAGTACTTTCCGAGAAGTCTAGGTCGATCTCTAGGAATTTCTCGGCGGAACGTTTTGAGCCAACAAATTTTGATTTACAGTTGTGCTAGCGACGCAAAAAAAAAATTCAAGAGTGAAGTTTATCTGCTTGTGGGTGTTATTGTTACTAAGTAATTAATACACTTACTAGCACGACTGTAATCTTGGAAGGATTAGTCAAAGGTGTACCTATAGTACACCTACATTTTGCCAGTTCTGATAAAGTTCCCGGTAATAGGGGGCGAGTGCCATCAACTAGGCATAAATCCAGACTCCCGCCCAGAGCGGGAGAAGTCATTTGATGATTTCCCATCCAGAAAAAAAAGGGCTACTACTGAGAAATCTCTTAATATCACTATGCCCAACCTGGGAATCGAACCAAGGAACAAAGGCTCAGCAGTAGCACTTGCAAACTAAGAGACCAAAACTACGTAACTAATTCATATCAGTTGAATAAAATTGGAGTTATTTTGATAAGCAAACTTACCATTAGAAAGTTGCAGTTTGCTGA
Organism: Aporophyla lueneburgensis; assembly: GCA_932294355.1. Taxonomy (NCBI): domain Eukaryota; kingdom Metazoa; phylum Arthropoda; class Insecta; order Lepidoptera; family Noctuidae; genus Aporophyla; species Aporophyla lueneburgensis. Next base: position 18,458,815 of record OW028754.1, read on the forward strand.
TCGAGGGATTCATAACAAGATTCACAGTACCGACAACGCCGATCAGATCCACTTTACGAAGTACACTGTTGACTCCTATCAAGTTTACGTTCATCAGTCCGTTGAACGTCACTATTGAGCCTGCTGTAAACATAGAAAAACAGTCTTTATTACAAATATCGTGATGGGATGGGATTTTGGGCAGCAATGGACCTCACAATTTTTTAGCTTCACTTGACGACGTTAGCCTAGTTGATTTACACCAAAACATACATGAAGTAAACCCGTATTGTAACTTTCAGTTGATGAAATGATAGTACCAACCTATTTCAATATCCGATAACTTCGGCGCCTTGAAATTGACGGTAACTCTAATAGCATTACCACTGGTCAACCTGCAAAGTTGCTTGTTACTTCCTTTGCCCTTTGCCTTCCCTGGTTGCTGTGCATCTTCTGTCGACCCCTGACGATCCATCAAAATCTTATTCACATCCCCTTTCTTTATCTCTTGAACGTTTTTGATCGCGAATATGCTGTCACCCTCAACTACAGACAATTCTAACAAAAGATCAGCAGGACAATCACTTATGAGGACAAAAGACTTTATAAGCGAACTGTTTTCTTGTATCGGAGGAAAAGTGATCTTATTAACACCATCGCAAGACATAGCTTGTATCATCGGCATTTTAATGTCCACTTCCACTTCGCCTTTCTGCTCTATATCACCGTCGATGGAGGCGTCTTTTAAGTACATAGTGAATTTTAATGCAGTATTGAGTTCCACATTAGATGTGAGGTTCAGGACGATTTTCTCGGATTTGCCTGGAGACAGTAATAAAGGCATTCGGGGCATTTCGATAGTGAGGTCTCTTCCGTCGTTTGGTAACTCTTCGAATTGCAGTTTAGCTGTTAACCAGCTATCTGATAAAGTTGTGACGGTTATTGTTACATGGCAGCTGACGCCTGAAAGTAAGGGTAGATTTTATAAGCGTATAATAAAATGTAACAAGCCGTGTTGTGTGCTCACGTCAGTGTAACTCGTGAGCGACTTGAGTCCGGGTTTTATTAATTAATCAAATTAAATGCAAAGTGTAGTGTTATTTATTTTCTTATGTAACGTAGTTTCGTAGTAGTGTTTTTGTTTATTGGATTCTTCCCTTAGGATTTTGTAAGTAGCAGGATTGAGTCAGAATTTGTGCTTCATTGATAGCAATAGGGTCACCCCATATTACACTGGGACAAAATAAAACTGGTAAAATGTGGTTTCACTATAGGTTCCTCTCTGCCTGACTCTTTAGGGACTCCAGGCATTATGTGGTTGTATTAAAATGTTTGTCTAAGTTTTGATTGCTATTTTATTCTACTTACCAACATATCCATCGGCGACTGAAGCTAATATTTCTACCCATTGCTCTAAAATAGACAAGAAATGTAATAAGAACATGCGTGTGATCAACACTGAGGTTTCAACATTCTAAAAGTAATTATAATGATATGAAATACTTAAATAATTATATGAATTACTTAAGGTGGAGGCACCAGAGTAGCCCGCGAAATTTTCTTAGGTTTTTACAATTTGTTAGGCAATGTCAGGCTGTTTGTTGAACAAAATATGATTCGTGGCCGTAACAGAATTGTAATCATCAATCATCCCTTTAGGCTCATTTAATCACATATAATAATTCTTTGATGAATTAGTCATTCAATGGCACTTAATGACGATACGAGCTAAGCCGGCGCTTGCACTTTAATTGAAATAAGATGAAACAAAGAAATACAATAACAAAACAGAAATTCTGAGAGATGTACTTGTTCAGTTATTTAAATGGGGTGCATTTTGGAAGGGTCGTAGTCTTCTTTATCAACTTTGCTACCACCATTACATTAGTAACATACATTAAATGTTTGCAAATTAGAAAAACAATGGCATTCGTCAAGATGCAAAATGAGGTCATGTTAATAAAATTATAATCTAGATTAAAGGATAAAGCTGAGTCGACCAAACTATATTGAAGTCGGCTCCCAGTATACCCCATAGCTTTTTTTGAGATTAGTAAGATGAAGTGTTATTCATATTAAAATTCCCACAAACTGGTGAATGAAGCGAGGCCCACAAACCTTTAGCTAAGCCCTCCTGTTTCAAATGTTTCTGTTGCATTACTTCGCACCAATCTACAGACTTATCTAACTCTTTATATACGGTATTTGGGGAAGGAACATGTGATGGGTTGGCCTCGCCTGAAAATTTCAACTAAATAGTTACTACAACCAATCATACCCAATTATATACATACGAGAATTATAAATAGTGTTTATAATATATGAATACACAAAAACACTTTTAAAGAGATTTAGACTTGAGCATCATTTGAGATTGGCGACACAGCTAAATATTATTAGTTATATTAATTGCAATTCATTGACGCGAATTAACTGTTCCAATTAGTGACGCGCGTTCGTTTCTTGCAACGACGTTACAAGTCGCGCAAGTCTAAATCTCCCCTTATAAATCAAACAAATACCTTTGCTAGTATGTAAAGGACTGTCAGTAGATTTGAAACTCGTAAAGTTTTCATGTACCGTGCTGAGGGTCGATTGGCTTTTGCTCGACGGCGACTTAGACCGTGCACTTTTCTTCGACTTAGCATCATCAATTTCTATAATTTGATCATTATTTAAAGAGTCTCGAGTTACTACTACACCTGGGATTTCCGGTTCATTATTTTGTTTGTATTTATTCTGTGATATGACTGTGTTTATAGTGCCAGAAGATGAAGCAGTCTCAGTCTTTCGAGTGTCTATCAAATTAGTGACTTGTACATCCTGGTTATTTTGTTTCTTAGGTTCTGGAATGTTCATGTGTAACTCAGTGAGGGGTTGCTTCGTGTTCAATTGTTTCTTTTTGTTGTTTAGTTGCATCATGTCTGTTACACTGACGTTGGATTGTTTACCTGTAATAATAAGTGGTGTGCATTCAGTTTCAATGAAAAAGAGAAGTTGGTAGCCTAAACTCTATGGCTTAGCTTAGCTCAAGCCAAGTACTAGCTCCCACTAGAGCCATATTTCTAAGAGCTAAGATTAGATTAGACTACAACAGGAATTGCAACACAAATTTGTACTAAACATATATTTGTCTGGATACAGTCTGTATCTCAACACCATACTGCGATCGCCAACACGCCTGCCAAGCGTGGCCATTATGAAAAACCCCCCTCTTTGGAGGAGGTTTATGTCCTGCAGTGGATGTCTTTCGGCTGAAATCATGATGATGAAGATGATGACAGTCCGTATAAATTTAAGGTCGCTCAGCGCGCTATCGAGCGGGCTACGCTCGGAGTTTCTTTGAAGAACTGGAGTTACTGACATAGCTTGCAAAGCAAGCAAGCTGAAGGGGCAGTGAGCTGGCTAATGTTTGTCGAAGGACCGATGACCGGTGAAGCTGACTAGTTCTGGAGTGGAGATCAGTAAGCGTAGTGTCGAACGCCCAGCTAGATGGCCCGATGACCTTAAAAATGTGGGCGGGGTAGACTGGAGGCGGAAGGCGGAGGATAGAGTGTTGTGGTACAGCCTGGAAGAGGCCTATGTCCAGCAGTGGACTGTGATAGGCTAAGTTGATTGAGTGTCTGTACCCACGTATTTGGTATCGATATCAAAAACTAGTGAAAAAAAAAAAAGACCTACAAATATTTATTTTCAAAAGTTACTTCATTATAAAAAAAAATAGATTGGCGATCACTCCAGCGGGGCTGGCACAGCCTACTGCGCCATTGCTTGAGTCAAACAATTTATCATAGTTTAGGCTATAAAACCGTGCTTAAGAGAAATAAGACATTACATAATTTATCACGTCTTTGAACGTCGAGAAGCTGCAAAGCTCTGGTAGTCTAGAAATACTATAAGGCTTTTGGTATAGTGTGGTCATTAGTGCTGTGCACTCCCTGAGGTATGCGCGCGGCGAGTCGGGGGGGACAATCGGCTGCTGCGCTCTGTCAGTGTCAGTGCCCCGTCAACGCTCGTGGCGGCAGGTAAGTGTTATCTGTATCGGACTGTCTATGTCAGACGCACATGGGATAAATATTCAAAAATGGGTCGTGCGTTATCTCGTGATACGAAGACTGTCATTTTTAAGGTGGCTGAATATTTTAAGAAATTCTGCTTTTTGAGCAGACAAAGAATGCTTTGATTTTAAAAATGAGGTGAATATTGCCAAAATCGTTGCGGAGGCCACGGGGTACAGCAAAAGAACCGTGCATAATGTGATTTCTGCGGGTTATTTATCAATTGAAAATTCAAGCCAATTAAAATTTCAATCGCCAAAAAAAAGTTCTAAAGAGAAAACACGTTGTGGTTTATTTTGATCTTGGAGTTATCAGTAGAAAAATTCATCAGTTTTACGAAGTTAAAAAAAAACCAATTGTCCGTAAGTTACATCAAGCTTGAGAAAGGATGGCATATTGAATTGTGGACGGGAATATTTAAGACAGCTTTTACACAAAATGGGCTACCGTTTCAAAAAATGCAAATCAAAGAGACATCTCCTTATAGAGCAGCCTAATATTACAGTGTGGCGGAAAAAATATCTTACACAAATCAGAAATTACAGAACGCAAAACAGCAACACATATTTTCTTGATGAAACATACATCAACGCTAGTCACCATGCCAGCAAATGTTGGTAATCATCGTCAGAACCCGGAATTCATGCTGATATTGGGAAAGGACGGCGATTGGTAATTCTCAACGCTGGGTGTCGAAATGGCTTAGTTGATGATGCATTGACTATATTCAAATCAGATGCTAGAACCGGTGACTATATGTAGAACCGGTGACGATGATGGAGATATGAGCGGACCTACTTTTTATAAGTAGGTAGATGAAAAGTTAAAAGATAAGTTGCTGCCGAATTCTGTGGTTGTAATGGGCCATTCATTTATTACGTAAGATGATTTAGGGGGGAGGGGGGTCGACCATATCTTATGTTTTCTTACAAGGGGGTGGGAGGGAGTCTCGATAGTTCGTACGTAAGATAAAAAAAAAGCGCAATGTTAAAATTATACTTTGAAAAAGCTCGGGCAACCGCGCGATTGCCGAGGTTCGCTGGCATGCGTATAGGTAAACGATGTTTCCATTTCCATGGCAATGGACTCGCGCCACTCGCACTGCACCTCCCAGAAATTCCCCGCTTGTGGACTAGTCATCACTTGTTTGCGTAATAAACAACACTCGTTATTGCGTTGGTGATTTTAATATTGTAAGTAGTTAAATAGGAATTGAATTATTGAAGTGTGTTAATAGTTTCTTTTTATATGTCTTTATTGTATTTTAATAATGGATTCCTTGTTAAACGCCGATTTATATAAAAGGTTATTTGATGCGTACTGAAAATGTTATTCGTATTCGGACATTCTGGTAAAAAAATCCAAGGAGATAGTAATATGTTTTGGAAAGCAGCAAAGGCGAATCACGGTAAAGATGTCAAAAGTTTCCAAAACAAAAAAAAAAGCTTTAGCCGTATATAGGCGAGACAAAGAAGTTGTGCCGAATCGGGGCTGATGTGGAATGGGTGGACGTCGGCGATGTCACTATCCTGAATAACCAACTAGAAGCGACACCTATTACTAGAGATGTTCCAGTGGCAAATCCAATTTCCGGGTGGGTTTTGAGCCCCTGGACTGAAAATCTTATGCAGTTACCTACCTAGATGGATGATTAAAACCAATGTGTATGAAATCAAAAAATAAAAATGATTAGTACCTACCTTTGAAATTACAAATAGGTAAACATTTCAAAAAATTGTTACTTTGAAAAATAAACATTAAAATAAACCAAACGTGTATTCATTTTTTCCTTTAGATTCTTACGTAATAAATATTAAACAGAGGGGAGGGGGTCGGCCTATTCTTATTTTTTCTTATAATAGGGGGGGAGGGGGTCTAAAACTAGTGAAAATAGTCTTACGTAATAAATGAATGGCCCCTAATGGACAACGCGTCTTACCACAGCGTTCAGGTTGAGAAGAAACCAACTATATCAAGCCTCAAAAGTGAAATACAGAACTGGTTGCTACGCCATAATGTAGAATTTTCAGGAGCCATGACAAAGGCTCAACTACTACTTCTTATCAAAAATACACAAAAAGAACCCGTGTATAGAATTGACGAACTCCTGAAAGCCAGTGGACACACTGTTCTGCGTTTACCTCCGTACTATCCAGATTTAAATCCAATTGAGTTGATCTGGGCTGATATTAAAAACAACATAGCCCAAAACTATATTAATTCTTCTCTAGACGAAAAGATAATCTTATTGGATAAATTGTTTTCGGAATTCACGGCGGAAAAATGGCAGAGATGCGACGATCATGTCCAGAAAAATGAAAATGATTACTGGAGTCGCGACAGTAGGTTCGATAATGTTATCGATTCATTCATAATAAAGCAAGACTCTGATTCAAGTTCCGGTGGCGAAGTGGAAGATGAAGATGATGACGAAATCGAAGATGAAGTTGAAACAGAATCTATGTCAGTATAACTTTCGTTAGAATATATAATTATTTGTAAATATAAAAAATGTTCAATAAAATAATTCCTGCTTTGAATTATAAGTTTAGTTCTTATTTATCACCTGCATATTTTTAATAAAATATGAGTATATTTGGGTTACATTTTAATCAACTAAGTAAGTATAATATATTACAGATAGATAGCCTCCGACCATCGTCCCGCCACAAGTCTTGCCTTAGAAATGCAAATTGATATCATAAGATCTGTCCGACATGTATCAATCTCATGTAAACTCATGCACTTTTTTCTTCGCCTCCCACCTCGCCGCGCATACCTCAGGGAATGCACAGCACTAACGGCCACACTATTGTCTCTAGTAGAAAAATTATGACTAAAATAACACTTCTAATATGACCCTGTCTTACAAAAGGATTTTTTTAAATAAAACTTACCTATAAAATCAGCAATTCTGGAGAGACTGATAGAATTCTCAACTGAACCTTCAGTGTCCTCGCTCACTAATCTCAGAGATGCATGCAAATTCTTTATCAACAAATTAGTTTCTCTTGTTGGTACCGGTTCTCTGATAGGTGCAGGAGTGACAGGAATTATCTTTTGTGGTGAAACAGAGTGTAGTGTCATTTGAACATACTTCGGCTTATCTGGCACTTGGCTCATGAAAAACGGATTCTGTTTTTCAGGCACATTGCTTGTTGATGGCTCATTTGGTTTTTCTATTTTAGGTAGTACGAAAGTGTTTCTTTCTGGCTGGACTTGCACATTATTTTGTTTCTCTGGATAGGTGTCCATGATATTTCGTGGCTGTCTTACAGGTACACAGTCTAGTGTATTATCCATTTTGTATGTTGAATATTTGTCAGACCGTAAGGAATCGGTATGGCCTGACACTGCAAAAAAAGATGATTTTCAAGCAACTTGCTTTTAGCTTTGAGGATTTGAGCACAATTCCAAACAGTATTGGCGTAGCTAGGGATTTTGTTACGGCGGAGAGGCCTCCAAGTCATTTAATGAGACATCATAATAGACACCAAGTAATAAATAATGCTACCAAAAATATTTTAAGTTTCCAGGCAGGCTTTTGCGGCCTACGAGGCTTAACTCTACAACCCTTTCATCTTGGTCAAAAAGTATGGCTTGGTCATTTCGCGGCTTACGAGGTATAACTCTACAACACTTTCATCTTGGTCAAAAAGTACGGCTCGGCTATTTCGCGGCCTACGAGGCCTACAACACTTACATTTCGGACAAAATTCACGGCTTGGCCTTTTCGCGGGCTTCGCATAGACTCCGGTGGGCTTAAGACAAGAAATTAAGTCACTGGTCTTTAAAACCATGCGATAATTCAACGTAAACGCCAAGGCATACGTTTTCACCAAGATGTACGTTGGGCATGACATGAAATGTTTTTGGTGGAGTTTCATTTATTTTTGTAAGGTATTCCTTTTAATTTTAACAGTTATATTGTATTAATTGTAAGAAGTGCCCTAGAGGTTTTCATGAGTGAGTTAGTCAACATTAATAATATCCAATATTTATATGTTGGAGTTTATTAATACTGTCTAGCTGAACAACAAATTAAACTGTGTGTGTTTTATTAGTCAGCTAACTACATGTTATCCTAAGAATTTGAGCTGTCTAGCATTATCCAGGCGGAAGCTAATAAGACTTTTAAAATACTGCTTATTGTTTCTTTAAACAAACTACCATTCCCCACTAAATTTCCTTTTCACCAAGTGACGTCTTTCTAAACTCCTTAGTAAAGTTGACAGTCTCAAAGCGAGGGAAGCCTTTGCCCTGCAGTGGGACAAAACAGGGCTTAGATTAAATTATAAATACAAAAGAAATTCAAGTTAGTATGTTTGACTGGTAAACAGAATGTTTTAGTTTGTTTGACTAGTAAACAGAATGTTTATTCATGTTTAAACAGATTTCAATAAAGTTTGAAAAAAGATTTAATAGAATTCTAGAGAAGGGAAAATATATTCTTTAGGGTGAGCATTGCTCATTCTTTTCCCCCTAGCTACGGCCATGCCAAACAGTACTACATCAAACAAATACAAATATAATGGATGACTAAGTTAAAACAGTTGCTTACCTTCAGTAATACTAGGCATAATATTATAAGACCGCTCTGGACTATCAGTCGTGCCTAGTACATTACCGAACTCTGGACATCTATTCTTAAAATATGCACCAACTGATAGATTTGAATTGTTCATTCTGAAAACGATAAATGATTTATTTCTGTAAGTAGGTTTGTACAAACACTTTTACATGTCAGAGAAATATGTTTTTAGGGTTCCGTTGCCAAATGGCAAAAAACGGAACCCTTATAGATTCGTCATGTCTGTCTGTCTGTCTGTCTGTCTGTCCGTCCGTCCGTATGTCACAGCCACTTTTTTCCGAAACTATAAGAGCTATGCTGTTGAAACTTGGTAAGTAGATGTATTCTGTGAACCGCATTAAGATTTTTACACTAAAATAGAAAAAAAACAATAAATTTTGGGGTTCCCCATACATAGACCTGAAACTCAAAATTTTTTTTTTTCATCATACCCATACGTGTGGGGTATCTATGAATAGGTCTTCAAAAATGGTAATGAGGTTTCGAATATCATTTTTTTCTAAACTGAATAGTTTGCGCGAGAGACACTTCCAAAGTGGTAAAATGTGTCCCCCCCCCCCCCGTAACTTCTAAAATAAGAGAATGATAAAACTAAAAAAAATATATGACGTACATTACCATGTAAACTACCACCGAAAATTGGTTTGAACAAGATCGAGTGAGTAGTTTTTTTTTAAAACGTCATAAATCGTAAACCGCAATTTACCTTACATTCAATCAACGGAAATATAAAAATTTAAAAAAAAACATTTATTTTTAAACCGAGAATACCTACAGGTTTGTACGGAACCCTCGGTGCGCGAGTCCGACTCGCACTTGGCCGGTTTTTGTTTTTTTAAACAAGATGAGGTCGGCGTTTCCTAACTGACTACTCTGAGAAGAAAGGCCGAAACCTCAGAGGTCACAGTCTCTTTTAAAGTCCAGACATAATCTTGGTCACATCATGTGAAGACCAAGTAGATTGGTGACTGAAATGGTCTTTCGAGGCAAAAACCACACAAATTGAGTGGACCTGTCCAGTCAGTGCAAGCATTTATCACATTTGTCAAATAAGTAATATTTATGAAAAGGATGAGGCATAAGTATGAAATGTGAAAGTGAAAAATAAAAGTGGACAGGAAGACTGAGAGAAAAGTAACTACAACAAATTAAAAAAATATATATAATATGCAACTTACGACATGCTGTCAAGAAAATTAGCGTTTACGTTGTTTGATACTGGTAACGGCGCTTCCCGCACAATCAGTGATGCCTCGTCAGCTGTGAGGTCTCTCTGAAATGAACAATTACAAATGTATGAGCTCCTAGTAGTAGTAGTAGTTGTTTTTGTAAGCATCAGCAGAGTAACATACTCATCAGGTTTTACAAAAAGTTCTTGTCTTACAATTTAGATGCATAATATCTACTGAAAACTTATTTAAAGTCAATAAGTTCAAAATGCATAATGGCTTGTACAAATGATGAAGAAAATGTTAATGATTACCAAACTGGCATAATAAAATCAATTTAAAAACAGTGTTTAGTTTTTCACTCAGAAAGATTTCATAATTTTTTCCTAAAAGTTTAACATAACATATTTGTACAAAGGGACTTTAAAGTCAATATGTCGGCATCATTTTCAAGAGAAAACTTTTTCTGTAATGAAGCTACTTGTACTTGGAACTAATAAAATTTGATTGTTATAAGTCTGTTTTTGTAATGAACCTACTTGTACTTAGAACTAGATATAAATAAAATTTGATTTGTTATTTACCTTGGAATGAAAAGAGTAATTAGAGGCAATAGAATGTCTCATGACATCCCTAACCTCAGATGTCTGTGCATCCATCTTGTTGAAAATATTATCTAAATGTAAGGAGTGGCGGCCCGTTGGAACTGCTCTGAAGTCATCAGCCCCAGTCGATCTGCCAGTCATTTCACCAGGATTAAATGCTGTCTGGAATAAAAAATAAAATTTTCAATTAACATTACCTTTTTTATCAATGTAAATAAAAAGCCTCCTCATTTTTTGTTTTTTAATTCTTTCAGTAACAGATTTTATAATAAACTTTTTCAAACAGGTACAATAGTTTTATAGATTTGAATTTACTTCTTAGACATCTCATTATTTAATTGAAATAGTTATTAAAAACATAGATAGCTGAAAAAGACCAGCTTAAAAAGCAGACCTTTAAAGTCCAGTGGACACAAACATGGATCTCCTTACAGTTATTAAACTGTACTTAATTAATGTTGTTTTCTCAGTCAAGTTCAGAAGTTATTTGCATAATCCCATGATTATCTAATAAAATTTAAAAGGCAGCTATGCTAGCTAGAGAATGAGAAATCAAATCAGAATCATCCATATCAGAAATGAAAGAAATGGCAAAAACAAAGTAACTGTCTCCCAGTATCATTAAACTTTAAAGAAATACACAGTTATAAAGTTTTACTTACAGATTTGCTGAGAGAAAAATCTCCAATATCTGCCTCTCCAAAACCTTATAAAACAATGTAATAATTTAATTACTAAACAATGTTTCTTAAATAATCAAAAAATTCTAGTTTTTTTGTAAACATTCAAATTAAGTAGGTAGCTGTTTACCTTCTACTCCCTCTAAATCCAAAATGCCAGAAGAGGACTCACAGTTATTGACGTTTGATTTGTTCATTGATGCTTGATTTGATGCCAAACTACAACAAAAACGATATTTTGAGAATCAGCTGGCATGCGTAAATATAAAAATAACTAAAAAAGGGCATAGTTCATGACATGCTCTTACCGTTTCAAGTCATCATCGTTTAACAGTAAGCGTCTTGGTATATTAAACGATTTGTCCTCCGCATAATGTATAAGTCTCTGTATTCTGTTTGGAGTCAGTGGATTGTGATTATCCATCTTGACGTACACAAAACTTTTATTTCACAAACAATAGTATTTTTCAATTTCGGCTTCCGAAGTACTCTGGTGGTACTTTCGTTAATTTTCAAATATTTCGAAACGTCACTATTTTTTAAATCAATGATTCTTTGAGTTCTGGTCTTTTGGTCGTATTTAGATTTACGGTTTTTACGGACAAGGTTTTAAGCATCCTATCCTATAAGATAATGTGATTGTAATATACAACCATTCATAAACTTACGCCTTTTCCCAAATGAGGCAAAAGGAGTATGTAAGGATCGTAGCAGGTGGCATTCGGTAGTTTCTGCCAGCCCATGGGAAATGGCGAGATTGTATTGGATTTGATGATTTCAATACGAAAGAACTGAACTGCATTCAATTAATCACTTCCACCTTTTACAAGGTAAAGTTGTACTAAGCCCTTTTTGATAAACCAACCACTGAACTTCCATACAATAATAAATGAATTAGCCAACAGTGGGGTCAGTGAGTACATCCCATCCACCCTGGTCGTCCCGCCCCGTTAACGGACAGCTGGGAAAAATTGTTGCATCAACCCCGGTAGTGCCGACCCCGGCGTTTAACGGGGTGGATGTCACAGATCTAGTCTCATTTACCCTGGTGTGTTTTTAACGAAGCGTACAACACAGATTGAGCAGCATAAGCCGGATAAGCCCCGGTAGTGTTGAAAGAGGGGAGATTAGGAGTATAGGCCGTATTTTGACCCTGGCGGCCAATCTCTACGGAGACTAGCCATCGGCGCGGGAGATATTCTCTTCCCTCACTCTTATAGTCCAATGGGATGGTAATCCAACACGACCGGAAAGAGATCAGGCGCAGAACCAACAGCTTAACGAGCTATCCGGGGCACGGGCGTGTCACACCGCCTACTCCCAAACTCCGGGCTGTTACTAAGAAATTCCTTATGGAAAAACCCAATAACACTTTGCCTGGCCTGGGAATCGAACCTGGGACCCCACACTCTCCAGTCCCGCTTTCACTCCCACCAGTCCCGCTTTCACACTCAACAGTACCGGGCAGGGTACCTCTGTCTACAGATAAATTACCGTTGCCTCTACTGGCATCTGGGCCTGACTGAACCCTCGATAATTATAATCGTCAACCAACCAGTATGGAATGTAACTAAATATTTGTTTTTGTAAAAAATAAAAGTCAATATTTTTCGTTTTTTTGTTCAGAGCCATTTGATACATTACTAGTTTCTGCCCGCGTAAATTTCTTGTTCCCCCGATCCTCCCCGTCGCATCGAAACGCCTGCCCGTGCGGGTTCTTCGTATTTATGACATTTTTCCTTGCTGCTCCGCTCCTATTGGTCAAAACGTGATGTTATATAGCCTTCCTCGATAAATCGGCTACCCAACACTAAAAGATTTTTTCCAATTGCAGTCAGTAGTTTCTGAGATCATAGCGTTCAACGAAACTTTTTAGCTTTATAATATTAATATAGATGATCGTAGACATCATACTGCAATAGCTGAATGCATTTGTGTTTATGGGACATTTAATGCAATACAGTACCTAATAAGCTGTTCTGGAGTATCAAATATTGCGATAGACTTGCAGTATGATGATGAGTCTAGGCAAGTTTGTACTTTCTTTACATGCCTGACTCAAAGCCAGGTAATCATTCGATTTCTACATGCTTCAAAATTTGAAAATAAAGACGAGATAGGTAGAACGGGCTGGTGTCCGCAACTCCACGTCTGAGCGCGTATTTTGCGTACGGGTGGGAAATCGGTTATTCGATCCACTCCAGCTCCTCGAGAAAGGCCAGCAACGCCTTGATGTTGCTGACTATCTCACGTAGGGTTACCGAAGTACTTGGCCCTGCATGTGGCGATCGCCGGGCAGTTTAGAAGCACGTGCGCTGCTGTCTCGTCGTCCTCAATGCAGGCCCTGCACAGTGGACTGTCTGTAATTCCTATGACAAATAGATGTTTATTAAATGACCCATGGCCAGTTATGGCTGCTGTAACCATACGCAACTGTCGTTTGTATAACCGGAGGACATGTTTTGGGAGACGAGCATCGATGGTAGGAAGTGCTTCCTTGGCCTGCCTGCACTCACTTTGGTCCACCCATAGCTTAAAATGTAGATCTCTGGTACGTTTCCTTACCAGAGAGCGTGGGAACCCGAAGGGCAGTGGCGCGATGGGTTCTGGTCCCACCGGTGTCATGTTAGACCTTCTGGCAAGTTCATCGGCGGCATCGTTACCTAGCGAACTGCTGTGTCCTTTTATCCATTGAATGGTTATATTATTGAAGCTACCCACCTGGTTGAGGCGCTGGTGGCACTCATATATCAGCCCAGATATAAAGACGAGATTTACATGTTTGTGTGTGTTCATCAAATAATAAAAAAAAAATCTGTAGGAAGTGGGAAGGTATAGGTGAAGATTTATATCCACTTGAAAATTCACTTAGGCTGAATAAAAAACAGAATGATTTAATTATTAATGTTATTTATTTCTAAATAATAGGTACCTATAACAATCTTAAACTACCCCATGGAATAATGTCAGATTATAATTTAGCTTGAATTTGGACCTGTCAAAGGCAAAGCATTTATTTCTTTATTTAGCCTGATCTGTTCATTAATAGCTCTCCACGCATCTTCTTTTTCTTTCTTCGTTATAGGTCGCTTTTTCTGCTTTGCAGCCACCATTTTCTTATAAATATCAATACATTCCATATCAACTTGATCCAGCTGTTTCTTCAGATTCAGTCTAATCATTTCTTGTTTACACAGCCCAATGAGATGCTTCAGATTGCGACAATTGTCTTTCTTGACTGCAGTCAGTTCAGTTTGGCATTTTTTTATTTCTGCCAGTATTTCATCATCAGCTGGGTTAGTCAATGGTGGCAAATCTTCAGGATCAAGTATTCCTTGCTCCACCAACTCCTTTCTAAGGCATTTTTCTAATGTAAGAGAATTCTTATAGCTAGTTTTGGTATTTGTCATCTGTTTCACTTTTATGTCAGGCACTTCATAATTCATCAGATTCTCTTCCATAAGTGCTGATACCAATCTCTGTGTCAATGGACCAGTAATCAAGTTTTCATTGGATTTGTCAAGTTTCTTACGGATACTGGAAGCTTCAGGAGACATTGAGGATTTTTGTTTATTAGGATTAGAAGCATTCTGATCCTCAGCCAGATGTTCATCTGCCCACACTTCAGAGTAGTGGCGGCCGAGCGGTGGTATAGGTGGCAACGTTGTGTTGCTGCTTTGTGCCAGCAAAGATTCTAGAAATTTTATGTCATCCAAAGTCACAGGAGCGCAATAGGGATCTACAGAACTCCAGAATTTGTATGGAATATTATTCTTTGGTAGTGCAAACTGTGATAGTTCCAGCTTAACTGAGTTATCCGAATTCCCAATGTCATTTGAGTAATTGTGGGATCCACCCGAGGAAGCATTGGATAAGTTCTTGAACTTAGGCACTTTAGGCTGGTTGGACAACTTAGTACTATTGGTTTTGACTAATTTGTCATCTGGAAATTTTCTTTTAACAGGATACTGTAATTGTTTACCAGCAGCTTTTCCTTTCTTTTCTCTTTTAGATTCATTTGTGTCAATACTCTCAATTTCAGCCTGGAAGTATCTTACACGGAGAGCTGTATTCCCCAAGAGTGACTCCAGTTCGAGCTGTAAAGAGTCAAGTTCATCCATCCCTATAGGTTCATCAGCAGAGCGGGCTGCGATTGCAGTGAAGCGCGGTAGATGTGAAGCATTATCTTGTATCTTTATGTATGGTATGGGACAGAGTTCTACCTTAGTTTTACCAGCAGATATGGCACCTGGTATTTTCGCAGGCTTGTTGTACGGTGAAATACCTGGACTAGAGGGTTTTCCACTATCGTGGCCTTTGCTAGCTAGCCTCCCCTTGCTGTTATGGTGCATTCTCTTTCCCAACATAATGTTTAATCAAATTTACCCGCGAAAACACTCGCACACAAACATATCAAGCGTCAACGTTCTGTTATTGAATTATAATTGTTCAAACTATTATTTATTATATGCAGGCACAATCTGGTGTTCAGATTTCAGTTATATCGGATTATTTGCACTGAAAAGAAATAATTAACACGAATAAATAAAAATCGCTACGTCAAAAAACCACCACGACAAAATGGCGAACTTCTTCACAATGTTGCAATTTAGATTAAATCATGAATCGCATAAAAAATACAAACCTAAAAAATACTATATGATTCAAGAGAAAATGGTAGAAAATTATACTCTATTAACCAATAAAAGACATAGAAAGAGGTGTGAGACAAGTAATTTCAAGCATTTTACATAATTTATTTAGAATCATATTCTTCCTAAAAATAATATTGATTGTATGACTTTTTTATACACGGCAATATTTCTGTGAATCATTTACGAAGACAGGTTTTCATCATTAGTTTCGATTCACATTAAAAATTTGTTTTGAATGAAAAATAATTTGATTTCATTAATTTGTTTAGAATTATTAACAATAAACTTATTACTCTTGAGGTACTCCGTGAATTCTGCTTTCATTTTTAACACTAAATTAAATTTTAAAGGATTTTGTTAGCAACTTCGAAAACACACTGGTTATGTCAGTTTTGACAAAAATGGTGCGTTGGTCGTCCGTTCGGTGCTTTCTTCACGTTTAACAAATTAGTGTGAAGTTCTTCTGATTTAATACGGCTTTGTGTTGAGAATTTAGATACGAACTGAATGTAGCACTTTTATGAGGTTGAATGAAAGTGATATGTTTACAAAATAATGCACTCTTTCTTAGCAGAAATGATTGGCCTCTGGACACTTTAAGGGCGTAAACTGATGTAATTCCACTAAAATGGAAGGAGACCACCCGTTGAATTGCCCTGTTTGTTGCAATACGACTTTTAACTCTAAACAATCTCTAATTGAGCACTTGACTTATGTATTAGAGAATGTATATTGTCCTGTTTGTAACTACAAATGCTCCTCATTACCACACCTTGTAGACCATTTATCTCAGGATAATTGTCAGCCAACTCACAAGGTACAAACCATTATATTTGAGCACCGATCAGATGAGGACACCATTGAAAACTCACCAGATAATGAAAATTCTGAAATTAAAGTATATCAGAATGGTAAGGCATTTATCAGTATTTTTTACAATGTATGTAAAATTAGATACAATTATATTATTAAATACATTTGATATTAGCTCATTAAAACTGATCTTGTAGACAACTGGCCATTATATACTTCTCTTTCACGTAGGTGACTAGAGATGCGCTGATTGGACAAGCCTCCTCCTTGTCTGCCATTAACAGCATACTGCCAGCACAAATCTTTAAGATGGTTTAAGAAATTAGAAAACTGAAATCGACTGCACAAAGTTCAATTTATACTTATATTGATTGTTTGAAAGAAAAACCTGCCTCGTTGGTCTAGTGGTAGAAAGCGCTACTACAGAGCATGAGGTCCCGGGTTCGATTCCCGGGTCAGGTAAAGTGTTATTGGGTTTTTCCATCTGGAATTTCTCAGTAGTAGCCCAGAGTCTGGATTTGTGCCTGGTTGATGGCAAAAGGCTCGCCCCCTATTACATGAGACTTAAACATAACAGGCGAAATGTGGGTGTACTTTAGGTACACCTCTGCCAAACCCTAGGGGGGAACAAGGCGTGATGTTATGTTATGTGAAAGAAAAAACCTGTTGAGAAAATTAGTAAAGGTTTCTTAAAAAATATGCCTGCCTTCAGTAAACACCTGTATTGCTTGATACAGGGTGCTAAACTTTCTCACCCATGGCAAGAAAAAAGGTGTGAAGTAGAGCAAGAAAAAAAAAATTCTAAAGTATTTTAAATTGCATTTTACAGAAATTAATACTAATGATGGGGGTCACTATACAACTGAACAGATTTATGACGAACAGATGGCACTGAATGATGCAAGTAGAATGTATGTGGAATTGTTTAGCAAGCAGTTGAAACCATGCCTACTAACACGGGATTTTAAAGTGGTGAGGGAAAATGGGGAGAACCGGTACATGATTATCACTCAGGAGGATACTGATGTGAATTCTGAAGGCACTGTTGTCACTAAACAAAACATTGATGGAACTATATCACTGACCACTATTAAAGGTATAAAGATATTATTTTTGTAACGCATAATCAACTTTATTGTAACGTAAATATAGTTTGTTTTCTATTACCCAAGTAATGATAATATGATAATATTTTGACAAATACAGTAATAGTGAAGTTTTACATTAGAAAACTTACATTAATAAAATATAATAGTTTGGAATTATTGGAGCTTGAAACTTTTTAGATTACAATTTTTTTTTTCAATTAATGATAAATGCATAAGATAATGATGTGTTTGATGATTTCCCACCCAAAAAAAGCCACTCTACCATTAAAACTGACATTTAAAATAAAGATCTTTTAATTTCCAGATAGTAGCTTGGAACCAGAGAATTTAATTACACCAGATATACAAGAAACTCAAGAGTATAATCAAGAAAAGGCTCAGGAAGAGAGCTACAGCTGCAACACTTGCCAAATGACATTTTCATCCGTTATTGAGCACATACAGAAGTACCATAATGACCAGGATGTTGTTGTCGAGGTAACATTGATTTTAAGTAATGTTCATAAGAGTCAATTTAATAATAATAATTGTTTATATAAAAAAAACTTTAAATAAATTAAAGAGCCGAAAAAACTAAAAGCAAAAAATAATAAACCTTAAAATTTTGAGTCGGTGCTGAAAAATCAATGAACAAAGATCCATCAAACCGCCGACTCAAAATTTTAAGGTTTATTGTTTTTAGCTTTCAGTTTTTTCGGCGGTTTAATTTTTTTGTTAAAAAGTTTTTATTTAATAATTTTTTGTGGCTTTAATGGACTAATAATACTTGGCAAGGTGTACCCTATCCAATAGAAAAAGAATTATCAAAATCGGACTTCTCTGTATAAAATTATACGTGGTCATAAATTACAATCAGTGAGTGAACAATCAATCATCCCCTGTTTTCCGACCCTTACCCTCGTTTTCCAAATTTATATGGGACCAACTTCGGGGTAAACTTAAAACCCATATGGGTGCAAAGTTCTCATCAATAGAAATGAATTTAGTCCGAACACCGGGTAATTGCTGTAAGTCATTGAGGAGTTCCCTCGACTGTCTTTCGGCTTCATCATAAGAGCAACTTCAGACCTTCATTAAATAGTAGTGCTTTAAGATAATTAATGAAAGAAATAATAAACGCACTAGTCGCCACTACGATTTTCGAAGGCTCCCATCGACTTTTCTGGGATGCCATTATTTGGTCCTGGTTTCCTTATCATGGTACCGCCCTTGGGATATCTCCTTTCTAACAAAAAAAGAATCATCAAAATCGGTTCATAAACGACGAAGTTACATAAAATAAATATATATACGGTCGAATTGAGGAACCTCCTCCGTTTTTTCGTCGGTTAAAAAGGGGCACATTTACAAAGTTACTTAATAATTAAAATAGAGCACAGTTGCTCATTTGCCTGAACTAGGTTGAATCTGTGCTTCAGGCTAGTAAGTGCATAAATACTTAATCTAATACAATACATTAACCATGCTCTATTTGAGGATAAATGGACAATTACACATGTTGACTGAATGGTTACCACATTGATGTGAATAAGGATGAGGGTTAGTAAAGTTGGGGCATGCACATAGAGTGCAGTGGTGGCCCAGTGGTAACGACCGCGATTTACGAGTAGTAGGTCGTGAGTTCGAACCCAAACAGGCGCTTTACTTTGTGTAAATGATTTCATCACCACTGCTCTCAATACTGTGAAGGAAAACATCGTGAGGCATCGGCATGTCTTGGAACCAAATTTCTAAGATATGTGACATCTACCAACCCGCACTGGGCCCGTGTGGTGGATTATGGCCTGCTCCCTCTTACCGAGAGGAGGCCTGTGTCCAATCAGTGGAAACGTTGTAAGCTGCTGATGTGATGCACATGGAGAAGTGAATAAATTTTATTTTATCAGTATTTAATGTTCGTAAACTTTTAAGCCAATTTACATTGTGTCAGAAGTGAAGGAGCGTCAATTTTGCCGTGAGGCGCGAGAAGGCCCGCTTCTTAGTCTTACTTCTGTTCTGCAGTATACTATTTGCATTGAATCCCTTATTCCTTGATTTCCTCCACGTCAAATTAAAATAATCGCGGGAATTCCTAATAGATTCCTAATGCTTGAGATTCTCGAAGAGAAGAATTACTTGTTTTTTTATCTCATTTTGTGCGTTATGTCTCTTGCATAGCAGTGCAATTTGCTCATTACAGATTTAAGCACTGACTGGGTAAATAAATACCATTTTGTAACAACAGCTTTAATAATTATACTCTAACATATTTTTAAACAGGAGCCAGAAGACTCCAGTCAAGTTCAGACTGAATCTGTGCCTGAGTCAGTGCCTGAATACGAGCCAATGGAGACTGAAGACACGTTGGTGACCACAGATAAGCAGGCACCGCGGCGCGTCATCACTGACACGGGCGATATTGTCGAAGAACCACTCATATCTGGAGATAGAATCAATTCGCCGGATCCATTGAGTTTGGGTAGGTTTTTTTTTTTATTAAGCTTAAGTTATTATTTATTTAAATTAACATTAAAAACGGCTCAAAATTAATAACTATATTATTAAAGACTCTAGACTACACATTCGTCCGTGTTGTGCCGGACGTAAAGAATAGCTCCACACCATTTCTTCTCGTGGGTGTCGTAAAAGGCTACTAAGGGATTTACTAGAGAATGGGCAGCAGCGTTCTCTGCATTATACCACCATACTGCGATCGCTAGCCCGCCTGCCAAGCGTGGGGATTATGGCAAATCCCCCCAAATTGCGGGACGCCTAAGTCCAATAGTGGACGTCTTACCGCTGAATTGATGATTGATGACCTACACATAAAATGGAGAATTATAAAAATAAAGTTAAAACATCATGAATCCCTGTCACAGTATTTCTGACATGCCAATAAAACCTTTGTCTGTTCTAGGGTTGCCAGTTTTCTTTCAACCTTTAAGGAACAAAAGGTTAAATGAGCAAAAAAATACGGGATTTCAGTTTTTTACTCAGGACAAAAAAAAAACAAAATTATTTTGTGTCATTTTTTATATTTTTCGGAGGATCGAGTCAGTTTTAACATATTTTTATTCATTTTAAAATATCTCTAAAATTTATAATCTTATCGTATATTATAATCGTAATTAAAAGCGATCATCAACTTCTTTTTTTATTAAATTAGGGATACATTCATTCCTTACATCAGTCCACTTAAGTACCATCTGTGAAAAAACCCTTTTCCCGGTAAATACGGGACGTCAGGCAACGCTAGTCTGTTCATTCACAAACAGGTAGTTTGTTGCAGCTACTAAAAATCACATCATTAAAAATATTTTTGCAATAAATACATGTTGTAGCTACTATAAATCACATCATGCAAAAACATTCACTCTGTTAAAAACATAAATTACCTATGTGATATTTAATGATTTTGATTCCTGAATAATCCAGCGAATAAGCGTATATCTATTTTCTTCTTCATTTGACATTGTACAGAGGACCTTTATCTTCCGTAGGTTTGGATTTCACCCTTTAGGCTCACCTCATGAACTCACCCAACTGGTTGGGAGTCTATTCCCACCTTAACCAGTTAAACCATGACAATAACTCTCATACTATTCTGTATTTTTACTTTCAGAACAAACCCAAGAGCTAAATAAACCGGAGGAGAAGGGACTGCGCGTCGTATCGAAACGATTTCTGCAAGTGTCGGACAAACTCAGTGACAGTGTCATCAAAGAAGCCATCCAAACTGACGGAAAAGGTAAAAGTACGTACGGCCATCTAGCTATAGTTTTCCAGTATAAGCTGACATCCCACTGTACGAAAAGTCCATACAAGCGAGATCCGCTAAAACTGGAAATGTATAGCTTTACCTGTAGCCATGTGTACGTGTATACATTTTATACAGTTCGTTTCACATTTTCGGTAGAAACTGCGAACAAGTGTTTTAATACGGAAACAATATGAAATGTAAGCGAAGTTGTTGGCACTGCAACGGATACTTAAGTTAAAGAAAAACCTGGAAAAGTTGCTGGGAAAATTGGAAAATTCGGGTAACCTGAAAGTGTTTTTTGTATGAGAATTTTGTATGAAATATTGACATTGAAATTTGGACAGGACTGTCCGTCCAAATTGTGTTATGTATTAACTAAGTAATAGTGATACATATTTTTATTCCTTATGCAGACCAGAAACCCGCCGTAGGTAAGTACATTATGAATGGAATTATTTGACAGACTATTAGGAAAAAAGGTCGTAAATCTATAAACAAACATGTAGTACAATTTGCGATTTAAATAAGCATTTCAGAACGGAACACGTTAGGCAAACTCAAAAATAGTTACAATGATTAGTTAAATGTTACTTTGTCGACAGTGGCATATTGGAAGGAATTTTATTTTTCACAACAATAATGATGTGAAAAAATTTGAAATAATTCAAGTGGGTCTAAAATTTGCCTGCATTGGGATGGATTATTATTTATTTAGTGTCAAATTACTGTAAATGAGAATCTTTATAATGTTGTGTAAAGATGATACATATTTTCTTAAGCTTAATAGCGGTACCACTAAAAATGATGGAAGTTGTCGGGAAAATTGAAATATTCGGGAAAACTACAAGTGCAAATTTATGGGAAGGTTGTACAAATCAAGTATTGAGATTTGGATAGGACAACGTATGTCTGGTTAGCTAAGTGTTATATAATGATTAAGTAATAGTGATACATATTTTTATCCCTTATGCAGACAAGGAACCCGCCGTAGGTGAGTACATTATTAATGGAATTATTTGCCAGACTATTATAGGAAAAAAAGGTCGCAAATCTGTTTACTAAAATGTGGTACAATTTGCGATTTAAATAAGCATTCCAGAACGGAACACGTTAGTCATACTCTAAAATAGTCGCAAAGATTGGTAAACTGCTAAAAATAATTCAGGCTCCCAATTTGGTAAATACGTTATGAGTAAAGAGTCAAATGGATTTAGAAAATGAATCTGCCTTCGTTGGGGGTTTAACTATTGTTAATTTAATGTCAAATAAATGTGAAAATTTTATTTGTAATGTTGTGTAAAGATGATACATATTTTTTAACCTTAATAGCAGTACCACCAAAAAACTTGAAAGTTGCCGGAAAAATTGTAATATTCGGAAAAACTGGAAGTTCATTATCATTTTGAAATGAATTATTGAAATTTGGGATTTTGAAATGAATTATTGAAATTTGGACAGAGAAACTATTCCTTGGACAGATCTATATATCGTATCTAACTAGCCTGTATTGTGCCACTGCAGGGCAAAGGCCGCCCTCTCTCTTTTGGAAAGATAGACTTATAAATTAATTAAGTAATAGTGATACATATTTTTCTTGTCTATGCAGACCCGGAACCCCCCAAAGGTGAGTACATTATGAATGCAATTATTTGTCAAAGCATTATAGAAAAACCGGCCAAGTGCGAGTCGGACACGCGCACCGAGGGTTCCGTACAAATCTGTAGGTATTCTCGGTTTAAAAATATATTTTTTTTTAAATTTTTATATTACAGTTGATTGAATGTAAGGTAAATTGCGGTTTACGATTTATGACGTTTTAAAAAAAAACTACTCACTCGATCTCGTTCAAACCAATTTTCGTTGGTAGTTTACATGGTAATGTACATCATATATTTTTTTTAGTTTTATCATTCTCTTATTTTAGAAGTTACGGGGGGGGGGACACACATTTTACCACTTTGGAAGTGTCTCTTGCGCAAACTATTCAGTTTAGAAAAAAATGATAATAGAAACCTTATTACCATTTTTGAAGACCTATTCATAGATACCCCACACGTATGGGTTTGATGAAAAAAAACATTTTTGAGTTTCAGTTCTATGTATGGGGAACCCCAAAATTTATTGTTTTTTTTCTATTTTAGTGTAAAAATCTTAATGCGGTTCACAGAATACATCTACTTACCAAGTTTCAACAGCATAGCTCTTATAGTTTCGGAAAAAAGTGGCTGTGACATACGGACGGACAGACAGACAGACAGACATGACGAATCTATAAGGGTTCCGTTTTTTGCCATTTGGCAACGGAACCCTAAAATGCGGTCACAAACAAAAAATGTAGTACAACTTGCGATTTAAATAAGATGTCACTACAGAACACGACAGTCACAATTTTGAAATAGTCGCAATGATTGTAACTGTTATTTTGTAGACTGGCACTTTAACGCGGGGTTATTGTTTGTTATTCATCATCATCATTTCAGCCGTTGTACGTCCACTGCTGGACATATGCCTCTCCCAATTTAGGGGCTTTACCATAATCGCCACGCTTGGCAGCTGGATTGGCGATCGCAGTATGGTGGTAAAATTGATAGAGAACGCTACTGCTCATTCTCTAATAGTTGTTTGTTCTTAGGTTGTCGTATTGTTAATTTTGTGTCAAATTAATGTGAAAATGTACTATTATAATCTTGTGAAAAGGTGACACATATTTTTAAACTTGATAGCAGTTTATTTGTTAAGCATGTGTAGGTGTACGTATGCTAACCAAATAAAACTTAAAAGTTGCCGGAAAAATTGGAATATTCGGGAAACCTGAAAGTGAATTTTCTATAGGAATTTTGTATAAATTATTGAAATTTGGACAAGATAATGATTGTCAGGTCAGTCAGTGTTATGTAATAGCTAAGTAATAGTGATAGTGATACATATTTTTTATTGTTTATGCAGACACTGCACCCGGCTCAGGTGAGTACATTATGGATGCAATTATTTGTCAGAATAATTTAGAAAATAACTTCGCAATTTCTGTAAACAAAAATGTAGTGCGATTTAATACGGAACACGTTATTCACAGTCTGAAATAGCCACAATCATTGGTAAAACTGCTATTTTGTAGGCTGTGGCACAGTGTGAGAAAATCAAAGAAAATGATTTAAGTATTTATTTATACATAATGATGTACATTATTGTACACCAGAAAAATACATTACAATCTAAAGAGTCTAATGTATCTGACAGTTGTATCTGTCTGCATAGGTATGGCTTGTACATACTATAGTTAATTCAGCGTCTAATTCACGTGAAAAACGTTATAATGTTGTGTAAAGATAATACGTATTGTTTTATTGTTAATGCAGACAATGGGTTCGTATTAGGTAAGTACTTTTATGAATGGAATATTTTGTAAATTCGAACTGGTAATAATGTATCAAATACTTGAAACGGGTGCGCCAAAGTTCACCTAAATTTTCAACTCTGATAATTGGAAATCCGAAAATGTTCTTCCTAACATTTTTCATCCTAACAGTCACAATTTCTAACTACTCTGTCTCTAATGTTCATAATTCCGAAGCATTCAACTTCATAATGTCAGTAGCAATAAACATCTATTATACTTTTACTTGTTTTCCTATATTTTCTCAACATAACCATCTTTTACACTATTATTCAAAGTCATATCTTTTTTGTTTAGATTTCTTTTTATTAACAAACAAACTCTTCAGCTTTATAATATTAAGTATAGATTTAATCGAAAATCATTAGGTCTAACGTTTAATATATATAAAAAACGTCATTATCGTTAACACCCAGACTCGGATAGGTTAGGTTAGAAGGCTTAACCTTCGCTTAACCTTCGCTTAGGCTTAGCCTTCGTGGTTATTTTTTTTTAAACCACCCAGAAATAGGAGCCCCGCGAAGCCGGGCTCCGTCGACCACCTATCTCAGCGCAGGTGGTAGACCAAATAAGTTGTATATCTTTTGAGTGGTATGTCAAACGATTTTAAATTAAAACTATAAATATCATCTTCTACCCACATATATTTTTTATTACACTTGGTAGATGTTTCTTTCTGAGTATGAGTGAAAATATTATGGTAATTATGTTTAGGGATAAAAGCGTGATGATAAAAAACAGTAGGAGTTCAAATTATTTACATTAATCTTATATTATCTTATACCTTTAAACGAGCAATTCTTGTATATATATATATAATCTGAATCTCGGAAACGGCTCCAACGATTTTCATAAAATTTAGTATATAAGGGGTTTCGGGGGCGATAAATCGATCTAGCTAGGATTCATTTTTATAAAATGTCGTTTTATTCATGTTTTCAATGACCAACTTTATCCATAATCAACTTGAACATAAACTTATTATTTTAAACACAATTTACCAAAAAATACCGAGCAAAGCTCGGTCAACCAGATATTTATCTTTAAACGAGCAATTCTTGTATATATATATATATATATATATATATAATCTGAATCTCGGAAACGGCTCCAAAGATTTTCATGAAATTTTGTATACAGGGGGTTTCGGGGGCGATAAATCGATCTAGCTAGGATTCATTTTTATAAAATGTCGTTTTATTCGTGTTTTCAATGACCAACTTTATCGATAATCAACTTGAACATAAACTTATTATTTTAAACACAATGTACCAAAAAATACCGAGCAAAGCTCGGTTATCCAGATATTGATATTATTAATTACAATTTTCGGACACATGAGTGTTATGAACATCGCCGGTAGCACTACTAATTAGTGTTGGGATTTTATCCGGATAAATACTCAAAATGGATAAATACTCGATAAATATCCGTTTTTACTGAGCATTTATCCAAAACAGCGGATAAATACTATTTTATGTTTTCGTAGCGTAAGTGTTGTCATTTTACTAACAAAAGGATTAAAATTAATGAAAAATAGACAATGCAGATTGGTATCGTACCTTATTAATCATTTTAACAATTACAAAACGCCGATATTGACAATAATTTCATTCAATTATGAATACCGTTAGTCAATCACTGTCAAAGTTAGATAAAAATATACATTTGTGCATTGGTTTTTCACATACATACATGACTCATGCCTTTCTCCCATGGGGGTAGACAGAAACTATTTAAGTAACGCTTAAATCATTGTAAAAATAAAAATAAAAAGACCTCGTGAAAGTCGAGAAAGATAAACAAATCAAATAACTTGACTTGGCTCGCGAGGTTGTCGACATTGTAGGATATGGATTCAGCGAGCAATGTGCAGTTTTGAGACCAGTGGTGATGTAATTATTTACCACAAGTAAAGCGCCTGCCTGAGTGCGAACCCACGACCTACAAGTTGTAAGTCGGGGCTGATACCACCAGGCCACCACTGCTATCGCCAATATGAAAGGCATGTCAGACTTTTACTGACTAAAACCTACCTGTGTTCATTTAGTAGCCTGTGCCAGGGTACCTCTTTTAAACAGATCTGCAAGTCTGGCAGGCATCGGTCTTCGCGGACCCCTTCAATATGTAATGACATCTCTTTGAGGCGCGCGTGGAACACAATGCGCCGTCGACACGGGCCTGTTCTTTACCGTGGCAAGCAATGGGTGGCTCGCCCCCGCAAGCCCGTGGCCACCGTGGCCGGGAGTCCACAATGAACTCCCGACGCCCGGGGCGTCTCCTCCTACGGTGGCTAGGGACATGAGAACGCACAGACTGACTCTCCCTAACGCGCTCCACCACCTCCTTCGTGAGCCTTACTTCTTCGCAGAAGGAGGTGACAACTTCTTATGCCCTCTCGCTCCATACCATGGCCTGCATTAGGGGCGGACGCGAGAGATCGCCGCTGCCAATCGCCTCTACGAGGATACGGCGTTGCACCGCCCAAGCAGGGCAAACCTCCACTCTATGCTCCACCGTATCTTCCAAGCGATCTACACAGTGGTAAAATTTACGGAAACCTTTTAGATTTTCTCAAATCCAATGACTCATTATCAGTATCTGTCTGTAAATATAACCCATTTTGTGTTGATTTCATATCCTTCAATATTATAAACACTAGAAGTGCATTGCATTTGTTGAACTCTTGTTGAAAGACAGGTTCTTTTATGGGTTCAAAAACAGATATGCATTGCTATGCTGCTGGGGAGTTTGTTCCGCCACTTCTTCTTCCCAGCTACAGCACTAGGAAGTGTCGAAGGGTGGGCGTTTTGGGGGGACTGTCTTTTGTAACTTTGACGTTCAAAAAGTGCTGACTCTCAGCCTAGTTTGAATAAATGACTTTTGATTTTGATATACCTAATCCCAAAAATTATCGTCAAGCAAAGCTGCTTGTAGCATTTGACTTGACGATATATTTTTCTTTTGCGTACGCTGAGAGAGCGGCTTTTCTATTTTTCATACTCCTGATCGTAGATATTTGCCCTATTTTGTGTAGCATGGCAGGTTTAACTTTTCTCCCGTTACCTTTTGTTTTACGATTTGTTGTAGCTTCGATCGTGGTTTTTGGGTTTAGTTCTTATGATTTTTTGACTGTCTTATAAATCGATGAACGCTGGCTGCACGCACGGAAAAGCATGACTCATTGTCACGTTCCGCCTGAACCGAGCGTGTAAGCGAGAGCGCGAAACAAGCGATAGAGAGGCACGATCGGCCTTAGCGTTCAACTTGTGAAATCTCTCTCTTCCACTCCATCGGCCAACACATCTGAGTAAAAGAGACTTAGACATTATCACGTAAAATTATCGTCCGTATACTGACTTTACAGACAACCAATCGTTTTTTATTGAAGATTTTATCATATCTGCACAGTTTATAATTTTTTGAAACTACCGCATTTCAGTGCACCATGAGCCAGTAAATTACTAGTGTGTGCTGCGCAGTTTAAAGGCTCAACACCTTTAACTAATTGAAAAGCCCTTTGCATGTTTATAGCGTTGGCAAACAACAACAACAACAAACTTGTCTTCGCCGCATTTTTCTTGACTTTTAGAAGCTCTTCAAAGAGATAATCAATTATGTGGCTATTCTCTACACTCTCAACAAAGAAAGATTCTAAATTTGTATCTAAAGACCATGCCCTATTAGAGACGTTTGGGCTTCTAACACAATTACAGCCCTGTCAATTGACATTAGAACTAAATAATGTAATAACGTAGTATTCTGAAAAACCTAAATAACAATAAAAGTCATTAACATTTTAAAATAAACATCCGATGCGCAAAAAAGATATTTATCCATCATTTTGAGTATTTATCCGATAAAAATGAGTAAAAACGAGTATTTATCCGTTTCGGATAAAAACTCGAGTATTTATCCTCCGAGTATTTATCCACTGCCCATCACTACTACTAATAGTATGAATGAAAACTATAGGATGAAAAATTTTAGGAAGAGTGATCATTCGGATTACAAATCATTAGGAAGAACAAATTCGGATAAAGAACTTTAGGTGAGCCAATATGGACCCACTTGAAACAAATGGTTCGCATTTGATTTTACTATTGTTAATGTGAATTTATTATGAATAATTTCTTTTTTATCTTGAATAAGCGTGATACGTAACAATTTTTTATCGTTTACCCAGGACACACTGAACCGGTTTTAGGTAAGGAAATAATAATTGTAGGTTAAAATAAAAATAGCACATACGCAATTGTACAATAAGTATTCAAGTTACTAGAATCGTAAAATTAAAATCGTATACGCATGATTTTACATGTTTTGTTTTACGCATGTTTGTCAAAATTTTCCTTTTATGCCGGGAGGCTTTTATTTAAGTCTTATGCTATGTTTAAATTTTATATATTTTAATGCTTGAGTATTATTATTTTTTTCATTTTATTTGTTGGTATATTGGGTTGGTTAGTTTTGGGTTAATTTACTGTTTTGTGTCTCTTAATGTTTACTACTTACTATTGTATAGAATCAAGTTCTTCTAACTGGACAGACAGCTGTGCTGCTGGGGAGTCTGTTGCGCCACTTCTTCTTCAAACTAGGAAGTGGTGACGGGTGGGCGTTTTGGGGGACTGTCTTATGTAATTTTGACGTTCGAAAAGTGCTGATCCTCAGCCTAATGTGAATAAAAGACATTTGATTTTACTACCCACTATTTAAATTAACTCTTCACTTGTGAACACCTTATTTATCGTTTTAAATATTCAGGGTTAGTACCAACTGTCAACGGGTAGGCGCTGTGTGCGTGGCTAAAAAACTTTACATAATTATTATGTAATTTTTTTCTTCGTTTTTACTTAAAAAGAGAGAGAGAGCAATAGATATTTAAAACAAGATGATAAACTATATTTCTTTTTGTTTAGACAAAACCGGTCCTTATCACAAGGTAGTCGTGAAAGAAGTGCCAACGGAAAACGGGTTCCCAATCAAGACGTATCTATGCTTATCCTGTGATACATCAGCCCCAAATTTGAATGAGTTCAAAACATATCCATGTAAAGCATGTAAGTACTAATTGTTAATCGTTGTTCTCTTTGCCTTATCTGTAGCCGACGACTAAATTTGACCCCCATGAAATAGTTCTTATACTACTTATATTATAATTGAATAAAAACTTATATGCTGTTGTTTCATATATTAAATACATAATCAACCTATACCGTTCCCACTGCTGGGACACAGGCCTCCTCTCGGTGAGTGGGACTTTTTCATATATTAGTCGTATGTAATTAAACACATTATTGTTTTATTTTAGCAAAATACCCGTGCCTTTACTGTCCCGTGGCGTATGAAAACCCGAAATCTCTATGTGCACACATGAAAGTACACAAAGTAAGAACAGGTATGTAAATCAATGTAGCGACATGATCTACAACGCTACATACGAACTACGCAACAGACTGACGTGTGACGTCACGCAAAATTCTCCATCGCGCAAGCAGAGTATACCGCGCAACTATACAAAGTGTAACAGAATAAACGCAAGTCCTGAAACTAGTTTGTTTTAGGACTTGCGTTTATTGCAGGGCTTTAACCTGACATCTTGTTCTAAAAGCCGATGTTGATCTTTAAAATGATTGCCAGGGTATTATTACAAATCAAAGGTCCTTATTATATTTTTTTTTTAAATTAGCCTTCACTGTCCCACAGCTGAGCAAAAGCCACCCCCAACCCTATAGGCCTTCCCTGTAGGCATCCTTTTCTAGGGCCACCCGAATAAAGTCCTTATTTTTAAACTCGTGTGTTATGACCCGACGACGCGACGATCCATACTGAAACGCGCCATTTTCGATTGTTCTTAAATTCCTTTAATATATTCGGTTATCAATATTGATATCTTTAGTATAGTGTCAGTGTATCCAACAATTTTTTTTTTCTGATTCCAAACTATCCAACCAAAAATAAACAAACGACAAACGGGTGATCGATGGGCGGTTTTCTTTTTTTAGAACCTGTCGTCACTGGGCCTGTATTATACCAATGTATGATATGCAGCACTACCTTCCCAACCAACAAGTCTTTGAAACTACACAGACGGATGCACGATCCAGTCAAGTAAGTACTAGCAGGAACGATAAAAACACCTTTTGGATTACCTGTTTATTTGAAAACGGTGGTCAAATGTTAACACCTTGTATATTACTAGAAAATAAAATAGACAAGGCAAAGGTGTTACTATACGCAGCGACTCACCTTGCCCAGAGGGTCATGGCTATCCGGTTAATCCGAGGATACCGCACGATCTCGCGTGCGAGGCGGCGAGCCTCCTTGCCGGAGTGCCGCCATGGGATCTGGAGGCAAAGGTCCTCGCGCACATGTGGGAGTGGCGCGAGGAGGCGAAACGCCGGGGCGAAACTCCGCTGCCGCGACAAATCGCGGCTCGGCGGACAGAGCTCCGGTGTGATCTCATGGCGACATGGCGGGTACGATTGTCGCAACCCAGCGCAGGGCACGCCACAATTGCGGCGGTAAGTCCCCTCTTTGAGGAGTGGATAGAGAGGCGCCACGGCGTCCTCACCTTCCGCCTGACGCAGGTTCTCACCGGGCATGGGTGCTTCGGTGGGTTCCTGTTCAGGATAAAGCGGGAGGATACGTCCGGGTGTTTCCATTGCGAGGATCGTCTGGAGGACACGGTGGAGCATACGGTGGAGGTGTGCCCTGCCTGGGCGGAGCACCGCCGTGTCCTCGTGGAGGCGATCGACGGCGGCGACCTCTCGCGTCCGGCCCTGGTGCGAGCCATGGTACGGAGCGAGAGGGAGTGGGAAGCCGTCACCTCCTTCTGCGAAGCAGTAATGCTCGCGAAGGAGGAGGCGGGGCGCGTGAGGGAGTGGCAGTCTCTGCGCCCTCACGTCCCTAGCCGCCGCAGGAGGAGACGCCCCGGGCGTCGGGAGTCGATTGCGGACTCCCGGCCACCGTAGGCGCGAGCTTGCGGGTGGCGAGCAATGGGTAGCTCGCCGCCCGGTAAGGACCAAGCTCGGGTCGACGGCGCGCAGTGTTCCACGCGCGCCTCAAAGAGATGTCAGCAGCAGCGTAGGGGTCTAATAGGACCGATGCCTGCCGGGGTCGCGTGATTGTTCGAAAGAGATACCGTGACCCTGGCACATGGGCAACTGATGGAACACGGGTGGGTTTTAGTCAGTAAAAGTCTGACACGCCCTCCCGCTCCGCCCAGAGCGGGAGAAGTCATTTGATGATTTCCCATCCTGAAAAAAAAAAAAAAAAAAAAAAAGCGACTCACCTTGCTTCGCACGGTTTTACCACTTGATAAGAGGTTTCTATATGTTTAGTTAAATGTTAATTTATTAAACACATATATCTTCCGGCATCAAACCCCTAAATAATGTTGAAAGCCACACCATAATCTGTCCACTTTAGAAAAACAACAACAAGAAAATATTTGACTCTTGTGACATTATAATAAGATGTAAATTGCAACATCTGTGAGTTTTTTTTTTTTTTATCTTAATAGATCACGTCCTATAGAGCCTCCGGTAGAAAACACAGACGGTTCGGAAGTGAGCGAAGGCACATACCGATGTCATTTCTGCGAGAAGCTGATCCCTCTTGATTACAAAGTTATCCATCAGAACTCACACAAAGCCTCACCGAAAATGAACTGCACAATTTGTAACAAGAAGTTCACATCTATGGAGTATCTAATTATGCATACAAGTGTACATAATGTTGAAAAGGTAAGTTTATTTTATGTATAGCCTGTATTCATTGGGGGAAAAAAAAATTGCAACATTGTTTCACCAACATGTTCTACAACAAAACTTGATTTATATTTTTAAACAAAAACAAATTGTCAAAAATTACAATAGAAACGAAGGCAGCTGCCAAAGTTAAAAATTGTGTCGCAGCTGAACATAAGGAATACTGCAGTGTTTCTGGCAACACACTACAAATATTAACAAATAAATAACGCACAAATCTTCTCGTACGCTGATGATACCGCTGTAGTCTTCACTGGTGACACTTGGCATGACGTGAAGATTAGTGCTGAAGTAGGCTTGGCTAAAATAGCCAGGTGGCTGGGCAAGAATCTGCTTACACTGAACATTACAAAAACAAATTACATTTGCTTCAGTGTCTGCAATCGAACACAGCCTCCTGAGGATTTTAATATTAAAGTGCACATATGTGTCGATGACGAACTCACAAATTGTAGCTGCTCAATAATAAATAAAGTTCCCTATCTGAAGTACTTGGGTGTTGTCATTGACCAGAGACTCTCCTGGTACCCTCACCTTGAGCATATAGCGAACAGAGTTAGAAAGTTTAGCTGGATGTTCAGGACTCTTCGATACGTGGTTCCCAAAAATGTAAGTACTGATTTAGGGCATCATAAGAATCTCTTAAATGAAATATATGTTGCTCTAGTACAGTCAGTCCTGATATATTGTATTCCTATTTGGGGCGGTGCAGCTAAAACCAAGTTTTTAGAGTTGGAGCGAGCACAACGCGCACTCATAAAGTGCATGTACTTTAAGAAAAAACGACATCCAACTGAAAATTTATATGAAATTAGTAACTTGTTCTCAGTGAGAAAACTTTATATCATACAAATTGTTTTAAAAAAACGTAAGTCAGTTGTTTTTGATGCCAGCATTCAATCTAAAAGAAGAAAAGACCTTATAGTAAAAGTCCCTCAAACAAGGACCGTGTCTGCCAGTACACAATTCGGCAAACGATCTGCTCAATTGTATAACAGAATCAATAAACACGTGTATATTTACTCAAAAACCTATTATGACTCAAAAAAAATAATAAGCAATTGGTTAAAAACACTTACTTATTGTGATACTGAGACACTTTTGCAACACTTACATTGACGCACATACACACACCCTCTCACACACACATATACACCCCCACACACACACCCACACACACCGAAACACTCAACACAACCCACACACTTCAAATATTGTAATTGTTGTTCTTTGTTTACTTAGCACCTAGTTTTGTTTACTATTTTAATATTATAATGCATGACCTAGATTAAGTTTATTTACACTATCGGATTAGGTATTAATACTTCTTATTGTGGAAGAGTGGAGTCTCCTAACACAGGCATATCTTGTCTAAAAGGAGGCTTCAATCACATATTGTTACTACCAAAACCTGTAAGCAAATAAACGATTTTTTTTTTTTTTATTAATTTTACTGCACAGGCTAAACCAGTGGATCTAGAAGCATTCAATTTTGTGCAAGAGTTCCTTATACGTAGGTGGGCAATCGTCATCAACTATAATGTTCCCACTGCTGGGATAACGTCCTCTTCTCGGTGAGAGGAAGAGGGCCGTAATCTATCACGCGGGCCCAGTGCGGGTTGGTAGATGTCACATGTCTTCGAATTTTTGGTTCTAGGACATCTCGGTTTTCTCGCGATGTTTTCCTTCATCGTTTTGAGAGCATGAAATTATTTTACATAAAGTAAAGCGCCTGCCTGGGTTCGAACCCTCTACCTACAACCCGTAAGTCAGGGCCGAACAATCTAAAGGTACTCCAATGAATACAGGACTTTACGCCTGATTCGTAAAAAAAAAATGTTCTTCCGTCTATTTTTAGTAAAGTTTGTCTAATTCAAGCCTCTTTTTACAGGTGCCACTAAACAAACAAGATAAGAATCTACCATACAGTTGTTTGTTTTGCAAAAGAAGATTTGCGAGGCCACATGAAAAGGTGAAACATGAAAGGATACATACAGGTATGGGTTTATAGCCGACAAAATATGGTAGGACTTATAGACCATGGACTTATAGCAAGCATAATATGCTATGACCGTGGACTTATAGCAGGCATAATATGGTAGGACTTATAGACCATGGACTTATAGCAGGCATAATATCCTAGGGCTTATAGACCAAGGACTTATAGCAGGAATAAAATGCTAGAACTTATAAGCCATGGGCTTATAGTAGGCAAACTATGCGAGGACTTATAGACCATTAACTTTTAGCTGGCATACTAAGCTAGGACTTATAACCATGGACTTATAGCAGGCATAATATGCTAGGACTTATAGACCGTGGACTTATTCTCAGACTCAACGCATTTATTTCCAATAAACCAATTACAGGCACTTTTGAATTGTCAAGTGGCGGTGAGTCAGAAAAATGAAGCTAGTTGCAGTTATAGCAGGCATACTATGCTAGGAGCCTAGGACTTATAGACCATGGACTTATAGCAGGCATAATATGCTAAGACTTATAGACCATGGACTTATAGCAGGCATAATATGCTAGGACTTATAGACGTGGACTTTTTCTCAGACTCAAAGCATTTATTTCAAACTAGCTTTTGCCCGCGACTTCGTCCGCGTTAAATTTCTTTTTCCCCCGACCCTTCCCGTCGCGTCGAATCGCCTACCCGTGCGGTTTTCCCCGTTATCGCAACATTTTTCATTACTGCTCCGCTCCTCTTGGTTGTAGCGTGATGTTATATAGCCTATAGCCTTTCTCGATAAATAGGCTACCCAACACAAAAAGATTTTTTCAATTCGGACTAGCAGTTCCTGAAATTAGCGCGTTCAATCAAACAAACAAACAAACAAACAAACTCTTTAGCTTTATAATATTAGTATAGATTAGTATAGATAAACCAATTACAGGCACTTTTCAATTGTCAAGTGGCGGTGAGTCAGAAAAATGAAGCTAGTTGCAGATATAGCAGGCATATTATGCTAGGAGCCTAGGACTTATAGACCATGGACTTATAGGAGGCATAATATGCTAGGACTTATGGACTACCAGTACTCCATCTAACCTCCTGTTCTCTCACACTCACGGAGAATTATAGTTTGCTATCGATACTGATTAGAAATACTACTCTGGTACTGGTAGCATACCAGGGCTAATGGTAACGGTTCCCAAACATACCGGCATTTCAAGTAGATTGTTTA
The DNA here is from genome assembly GCA_932294355.1 of Aporophyla lueneburgensis. Lineage (NCBI taxonomy): Eukaryota > Metazoa > Arthropoda > Insecta > Lepidoptera > Noctuidae > Aporophyla > Aporophyla lueneburgensis. Next base: position 18,494,570 of record OW028754.1, read on the forward strand.
GTTAAATGAATGTTATTTATGTGTAGGTGAGAAGCCTCATACGTGCGAGATCTGTGGCAAGTCGTTCCGCGTGTCATACTGCCTTACCCTTCACATGCGCACGCACACCGGCGCGCGCCCGTACGCCTGCCCGCACTGCGGCAAGAGGTCAGCACAGAAAAAAAGATTTTTTTTTCTGATATTTGTGTTCTTTTTAATGTGAATTGTAGCCGGCGAATGTCAAATATTGTTAAGTTTTTTTTTGCAGTTTCAGGGTTATTTTTGAACAAAATATGATACACAACCATAACACGTATGGTTTTATAGAATTGATCATCATCATCATCATCATCAGCAACCTATAATGTTCCCACTGCTGTGACACATGCCTCCTCTCGGTGAGAGGGAGGGGGCCATAATCCACCACGCAGGCCCAGTGTGGGTTGGTAGATGTCACATGTTTTCGAATTTTTGGTTCTAAGACATGGCGGTTTCCTTACGATGTTTTCCTTCACCGTTTGGAGAACAGTGGTGATGAAATAATTTACACAAAGTAAAGAGCCTGCTTGGGTTCGAACTCACGACCTACTCTCGAAAGCCGCGGCCGTTTCCAATAGGCGACCACTCTCTGTAAATACATATTTACAGAATTATAATAGTTAAAAGCACTAATCGGACTCTCTAAGTTCATTCACTCTGATTGAATAAGTATTTCATGAACAACTCTTTCAATGGAATGAAATGAACTTAGACCAGGGTCGCGAGATTAGTTCGACAGAGGTACCGTGGCCTTGGCATATGGGTAACTGAAGGAACACGGGTGGGGTTTAGTCAGTAAAAGTCTGACACGCCCTTCCGCTCCACCCTAGAGCGGGAGAAGTCATTTAATGATTTCCCACCCACAAAAAACTCTCTAAGTTCGTTTACTCCCATTTCAAAATCAAAATGAATTTAGCTTCTAAACTGACTAAAAACCTGTGTTCCTGCAGTTGGCTGTGCTAGAGCCATGGTAACCTTTTCGAACAAATCCGCGACCCTGGCAGGATACAAGCATCTATTGGGTAGCAAATTCTCGAATAAGTCTTTCGTAGATAGCACTATTTGTTACCATCACTCAGTTGCCGATGGCGTGCCTTGTTAAAAATCTTGCCGCGAGATGGCGCTACGTGTTGCGTCTTGTCGCTGATAGGTCACTTTTTATTGTTAATTACTTTGGCAAGTGACAAACACTCAGAACTCTCGCGGCGAAACCTCCAGCAAACAACCCCATTTCTACAGAAATGTCGCCAGATTTTTTGATAGTTTTACGGATTATGGTAAGTTACAATACTCATCGTCTGTCTAGCCTTTTCCCAACTATGTTGGGGTCGGCTTGCAGTCTAACCGGATGCAGCTGAGATGTTATTTTACATGGAACGACTGCCTATCTGACCTCCACAACCTAGTTACTGGGCGTTACCACTTGGTGAGATTGGTTATCAGACTTTCGGGCTTCTGGCGACCCGTAACGACTGTCTAAGATCTACGAAAGACAGCCATGAGCAACAGCTTAACGTGCTTTTCGAGGCATGGAAGGGTCTTGGTATGTAAAGAAGGTCACCCATCCATAGCCCAACCGCGGCAAGCGTAGCTTAATCTGGACGATCGACTCGCTTACAATAAAAAACTAACGGCACTTGCAAACTGAAGCCACTTATAAAATCAGGCCGTGATGTCCCATTTATCCCAGTGTGCAATAATTACTTTATCGACTCAGCATTTACATTAATATTATAAAGGAGAAAGAAATACTCGACTGTTTGTAATGGATAAACTCAAAACAACTTAACCTGTTTTAAAATTTTTTTCACTAATGTATGGCTATTATTCCGGAGTAACATGAGTTATAAATTTCGCGCTTACGAGGTCGCGGGTCAAGTGCTAGTTAATCTTTAAAGAAGGGTCTGTGTCGCAAAAAGGAAAACAAAATAGTCCTTAAAGTGACGAACATATTTTGGAGGTGACTGAACGTTGAATTAAGAGTTGTTTTGTACCTTCATTATTATAAATGTCGATACTTATTCATTTAATTGGACTCTGTAAGTTTTACGTGTTCGCAGCAGCACCAATACTACTCTCATTCTAAATGTTTATCCAGTGCCGGAAGTAAAAAATTGCGCTATCCCAATTCTTCCCATGGGTGTCGTAAAAGGCGACTAAGGGGCTTACTAGAGAATGGGCAGCAGCGTTCTCGTTGCACTTTACCACCATACTGCGTTCGCCGACCTGAAGCATGGCGATTATGGCAAAGCCCTCCAAATTGGATGAGGCATAATATGTCCAGCAGTAGACGTGTTCCGGCTGTAATGATGATGATGATGGAATGTTTATCTGTCTGTCACATACTATTGCTAGAAGATAAGTAAAATTATATTGTTTATTCCATCTTACGGTGCATTATCTCGGCCCAGATTTAAAGCACACAGCGTGTATAACCACCATCTGCTGACGCACTCGGAGGTGCGCGCCTACAAGTGCACCTTCTGTCCCAAAACGTTCAAGACGTCCGTGCAACTCGCCGGACACAAGAACTCCCATACCAAGCCGTTTTCTTGCACATATTGTAATAGGTGAGTAAAGAAAAAACTATTTTTTTGTTTTGTTTTAAAAGAAAGATATTTTGGAAAAAACAAACAAGTTTGCGATAATAACTAACTATACTTAGTTAAAGTTGAAACGAGGCCGAGCCCTCCTCTAAGTATTCACAGGAAGTCAAATACGTATGAAAAAAAAATCCCAGTTTTTGTGGACATTTCACGATGTTGGTTATTTCGTTAGGGCATGTTGTGTTCATTGAGGAAAAAATAATGCTTTTGATTTTTTTTTCACATAGGTACATGAAAAATTACGAAGAAACTAACTAAAATACGGTCTTCTGGAAATTTTGCATTAACTACTTCCGATAAATATCGTGAGAAAAGATTGAATTAAGAATCTTGTTGTTTTCTAATCCCTGTAATACATTTTGAATCTCCTCGAAAATATCCGGCTTCATTTTAATTTTCTAAGTATGAAATAGGTAACAAAAAAATCAACTCTTAACTAACGATATCTCCCTTGCCAGGCCATTCGCATCCTTATACGCGGTTCGAGTCCACACAGAAACACATAGCCGTCAGAACAACTTGAAGTTCTCGTGTGAACTGTGCGGCGCGAGCTACGCGAGAGCCTTCGCTCTTAAAGACCACATCAAGCAAGCGCACAAAGATAAAGAACAAGAACAAGGTCTCAATGAACAAGAACAAGGTCACAATGAACAAGAACAAGCGCAGTCGGTGAGTCTATCATTATCATCTTCAGTATGAAACCCTTAAGTTGTGAGAACTATGGGCAGTCTCCATCTCAAAAGGTAAGTTTACCAATGAGGAACGAACAATGAGGAACGGTCACCGCGTCTTTGAAACCTAGCTCGAGACTTACACGCCTATGCCTACGTTGAAAGTTTTTTCTGGTATGATTTTACTTTTTTCGCAAGAAACTAAATCAAAAGTCATTTATTCAATTTTTTTATTTGAGAATCAGCACTTCGTTAACGTCAAAACGTTACGGTTTTGCAGGAGTTGTAGGACCGCAGTCTATAAGCGGAGTTTCAGGCCTCAACTTCAACATTCACACACAACAAATTCGATCTAAAGGCGAATCCCGCTATCACTACTTCAATCACAATGATTGGAAATCTTGAACACAGAAGTTTCAATTAGGCACTTTTTGTGAAAACCAACCAGTAACAACGGACCTCTTGTTAAAACTACTCAAATACCAAATGATCTGATGAGGCAAGACAAAATATAAATGGCAATAATAATGTTTACAGGTTCCTGGCGATGAAGACTGGCCAAAAGAAAACCCGGATACGGATGGAATAGCGGTACTCAAACAAGATTTGACGCATGAGGTAGGTATTTAAATTACCCTCCGGCTTGACAGGACTACAAAGTCAAAGTCAAAGCACTTATTTCAAATATGCCCAAAAAAGGCACTTTTGAACTTCAACAGTTATATGAAAATAGAATCGATTCTAGTTGCCCCTTCCAAAAGGTAGATTCGTATGGAGAAGAATGGGCAGGAAACTCCACCGTTACTCTTTTAAAATGTTTTCAATATTTGTATACAATATTTATATAATTGTATATTACTATACCAGGTAAAATTTTAAAAAAACAAGCAAAGAGAGATAAATTAATTATATGATAGAGACATAGTGCCGACATACTTACAAACATTGCAAAGGCAGGAATACAAATTTCCTAATATTTTACAAGTTACAAATCAGTGTATGGGTTATAGTAATCATAGAATGTAAATCAGTGTCATAGGGGAAAAATAAATCTAATACAATTAAGCTAGCAACCAGTTTGATAAACTCTAAGACTGTCCTATGGAGAGACTGTACGATTTGAGTTTTACAAAAAAATTTAGAAAGATGACGAGGCGCGACGGCCGGACAGTAGGTAGCTTATTCGTTCCTTCGTTCGGGGAATTCGAAGATTGCTGCAGTGCGGTATTCCGTAAGCTGCGAGTAGCTGCATCAGGGGGCGTCCATTAATTACGCGAGGCGTTTGGGGGGGAGGGGGTCAAGTCAAATCTTACCCAACATCGGTAAATATCACGTAATGATTGTTTATCCCGCAAGAAACAATTTAAAATTGCAATTAAACCGGGTTTTTCACTAAAATATGGCAAAATCATAGAAAAAAAATATTTACACGATAATGCGGACGCCAAAGTGGTACAGTAGCTCCTTGATTGCTAAGCCGCTACGGCCAGCCAAGTGCGCCAAATGCAATGCATAGATTCAACGCAAATAAGCACAAATTAACGTATTTACTCTGAATTACGCATTTTGAAAATCTCACGTGAAATTATGGGGAGGAGAAGCGAGCCATATCTCATGACATCTCACCAAGGGTGATGGGAGGTTTGAAAAATCCCCAATATTGTCTCACGTAATTAATATAAGCCCCCTTAACGCACAAGGCTGCGACGGCCGTAGGTTAGAGAACTACTCGACTCAAATATTAAACCACAAAACTCTCAGTCGAGATTGATCGGTTATGGTTTATAGATTTATTTTTGCAATGTCAAATTCGTCAAGGAAAAAGCGACAGGAGAACACAGTCTAGAGTTCGTCGACGAGCATAACTCCGTGTGACTGACACTGGCGTGGCCTCCATCAGTGATTTTAATGTTGACTTTTTTTTTTTTTTTTTGTTATCACAATTAAAATCCTTGATGGGTCAGTGTCAGCCACACCATAAGTTCGTTAGTGAATTAGGTTTGAATCAGCGCTGCACGCTCAGTCGATGTCAATGCTGCCCGACTACAAGCTCGTCGTCGTAGAGTATAGCCAACACTTTATCTCTTAGAGAAAAGCATGGTCGAGGCGCATAATTTAATCGTAGTACTGTAGCTTTCTATTAATTGTACCTAGATATAGAAAGCGGGGAATTTAAAATTATTTGTGGTACATCTTTTGGGGAGATCACATCAGAAATAAAAGCACCAGCATACATTTACAATAACAAAAAGAGTACAATAGTCAGGTTCTAATCCATATCCATACTATATTATATATTATTATATTATAATATTATATTGTTATAATCTAAACTAATATTATAAATGCAAAAGTAACTCTGTCTGTCTGTCGGTCTGTCTGTCTGTCTGTCTGTCTCGCTTTCCTGCTTAAACTACTGAACCGATTTAAATGAAATTTGGTACACAGATAGTTTCGAGCCTGAGAAAGGACATAGGCTACTTTTTATCCCGGTAGTATGTTCCCGCGGGATAATTTCCGACCTCCACGCGGGCGAAGCCGCTGGCAAAAGCTAGTATTATATATATTATATATTTATATATTTTATATATCCATACTATACTTACTATAGTATATATACTATATACTATATATACTATAATATACTATATACTATACTATATTATATACTATATATACTATATACTATCCATACTAATATTAGGCGAAGCCGCTGGCAAAAGCAAGTTTTAATTAAATGTAGGTAATTGACCCCGACTTGCGAGTTATAGGCTGTTGGTTCGAACCCAGGCAGACGCTTTACTTCGTGTAAATAATTTCATCACCACTGCTGTCAAAACGGTGAAGGAAAACATCGTGAGGAAACCGGTATGTCCTAGAACCAAAAATTCGAAAACATGTGACATCTACCAACCCGCACTGGCCTGCGTGGTATATTACGGCCTACTCCGTCTCACCGAGAGGAGGCCTGTGCTGTGTCCCACCAGTGGGAACAATATAGGCCGATTATGATGAGTTAAAAAACGTATTTCAAGTAAAATTAATTCTTTTCTAAAATATGCGATCCACTAATGGGATTAGAAACCTACTTATAAGCACCGTAATTCCAGCTTTTCCGAAACTACTAAAGAATTGTTGTCATATTTATTTACATAATATTGTACGAAACCTTTCTTCTTGTTTCAGATAGACCTGGGAATGAACTAATAGTTCCTTAAATCAATAGATAAGTAAGCTGTAAATAAGGAAAATTGTATTATAGGTACAAATTGTAAATACGAGGTGCTATTGTGATACGGCGATTTTAAGACAAACTGTCAGTTTTTTTTTAAAGGATTTATTCATTACAAGAAAATCATTTTTGGGGTTTTTTTAATCTATTGTATCAAATGGACAGGAGTTTAAGATGTCATAAATATTAATAAGGCAATCCTAGATAATCTAAAAGCTAGGAGTACACTACTTAACTAGCATTTGTTTTATTTTGCACCTAAAATATTCCCGTCGGTAATTTTTTAATTCGAGTTATGACTCCATATTCATTTACTGCATAAAGGCCCCCATAAACAGGCGCGACGCGACTTCGTAGGACAATTTCTATGTAAACTTCATGGAAATTGTTCTACAAGATTCTCGTCGCGCCTGACTGAATTCTTTACGGTCGAAAGAAAACCCATAAAAAAAGCATATTAACTTCTTTATTGGCGTCCACAATGACACCTCGGGTGATTGTATAATATAACGATATATCAAAGTAGTGATTATAGTGTACTTAGATAAGATACTCATAGGGTGTATTTTAGGACACAGAAACGTACTTTTTGGGATTGACATCTCGCAGGTCAACCTAAGAGGTTGTCGGCTGCTTAACCGGACCTGCCTGTGGCTACCTTAATAAATTAAGGACTCCGGCCAGGGCTTAAAAACTAAAGCAATTTCACGCTAAGGGCAACCCCTATGGGGTATGGATCTCGGCTTAGGGCATCGCTGGAAGAGGGGCAGCAATGGACGGGCTGGATCGGAATGAAGCAAGGTGTTAGATATTAGGACGTTTTAAGTCATAGGCTTGACCCTGTGTTTATCAGGCTAGCTAAGGAGGCTTTAGTCAAAATAGATAATTTCAAAAAAGTCAATAGTCAATCAAGTTAATTAAAAATATTCTATAATCAGGTAATTTTAGCACATAGAATCTTGAGTATTTTTATTCAACTAATTCATTGGTACAGTCAACCGCAGGACTACACACGGCTACATATCAAGCTATACTTTTCCACCATGAGTTCTCACTGTACAAAAATCCTATACAACGCGAGGTCAGGTAAAACTGAAATGTAGGGCTTGATAGGTCGCCTTTTGTAACAAAGTGCACCGTACCTCCTCAATTATACGAGCGGCACGTTGGCGACTGCAGCCGGTCTATTTTGTAAATACAATATTCTGTAATGAGCAGTGGTGTAAGATGAGTTGTAAGACATGGGTTCGAACCCAAGCAGGCACTTTACTTTGTGTAAATTATGTTATCACCACTGCTCTCAAAACGGTGAAGGAAAACATCGTGAGGAAACCGGCACGTCCTAGAAACAAAAAATTCGAAGACATGTGACATCTACCAACCCGCACTGGGCACGCGTGGTAGATTGCCGAGAGAAGACGTGTGTCCCAGCATTAGGAACATAGGCTGCTGATGATGATTCTGTAAATATATCACAGTGTTTTATTAAGGTGAAGTGAGCTTTAAGTGAACTGTCATCCACCTGACGCCAGGTATTGACAGCTCGCTTCAATCTCACTTCACCTAAATTTTCACAGATTAGCACTATAGATGCCGCTGCCGTTGACGCGTAATAAGTACCGCTCGTGTATATGAGCACTTTTTGGTGAAATGTGCCCTAAGATTGAAATAAATAAATGCATTCAGTGATAAACAAAGAAATATCGCGAAATTAATGAGACATAGGTAGTAACCGGATTATCAATCATAAGGCCGTGTTTAGATAACATGCGCTTACATTATGAATATACACAAAAACGCGCGTCTTTTCACACTTTCTGAATGAAGTTCAATAGAAACAACGGTTGTATGCTTCCTCTAGACTTAATGAACGTAAAAAGTACCTACTTGTTCAGCAAGATTATTTATACATTTTAACATAACATCCGCCATTTTTAAAACGTCTATTGCCTCTCTCAAATGTAATTTGAAATTTTTCCTACTTAATACCTATATTCTAAAGAAAATATTAAAACAATAATTATAGAATATAATCCATTCCTCCTCGGATTCCTAAATACTAATATTTTCATGTAAATAATAGTTTGTATGTATGGGTCTGTAAATAAATGAATGTGACAATATGGTGTGAAATGGGACGTCTTCCAGAAATGCGCAAATTACGAATAAGTTCAAATACTTTAAACAACATTATGTTTTTAGCGTTTTGCCTTATGTTTTATAAACATGAGAAGTTATAGTCTGCTCCAAATGTATCAGATAAAAGTGTAAACCAACCCTGTTCATGTTGAATTTACGCAATCACTCACACTTAAGTGAATTAGTAACAGATTCATCTGCATTTAGACGGTTTAAACTTTATATCTCACCTTTTGTTCAGATATTAATTAGGTACTGTTTGAAAAATATTTTAAAATTGTTATTGAAAAATCATCGAAGAAAATTATTTTTATTTATACTTTTAAGTGATTTGATGTCCTACTTAGATTTTTCAAATATCCAAATCAAGGCATTTCATTTTTAAGTGGCAGTGCAAATTTGCAGTAGGTTTTCTTATCCATCAATTTCATCACAGGTACGTTTTGGAACATTATGGACTGTTCTGAACAGTATGACTGGCTTACTCGCTTACTGCTCGCTTACTGGCTTATGTATTTTTTTTTTTCGTAAAATAAACATCAAAAATCTTTAACTACTGGAAAACAGCTAGCTTATAAAGGGGGAAGTGCCAGGGTAGTAGGGTTGAAGCAATATTATTCGCGACCATGACACAAATGTAATTTACAGAATTATAATCATTAAAGTCTTCAATATGACCCTCCGAGTTTATATAATACCAGAAAATTGTAAAAAAGTTAGAATATTTAAAATTAGCGGGATATATCTTAGCGCCTCCTCCTTTAAACTATTAAGCCCTAGGCCCTATGATATTCCGTTGAAAAAACATAATTAAAATGCAATATACATTTTTAATATAAACACTTTTATTGGAAGTTTAATCAACAGTAAAGATGTCTTATGAAATAAAAGAAATGGCACATTGTTATTCAAATATTTGGTATACAGCTGTATGTTTTGTTGCCACTACATTTTAATAATCAAAATAAATCATTAATACTAAATATTGTCTTTGTTTTTAGACGTATAAATTATCTAAAATTTATGTTTTGTCTCTAACAACTACTTAATTAACTATCACATATTCAAGTTCCTTTGTTTATAATCTAATTTGTTCATCAACAACACCTCACTTAGCACAATAATCAATCGTAATAATATGGAATAAGATAAGCGTCTTTTTAGTTTCACTAGGCGATAACGTCACTATAACATATTTTATCACGTTTGTGTATTTGTCCACTCGCCTTCCATTCTCCACACAGAAAAGGCGTAACTTAACTTGTCCTGCGCGAGATACTTGCCGTGTTCACTTCCCGCGTCACTGTTTGAATCGCTGCTGCCTGCCGAATCACTATTCGACAGTATTTGATATAAAAATTCTATGTACTGCGTTGCCAGCTGCAGAGTTTGTATCTTTGATAACTTATCGCTCGGCAACGAAGGAATGATCTGTCGCAAACTTGCAAAGGCCTCGTTCAAACTCTGTGTCCGCTGTCGCTCCCTCACGTTGGCCATCACTCTTTGTATCTGCATTTCCTCAAATGATTGCGTCTTCTTTCGCGATGTTTTCGATCTCTTCGACCGCGATCTTCTTTGTTCTTCGGTCTCTTCTCTCCTATCGTCCGTGCCTCTGTAAATGACGTCTCCCATCTTTGGCATCTCAGATGATTCGTAAAAGCTACGCACTCGATCTTGAGAATTGGAATCATCAAAGTAGTAGCTTCTAGGGATTTGTCTTTGTCGCTGATCGATAAATTGTTGTTCAAAGGATGCGTAAGGTGCTTGTTGGTAGTCTCGGTCTTCGCCGTCGAACACGACGTTTGAAGGCCAAGGATGTTGTTGTATGGGCCGCTCGGAGCCATTGCTGAGGTCCATGAGGTGGGCCGGTGAGGAAGGCACGAACCCCGGAGCCTCCGTGTGCCTCTCGACTTCTACCGGCACGTACCCGTAGTAGTGATCGTCATCCTCCGGATACTCGAGATCCTCCTCGCGCTTTATCGGCACTGATCTATTTTCACAACTTTCGTAATTCATAGTGCGTAAGTTCAAGGAGTGTAACGCGCGACTCCGAGAAACATGTGCGTGTGATAAGCGCAGCCAGACTGCAGCCACGGACTGAGTCCTGCGCCCGCGCCGGCCCGCCCCTACCCGTCCCTTCATTGACAAGATACAAAAAAATAACCATCTCCACCGCGGTGCGACTCCATTGCGCCTCCCAGCGCGCCGCCTCCTGCGTCCGGCGTGCGTTAGAACGAGACGACGATAGCAAGATGTGTTGATCGCTTTCTGTTTATCTTGTCCATCATCTCCGAACTGTATTTACTGTATACATAGATAGGTATAGGTATGTATGGTGTTCGGTCGCCATAACCGATCGCATCGGTGATCTCGCATCCTGTGAGGCCTGCTTCAGTCGGCCAGTGTCAAACTAATGGCAAGTCAATGTACCGTGACGTCTTTAAAGTTATCTGAATATTTTATGCTTATTTCATGTTATAGTAAGACTGCGCAGATTTCACAAACCACTTGAAATTTGCAACCTTCACGCGTGTAAAGTTAACAGCTCTTAGAAATTCTCTCAGCTTTATGAATATTGTAGCACTAATCCCACCTATAACTTGATATATGGCGCCACCCTTCCTTGTAAGATTTTTTGTGACGCGTCGTCCCGCCGCTACTAAAAATATCCGTGACGCAATCCTCCCAGGACGGGTCCCACGGCCATGGCAGCCGATGCCTTCGGTATACCATAAATATTTAATTTATTTATCTCACTAACTAAGATAGGTATGGTATGGTGAGGGAGCCTGTACAGTGTTAGGTGTGGCTGACATTCTGGGTTGGTCTTTATCCAACACGGAATAGATTATCATATATTTTATTTTTTATCAAACCTTGTGACCCAACTTGGGAGAAGATTATGATGTCTATCAATGGATTGTGATAGGCCGCAGTCAATAATTTGGATCTTTATGCATCCTACCATTTTGTGTACCTATTGTTTATTCACGTGTTCTCAGTTTCATAGAGACATCATTAAGGATGACTGGATCAGAGTCTATTTTCATCTGTGGATTGCCATAATCTGATGATTTTGGAGCATACAAACACTATTGTGCGTGGTCCTCGCATGGCCTGACAAGAATCTGTGGCCTCTGAGTTTTTCTGTCTTTCTTCTCAGAGGAACTAGTCGGATAGGAAACACCGAATTCATCTTGTTATAGAAACATAATTTCTTTTTGACGGGTAAACGTGTTCTTTTAAACCAATTTTCAGAAATAAATACAATGGAGGGAACAGACAAATCGAATTTCTTGCCAATGATCTTCAAAAATAATTTCTGATCGAGGCAATTTTAGATTATTAATTTATATCGCCCGAATCATAAGCAGTCAAACTGTAATGCCAATTCATCGTAAATAACCGTCATTTCTAATTATAGTGATCGAGTCGCAAGTATTAGTGGTCTATTTAAACTTCAGGCGTGATCTAAAATTGTTGTCTTCCTAATTTGAAATAAACGGTTGCGCTAATTGCTTTCAGGTTTAGTTTTGTATTAGGTACAAGACGTTTTACTGTGAAATGTATTTATTTGAAATGTATTTTGGACTAATTATTGTACCACGTAATAGTACCTAGTTACCTACTCTATTAGGCACTCCTTACTCCTCGTTCAATGAAGTTATGTACCTACTTAATTTTAAAAGACTACATTCAGTAAGAGTTTTGCAGATAAACAAAGGGTTTCTTAGCAAAATAAAGCATGAAATTACTTCGTTCTGTATTGAAAACTTTATTACGATAGGGTGCTGAAAAATTGCGCATCCGTAAGCGGATGTTTTATGAATCATCAAGCTACATTATTATTTTATCGTGAGCTTATAGATGCTTTCATGAAATCCAATCATCAGTATGGAATTTACTAGCGTCGTTGTTCCTTGTTTAAACTTACGATTTGCTTTATTAACAATCCCGGTTTTTGTATTCTATTAGAAAAAAGTTTCAAATGGCTCTAAAATGTTAGGTATATTTTTGACCTTATTCAGAACCATTGTTCGAGTGCCTTTTTCAATATAGTCCTCTGTGAGTGCTTTACAGATTTCTGGAGGTACCTATAGGTAGGTAGTAACCATAGATATCATAGAATATTAATTGGTCGTAACCGTAAAGTAGGTAAACGGCTACCTACTGTTTGTTTTTTATTTTGTCTTAGAATACAGTTTAGTCACATGAATTAAAATCCGCAGTTACGGAAAACAAACCGATAATATTAAATATAAATATATTTTAGTATTAACGATTACTAACCTGTAACTAATACTGTAATCGAAGTATTTTGAATTTCGACCGTTATAAGGGCGAAAAGGCGGGAAGAGACGCGAGACGCTGACTGAGTTTTAATAAGTATATTTCGGGAATAGTTACCACACCGGTGACGTACCTACCCGACAAAATATTAATAGCTTCATTATCCAGACTCTAAATATAACAAGTTATTACAGAGATAAATGCATTTTACCCAGATGATTAATAGAACTGTAAAATAAATAATTCTAAAACTTGTCATGCGAACGTTTCATGGATCAGATTCTAAATGGTTTCTAATTGCAAATTAAAATACTTGTAAGTTTTATTCACTTTAGGTATTTGTAAATACTTAAGACAAACCACCTAATTGTCGTTACAAATATCTCAGGAAAGTGTAATTTCTGTGATGGTTTACTGGAAGTGGCAACAACAACAAGTGACAACTAGATAAGTATAGACATTAGTCTACTCTAGAATCTAGATAATATCCTTTGTCACATATTAATCTATCTACCCATCACTTCTTACCTACCTATTAATAATTTTTAAGGCTCCCGCATACCTACAAGTGCAACGCTACAGCGCGACGCGACTCTCTTAGAACAATTTCTATGAAAACTTCACGGAAATTGTTCTCCAAGTCGCGCCTATCTGAACAGCCATTATTACGTCGGTAGTGTAGGTACCTAACGTCTGCAACACAGTCGGTTGTCTATTCCGTTCCAAAGCATTTACTAATATTACATAATTACCCATAATTTTAAAACTTTAATTACTTTACGGCAAAACAATAAAACATGTGTTGCCAATTGCATCCAGCAGACCCAAAGCCATTTTTGTGTTCCAAATGTTCTTAAAAATGTTTTCAAAAACACCGTTTTGTTTCTTTTCCCAAGTTGAATCATGTCAGCATCTGGTGTCGGCCCATGGGATTCCCTAACAAGCAATTTAGTTTCATTCATAAACCGAAGTACCTACTCTTACCGTTATCTCTCGTTTCTCACGAAATAGATAGTAAGCGATAAGGGAACATAGTGAAACGGCGGAACATGAATGAAAATGGCAATTTACGCGCGGAACAGATTTGGTCGGCTATGCAAGATGCACTCGGGTGTTAAAAATATATGGACTTGAGGCTTTCATTGGAATAGAGGGCATAATCAAACTTGTCAGATTAGTCGAATAGGAAACACCGACCAAATCATTTTTAATTACATACCAATGAAAATTCGAATCCTCATTTTTGCTTCACAGTAGTCGGGTAACAAAAAAAATAGGTGTAAAGTAGGCCGTTTGTGATGCTGATCTGCAATGCTGCGAATCTGTAGCTACAATTAATTAATTAAGTATGTAGCTTAGGAAGTGCTTACTATGGAAAAGCGAATAAGTTTTTAGTGCGAAAATCGCCAACTTAATTGGACTTAGGTACCTAATAATAAATCCGAAATCAGCATTAAGAATCAGATTTAAGAATTTAAAGTAATTAATTATAATCAGATTTACAAGCATTTATCACCCCTACAGATACTTACCTGCCTAATTGAGTGTTAAAGAGCATTAGCTTTACTGTCAAATCAAAAGAAAGAATTTAAGAACAATGACAGAGTTTTTCTAGAAAATGAGCCTTAGGATCTTCCTGTATTAATTCTTGTGTTCATAGGACGACGCTGAATTACTACACTGATCACATTAAAATGATAAAGTACATTAATTGGTGAAATAAATGTACTTAATAATTGTCGTGTTTACAGCCGCAGCTCACAATGGGCCTCATAAGAATGCTGAAAGCCTTCACAGAAACACAATAACATGACGTCAATAAATACTTTGAATTTTCATGACTATGATAGGCGAAAAATGTTCTAAACTTTACCCACCTCCTTTTTCAGACATATGAAGTATTGGATTAGCAATATGTTTCAAAATAATACAGATTCTGATTGATAGTGTGTTAAGCAGTTAGGGTGCTGTATAACATAAGGTCGTCTTTTGTTTGCAGACAACCTTTACAGTACCTCTCTAATCCTCAAATCGTTACTTATCTATCATCCCTTAATGCAGTCTAATGATAAAACGTCATCCCCTAGTTACATCGGCCACAGATGTTCTAGCTGAAGCAGATTAACGCGTTCGCAAGTTTATTTAGTTAAGAGTTTTACGGCTCCGCGGTTTGTCTTCGAACTTTTTTGTTCGTAAGCTTCGATCAATAATAGCACATTAATAGTACATTTTTGATCGAAGTTCGTAAGTGACACCTGCTTTAGATAACGTAGTAGTACTTGAGTGGTAAACATTTGTGGGAATACTTGGACGTTCAGTTGTTACTTCAGGAGACGCCGCGTGCGCAGGTAACGTGAAAATTGCCCTGTATGTATGAGTCAATTCCAATTTCCAGCACATATCTATAAGAGATAGTATTTAAGAAAGAAAAGTAGTTCAGAACTAGGTACCCACTGTAAGTAATACCTATGTAAGAAGTAAGCATTTAATTGTTTCCTTAATCTTTGTACTCCTTCCTATCTTAATAACTTAAAATACTTACCAAAATACTTTACTGAAGTATTGTAAGTAAGTAATTCTCGAAAATTAAATATTCTACTTTCGTTTATGTCTTACGTATAGGTTTCTATCTACAGGCCTGATAACTGAAACTAACATAAATTTTGTAAATATGATACATACATTACATTGAGGATTGTATGACAGGTCATACAATCCTCAATTTAGTACTAAATGAGATCCCTCGAAGCCCGATTGATGCTTGTCTGAAACAATAGATATTATTGAGCCAAATTGATTTATCGAAAGTGGATTTCAGCCGTTTCAATTTATCCTTAATCATTGTAGATTTTTAGAATTATCTTACCTAGGTTTTTCTTAAACTGAATGTTTATTTCGAGCAATCTAACAGACCAAATTAGAAGTATAGATAGGTAATTAAGGCGGTGAAAATAATTCTTTCCCACGCAAAGTCACCCCATCTGCAGACCGTATGCCAAAAATAGTACTGCCCAGTGATGACCATTGTTTCTCTGGATAATAAAAACGAAGATTAGGCTCTAAACGGCAATATCGTAATAAATAATAAAGCGTCTTGGAAATATTCAGCGCCATAAAACATCTGCGGAGGCCTCCACAGCTGCGCTTAGAAGAAAATACGTCACACGTGTGCCGAATCTATAGTCTAGTTTCTGAACTACCTGCATTCACTGATAATGAGCCCATTGTTTGTTTATGCGGAATTCGACAAATTCGTTTGTTTTTCGTTTAATCGGCATTGCACACCTGCATCGGATAAACGAATAGGTATTAGGAACTCGTTGGAACTTGACTTACTAATGGTATTGTTTCTTTGTTACACTTAGCCGGTTTGGGTATTTCAGGTAGGTAAAGTGTAGACTTCGAGAACGTTCATTATTGAGCCCGGCTAATCCGTTATTGATCTTAATGTACCGATGCGCACACCTGGCTCTTAACTTATAAGTAGATAGTTACCTACTTAATCATTGTAGAGCCAGAGCATAACATTTCTTTGAACGAAGTAAAAAATATATTTTAAGTAGGTATTTTATTGTTAGGTACTGTTTTTCCTTTTTGTTGTTTCAAGCATCATTCTGTTACTTAAAAGTATGTTCATTTTATTAATCGCGATCCTTATTTTGTAGTCATCATCAGAGGTCGGAGTAGGTAGATTGAAATGGGATTAATGATCTGGCACGTATATAAATTAATTTCGAATGTTGTAATCTATACTAATATTATAAAGCTGAAGAGTTTGTTTGTATGTATGTTTGTTTGTTTGATTGAACGCGTTAATCTCACGAACTACTGGTCCGAAATGAAAAAAACTTTTTGTGTTGGGTAGCCTATTTATCGACGAAGGCTATAGGCTATATAACATCACGTTACAACTAAGAGGAGTGTAGCAGTAATGAAAAATGCTGAAAATCGCACAGGTAGGCGATTCAACGCGACGGGAAGGGTCGGTGGGACAAGAAATTTAACGCGGACGAAGTCGCGGGCAGAAGCTAGTGTGTAGAATAAAGAATACATCAATATGAAAAAGAAACGTTTAACCCTTTTGCTGTTTTTTTTTCGGCTTTCTACAGTAAAAAAACCATTTTAAATGTTTATCTATCGCATTTTATAAATTCCTAATGTAGTACCTAGTTTAAAAATCCTTAATTTCACAATATTTGATTAAATCCCGTAAGTACCAAAAAGAAATCCCGGAAAAAAGGCTTATCCATGTTGTGATTTCTATGACTATTTATGATGCGAGTACGTAAAATTAATCTACCTACTCCGACCACTGGTCATCATCTATTATCAGGCAATTCAAATAATTCTTCCAAATATTCTAGAACAAATGTTCGAAATGAGCCGCACTATAGCTTCGGCTGGAAGGGTACACCTCCGCCGAGCGCACAGATGCGTCCCATGTGTGGCGGTCTCTTCGCGCCGCCGACGCCGCCGCCGCCCTCGGTAACAACTTCAAACTCATGCGCATTCAGGACAATTCCAACAAATTAGGAATATAATATTGTTTTGAAATCTTTTGTTAACTAAGAGGAAATTACTTTACAAACAACGATTTGGGATTGCAAATGATGCCCAATCAGAAAGCGTCGCGCCGCTTTACAGTTTTTGAGGGACTGCTGAAACTTTGTAAAGTAGATACTTACCTAACAAATGTAGGTTGATAGATGCAATTCTTTAGATATGACTACCGTCAGCTTAAGATACAACTACCGTCTTTTTTTGTCAACTCATCTCGCAAGTCAACCTATGAGGTTTTTCGGCTGCTTAACCGGACGTGCCTGTGGCTACCTAAATAAATTAAGGCCTGCAGCCAAGGCTTAAAAACTTGAAACTAGAGCAACTACTCGCTAAGGGAGTGCCTCTGGTGGGGTACAGGCCTCGGGTTAGGGTATCGCTGGTAGAGAGCAGCAAGGGACGGGCTGGATCGGAATGAACGCATCCAGCGGATTCTTGCGGTCAACGATCCACTTTCTGGTAGGCCTTCCAACTCTACGTCTTCCGGTACGCACTTGCCACTCCAGAATCTTTCAGCCCCATCGGCCATCTGTTCTGCGAGCAATATTCCCTGCCCACTACCACTTAAGTTTAGCAATTCTTCGGGCTATCGTCGGTTACCTTGGTTCTCCTGCGAAGCTCTACATTTCTGATTCGATCACTTAGGAAAACATCAAGTATAGCCCTGTCTATTGCCCTTTGGGTGATTTTTAGCCTTCTGATAAGGCTCATAAACTAGTAATTATTATCACCCTTGTTAATCGATTAATTTTTATGATTGTTAGGGACCTATTAGATGATAATAATATACAGAAAATTGAAACTTTTTAATCCTTTAGCAGATAAGTAAATAAATACCCTTATAGCGAGTTTGTAAATTCGTTTTTTTTTATCTGAAATTGTCGAAAGACCTCAAGATCGTTTAAGTACGTTGTCCGCATAAACCCGGCAACATGTGGCCACCACAGCGTCACCCCGGTATTGTCCGGCTTTCACACGAATTGTTTTGTTTCAGCATATGCCTGTAACGCAACCCCGGGCATTCCTACCTACTCGGAACCCTGCCAACTAATTACACATGAACAAATCTAAACATCGCGTTTTTGTTTTTCTATCATAAATAAACATTTCATTTGTGTTGTGGATTCTGAGTGTCTTATGAAGCCGGAATTTATTTTTTCAATTAAATAAATTATTTATTGCCGTGTAAATAGATATGTCTAACGTATGCATTAATGTTTTCGTTGTAGCTCGATGTTTTTGTTTTAAAATATTAGATCTAATGTATTTGGCTGATACAACTGTCATGGTGGTATGCTGGGTATGCAACCCGCATACCAAACCAGCATGCATCTATCTCAGATATCATCTGAAAATGAAATAACTTCATAAAATTCTACGTGTGGTTTGTTAATTTATATTTTAATTTGGATCCACATGGTATTGTTCAGCCATACGTACTGAAATTCAAGCGCATACGCATACGGCATTGACATTGACTGGCATTGACTTAGGTAAACTCTATCGCCATAGAAACCTGCGTTCCGACTTTCTACAAGGTTCAGGGTGTGAGTTAGAGGCAGTTCTTCAAAGGTCATCTGTCATGTTGGTTGCGACTTAGTGACCTCAATTAATATTTCCTGATGATCTAACCTCCTCTTCGTTGCGTAGTCGGTTAAAAATGCTACAACGTAGATAGACAAGGATATATCCGTTTATCTGTCTATGACTCCACGTGTCAGCATTTTTGACAGTTTGGTAGTTCTGCTGGACACAGTTACCTATATTTTGTGGCTGCCTGTTAATGGACGTTCATGGCTGAAAAACCGCATTCTTATCAATTTGAGGGAATTTGGATCTTACTTTATCATATGGCATTTTATCAAACCAATTTCGCGTAATGATTATCGATCGAATTTGACGCTTGTGTAGCTAATGTAGATAAGAACCGATTCACCGCTTTCGTGTTCCTAATGTTCAAGTTTGTTGCAGCGAATTCCAATTTGTTTTCATTTCTTGGATGGAACCTATATTCTATTTTAGAAATTTACCTGCAGGTATAGGTGTGTTTATCTTTATCTAATTAGAATAAATTGCAAGATTCTTAAACGAAAAAAAAACATATCTTCTTATCTAACCGCTAGAACTTCGAAATCGTAAAACTGTGCTAGAAATACTTCATAAAATGTTATTGCCTCTTCAAGCAGAAAGGTGTTACAATAATACATGCATTAGCTAAAACAATTTTCGCAATACAGTTCCGTTTACGACGTGACCGTTTGTCGGCTGACGGCAGATGCGACGGGGACATTGCTAATTCTGGGTTATATGCGCTCGCGCATGTTTCCTGTATCGATTCCTTGTGCCTGTCATGTCATGCTGTCATCCATGGACGGACTAAAAAGCCGTGTATGAAATTTAATGTCTGTTTTATAGTCGATGTGAAATGATGGTATGCGATGTAGTTAGATTCACATTTATTTTAGTCTCTTAATGGAACTCTGTGAAATTGATTTCTAAACTCTTAAACTACTGCCGGGGTCGCGTGATTGTTCGAAAGAGATACCGTGACCCTGGCACATGGGCAACTGAAGGAACACGGGTGGGTTTTAGTCAGTAAAAGTCTGACACGCCCTCCCGCTCCGCCCAGAGCGGGAGAAGTCATTTGATGATTTCCCATCCTAAAAAAAAAACTCTTAAACTATGCGTTTAAGGCACTTTGTGGATAGTTATTTCCTAGAAGGTACCTAACGAAGGCGGCAGTGTAAGCACCGTAGGGTCTTACTTCGGAACTTCCCAATAAAAGTAGAATTATATCGTGCCATATCCCACCCAAAGTCTGGAGACAGAGACTTTAAACTTCATGTGAAGATTTAGACCGAAACATTTTAATTATTTTGTATGAGAAATGGATCATAAAGCTATTTTTTATTGGTATTTTATGACTTATTAAAGAAACCCGTCACCTTATGACTCATAAAATCGAAGCAAAAGTTTATGGGTGCCCATGCCGGGAGCAGATCAGCAGACTATTGCTTCGGAGAAATAAACAGATTTCTCGTTATAGATTTTGTCATCTTTAGGGACGATAGTACCTACTTACGTAGGTATTGGCTTTATTTCTATCAGCATTAAATAAAATTCAAAT
Organism: Aporophyla lueneburgensis; assembly: GCA_932294355.1. Taxonomy (NCBI): domain Eukaryota; kingdom Metazoa; phylum Arthropoda; class Insecta; order Lepidoptera; family Noctuidae; genus Aporophyla; species Aporophyla lueneburgensis. The sequence continues at coordinate 18,515,210 of OW028754.1, forward strand.
GATCGCGAAAATAATCGTATTTACTTTGAAAGCAAATGGCGTTGATACGTTTAGTGGCGGCTTCCGTTCACATTAAAGTATCGCCACTGCTTCAGTGTTCTGTACCCCGCAGTATCGACGCATCATTTTATTTTAATACGTCCGTTAGTACCTACCTACTTACGACTTACCCATACTTACCTACAAATTCACACGACACATCCTTAATGACTAGCCACTTTTAAACTAGTACCTCGCAGTACATTTATAATAATACCATATAATTTATTTAACTACGCCATAAGATCAAGAACATCTCAATATTTTCAGTAAAACGAAAACCTGGTTCACGCGGCAAAGCGTTGCTTAAGAATTTTGGATTTTACTGCTAACGATATAAGATCGATTTGTGAGAAACTGAGGAACTTGGAGTGCAGTGTAATTCAGCGAAACTACAAAGAGATTGACTGATGACCTCATATCGCTTGGCATCGAGCAATGGTTAATGTCACAGTAGGCTTCTGAAATATAGCATGTGTAATGAAATTCTCTTGTCGGGCCGACGGGCGTCTGCTTGCACGGTTGCGTCATGTCAGGCAAGATGAGCCGATTTCTGCACAGCGGGCCACTGAATCGATATGGTCTTGTCAAGATCATGTTACCATTGCGCTGGAATATCTCATGTACCTATAGGTAGGTAAGTATAATTTTATATCAGTATGAAAGGGTTTAGATAGTACCTATGAAGCGTTCATAAATAAAACAGCAGGTACTTACCTAAGAAGGTACTATCTATCTTCGCAACGGTCTAAGGTAGTCCATCATCATCAACTCAGCCTATCGCAGTCCACTGCTGGACATAGGCCTCACAATTCAAATTTTCTAACGTTAGGTATTGCATTATGTAGTCCGTGTCACTGCTATTTGATGAAAAAGTCATTCAATGATATTTGAAGAACATAGAGGACTGATTCGTACTTCTGTAAAGTTATAGTACCTGATTGCTGGAGCTTTGCTCGGTTTTTTTTTGCTTAATTGTGTTTAATCGAAATTATATTTAAATACAATAATAAAAAAAACGTAAGTTAACGTATGTTTAAGTTGATTAACGATAACGATTATTGAAAACACGAATAAAACGACGTTTTCTAAAAATGAATCCTAGCTAGATCGATTTATCGCCCCCGAAACCCCCTGTATACTAAATTTTATGAAAATCGTTGAAGCCGTTTCCGAGATTCAGATTATATACAGGGCGTCCCACGGATATGCCACATGGAGGGAAAGTACCTTGAATATTATAGATGGATCATTTTACTGAAAGAAGACATTATTTGAATTTAAAAAACAATTTAAACTGCATTCATAGATATTTAAATAAGTGCATGGATGAACCGGGAATCGAACCCGTTACACGAGAAAAATAATCACCCCGTAGTTTTATCATACCGATCGAAAGGTTTCATCATAAGGATTATTTTTTTGCTAAATAATATAGTTTAAAAAATAAAAGGAAGACCATGAATTTTAACATTTGATGCGAAATTTTGTTCAAAAAAATGAAAAGCTGACATTGCCGGAACATACAACTGACATTATCATAAGTGAAGTAAAATCCATCCCATTTTTAACCGACTTCAAAAAAAGGAGGTTATCAATTCGACTGTATTTTTTTAATTTTTTTATGTTTGTTACCTCATAACTTTTGACTGGGTGAACCGATTTTGATGATTCTTTTTTTATTTGAAAGCTGGTGCTTCCCGAATGGTCCCATTCTAATTTGGACATCCATTGCATTCGAACAATGGGGTCCATGTGAAAACCATATAAGTTTTAAATTTGCATTAAGTATTTGCGCGACAAATGAACGAATAGCGCGATTAGATTAGTGCGGAGTATCTACCTTAACTAAAAAGTCAAAAATAAAAACTTTTTACAAAAATAAACACCCGACTTCTTTAAAAAAAACACTACAAAGTCAAAAATAACTTTAATTTCGGAAGTCAGTGGCAAAAAAGCTTAAATACAGATCCTAAGACACCGAATTCCGAAATTGAAGTTATTTTTGACTTTGTAGTGTTTTTCTTAAGGAAGTCGGACGTTTTTTTTTTTAAAGTTTTTTTCCAAGAGGTACGGAACGGAATCCTAAAAAAACAATCCAATAAGAAATTCAGTAAAATTTTTATTTTCTTTGTCTACTAGTTAGTAGGTAGTGTATGCTTTACGTAGTACAAGGAACTTATTAGAAAAAAAAAACTGAATAATTAGAAATGAATAAGAAAAAGTGTGCTAGGCATGTATGGTTGAAACCCAGACTAGCGGTGGATTGAGATCTCCAGAGTCGGATATGGTGATTTATTTGGAACGTTTGGTTAAATTTTGCACCAGAGCGAGGCTCTTCGAGACCATTGACTGATTCTTATTTTTTCTAGCGCAGGTAAGCTGTACCACTCCTGGCCAAATGGCTCCACTCAGCTCATCTTTTGCGAACCCATGCGCCCACTTTCCAGTTTGGACGGAACCTATCCAGGTCGTCACGCTATCTCATCAGTGGTCTGGTCTTGTTATGTTATTATTAACTATAGGTAAATTGATAAACAGTTTTTTTATTACAAGTCTGACATGTTTATTCTATAGATCCTGATCAATCTGTTGATCTTTTAAACATTAACGATCGAAAAATAAACAACGTCCAATTTAATGACAGCTTGTCATGTTGAGCTAAATGTGAAATTAATTAATTCAGGGTATACAAGAAATAACGCACACATTCGTCTAATTTGTAGTAACTTGTAAAAACGTAACATACCGCTTGTTTTGGAAGGAATAGGCAGAGATGTAAAGCGCGCTCCAAACGCAAGATATGTTTGTCTCATTTAGTTAATAGGAAAATCTATACCTAAAGCCACAGCCCCACTGCTGCTAACGGAAAGGGTATGCATGTATGTATTTCTAGCTTCACTTTGTAAGACAATGTATGTGATATCCACTGCAACTCATGAAAAAGCTACGCACGAATACGAGAATAATGACATCATTGCATTTTTTTTTTTTCAGGATGGGAAATCATCAAATGACTTCTCCCGCTCTGGGCGGAGCGGGAAGGCGTGTCAGACTTTTACTGACTAAAACCCACCCGTGTTCCATCAGTTGCCCATGTGCCAGGGTCACGGTATCTCTTTCGAACAATCACGCGACCCCGGCAGATGACATCATTGCTTCACGCTTGGCTTGCTCGAATATGGTCCCCACGCAGCGCATGCTGTATACGGAAGCGTGCGTAGCTCCACAAGGCATCAAATTCAAAACTGTAACCGGGCTACAGTAGTACCTACATAGTTGTAGGTTATTATTTATGTATAGTGTGTGTTACAATGGAAACGTAGATCCATGTTGTCAAACAAATTAACCCACGCCACGCAGCTAAAATGAGTAGCGTGCCCGTGGACAGCATGTGATGCAGTGAGCCAGCAGTACCTTAATAACTGGGCATAAATTCAGACATCCTCATTGCTCCAGAAAAACTAGTAGTCGGCCGTCGGAAAGTCAAAACTAGAAAATAATTTGAGAGGAAATAAATAACCCAGATCCAGCCAGTCCCTTGCTGCCCCCCTATCAGCGATTGCCTAAGCCGAGGTTCGTACCCCCCTCGGGGTAACCCTTAGAGCTTTCGCTTTAGTTTTTAAGTATAATAAGCCCCGGCTGGAGGCCTAAAAAGGTAACTTTTTAGAACTCGCCGGGCCACAATCCGTTTAGGTAGTCACAATCTTTTCAGGATTAACTACGAGACGCCCCACAAAAAAAAAAAAAAAAAGATGAAATAAATAACTTTTTCTTGCGATTTGGCATTCTACATTAGGAATATTTTTTTTATAAAATTATTTATTTGAAATACATTTAACCGCGTCTTTTGGAGTTCGAAAGGTGTACCAAATAGTATTTTTTTTATTTGAGTTAAAAAGACTAGAGTCCCGATTTAGGAAAAGCAAATGTCATTCGGTCATTGACTTTGTAGACGTTTGTCTCTGGCTGCTCAGTTGTCTGTTTAAATGTTCTGTGGTGGTCTGTGCCAAACATTGTCGCGTCGCCTGTCAAATGTCACTGTCAGTTTGTGTATGAACTTTTACGTTACGCGCCTTATCATTATTATTTTCATGAATTAAAAATAAAGCCAAAGTTAAAATGGAAGGTGGAGATTCGTTTCTAGCATGTGCTGTGACCTTAGAATGGATGACACAGGGATCTATCACAAGGAAAGTTAGTTACAAGACAGCTTCACTTCGCTTGATACGAAACGAATTTCGTGAAATGTTTATGGAGATTACAAGTGAGAAACACGCCGCTATTAGGTTTGCATTGAAAGGTATAAATGTGTTTAAAAAGTTCATGGCAGAAGGTAAAGCTAGTGTAAAGTTTCAAGATGCTGGTTGCACTTTGTTCATATCGAATGCGCCACCCACTAATCTCGTGGGGTTTTTGAGAACGATATTCGTTAAAATGACAGGAGACAAAGATCAAAGCACTAGTAATACAACACCTTCTAAGCAAACCATGAGGTCTAAATTATTGAGCGGCAAAGCTCAGGCTTTTGAAGAAATCAGTCCAGTGACAGTAGCTGATCTTAATAACGCTAAGAAGAATATCCCTAAAACTACTTTGACAACTCCTTCACCTCCATCAAAGAAGCGTAAAATGGAGGATAGTGCACGCGGTCCAGCACCTAAGAAGTTATATTCCCCATCACCATTGACAAAAACTAGTTCATTGAACCCTGAGCAACAGAGAGTATTAGAAGCTTGTCTTGGAGGGAAGAACATATTCTTCACTGGGTCGGCTGGGACTGGAAAGAGTTTCTTACTGAAGAGGATTGTGGCAGCTTTGCCCCCTGATGTCACTGTACCTACTGCCTCAACGGGTGTTGCTGCTTGCCATGTTGGTTAGTATTTGACTCCTATGATATATTGTTTTGTCTTCAGACGTAACTCACTGTGGAAAACCTTGGCCTGTTCTAGTTAGCTGAGCGTTGACCTGATTATTGTTCTAAATATAAACTTCAAGTTTTCTATATCCATACACTAATTATGAGCAAAACTATGTATACCTACATTGAGCTTTTAAAAGTGGCTGTCTCATATTTTATTCATTTCTTGTTGACTGTATTCTTCAAACAAGTAAAAGTAACAAGTCTTCATAAATGTCATTCTTTAAGGTGTTAACCTACTTTTACTGATTATACCTTATTCTCTTTTTATGCAGGTGGTACAACACTTCATGCATTTGCTGGCATTGGAGATGGAAGTGGAACCTTGGAACATCTTTGTGAAAGAGCCATGAAGATACCATTGGTAGCACAGAAGTGGAGAAAATGTAAACACCTCATTATAGATGAAATATCTATGGTGGATGGAGTTTTCTTTGAGGTATACAACTTTTTTTAAATTCTTTAATCACTTTATTGTTTATTTGTACTTTATTGTTTTTACTATGTACTTTAAATAATCCAGTGAACTAACTCCAAGCACATGGTGCATTGAGGCAGAACATTCCATTATTGAGGAATAATCTAACCTTGTATCTTATATCTTTAAACAAGAAATTCTTGTATATATATAATCTGAATCTCAGAAACGGCTCCAACGATTTTCATGAAATTTAGTATACAGGGGGTTTCGGGGGCGATAAATCGATCTAGCTAGGATTCATTTGTATAAAATGTCGTTTTATTCGTGTTTTCAATTACCAACTTTATCGATAATCAACTTGAACATAAACTTATTATTTAACACGATTTATCAAAAAATACTGAGCAAAGCTCGGTCATCCAGATATTGTAAATTAATATTAGCATCTTTTTCTATTACAGAAATTGGAAGCAGTTGCAAGATATGTGAGGAAGAACGACAAACCGTTTGGTGGAATACAACTTATACTATGTGGAGATTTCCTGCAATTACCACCTGTTATGGATAAAGGCAAGACAGGGAAGAAGTTCTGCTTCCAGTCTCCTTGCTGGGACAAATGCATAGAACTCTGTTTTGAACTGAAGCAAGTTCATAGGCAAAACGATTCAGAATTCATATCTATCCTCAACAGTATAAGAATTGGCAGAGTAACCAAAGAAATAAGTGAACGCCTTACTGGCACTTCTAGGCAGAAGATTGAGAGTGATGGTATTCTAGCAACAAGGTTATGCTCTCACACAAATGACTCGAAAATGATAAATGATTCAAAACTAAGCGACTTGGATGGTGAAGAGAAAATATTCTCCTCACAAGACAGTGATAATGCCACCAAACAACTTGATATGCAGACCATTGCTCCTTCCAAGCTTTTATTGAAAGTAGGTGCTCAAGTGATGCTGTTAAAAAATGTTAATGTTAATGCTGGATTAGTAAATGGGGCAAGGGGAGTGGTTGTAAGATTTGAGGAAGGCTTTCCTGTTGTTAGGTTTAAGAATAGAAAGGAGTATACAGCAAGATCTGAACGCTGGTATGTTAAAAATTCAAATGGATCTCTACTGTGTCGCAGACAAGTCCCTTTGAATCTGGCATGGGCATTTTCAATACACAAATCTCAAGGTTTGACGTTGGACTGTGTTGAAATGTCTTTATCAAAAATATTTGAGGCTGGCCAAGCATATGTGGCCTTGAGCAGAGCACAAAGTCTAGACACACTGAGGGTCCTAGACTTCGACTCGCGCCACGTGTGGGCCGATCCTAACGTTTTAGAATTCTACCAGCGATTTAGGCGGCGTTTGCAACAAATGGAAATAGTTCCTCTTGGCAGACCATTGACTGATAAAACAAATAGGAAATTAAAATTAAGGGAAATATTGGAAATACAATTGAGACGTAAATAGTGAGTTAGATAATAAGTAGCAAAGTATTTATTTACTATCAATATATTTATGTTTTAAGAATCATGATTCTCTTAACCAATGAGACTGTATGTGTTCAATCACTGTATTGAAATATATTCATAATTTTAAGGCAACTAGATTTATTACTTCAATAAAAGGAATATATTTAAACACCCGTTTTGTTTACTCAGCACTTGAAAATCTTACTTATAATAAACTGAAACCTAAACATTAATTTCCTTACAAAATTATTGATTGAAACTGTCTTCTTTCAAAAGTTAATGATCTTTATTTTATTAGACTATCGAGCATCAACATTAGTCAAGATTTCAATCTGTTCTTCAAGTGAGGCATGTTTCTCTTGTAGGCATTTTACTACATACCTCAAAGACTCGATAGTTCGTTCATTTTCTTTCTTAGAAACAGAAGATTGCTCTGAATTATTACTGAGGAATTCCACATGCCTCTTGGTTTGTACAACCAGTTCCATAAGTCTGTTATTTAAATGTTCCTGTTTCTTAATCATGAGCCATAGGACAGCCTCTTTTGGTGCATCTGGGTGGCACTTAAGGTCATCAGTGACAAATGAATCCAAGTCAGCAGGTTCCTTCATTTTACTCATGCTGGCTTTTATATTAGCAGTAAGTTCACCTTGTGTCAGCTGTTTCAGCAATCTGTCCACTTTAGATCTGGGTGGCTCCATGCCCTGAGAACAAATAAGCAATTAGCTTGTGCTGGAGACTTATCTCAATGCTAATGGCTCAAAAATTATAATAATACCAGGTCATTGCAGTAGTATAAACATAAACCAAAGCCATAGTAATAATAGTACATATTCTAATAAAAGATAAAACAATAAATGTGAAAAAAGCTCACTTTTTTATTTTTCTACAGTATATTTAGACCAAACAAATATAATTTTTCATTTTCACACAAGGTAAAGGGACACATATGCTCCATGCAATGCGGAACTAATTAGAATAGGAAACAGATACAGTTACACACACACATGGAAGCAAAATAAAACTGGAGATGAGCTGAATATTAGTTTTATGTTCGATATTAGGCAAGTTTACTGAAAATTCGTATTGAGCCGATTATTCGGAGAAAATTCGGCATTTTCGCCGAATAATCGTTTTAGCGAATCGCAGCATAATCATAATCAGCCTTTAATATTCCCAATGCTGGGACACACGCTTCCTCTTTGTGAGAGGAATTCATAATATATTAAAAAATTCTATAAGCAATATCATCATCATCAGCCTATATATTGTTTCCACTGTTGGGACACAGGCCTCTCGGTGAGAGGGAGTAGGCCGTTATCTATCATGCTGGCCCAGTGCAGGTTGGTAGATGTCATATGTCTTCGAAATACACCGTTTTAAGAGCAGTAGTGATGAAATTATTTACTCAAAGTAAAGCGCCTGCCTGGGTTCGAACCCACGACCTACATCTCGTAAGTCAGGGCCGATACCACTGGGCCACCACTACTCTCTATAAGCAATATGAAATGGTACAATTATAAGTACAAGTTGGCCCGTTTAACAGAACCAAATAGATTTTTGTTAACACAAGGGCAAGATGCATAATTAACTCGACTAGATGATGCAATAATAGTTCGGGCCGTCCGGGAACGTCGGGTAGCGGCGTCAGCAGGTGGATGGAACATGCGTTTCCACCCGCTCGACAAGCACATGGTATACATGATATTTTGAGATGCTCTCTAAGGCTCGACAAAGTCTGGCAAATATTCAGTTCGGTAAACTTTTAACCAAATATTTGTGTTCGGAAAAACCGGTAATCGGCCTATCATTAATCAGAACACACACGATTTGCTTGCTACTGGCTAAAACATAGAGGTAATGCGCTCATTGAATGCTTTCTAAGTACCACGGTAACCACTACAATGCACACTCATTCCTAGGGTTAAAACTGCAATCATTAATACGGAGCAAGTTGTCACTTACATGGCGTGGCTCTGCCTCATAGGTCCAAGGGACACGAGAGACAAACCCAGTTTTTTTGTTGACGGACTTGGATTCGGACTTGTTGGTTGTTGGCTTTTTTGGTGGCAATGTTGCCGTGTCAAGCTTCGAGTTTGTATTCTGTGGCTAAACATAGCAATATTATAATAATAACATACTTAATTGAATAAATTTATATTTTTGTGGTAGTTGGTTGTACTCTGTAAGCTGTGGTTGCCTATAATTGTTCATACTTATTTTTTTGTCATATAATAATTATTTTTGTAGTATATCATTTTTTCGCAATCCTTAAGCAAATTACTAATTTTTGTGATCAACAAGCCTTCTTGATACTTATCCAAATGTAGTTGTAAAAGGTATGGGTTATGTGTGCATAGATATGACAGCATTATAATCCACACTATCCACTGCCACAATATTTTAAATGCAAAAGTAACTCTGTCTGTCTGTCTGTCTGTCTGTCTGTCTGTCTCGCTTTCCTGCTAAAACTATTGAACCAATTTAAATGAAATTTGGTACACATCCACACTAATATTATAAATGCAAAAGTAACTCTGTCTGTCTGTCAGTCTCGCTTTCCTGCTAAAACTATTGAACCGATTTAAGGTACACAGATAGTTTAGAGCCTGAGAAAGGACATAGGCTACTTTTTATCCCGGTAGTATGTTTCCGCGGGATAATTTCCCACCTCCACGCGAGCGAAGCCGCTGGCAAAAGCTAGTAGAGGATAAAACAAGCTACAGTTTTACCAAAACCCAGGTTGACAAGATTTAGTCAACCAGCCATGACTGAATACCCTTCTTAGCTTCTCTGTAATTCACAACATAAATAATATTTAAATAAAACTTACTTTTGCAGAGGGTTTTGGTGCAATTTTAGTGAAAGTAGGTGGTGCAAATATTGTTGGTACGGCATTAACTGTCAGTTTTCTTTGTGCATCAAAATATTTCGACTCAAAATGTTTTGAGCATATGTGGCTTTTGTACCAGTCAATCATAGAACACTTATTTTTTAACAATCTCAGCCATCGTTTCCGCATTTCATTGTTTGTTGGACACCTGTTAACATAATTAAATAGTAGTTAGTATTGATACTTAATCAGGATCTGGATCTACGAGACTCGTGAGGGTACCCGATGTCTAAAGAGTGCAGGCAATGTGCCCGGCAAACTTTAATAGTTGGTAAAGGCTCCCCGAAACGATCAATTACCAACAATAGTAATTATAGTAATATTGTCAATGGCTTCAATTGCATTTCGTAGACGATCTTTTTGTGCATCAATGTGTATCAATCGCTTAAAAATTGATAGTTGCGATTGATCGTTTCGGTGAATGTCCATATTCATATTCATATTCATATCTTTATTTGCATTCCATAATGTTAAAAGTTCTTATAAGTGGCTAAAAGCTAATGTACAATTATGGACCCTGTAGGGCACAGCAAAAAGTATTACTTACAAGTAATAATTCAAAAAATTTAATTAAAATAAAATAAAATCATAAATTCATAACAATTAACAATTTAAAAATAATTATGTCATTAAATATTAATTAGGTATGTGCATCATTTATTAAATTGAGATCAATTATATATCCTATACTAAAATTTAGCTATGTGCGGTGTCTGTCTGTGTACAAATAATGTTTTTGTCATGTACTTAAGTATTCGTTTATTGTGTAGTATGCTTTTTTGATTAATATTTGTTTGAGTTTATTTATAAATGTCATATCTTTGGTTTCATCTTTTAATGCATCTGGTAGTTTATCCGTTTATACGTTTCCACCGCGCGGCCAACTCTTAAAATTTGATGAAATTTTGCCAGGAATTAGTTGTAATTTGTTACAAAACACACCTCTTTTCCTGAATTTGTTACAAAAAAAACTAAGACGCTATGACCAAAAACAGTTGACCGCTAGAACCGCCACTTGCCGTAGTGATCGCCCGTGATTACACAGAAACTAAATAATGCAGATAGGCGAATGATACATCAAAAGAAAGGTTTTAATTTGTTGTATTTGTTACAAAAATAAAAACCATCAAAACTTAAATATACAAAAAGTTATGCTAAATTTAGTTTTCAGGTTAAGTGTAGGTACGTATCTCACCATAAAATCAAATTAATAAAGGCTAATGTGTATGGACAATTAGTTGCTAATTTGTTGCAGCAAATAAACAAGAAAAATACAAGAAAATAGGTTCAATATTATTTTTACAGTCGATTTTAGTTGGCCGCGCGGACGGCAATATGCCTAAAATACAATGGCGTTTATTTCGTTATTAATAGTAGGTTCAAGCTTAGTTCTGGTACTAAACGACAGGTATCATAGCCTAGTTTGGATAAATGTGGCGAATATAACTACAGGCTTTATATTTTAGGAGATATTCACTAAAATATAGTAGTATGAAACTGTATTACAGTAGAGTGACCATACATTTTCATAATAAAGTGAGACTGAATCGCCATTATTGGAATGTTCGGTAGTCATATCTTATTTTTTTAGGGTGAAACTCTTTAAGACATCCTATAGCATACTTTATAAAAGTGAAATTCACAAATTGATAAAAATGTTTTTATTCAAAATCAGCATACAGGCAAAAATCAAGTACCTAATGCAAGTCAACAAAATATTTTTTTTTTAAATAAATTGCCATAACATTTATGAATTAACTGAAACTAATGTAAGACACAGAATGTAGACACATTTTCTTACAGGTACTTATTTCAATCTTAGAACAATTTTAAAAATATAGTAAGTAATTTTATTTACGCCACATTTATCCAAACAAGGTTACGTTACATGTCGATTAGTACTAGAACTAAGCTTGAACCTACTTTTAATAACGAAATAAACTCCATTGTTATTTAGGCATATTGCTGTCCGAGCGGCCAACTAAAATCGACTCTAAAAAATTATTGAACCTATTTTCTAGTATTTTCATTGTTTTTTTGCTGCAACAAATTAGCAACTTATTGTCCATACACATTAGCCTTGTTACTCCAAAAAACTTCAAAACATCAAAGTTAATTAAAATCTAAACAACGCCGGACTAGGCCTCTGACTAGAAATATTCATAGAAAAGAAAAAGGTAAATTCTAAACTGTAGAACTGAAATGACAAAAACTTTTTTCTAAAATAAAGACTGCAATTGCAATGTAGCGCACTCAATTTTACTCACTGTTCTACCGATTAGTATTAACATTAAAGATTTTTTCTTAGTTAGTGCTGTAGAACTTATACGAGGCACAAAAATAGATCACTATGTCATTTTTAAAATAAAATTACTATATTTTTAAAATAATCCTAAAATTGAAATAAGTGCCTGTAAGAAAATGTGTCTACATTCTGTGTCTTACATTAATTTCAGTTAATTTATAAATGTTATGGTAGTTTATTTAAAAAAATATACATATATTTTGTTGACTTACATTACTTGATTTTTGCTTGTATGCTGATTCTGAATAAAGAATTTTTTATCGATTTGTGAATTTGACTTTTATAAAGTGTGCTATAGGATGTCTTAAAGAGTTTCACCCTAAAATATTAAGATAAGACTACCGAACATTCCAATAATGGCGATTCAGTCTCACTTTATTATGAAAATTTATGGTCACTCTACTCTAATACAGTTTCATAGTACTATATTTTAGTGAATATCTCCTAAAATATAAAGCCTGTAGTTATATTCGCCACATTTATCCAAACTAGACTACGATACCTGTCGATTAGTACTAGAACTAACCTTGAACCTACTATTAATAACGAAATAAACGCCATTGTATTTTAGGCATATTGCCGTCCGCGCGGCCAACTAAAATCGACTGTAAAAAAAAATATTGAACCTATTTTCTAGTATTTTTCTTGTTTATTTGCTGTAATAATAAATTAGCAACTAATTGTCCATGCACATTAGCCTCTATTAATTTGAATTTATGGTGAGATAAATACCTACACTTAACCTGAAAACTAAATATAGCATAACTTTTTGTATATTTAAGTTTTGATGATTTCTATTTTTGTAACAAATACAACAAATTAAGACCTATCTTTTGATGTATCATTCGCCTATCTGCATTATTTAGTTTCTGTGTAATCACGGGCGATCACTACGGCAAGTGGCGGTTCTAGCGGTCAACTGTTTTTGGTCATAGCGTCTTAGTTTTTTTTGTAACAAATTCAGGAAAAGAGGTGTGTTTTGTAACAAATTACAACTAATTCCTGGCAAAATTTCATCAAATTTTAAGAGTTGGCCGCGCGGTGGAAACGGACGTTTCGGTGACCCTTAGCGCACTTCAATAAAAACATACACACTCCTTCTTCCCATGGGGGCAGGAAATACAGAACGCCTCCTGCTATGATCCTTACATACTTCAATAAAATCAAGACAACTTACGGATGCAAAGAAACTCCCGGTGGTTTGTTTAGTACAGTTGTACGGCAGTTTTCAATAACACAGTGAGTAGCTGAAATTACAGACATCGTTGTTGAGTTGATCTAGCGTTAATTTATATAGAGCAGTTCCTAATAGGCAGTGGATTTTGCGAGTCGTTTGGACTCTAATGAAAATACAAATTCACAATCATTGACAATTATGTCAATTACAAAAAAATCAACATGGTTTTATTTACTAGGTGCAGCAATGCCAATTTTTAGCATCATATAGTTTACTTTCGCGGATTTTCAATACACATATACGAGGCAGAAGAATAAGCTATGCTTGTAATGGCACAATGGATAGGGGAGGTGGAACGTTTTTAACGTTTTTTTTTTTTTTTTTATGAAAGCAGCTGTCATTTACGATTCCGTTTTGTTTCATTATGCGTGGGTCTTACAATGGTGCTTTTTACTATAACACATCATACGTTTTTAAATGTAACATACTAATTTCATGCATTACTATTATTTTTAGAATATCTTGAAACAAGGTGCTAAACTAATACTTTTTAAACGTAAACGTACGTACGTTATATGTCTTGGGAGCCCCCACAATCTTGATAAGTACATACTTATTAGACCTATAGGTCAGCAAAAAAGAGTCTGTCGTGGTAACCATTGGAACTAAAATATTTTTTTGGTGGCAGCACTGCTTTGTTTATCATCACAACTCTATGGTCATGAATAAAATATAAAAAAAAAAAAAATATCATCACAACAAGTAGCTAATCTGTCATTGTGTTATGTTCCCAGTTGTATTTTACTTATTTCTAATTAACTATCAATTATTAATGCTTTTGAACATATAAAAAAGGAATAAAACAATAAGGAGTAGTGGTGTGAGCTGTGATATACTAAGTTTTCGTAAGAAATTTGGCGAAATCTGAAGCGGAACAAATTTTGTCTCCAATTGACAATTTTTACGAAAGAACTGTCGACACGACAGGTATTTATCCAAGAAATTTATCTTTTATTCAATGCCAGTCATTGTTTTTCCTTTCTAATACTAAGTTTTATCGGTATTATAAGTTCCAAGCCATTTTATTGTTTTATTTACTAATAGATTATTGAGGTTATGTTTTCTAGTTTGACAAATCGCGTGTACCGTGTACGTTAATTCTTGATGTTTGATACTTGAAATTGAAAAATGTACCTACATGGAATTAATATGATTGTGTTTATGTTTTTTTTGAAGGTAAATCTAACAGTACAATTAGAGAAATTGTTAATGAAGGTGAAAAAAATTAAGGATTTTTTCTACACCTGGAGGAATACCAAAACAGTTGGCGGAAGAAAGAATTAGACGATTTTGATCTGAGTGCAATTAGATAAAAAGTTCAACACTATAACGAAACAGCCAAGTATTTTTTTTTTTTTGTTAATGCTATTATCCCCTACTACAGTAAAAAAGTATAATTTATTGTTATTATTTTTCAGGTGCCTATTCTACGTAATATATTACCTATAGTTTGAGGAGACGGGTTGTAATGGGAGCCGTAAACGTGTAAGAAAGATTTTTACACTATTTTCATAAATAAGAAATGTAAAACTGACACATCAGTGTTAATGGAAAAATTCTATCATAGCACCGAAAAGGAATACAAGAATGATGTTACGTCACGTTTTTCTTTTTAAAAAATCTAAACTTTAGCGTGTTATTTCATTTTCATTGACATGTGAATAGTGATAATGTTATGTACCCCGCATAGACATACCTGACGCCTTCATTAGTCAACTGTTCAAGTTTATTCGATATTGCCCGTACCTTTCGATTGCGACATGCTATAGGTACTCTCTGACTTCCGATTAGTTTCCGACAGTAAGCAGCTGTAAGTCGCCTTCTTGTCGACTATAAACTGTCAGCATTAACAGGATTCGTTCAGTATCATTCATGTCAAATTTGATACAGGCATACCAACCATCGAATGGTTGTGAATACCCTAGATGGTGGCCGCAAATGCGATTGTTGAACATTATGTCTTGTGTATCGGGTTCAATCGGCACTCCCTGAGTGTAAATTAATTAATTTTTAAACTGAATAAGTTTGCTTTATGTTATTATGATGGCACTCTTACATAAAAAGTTATTCCAGCGAAATAATGCGCAGTCTACTAAATACAATGAAAGTAAAAGACAATGTGCCTATCAAGTCTTGAAATCTTGACTGATGAGAATTTCCGGGATCTCGTGTTTGTGGATTAAAACAACAAGTATCTTATCACTTTTAGTCCTAGTATACAGGGTGGCCATACCTGCTAAGCAGGCGCCCTCATTTTTTCCAGACTCTTTTTTGCCAAGCTGTACTTCTTTTAATCATATGCCATAAAAAGCCAGAACATGTTCATTAAGAAGCAGTTTGGAGTTGGAGGACCCCTAAGCAAAATAGAAACCGAGGGTGCAAATTTTTGAGATCGCTTCGCTCGCTCTTCTTCATCAGCTTCATCTAACTTGTTTGAATAATTACGTCGAAAATGTAACTCGGTGCTTCAATTTTCTAGCTCGCTTTGCTTCGGGGTCCGTGAATAATGTGGAGATGAAAAGGCTTTTCCTTTTTTTCTTGTGTGGGAAATCATCAATTTACGTTCTCGCTCTGGGCGGAGCGGGAGGGCGTATCAGACTTTTACTGACTAAAACCCACCCGTGTTCCTTCAGTTGCATATATGTCAGGGCCATGGTAACTCTTTCGAACAAATTGCACGACCCTGGCAGGCATCGGTCCTAGCCAACCCCTTCAGTTTTGCTGACATCTCTTTGAGGCGCTCATGGAACACTACGCGCCGGCGACACGAGCCTAGTCCTTACCAGGCGGCGAGCTACCCATTGCTCTCCACCCGCAAGCCCACGCCTACGCTGGTCGGGAATGGACTCTCGACGCCCGGGGTGTATCCTCCTGCGGCGACTAGGGGCGTGAGGGCGCATAGCTTGCCTCTCCCTCACGCGCCTCGCCTTCTCCTTCGCGAGCATTACTGCTTCGCAGAAGGAGGAGTGGTGACGGCTTCCCATACCGTCTCGCTCCGTACCATGGCTTGCACCAGTGCCGGATGCGGGAGGTCGCTGTCGCCGTAAGAACTATTCCTTGAAAGGGTAATCCTGACAGGTGTGGGACTCATGGTGTAAATATGTATAGTATAATTAGGTCCGTTACACAGGATTTTTTTTAACCAGTGCGCGAATTTTTTTTTTTTTTTTTGTGGTTCTGTATCAGTAATAGAAAACATTTCAACTATTTTTTCAATACTTTTTTTTTAAATTTTATCCGACCTTAAATCAGTACACTGTGCACACCCTACATATTTCGTAATATGATATCGACAATAGGAATAGGTCAGTAACCGCGCGCCGGCGTAGGTACTTCGAAATTCTTAGAATTGTGACCGATCGAACAGCTGCCAGGTACTTGTACCTACTAGCTACGCTCAGTCGTTCACCTTCGCCGCCGCGCTCAAGTTACCATAAAAACCGGTTTCAAAATAAACATCTTTCGTTAACGATTACTTATTTTTTTTTTTGTACTAAGATAATTATATCAAAATAAAAATTGCATGATTATAACTCGTTTAAAGGTTAATTAGTAAAAATTTGCGCACTGGTTAAAAACTTATCCTGTATTTGAAGACTACAAATTTAGAACGTTACTAGAGATACCTACATAAGTGAGAAGAACGGGGGCGTCTTGTTTTGTTTTACCGCGCAGGACCCCCAACAGGTGTCCGCCACTGGCTAATAGGAGACTATTACCTCGTAAACCTCTGTAGCATATTCAGTTTTTTCGTAATCCAAAATGGCCATTGTTCTTTGGCATACGGATAGGCCGTTGCCTGGGGGCTCTACCCTATATGATAATTTTAGTATCGGAAGTACGTTATCTTGGCATACTTTGCGACCTCCGCATAGAAGAAGCCGCGCGCATAAACCAGTTTTCATAATTATACAGGGATTTTAATGCTACCGATAAACTACCGATGGTAAAAATATGAAAATAAAATAG
This sequence comes from Aporophyla lueneburgensis, assembly GCA_932294355.1. Classification (NCBI taxonomy): domain Eukaryota; kingdom Metazoa; phylum Arthropoda; class Insecta; order Lepidoptera; family Noctuidae; genus Aporophyla; species Aporophyla lueneburgensis. The sequence goes on from OW028754.1 coordinate 18,532,454, forward strand.
CCATTTCATTTATTAGAAACTTTATATATTTTGTTTAGACAATAAATGAGGTTTATAGATACAAAATAATAATTACATTCATAACAAAGTAAACATTTTGGAGAAGTATAATAATTGGACGCAGTTACAAACAAACCACGATGGATGAAGATACTTAAATGCAATTTATTTTATATGTGGTTGAATCTATTTTTGCATATAGATCATACTGAAGAAATATATGCTGGCTTATTGCTAGTGAATACTAGCAATAAGTCAGCAGTTTCGCCATTGTGAATGATTTATTAATTCAAAACATGGTTAAAGCATAAAGTCTGATTTAAAAAGTACAATTGAATAGCCTGAGGCATACCAAGAGCCGAAGCAAAAAAAAAATGATCCCATAAGTTTTGATTTTTGTTTTCACTTCAAAAAGTTGCATTATCCACAGTGCAAGTAAGTTGATACAATTTTATTGTATGCTACAGGCAAGAAACCAGAATAATGTAATATATGGCTTTATAGACGTAGTAGTAGGCTTGGGCATAGCAGTTCGCGACTGAGATCGCTCAGTTTAGTTCACCGCTCTTTAACGAACTAGTTCGCTCTTCTAGTTCATCCGCTCCCAGCTCGAATCAAAGAGAGGCAGATCGTTCGCTCGTTTAGATTTTGCTCGTACTGCATGTGACAAGATTATGGAATGTTCTACTTTTACCTACAATTTTTGGACTCTAAAAACAGCAAAAACCTTTGAATGATAATTCATAAAATGATCATGATTGTAAAAAATACCAAGGTTTATTGTTGCGATAAATAACTAGTTTATTGATTACCAAAAACCGTGTATTAGTTCGGTTGACGCCATCCTCGCTCATTTGGTCGCGAACTGATGAACTAACGAACTATGGATCGGGAAATGAGCGAACTAGTTCCCGTAGTTCATCTATGGGAGCGCTCTTACGAACTAGTTCGTTCGTGAACTACACAAGACTAGCTAGTAGACTGCTATGACCCGATTTTCAAACCTGTGTACCTGTCATACACATTGACATTATGGTTGCATTGGTAGGGTCAGCAATAGTATTTTAAATGAAAATGACAGCGCAGACGCTACGGGAGTGCAGAACGTGTTGGTAGGCGTCAGCGGTGAGGTATGAAGAGAAGTGGGCGGTTGAATTCAATCTTTTGACTTTGACAGTTCAAGTGCACAGATAAAATAAGCGACTTTTACTTGCGACAGGTCAATGATGTTAACAGAACAATTTATCTTTAGCTGTGGGTTGCCACACTTGCCTACGTCCAATCCAATTAACATAACATCTCGCCAGTATTCCTCAAAGAGGCAGGCAGAGATGTTAATAGATGAGTCCAATTATAATTATATATATAAATAAACTTAATCAGTAACGCTTATAGCTACAGGTGGTATAAACCTCCAGATATGACTGACTTCTCCTGCACAAGGTTGTATTATGGATGGGTGTTCAGTTTCCTTGATGAGGGGAACTTCGTCGAGTACAGGTTCAGTGGTTGAACACTGAATGTCAATCTTGTATTCGCCAGGGGTCAAAAAAACGACGGTACACTCGTGGTAGGCCTTTGCTGATTCTGGTAGAGTTGAGAGTACCACTCTGAAAGGAAGATGATAATGTAAAAATTCATCACTCGTACTATATATCTTTTTATACCGGGTCAAGTTAAAGCTGGCATTACTTCACCCACGTGTTGGGCATCGATGTCGAAAAATCCATACTAATATCACAAATGGGAAAGTGTGTGTGTCTGTTTGTCCGTCTTTAAGGGGAAAACGGAGCGACGAATTGACGTGATTTTTTAAGTCGAGATAGTTGAAGGGATGGAGAGTGACATAGGCTACTTTTTTTTTCTTTTTTAGGTGGCTGGGGTGAATATAGGAAAGGGAACCGTGTTACCCCGAATTTAACGCGAGCGAAGGCGCGGGCATAAGCTAGTAATTAAATAAAGCAAAATCAAAAAAAAAAAAACATTTCCATCATTCGAACTTTGTTCAGAACTTTTAAATGACACTGTGACATGTAAATTAAATTTACCGAACAATGGTTGCGCTGCTTTTTGGAAAATACGTGGGTAAAGTATTGTAGCTAAAATTTGACCCTGCATTAAAAAAATACGTATATAAAATAAATAGAATACTCCTTAAAATTACAGATATAAAATATACTACAAAATGTAGAAATTTTACATAAGGTAAAAATGGAATGGAATGGATGGAATGGGCAGTCTTATAATGAATATGCAGATTTTTTCATAGAATGGTTAATCCGATTTTCTCTGTAAATTCTTGACTCTTCACAAGCACCTTATTAGGTCAAAACGTCTTTGACTGTATAAAGTTGTGACAGAAGAATGATCACTTATTTGTTGATCTAAATTGTTCTAGAGCAATATTATTCAGACTTATGATTTACCCCTTGTTTTTTTTTTCTGGATGGGAAATCATCAAATGACTTCTCCCGCTCTGGGCGGAGCGGGAGGACGTGTCCGACTTTTACTGACTAAAACCCACCAGTGTTCCATCAGTTGCCCATGTGCCAGGGTCACGGTATCTCTTTCGAACAATCACGCGACCCCGGCAGGCATCGGTCCTAGTAGACCCCTACACTGCTGCTGACATCTCTTTGAGGCGCGCGTGGAACACTGCGCGCCGTCGACCCGAGCTTGGTCCTTACCGGGCGGCGAGCTACCCATTGCTCGCCACCCGCAAGCTCGCGCCTACGGTGGCCGGGAGTCCGCTATCGACTCCACCCCTTATGTATGAACATTGCGTAAAGATAAGAGCAATTTAAACGTTAATAATGTGCGGTTAAACAATCTAGTAATTACTTAACGTTATCATCATCATCATCATCATCATTCTCCTGCCCTTATCCCAATTTATTTGGGGTGGCGCAAAAGGTATTTTTCTTCCACACTTCTCTATTAGTCGTCATCTCGGTACCACACCACGGTCACCACCTTTCTCTCCATATTATACACAGTAAAACATCAATAATTCACGGTTAAACAGATGCTAGTAATTACTTAACATTACCGTCTATAAATAGACCTCACTACTATTCGTACGCAAAATAAGCGCTAACAAATGTAGGTAGTTAACAAATGTAGGTAGGTAACAAATGTAGGTAGTTAAGAAATGTAGGTAGTTAACTTACTTATTATTCCCAGCAGTAGCGACCCTATTATCAAGCTTGTAGCTCAGTACTCCGTTGTTGTAGTCCTGGTAGAACTGCACGGATAGGCACAGTTTGTGAAGCGGTCTACTGAGGTGGTTCCAGACTGCCACGCCGAGGGAAAGACACTCGCCGGCCGAACAGTTGTATTCTTCTTGCGGTTTGATGCATTGGCTGTTCACGCTCACTTCTGAAGATGGGAAATTTATAATGGTTAGTATGGTTACTAATTTTGATCCACAATAACATTGTTCAAACGGGACCATATCTTCGAATGATTATTTTAATTAATTCGGTTAATCTTTCAACAAAAAGTGTCTCATTTCCACGACAGGACTCTTTCGTTAGTCGCGTGCGTTCTAGCTGTCATAAGAAGATATTATTTGGGTAAATTGTACTTTTTTCATAGTCGAGAGATGCCTATGTTTGACAGATTTCTATCATTATTATTCAAAATTTAATTGACAAAAAAAAAAAAACAAAGTCTTCTGCGAGGCCAAAAGGACATCTTAGCATGATGCTGCGACTCTTAAAATTAAATCTGTTTTAACCACTTTGTGTGTGTTCATTGGTTGAAGGACACTAAACGAGAGGCAATAGAAGTAAAGAAAAAAAAATTAAGAAAATACGTATATTTTTGGTAAACATGACGCAAAGAAAGACCAAACACACAACAATATAAAAGAAAAAGCTAGGAGAAAATATACGTTACATTCACGCAAAACGGCCATTGCTCAGCATAATGCTGCGACCCTATGCGAGACAGAGCCCCAGCGCTAGTTTTCAGCAAGTCTTAAAGTTAGCATGTTTAGTAGCCCGCATAGTATATTAGTGTTTATTGTACTATCAATCAATCAATGAATGATTGATTGATAGTATAATAAACACTTAAACTCACTTTACTTACTTTTAACGTATTGTATTGTTTTAATTATTGTAAATGACTAAGTGGGTGTTTTTTTCTGGTTTCCTTTTCTTCTCATTTAATTTTTATCACGGTCTGGCAGTTTGAGTAATTTATGCGACCTACGCAAATGTCCTTTCTTTGGTATTGTTAGTCGAATCATTGACCTCCTTAAGTTCTGAGTTGAGCTGCATGATTTCTGACAAATGCGTGCACTGATTGGACATTTTCACTCAATATGTGTGGTTCTTTTCTTAAAAGACCACTTCAGGCACCAATCCACATGGTTTCACATGATCTGACCAAGATTTTCAACATTAAAAGAGACTGTGACCTCTGAGTTTGTTTTGGCCTTTCTTCTCAGAGTAGTCAGATTGGAAACGCCGACCTCATCTAGTATAAAAAAAATATACCCTACTACTACCCTAACCTACTTTCAAAAATAAAGTCATTTATCATTTATCTTACCCCAGTTCAAAGGTGACATCCTCACGATATCCATCATAGCTTGCGACAACGTTATGCCCTTCACAGACGCGCGGCCCGTGATGTCCGACTGCATCAGATGCCAGCGCAGAGAGATGTTGTTCGTGATGTGCTCCGAGCACATCAGTTCTAGGCTGTTGGTTGATGAGCCTGTGTTTGTTGACTTGGATTCTACTAACTCTGTGGAGATAGTTTTACGTTAGCGTATAACATAAAATCACGCCTTGTTCCCTTGAAGGGTTGGGCAGAGGTGTACCTATAGTACACCTACATTTCACCAGTTATGTTTAAGTTCCATGGAATGAGGGTGAGGTTATTGCCACCAGTCTAGGGCATAAATCCAGACTCCGGGCGGCTGTTGAGAAACTCCAGGTAGAAAAACCGAATATCACTTTAATTGATGGAATTTTGATGCTGTATGATGTGGAGTTTAACATTACGTTACTAGTCTAGCTTTGGGACGCAAGATACGCTCCCATAATCAACATCACATAAAATTACACCTTGTTTCTCCGAGGGTTGGGCAGAGGTGTACCTACAGTAATTTTATGGTGTATAATGTGGAGTTTGGTAACATTTTTTTTTTTTTGGATGAGAAATCTCCCGCTCTGGGCGGAGCGGGAGGGCGTGTCAGACTTTTACTGACTAAAACCCACCCGTGTTCCATCAGTTGCCCATGTGCCAGGGTCACGGTATCTCTTTCGAACAATCACGCGACGCCGGCGAGTTTGGTAACCTTGATCAATGAATTTTGGCGGCTCTACTCAGCCCGAGTAGCCCCACGAGATATATGGCCTACTAGGTAGCCTTTACTATATTTTAGTATGCACAAAAAGAATTGGCTGTTTGGCAACCAGTTGTCACATGCCTTGCCAAATATCCAAAAATATTTTTCGCGGTTATTTTAAAGCCTAGCTTAAAGGCTTCTTAATAGAGGCGCGACGGGACTCGTGTAGAACATTTTCCATAAAGTGTGTCTAGAAATCTTTTCACATAAAAAAGATGCAATCATTGATCACCACGCTTGCTCAAAACGAGTTGGCGAATTCAGTCATTTAACCTACTTCAAAAAAAGGAGGAGGTTATCAATTCGACTGTATTTTTTTTATGTTTGTTACCTCATAACTTTTGACTGGGTGAACCGATTTTTATGATTCTTTTTTTATTTGAAAGCTGGTGCTTCCCGAATGGTCCCATTTTAATTTGGCTCCATTCGGACGATGGAGTCCATGTGAAAACCATATAAGTCTTAAATTTCCATTAAGTATTTGCGCGACAAATGAACGAATAACGCGATTAGATTAGTGCGGAGTATCTACCACAACTAAAAAGTCAAAAATAAAAACTTTTAATTTCGGAAGTCGGTGGCAAAAACCTTAAATACAGAGCCTAAGACACCGACTTGCGAAATTAAAGTTATTTTTGACTTTGTAGTGCTTTTTTTAAGGAAGTCGGTTGTTTTTTTTTTGTAAAAAGTTTTATTAACTATGAGTCCAAATTTCCTCACTTTGTTTTCTTCACCGATGTGAGGGCTAGTCCAAGATAAACTCAGGACAGAACGATATTACGTGCATTGCAATTTTCCCGTCTTTTCGAGCTACTATTACCTTCGTCAAGCGGTTTGCCAGGCGTGGTGTTGAAGGGGCAGCGGTCTAAAGGCACGGGCACACGACACGACTCCTTGCTCTCGATCAGGATGTGCTTGCTCGGCGCGTAATGGAAGTCCATTTCCTCCGAAGTCAGGTTCGTCACGTCGAGTACCAGGTACAGTTGGGATGGACTGGGTAAGAAAATAAATTTATGAGTGTTCAAGGCAATGGCATAAAACATGATAATAACTGTTTTTACAGAAGATCGAGCTCTTAAGACGCTATGTTCCAACAGAGACCGCGCTCACTAGTTTTTGAATCAATGGGAAAACAAGGAAAATAGTGTTATAAAATTGTGAAAAAAATATATGTCATATAGGATCTGACGGATGTGCAGCAATTTTTAGAAACACGATTAAATTAACTTTGCTCGATAGAAAAAAAACCCAAAGATATCTCTTATCGTAATTTTTAACCAATTTTATAGCTACAAACCAAACGTTTTTTTATTATTTCTTATGTGAATGAAAAGGTTATAAGATTGTTTAGGTCTGCGCCCTGAGTTTGTCCTGATAAAATCATTACAATAATTACTATGTTTAAATACCTACCAAAATCGGGAGATTAACCACTTTCCTTGCCAATTTCAGTCCGTTAGTCGCGCGTTGGCGCTCTTAAACGGCTGACCTATATCAGTGCTTTCCGTGCGATCACGTGACCAAACGCAAAAGTAACAATAAAACACGAAATATAAACTATGAACCTTATTTGTGTACGCGTAAGGTTCAAATTATTTTGTTGGCGAGATTGGTGGTGAAGAAGAAGTGTTTGGAAAAGTTGAAAGATGAATCCTGAAAGTATCATTAAAATATCTTTTAATGAAACTTTCAGGATTCATCTTTCAACTTTTCCAAACACTTCTTCTTTAGAATAGCTTTTTATTCATTGATTTTTTAATTAAAAGTCATAAAAATTTTCATTAAAAAAAAAATGTTGTTAAAATGAAAATTTTCAAAAACTGAGGAATTAATTGTTCATAGTAAATCTTATATCTTTAAACGAGCAATTCTTGTATATATATATGTATATATATAATCTGAATCTCGGAAACGGCTTCAACGATTTTCATAAAATTTAGTATACAGGGCGTTTTGGGGGCGATAAATCGATCTAGCTAGGATTCATTTTTATAAAGTGTCGTTTTATTCGTTTTTTCGATGACCAACTTTATCGATAATCAACTTGAACATAAATAAAACATTATTATTTTAAACACAATTTAGCAAAACATACCGAGCAGAGGCGGCGTAAGGCGTGGGCGACGTGGGCGACCGCCTACGGCCTCGCGGTCCAAGGGGCCTCGCGCCTCGAAGGCACGCGAACGCAAATCATCATCATTCTCCTGCTCTTATACCAATTTTATTTGGGGTCGGCGCAACATGTCTTTTTCTTCCACACTTCTCTATTAGTCGTCATCTCAGCCGGCGGCGGCGTAGCATGACCATTTCTATATCTATTCTACCAAGAACAAAAAACGTTCCTTATGTATTTTAATTCTGTAAAAATGTTTCTATCTCATCAGAAAAATAGTCTTCATACTTGACATCGTACTCTTGTCGACTGAAGAATAGAAACATCTCTTCTTTTCAGTTTTACACAATTTTTCTTCGATACAATCTATCATTTTGTCTTATCTTCCGTTGAGAAATTCCGTTTCTATGTTGGTCATGCTACGCGTGCAGTAGTCACCCCCTTTCTATCCAAATCATAATTCACACAGTCCATCCATGTTGCTTTGGTCTCCATCTACTCTTACTTCACTCATGACATGACACACTCCGTATCACGTGACCATACCATGACAATCAATTCCCACACAACTTTTCAATTATTGGTGCCACTTTCAGACTTCCTCTTATGTACTCATTTCTTATTCTATCCATTCGTGTAACACCACACATCCTTCTTAACATTCTCATCTCAGCTGCATGCAATTGCCCTTTCATTTATCCCTTTTGTGGCCCAACATTCTGACCCATACAAGACAGCAGGTCTGACTACGCGAAAGCACATATAGATAAAATTACTCATTTAGCAATGAATAATAAAAACACCGGCTAGCAAGTATCTGGCAATACTAACCTACCACATTCGTTTAAAAAAAAAAAACTGGCAATATTGTTTTGAACGAATTTTTCAGTTTAAAATTTATCATATCTATACTAAATTACTAATCTATACTTAATATTATAAAGCTGAAGAGTTTGTTTGTTTGTTTGAACGCGCTAATCTGAAGAACTACTACTCCAAATTGAAAAAAACATTTTGTTTTGGATAGCATATTTATTGACAAAGGCTATAGGCTATATAACATTACGCTACAATTAAAAGGAGCGGAGCAGCAATGAAAACTGGCAGGCAATTCGATGCGACGGGAAGGGTCCAGGGGGCGTCCATTAATTACGTGAGGCAATTTGGCGACCACCCAGGTGAGATGTCGAGAGATTCGGCTTAACACTTCCCTCTATAATCTCAGGTGAGATTTTTCAAAATGCTTATTTTTAGTGTCAATACGTTAATCTGAGCTTATTTGTGTTGGATTTCTGCGCTGCGTTTAGCTGGCTTGGCTGTTCGGTGACGGTTTAACAATTGAGGTGCTACTGTGCTACTTCGTGGCGTTTGCATAACCACGAGAAGTATTATTTTGTAGGGTTTAGCCATATTTTAGCGGAAAAACACGTTTTGTTTAACCCGGTTTTCTCACAATTTCAACTTGTTTCCAGCGAAAAATGAACGATTATTCCGAACCTGACCCGAAATCTTAACCCAGTCGGGGGGGTTATGTTAGGAACTCGAAAAAAAAAATGGTATTTGTTCCGGACGTAACCCTCTTCCTAACCGAACCCGAAGTATCGTTCCTATCATAACCCGAATTGCGGGATAGATAGAATTTCCCTATAGAGAAGAAGGGAAATAGTATCTATGCAGCAGGCAAGGTTTCTGTCACGGCTCTGGCGCTTCGGGTCTCCGGCGGTCCCACGCGAGCTTTAACGCTCACCACCGCTGCTTCGGCTCCGCAGCCTCAGCCGCTTGCTCCTCAGTTCGCGAGTCGCCTCCCCCATACGCACCTTCGCGGGCTTAAAATACACTCTCAGGGTAGGGCAGACAAGTCTGCGTGGAGTCGGTTCTGCAGCGATTCCTTTCAGCAATTAAATTCAACAACAAATGGACTTTTTCAGACACTATTTTATTTTAATTTAAGGTTAAAAATGTTTTTTGATAGACTTGCCAATATGCCTGGTTTTATTCCAAAAAATATTGCCATCTTCATTGTATATCGGAATTTGGGTTATGATAGGAACGATACGTCGGGTAAGGTTAGGAGGAGGGTCCCCCCCCAGTGGGTTCCCGCATTGACGAGGCGGGGGGGCTCAGTAGCCGTGGTTTGGATACCCATGGTGAAGCTAAGAGGAACCCGAGGAGGGGCCGCTCGTCAGGGCTTTTCCTCCCAAAGCCGACGACGTAGCGGCCAACACGTAGGTTGCGGTGTCGTTTGTCGACATCGCAACTGAGGCGGGCCGCGATGTCTTAGTATCTGAGGCATTGCGGCTGAGGGTTGGAGGCCGCGGCGGGAGAGCAGTGCCGGTATTGAGGTGCGCCGCTCTCCCTACCTTCCGCGGCCTGAACGGGTTCGCCACCGTCCGATGGCGGACGCGGTGGGGCCGCAGGGGAAGAGGAGCGTTGGCCACTCTCCCTATCCCCTGCGGCCGAAAAGTGGTAGGCGGCGGGGCCACTGTCCTGACCCGTCGCAGGAGGACCAAGGGTGCCATTCACGGTGTCGTCTGGTGCCCATGTGCTAATTGGTCCCCGGGGTGGTCATGGCGTGGTATGTATTAATGCGCACCGTGAATGGGGTTATCCCCCAGAGGTGGGTCCGTGGTAACGGAGTATGCATGAGCATTTCACCACGAAAAAAAAAAACAGTTTAGGAGGAGGGTTTTTTTTATGGTTGGGAAATCATCAAATGACTTCTCCCGCTCTGGGCGGAGCGGGAGGGCGTGTCAGACTTTTACTGACTAAAACCCACCCGTGTCCCTTCAGTTGCCCATGTACCAGGGTCACGGCATCTCTTTCGAACAATCACGCGACCCCGGCAGGAGGAGGCGGGTAACATTCGGAACGGATTTTTTATTATTTTTTTCAATTCCCTAACCTAATCCGCGACCGGGTTAGGATTTTGGGTCAGGTTCGGAATAATCGTTTATCAGGGGGCCTCGCAAAATGTATCTTGCGCACATCAAATTTAGGTCTTGCCCCGCCACTGATACCGAGCAAAGCTCGGTCATCCAGATATTACTTCATAAAGAAATATTCATACCTAAATTTATTGATCAAGTGGAAAAAGGGGGGTCCACTTGACGTGATCTTGCTCAACTGATTTTCGCGGAGGGAACGACGTCTGGTTTTTTTTTACAAGCTTTTATTTACTTTCACCTGTCCTGTTGTCTGTCTGTAATCAAATCTTGCAAGTCAAATTTGATCCACTTCCCGGTTTCCGATTGAGCTGTTTTGCCTGCATGTACATATATATCGGATGACAATGCAATATTATTATGACATAGAGCTGATGTGATGATGGAGCTGGAAGGTAGCCATTGAAACTCCGTAATTAAACGACGCAACCCCATCGAGTTTGGGCTCGTTTGATTCGTCTTGACGAGTACTTTGATACTATATGGTAAACAGGGTCTGATGATGGAGTTGGAAGGTAGCCATAGGAACTCCGTAATTAAACGACGCAACCTCATCGAGTTTGGGCTCGTTTGATTCGTCTTGACAAGTACTTTGATACTATATGGTAACCAGGGTCTGATGATGGAGTTGGAAGGTAGCCATAGGAACTCCGTAATTAAACGACGCAACCCCATCGAATTTGGGCTCGTTTGATTCGTCTTGACGAGTACTTTGATACTATATGGTAACCAGGGTCTGATAATGGAGTTGGAAGGTAGCCATAGGAACTCCGTAATTAAACGACGTAACCCCATCGAGTTTGGGCTCATTTGATTCATCTTGATGAGTATCTTGGTAGGCGTGAATATGCAACTCCAACAAATTTGGGAAAAAAATTAAAAATACTAAAAGTTAAAAATAAAATTAAAGAAAAAAAAACCTGATTTAAAAACAAGCTCTGTTTTTCAAAAAGGTTTTTTTTTCTTTAATTTTATTTAGTTCTGCTATTTTGCGATTTTTAACATATGAAACATTATATTACGTGATTGTTTTGATTGAAACAAATAATTGATTTGAAATGGAAGTAAAACCAATTTCGGAACTGCTGTTTTAATGTCTAGATGTTAAATTGCACAATATGTGACGTTGCACAAGGGAGAGGGGCTCTCACAAATGTGACCAGCTGTGACAAGGATGGGGGCCCACATGGAGGTCGGAAATTATTCCACGGCAACGTACTACCGGGGTAAAAGGGACCCAATATCCAGGTTATAAACTATCTGGGTGCCAAATTTTATACAAATCTGTTCAGTAGTTTTGCGTGAAAGAGTAACATACATCCATCCATACTTCCATACATCACACTCACAAACTTTCGCATTATTATATAATATTAGTCCAGGTTATAAACTATCTGCGTGCTAAATTTCATTCAAATCCGTTCAGTAGCTTTTGCGTGAGAGAGTAACAAACATCCATCCATACATCCATACTGACAAACTTTCGCATTTATAATATTAGTCCAGGTTATAAACTATTTGCGTGCTAAATTTCATCCAAATCCGTTCAGTAGTTTTTGCGTGACAGAGTAACATACATCAATCCATAGATCCAAACTCACAAACTTTCGCATTTATAATGGTAGTCCAGGTTATAAACTATCTACGTGCTAAATTTCATTCAAATGCATTCAGCAGTATTTGCGTGACAGAGTATCAAACATCCATCCATACATCCACACTCACAAATTTTCGCATTTATAATGTTAGTCCAGGTTATAAACTATCTGCGTGCTAAATTTCATCCAAATCAATTCATTAGTTTTTGCATGAAAGAGTAACAAACATCCATCCATACATCCATACTCACAAACTGTCGCATTTATAATATTAGTGCAGGTTATAAACTATCTGCATGCCAAATTTCATCCAAATCCGTTCAGTAGTTTTTCCGTGAAAGAGTAACAAACATCCATCTAGCAAAAAAAATTGTGGCTTTCCCATTTTCTTATTGTTTGCAGCAGTGGCGAAAGCACCATATAACACGATTCCTACCGGCTTGCCTTCGGGGATTCGCATTGGTAACTCTATCACTATTAAAAATACAATAGTATGTAAATAGTGGCTACTATTGTCAATAAATATAGTTACACTACGGGTATTTAATTCACCATAACATTCAAACAACAAAAAAGGTTATTTATAGCTTTGTATTACAACAAAAGAGCTTTGTATTACAACAAAAGAGAAATGTTCTAAATTAACCCGGCGCCAAAACGTCATAATCGGGAACTAAAAATTCATACAACAGCGAGCCCGTAATGATGTCACTTTAGGTCACGTGGCACCGCTTGATATGTACGAGAGCAAGCCGCTGTACAACGGGTTATGACAGAGACAGGTATAGAAAAATGCGTCAGCGAGAACGAGATAGAGGAATATTGCATATTTTATTCGGATTTCAGCTGTTCAATTTAATTGTATTTAATTCATTATATTCCTATATGAATTTTAGAATGATAGTAAGTATTCTTTATTGATGAGTCAGTAAGTTAAAGCCGACTTCGCATCGGCTTCTCTTTTCGAAAAAATTACACCTCGCCACTGGTTTGCAGACTTTTAAAAGCAAATTCAGTCGGAGCAGAAATATAAATTACTAGCTTTTGCCAGCGGCTCCGCCCGCGTGGAAGTCGAAATTTGTCCCGCGAGAACGTACTACCGGGATAAAAATTACCCGATGTGTTAAGAGCCATTTTACATTTTTGCGCGAATATCTAAGATTTTAGTCGCCTTATTTACCTCTCATCTCATCATTATAAATACTCTGGCATTGACGAATATATGTAAAAAATAGATCAATCTTTTGTTTTGTCACTTTTAGTAGAACATTTACAAAAACTTGTTTGCTTACTTTGTAGTAATTAATCTCCCACAACTAGTTTTCGTAAAAATCAGCGCAGGGTCAATTTCAGACTCCTATTTCTATCATTAATATGTAGAAATTTGAGTAAAAAAAATACACAAAACAACGGACATATTGATTTTTAATAACATTAATTAGTAAAAAATATAAAGTCTTATGGCAATTTTTACGATTTATTCGCAAGTTTATCGCGTTTTTTTTTGGTTTGAATAAAGCATAATTACATTAAAAAATTCATGTCAATATAAAGTATGCTCTATAACAAATCGAATTCTCAAGTTTTATTTTAAATCTGTTCATTTAATTAGACATAATATCGTTTTTGAAATCACTCTAAATTAGAATAAATTACGATGCACAAGTGCTTCTTACCGATCCTGATGATCCCACTACTCTCCTCCAGGAGAGTCGAAAAGAGACCAGTACAGCTAGACCAGCACACAGACACAAACCGTACCGACCTCGCCGCCGAGGTCCGTCGTCGCGACCCCGACTTAACAGTCCCTCCCGACCCTTGCAAGAGCCAGCCCGCGATGCTGCGCCGCTAGCTTTAAATTAGTCCCTAAATAATTTAACCCAGATCCAGCCAGTCCCTTGCTGCCCCCCTATCAGCGATTGCCTAAGCCGAGGTTCGTACCCCCCTCGGGGTAACCCTTAGAGCTTTCGCTTTAGTTTTAAGTATAATAAGCCCCGGCTGGAGGCCTAAAAAGGTAACTTTTTAGAACTCGCCGGGCCACAATCCGTTTAAGTAGTCACAATCTTTTCAGGATTAACTACGAGATGCCCCACAAAAAAAAAAAAAAAAAAAAAAAAAAAGATGCACAAGCGAGCAGCGTTTAGTACGGCGCAAGCGCCCAACGGGGAAGGATCTATGTCAATTTTTCCCGCGTCTCAGTTTACGGGTACTCGTATCGTGAAGGCAAAAATATACTACGACTACAACATTTTGCTACTCTTCGCATTTTTTTTTTTTTGAATAAGAGTTTCGTTAATTATCAAGTAAAGCATTATTTTAATAGATTGTAGGAAAAATTTGACTAAAATAATTTATTTTAACTAAATCTGACTATTTTTAATCGCGATTAAAAAGGTGTGGAGTAAAACTAGTGGTCATGAACAAAAATTCACACCAACGGCAACGCCTCGCCTCACGTGCAAAAACAGTACTGTATTTTTTTTTCTTTTGCTTATATTTCGAAAATGGCGTGTCCTATCGCAAAAATAATGAAATTTTCGACCCCCTTTATAAAACCCCACACATATATATCTCAACACGTGGGTAATATTTTTTTTCACACATATATATCTCAACACGTGGGTAATATTTTTTTTTCACACATATATATCTCAACACGTGGGTAATATTTTTTTTTATTTTTCAAACAAAAATGAAAAATTCCATATAAAACACGTCCAGGATGCCCCCTTGCGCGCGCCTTCGTATCTCAGCAAGTTCATTGCGTAGCGCACAAGTACTAAGTTGCGAAGCCAAAAGAAAAAAAACCGGCCAAGTGCGAGTCGGACTCGCGCACCGAGGTTTCCGTACAAACCTGTATGTATTCTCGGTTTATGCAAAAGGTTTATGTTTATGAAATTAAATGTTTTTTTTTTTTTTTTTTATAATTGAGTTGATTGAATGAAAGGTAAATTGCGGTTTACGATTTATGACGTATTAAAAAAAATACTTACTAGATCTCGTTCAAACCAATTTTTGGTGGAAGTTTACATGGTATTGGTGCCGATTCTGTTGAACACGAACTAAACTAACTAAACTATCTCTAAAATTCCTTACTTTTGGCTATGAGAATTGTAACGCTATTCTGCTAGGAAAAATCTCTAAATTTAAAAACTATTTTGACACGACTAAAATCGAATTTGACAATCGCGACTCAGCGTGGTATTTTTTTCTTTTGTTTTCGCAACGTTTACTTGTGTGTGCATTGCGTAGAATGATTTTTTTGAGAGACGAAGGCGCGTGCTACGGTGCAGCCTGGACGTGTTTTATATGGAATTTTTCACTTTTGTTTGAAAAATATAAAAAAAATGTTACCCACGTGTTGAGATTTAAATGTTCCGGGGTGTACTAAGGGGGTCGAAAATTTCATTATTTTTGCGATAGGACACGCCATTTTCAAGATATAAGCAAAAGGAAAATAAAAAGTACAGAACTGTTTTTGCACGTGAAGGCGAGGCGTTGTTGAGAATTTTAGTTCATGACCACTAGTTTTATTCCACACCTTTTTAATCGCGATTAAAAATAGTCAGATTTAGTTAAAATAAATTATTTTAGTCAACATTTTTGGTGAAAACCAGCAAACTCAGAAAAGCAAAATTGTCATTTTCACTAAACTAATAACTCGTGCAATCTTAGTGCTGTCAAACTAAAATATAGTTAAGTTGTGTCATTTTAGTCTATTTCAGAATAGGAAATCGTCGTTTGACAGGAATAAACCAAATTTTAGTGATTTTTAGTTTAGTTTAGAGAATTTTGTGACAACAGAATCGGCACCAATGTACATCTGGTATGTCGATAACGAATGAAACAACCGTCTTGCTCCAAAGCTAGTTTATTACTGCCAGTACCCTCACTAATTACACAGAACATACTTGACATGACTTATTACTAAACACATACAGTTCATCTCCCTCCAACTTTAATTTCAAAACCTGTAACAATAACAAAAGACATTCTTACAACATAAAATTTTACATGTGTTCCTATCAATACTATCCTACTTAAAATATTTCTTATAACAAACATGTTTCCTAAGCCTCTTGGAACGTCCGACCGGACTAGTGTTTACATCATTCGAATTTAAATCCTCATTTGAATCAACACTCCGTTCATCCGGTCGGATTCTGCCTTCCATCACATCGCAAGCCTCCACCCACTCCTCATCGTCCGAACCCCTCTGTTCCCTCACCTTATCAACACTTGTTGCTACGGTATTCCTATCACGATCAGCCGTGACTTGCCCCTCCCTCTGCTCCATGGTGCTAGTGGATGGAACTGGAGACGCTGGCGATGGCAAGGTCACGGAAGATCGCTCATTAGATAACGATGCGGAGGATGGAGACTGCGGTCGCGATGGCGATGGAGCGCCCGACGGCAACACGGGCCGTGCATTGCAATCTGGCACATTGTGGACAACGGGTGGTCCTACTGTCGGCGGACTAACAACTGCTACTTCACTATTATGCGAAATAGTATATTTTCTTATTTGATCTATATGTCTGTTACAGCTGATTCCGTAATCATTAAAATAAATTTCATACATTCTATTACCTATAATCCTTTTAACGACACCTATACTCCAAATACATTTTCTAGCGATAAACCATTTCGCCCATACAGTTTGTCCTACTTGAAAACACCTTTTACATTTTATTGCGGTTTGGTCGGTGTTGTCTACAAATTTGTTTTTTTCTGGTAAAATCAAATCCAACCTACATCTTAAATTCCGTCCTAACATTAACATAGCTGGCGTGACACCAGTCGCACAATGAACAGTATTCCTGAAATCAAACAGTAAACCCTGTAACTTTTCCTGAATATCTTTTTGACATAATCTGTCTTCTGCGAACATGCACTTTATCATCTTTTTGCAAGTTTTAACAGAATTTTCTGCCTGCCCGTTACTGGCAGGATGATAAATAGGCGAATTTAGATATTCAATTCCATTGACTCGACAAAACGTATGAAATTCCGTTGAGTTAATTTTAACATCATTATCTGATACAATTGCATAAGGCACACCGAACCTTGAAAACATGTCTTTCAATTTTTGAATAAGAGCATTGGTAGAAGTGCCACGATCCATTTGAACACATTCAAGCCATTTAGAATACGCATCCACAACAATAAGGTACACTACCTGCCCTATAGACATATAGTCAATATGTATGCGGTGCCAGGCGGCCGGGGGGCGCGGCCAGGACGCGGGCGGCGCGCGCGGCGGCGCACTACGCACGCTGGCGCACGCGGCGCACGCTCCCACCCATCGCTCGATATCGGCATCGATCCCCGGCCACCACATTCTACTACGAGCTGCACTCTTGGTCTTAACGATGCCAAAATGTGCCGAATGCAATTCTTTCAACATTTTGTCTTGGTAAATATCCGGAATTACTATTCTATGACCGCGAAATAAACAACCGTCGATCACTTCTAAATCCATTTTGCAATGAAAGTACGGCGATATTTTTTTACATTGTATTTTCCTAGGCCAACCATTATTCATATATTTTATAACTGTTTTCAATACATTGTCGACGGCAGTAGCCCGCCTAATATCATTGAACAAAACCGGTTCTACGCTGGTGTCTAAGAAAAAAAAATACTTTGAGGACCCGTCCTCTAGCTTATCGCTATCATTGACCGCTACTGATAACGGCGACCGCGAGAAATAATCTGCTATTTGATTGTTTTTAGCGTCTACGTACTGTACCGTATAGTTGTATGCACTAAGAATGATTGCATACCTCTGTAGACGCAGAGCGGCCGTGACGGATATAAGATTTCGCTTGCCAAAAATTGATAACAGGGGCTTATGGTCCGTCTTCAAAATAAAAGGCTCCTGACGGCCATAAAGATATTGGTGAAAATGTTTCACCCCGAATATAATAGCCGTCGCCTCTTTATGGATTTAGCTATAGTTCTTTTCACTCGCTGTTAGCGATCGTGAAGCGAACGCGATTGGCCGCTCCCGGCCATCCACGGCCCTGTGCGCGAGTACGGCGCCGAGGCCGCACGGGCCCGCGTCCACCGTTAGTACCAGCGGTGCGTCCGGCTGGAAATGCGCCAGCACCCGCTCGCTGGCCAGCTCACTTTTAACGCTATTGAATGCAGCTTGCTGCCGTTCGCCCCACTGCCATTCTACGCCCGAGCGCAGCAATTCGTTCAGCGGACTCAGTACAGACGAAGCGCTTGGAATAAATTTCCTGTAATAATTTACAACGCCTAGAAATCTTTTTACTCCTAATACATTTGTAGGCGCAGGTGCATCTAGAATTGCCTCGACTTTAGTTGGGCACGTTCTCAACCCGTTCTTATCGATTACGTAACCTAGATAAGTCACACTGCTATTAAAAAAAAACACATTTGTCCTTTTGCAGACGCAATCCTGCGTCTTGTATTCTCCTTAACACCTCTCGTAATCTAGACAAATGAATTTTTCTTGTTTTGCCCGTGATACAGACGTCATCTAGCCAAATACTCACTCCCTCTATACCGGATAACAATGTTTCCATTGTTCGTTGAAATATAGCTGGAGCATTTGCCAAACCATAAACTAGACGAGTGTACGCAAACAACCCCTTGTGTGTATTTATGGTTGTCAAATGTTGGGATTGCTCCGATAAGCTAAATTGATTATACGCGTTGCTCAAATCAATTTTACTGTACGCTTCCCCTCCACCCAACTTTGAAAACACTTCCTCTATTCGTGGTAGAGGGTATTTGTCCACTTTCAGGTCTTTATTCAGTGTACAAGAAAAATCACCCGCAATTTTTAATTTACCATCCTGTTTTAAAACCGGAACTATGGGTGTAGCGTATTCTGAATAATTAACTGGCACGAGTACCCCTAAACTAACTAATCTGTCCAATTCTGCACTGACTTTGTTTTTCAGAGCAAATGGCACGGGCCGAGGCTTAAAAAATTTCGGTGCGGCATTGTCTTTTATCTGCAAATCGACCTTAAACCTATTAAAACACCCTAGTTCGTCTTTCCAAATATCCGGATATTGGTCCAACAACCGTTGCACTTCGTCAATGTTCTTATTCAAACAAACTATGCTGTTATTTGCTGTTGCAAAATATATTCGGAATTTTGTCATAAAATCACGACCCAATAGAGGCGGTCCACCGTTTTCTATTACATACATTTTTAATTCTTCACATAAACCTGAGTATGATATTTTAGCTATGAAATATCCTCTGGGCGTGATTTTATGGCCATTGTATAAACACATCTTAAGGTCACTGTTATGCAAAATTAAATTTGAAAAATTAAGTAAATACAACGTTTCTGAAATAACCGTAGTTCCTGACCCAGTATCTAACTCCATGCTCATTTCTATATTGTTCACATTAACAGTAATTTTAATAGGATTATAGTCAACATACCTCAAATTATAAAGTTCACACTCTTTACAAACGCTTTCTTTAGACGTCTCCGCTTCCTCCGTGCCGATATTATGTAAATTTGACTTCTTTACCGCACACAACTTTTTTAAATGACCTTTTTGCCCACAAATAAGACACTTATAGTTCTTAAATCTACACTGAGACGCATTATGATTTTTTAAACCACACACTGCACAACGTGATTGCTCGCCGTCATCTTTACGGCTAGCCGCGGCACCACCGGCGCCAGCCGCTCGACTTCCGCTCGTGCCAGCAACAGCCCCGCGTGCATCGCGGCGCCCTCCTGCATTCGCATAAAACACCTGCTCTTCCTTTACCACGACGTCGGCGCGTGCCTGCCGCGCACATGCAGCCCTCTGAGCGACTTCTAAGGCCTGCCCAAAAGTCAGGGTCTTTGAGTCACTCTCGAATAATCTGTCACGTTCAGGTCCCGTTCTGAAGCCTAAAACGAACCGGTCACGTAGAAGCGTGTCCAGCTCCGAACCAAAGTCGCAGTACACGGCTAGCCCTCGCAGCCGTGCTGCCCATTCCTCGATGCTTTCACCGTCGGATTTAGTCGCTTCGTAGAACTTCGCCCTATCGGCGAATGTTGACCTCTTTGGCGTGAAATGATTATTGAGTATATTCACTATAGGTGCTTCCCTCGAGCTTATTCGGATGCACTAGGTTCCGAACCAAACGGTAAGATTCGTCCGACAAATGCGTCAACAACACTGCACTCTTGTTGACGTCCGTAATGTTGTTCAACTTGATGAACTGCGTCAGTCTGCCGTGAAATACTTCCCATTCGTGCATTTTGTAGTCAAAAATGCTCAAATTTCCGATGTAATTCGCCATTTTAATAATTACGTGGGTAGATTAAAAAAAAACTCGTCGCCAAATGGTATGTCGATAACGAATGAAACAACCGTCTTGCTCCAAAGCTAGTTTATTACTGCCAGTACCCTCACTAATTACACAGAACATACTTGACATGACTTATTACTAAACACATACAGTTCAACATCATATATTTTTTTAGTTTTATCATTCTCTTATTTTAGAAGTTACGGGGGGAGGACACACATTTCACCACTTTGGAAGTGTTTCTCGCGCAAACTATTCAGTTTAGAAAAAAAATATATTAGAAACCTCAATACCATTTTACCCCACACGTATGGGTTTGATGAAATTTTTTTTTTGAGTTTCAGTTCTAAGTATGGGGAACTCAAAAATTTATTGTTTTTTTTTTCTATTTTAGTGTATAAATCTTAATGCAGTTCACAGAATACATCTTCTTACCAAGTTTCAACAGCATCCTCTTATAGTTTCGGAGAAAAGTGGCTGTGACATACGGACAGACAGACATGACGAATCTATAAGGGTTCCGTTTTTGCCATTTGGCAACGGAACCCTAAAAATACCACGTTGAGTCGCGATTGTCAAATTTGATTTTAGTCGTGTCAAAATAATTTTTAAAAGAGATTATTTCTTGCAGAAAAGCGTAACAATTCTCATAGCTAAAAGTAAGCAATTTTAGAGATAGTTTTGTTAGTTTAGTTCGGTGTACAACAGAATCGGCATATGTAATTGTTTTAATTTTTTATTTTTATTGTATACTTTACATAACATATAGTTGTATTTTTTTTATTAGTCTAGAAATCTTTATTAGACTGGATACATAATTAAGTATTTTCATAAATATCTAAATACCGCATTATAATTCTAACGGATCAAGATTGTTTAGACCGGCTCGACACTCGCGTTACACTGTTTGTATTGTGCATGTGTGGATAGCTACGCACATATACATAAGATTGCCGTCTTTTACCTAAACTCGAGCGTTCAAATTTTGTAAGAGGGCTCTTAATCCAGGTTATAAACTATCTGCGTGCCAAATTGCATTCAAATCCGTTCAGCAGTTTTTACGTGAAAGAGTAACAAACATCCATCCATACATCCATACTCACGAACTTTCGCAATTATAATATTAGTAGGATACACTAGATAGAATTAGCTGCTGTATACAAATGTTCCAACAAGGATTCAATCAAGAACTATGTAAAATAGTAATAATAATATAATAGAAATAAATAAATAAATATATTTGTTCTTGTATTATCTTTTCGTCTGTGGTTTCTAATACTGTGGACATACTGATGTCGCTACACTATGACCTGTCTGTTCTACGCCCGCCGCCGCCGCGCAGCCCGAACTTTTGGCGCGCTAACGTATTCGACAAGAAGGACGCGCGGGAGGCGACCCGCGGATTTCCCCGCACCTCACCGCCTCAAATCTGTATGAGTGTTGAATCACCTCGCCTTAACTCGTTTCAAATCACGTTACTATTCTATAGTTATGGGGCGTAAAATACGCCCCCCCCTCCCTAATTAACGTCACGCCTTGTTTCTTCAAAGTTTCGAGCAAAGGTGTATCTACAGTACACCCACCAGCTATGTTTAAGTCCCATGTAATAGGGGGGCGTGCCTATTGCCTACCTGGCGCAAATCCAGACTTCGGGTTACTACTAACAAATTCCGGATAGAAAAACCTAATAACACTGACCGACTCGGGAATCGAACCCAAGAGATCAAGAGCAGCAGTAGTGCTTGCAACCACTAGACTAACGAGGCAGTCGACATAATTAATTACATTAATATTTGGAGAGAAAAGCATTATACTTTTAAAAGCTGATGTATGTGTATTTTATAGATGTTATTTTATTATGTAGGTGTCTGTGTAAAGCAGCAGTAAACATCTTTAACAAACTAGATTTTTTATGTTAATTCCACTACTTACATTTCAGCCGGCAAAACGTCCCAGTGCGTTATAGATACACTGGGAAGCAGTTCCAGGTTGATCTGAAGCGTCGACTGGCGGCAGTGCATCTCTTTACCTTCGCCGCCCGAATATCTAATTATTAGCTGGAACACCAGAAAAAAAGGTGATATTTCTTGAATTTCTATTGTAAAATAAGCAGAATTCTTCAACATTATGATTATAACTTGGTTTATATTTAACATAAATCCTACTTGCTTTAAATAAATGTTGTGTGCGTGTTATATTATATCCAACTTACTAAATAAATATAACATATATAAACTCACGCCTTTTTCTAATGAACCCTAGGCAGAAACTACAGAACGCCAATTGCTACGACCACTACATACTCCTTTTGATTCGTTTAGGTTCATACAATTGGTCATTCACGCACGCCGGTTGCGAGTACTACGCACCTGACTTCTGAAGAACATCACCAATAAGGTCACTATGTTCTCATAGGGCGTCCCCTCCCAGCGTTCCCACTCACATTTGCTTTTCAAATACCTTTTATAAGCCGTCCTTCATTCACCCGGTCAACATGACCAAACCATCGAAGCATACTCTTTAAAATTTTTGTCACTACATCTTCTAAACCCCACCTTTGTCTTACCACATCATTCCTCAGCCTATCATTCATAAACACAATCATATAATTTTATAATTATTATTTATCGAGTGTCAGCTAGCAATTGACAAGATATGTGAAAGGATGTGTTGTAGAACTTTGACTATAGGGCAATAATAACAGAATAATTGTATGAAGTCTTCACCTGTGTTTCTATTTGGCGTCCTCTGGATGGAGACATCACTGATATGGGTGCCGACCAACTTGTTGTATGAGAGTTTGTCGATCTGAAATATACCAAATTATAGACAGATTAGTTTATAGGGTGTCAAAAGACCCATCTAATTTGAAGCCGTTACCTACGCATTCTGTACATCAAACTAATTAAAATAACATTTAGTCAAAATTATTGCTTTGAAACGAGTTTTATTTTTCGTGTGAAAATCGCTGTTTGCGGCAGTGTCCTGTACACTACAGTTGTTAAAACTTGTTTCGTGAAAAGAAATAATAATTGTTTCAACTTTGATCTTTAATATTTCCGTAATCAGGAGGTACCAAAATCACAATGTCGGGGTGTACGTGTTTTGTATCTTTATTACACGTTTTGGTACATATTGATAAAATATAGTTACTTACCTAAAGCTACCCGAAGTCCTATTAGGGATAAGTCCGCTACTCAAAGAATTTTGAGGGTTCGAGCTCTGAGTCGGCAGCGAAGTCTGAGCATTCGGTACCGGCGACCCGACCCTCGACGGGTAGTTGGAGTTCAGACTCAGAGGGAACAGATTTTCCCCTCCTACCCCACCCAGGTCCAGGAAATCTGCTTCTCCGTATAGTTTGATGGCTATTGTGGCTGTTTCGTTGGGCGGAATCGGTAGGAGAGACTGGATGTCTTCGTTGGAGTATTGGAATACTTTTGATTGGAGTTGGCTGTCCATGTTTGACTGGAAGGAAATTGTGAAAAATGAGTCTAAAAAGTAAATAAGTTCTTTCCTTGAAAACTCCATTGTTTGTTTGTCTAGTGATGGCGAGCGGGACTGCTGAGTGGAAAACGAGGTTTGGTTGGAAATATCCAAGGGCTACAGATTTTATAACATAGCCTAACGCATCGGAAAATTCTGTCGTCAAGAATGCACATAATATAAATAAACGAAAGTTCAAACTCACCTGAATAGCTAGCTCCAGATGTTCAATAGGCACATTGCTGGTATTTGTTATCTTTATTGAGCAGTCAGTACTTTCTCCATTAAACAATGATATATTAGTGGTACTGCCCACATTTTCCATGCTCGTCACGCTAGCATTACCAGAGGGCGCTACGATCGTCTCAATAGTTATAGTAGGCAGACTTGGTATCACTTCAATGGTATACGAAGCAGGAAATTTGTGAGGCATAGGCATGTTTTTCAAGCGACAATTCGACTTGACACCTAATGTATGTGTCGAATATCCCTGTATTTGCAACTCTCCAACTTCTTTCGGCGTTCCATGAAGGTTGACGGTAGTCGGGGAGTCCGGGGGAAGGATTATAGTCTCGGGGATAGACTCGAATACGACGCCAGATGTCAAAAGCCTCATGTTTGAAACTTTGAGCTCGAATGGTAAAGGATTTGTTAGCTTCATTTGCACTTCGCATATGTCGTCTTCTACCCATAGGTATTCTGGAATGGTAATTTTTAGCTATTAAAAAAATAATCGAACTGATGTAAAAACTTCCACTAATACTACAGTGTAACTACTTAAACCAAATGGTAATAACAAATGATTCCTAACTTTTTCATAGTGTCAACTTGTGAGAAAAAATTGCCCCGACAAGTCGCAATTTTTTTCCGAAACCGTTCAAAATTATCAACCTTCATAATATTACCTACATGTAAACAAACCATATATATCTTACCCATTTTCCCCTCATCTTTCCTAGCATTCCTCTCCAAACTGCCAAAGTGTATAGGCGTGAATATGAACGGCCCATGAGCAGGTTTGGCCTGCCTCAGATGCGGCGCGCGCGCCGGCGGTAACGGCCGTGCATTGAACCAGGAACAGTGAGGCACATGGGTTAAATTCGCCGGAGGTATCACTTCGCCTGTTTCTAGGACTAATGGAACGGGCCCGCCCTCACATTGTGCAGATAGAGCCTATGTAATAAAATATATTTGATCAGTTCAGAACAAATCTATAAATTAAAATATCGATCATCATTGCCATGGACTGTAGCAGGTGGCGTGCTGAAATTTCTGCCTAGGTAAAAGGCCGCGAGTTTATGTAAATAACTCACGGTATTTTAAGATTATTTTAAAATATTTTTTGTCAGTTACAGAATATTGGTCACTCAAAGTATTAGGATCCTTGTAATTCAGTGTCATGGTGCCTTTCTAAAATGGATGGTGCATGAAAATCTGCTATTTTGCGACTGACAGCCCACCCACTTAGATTTCTGTGATTTAGCAATTAATGAGAATTTTTATTTGTATACCTACATCCATTAATTAATTCTCCGTGTACGTGTTTTCTAATTTCTGATTTTAGAGAAATTAAAATATTGCTCTGCATAAAAAGCCGATCCACACAGTTGGGTCGTTGTTGGATAGAAATTGTTTTTTTTTTTTTTTTGACCGTGCGTAATTAAAATATCATTGACACCTGCAGCTGTATGGCCAGTTCCCTGTGCTCTTGTCTGGACAGATGCGGCCACATTGTCTGCAGTAAAAACGTCATGTGTCTTGTTGCCAGCGCTGGGTGACCCATACGACGAGCGGCGACCACCAGCTCTTGTAACAACTGGATCTGAAGTGCTGGCCAGCCTGAGACAAATAGACCATTTACTGGACTGATTTAAGTCTTTAAAAAAATAGAGTATTGCACCATATGAAATACGAAAATATATACAGTGGAGGGTCGATTATTCGAATGTCGATCAACCAAACCACCGCTTATCCGAACTACTACGCGACTCGCGCGTATTATCCTCCTCCCGCGCTACAATACACGCGAAATTGTCTCGAACTGTTAGTTGTATGTACTCATATGTTACTCCCAAGTAGCCGTTAGTTGATAAAGTAAATTTTACCGCGTGAAAAGAATTATTTGTCATTAAAGATATGTCTAAACAAAAGGTTTTCATACCTGTACATAAATATGTATGGCTGAATCAATACAGTTTGATTATCCGAAAAACAAAATGCGGTTTTCCGAACACTTCTGTCCCCCAATTGGTTCGGATAATCGACGTTCCACTGTAAGTAGGTAAGAGGCTAAGTTACAACAGCCGCACAAGTTGATGGATTAGGTTAAGCTACCCTTGCTGTGGTTGGTCCATGGATCGGTGATCGATGCCTCAAAAAGCACGTTAACCCGTTGGTCCTGGCTTTCATTCGTGGATATTTGACCATTGTTACAGGTTGTAAGAAACCTGAAAGTCTGACAACCAGTGTTACCAAGGAGTATTGTATTAGTCAGTAAGGGGCCCTTCAAGTATTACGTAAGCACCATAGGGGGCGGGGGGGTCTTTTCTTTGCTTATTTTTGATGACATGGGGGTGGGGGGGTCTAGATGATGATTACGTAAGCAGTAGTTATTTACTTCTATACTTTTTTACACATATTATTATGTCAACCCACACATTATCTAGATGTTTGAAAACGAAACGCATTTTCGGAGATTCCCACAAATAATGTATACGTTTAGGTATGTGCTAGCTTAGATCCGAGTAGAGAATTCATCATCATCATCATTTCAGCCAAAAGACGTCCACTGCTGGACATAGGCCTCCCCCAAGCACCGCTACCTGTTCTGTGCTTCTCGCATCCAACGCATTCGTGCGGTTTTCACCAAGTCATCGGTCCATCTTGTGGGAGGTCTTCAAAGTTCCAACGCTCCGTCTTCCAGTACGCGGTCGCCACTCCAGAACCTTCCGGCCACATCGGCCATCTGTTCTGCGAGCAATGTGCCCTGCCCACTGCCACTTAAGTTTGGCAATTCTTTGGGCTATATCGGTTACCTTGGTTTTCCTACGGATCTCTTTATTTCTGATTCGATCGCGTAGGGAAACTCCAAGCATAGCCCTGTCCATTGCTCTTTGGGTGACTTTGAGCCTTATGAGGCCCATTGTGAGCGACCACGTCTCAGTGCCATATGTCATCACTGGCAACACACACTGGTCAAAGACTTATGGCTTGAGACACTGCGGTAAGTGGGACGAGAAGATATTGCGTAACTTCCCGAACGCTGCCCAGCCGAGTGGGATTAGACAATTGAGCTCTTTCTCGAAGTTGGACGTACCTAACTGGACAGTCTGTCCTAGGTACACATATTCGTCCACAACTTCGAGTGTAGCGCCTCCGATATTCATTGGAGTGGGTATCACATGAGCATTGGACATGACCTTTGTCTTGTCCATGTTCATCCTA
The DNA here is from genome assembly GCA_932294355.1 of Aporophyla lueneburgensis. Lineage (NCBI taxonomy): Eukaryota > Metazoa > Arthropoda > Insecta > Lepidoptera > Noctuidae > Aporophyla > Aporophyla lueneburgensis. The sequence continues at coordinate 18,559,697 of OW028754.1, forward strand.
AGACCCACTCTTTCGGAAGCTCTACTGAGGTCATCGAGCATTGTACTGAGGTCCTCCATAGTCTCAGCCATGACTACTATATCGTCGGCAAATCGAAGGTGAGTGATGTACTCGCCATTGATGTTGATCTGATGCTATACCATACATACCTCAAAACCACCCCACACTTTTTTTCCATTATTTTAATTATTGTCGTTGTGCTCATGTCGATGTTTACCTTTAAATATCTCGGTAACGTGACACTTTCTGGTTAGTACCTTATAACTTGACATTTTTTGGTCATCGATGTGTCCTCTACCCATACATACCACTTTCATCGTGCGCTACGATTTCGAAAAAAAAAATAAAAATAGCGTCGGCTCAATATGCCAGCTCCCATATAAAAAGGTTCGAACCCCTTTCCTCCGTAAATTTGTTGTTTTTATTTCGATACCATTGCTGATTTGACGTATTGTAAGCAAAGCAAGTTAATGTTTGTCTTAAAGTCTGGCACACGAAAGTTGATCCTGGGGTTTAATCGTAAGTTTTTTTTATATGGCAACTTTCTAAAAACGTCAGATGATTGTCATTCGACTTATATATTGTCAGACTATTCATAGGATTTCATTGTATTTATACTCGAATTTTAACGTTTAAAAAAAAACACTACAAAGTCAAAAATAACTTTAATTTCGAAAGTCGGTGTCTTAGGCTCTGTATTTAAGGTTTTTGCCACCGACTTCCGAAATTAAAGTTATTTTTGACTTTGTAGTGTTTTTTTTAAGGAAGTCGGTTGTTTTTTTGTGTAAAAAGTTTTTATTTTTTAACTTTTTAGTTGTGGTAGATACTCCGCACTAATCTAATCGCGTTATTCGTTCATTTGTCGCGCAAATACATAATGCAAATTTAAGACTTATATGGTTTTCACATGGACCCCATTGTCCAAATGGAACCAAATTAAAATGGGACCATTCGGGAAGCACCAGCTTTCAAATAAAAAAAAATCATTAAAATCGGTTCACCCAGTCAAAAGTTATGCGGTAACAAACATAAAAAATAATAATAATAATAATAAAAAAAAAAATACAGTCGAATTGATAACCTCCTCCTTTTTTTGAAGTCGGTTAAAAATGAACAAAACAATAAAAAGTGAAGTGCGGAAGTTATTGTTTACTATGATGAACTCATTTGAAGAAAAACAACAAAAGAAACGAGATGATTACAACGAAAAACAGCAATGTTTACTTGCGATAACAGACTTTATAGGTTAGTTTATACATATAATTTTGATACTTCTAAATAGTATTATAATATTTGCTTCAAAATCATGTTTACCTTATTCGCATAGTTATGTAATGGATGTTTTGTTTACAGACAATTTGAATATTGAAGGTACCGAAGTTGCATCGGTTAAAGGAACTATTGCAAAACTAAGTGCTTTGGGAGAGAATGAGCTAATTAAAACCCAGAACCAGTTTTTGGAAGAAATTTCGTCAATCACTGGTATGTAACTGTGTATGCAGTGTTTTTACTGTGTAATGTACTGCTAGAATTCATATCATTATGGTATTATAAATGTATGGGATGTAATTTATGTTTTATTGTTTTCTTTTTCAGGAGTTAGCGTCGCAACTTTAAAAAGAATTAAAAAGGAAGGACGATTGAATGATGGAATTTTTAGTACACCAGGGAAAAAACGACCCCATAAGCCCACAGTATCTAATTTGGACAGCTTCGATATAAATGCTATTAGAAATAAAATTAATGAATTTTACTTAGTACAAAAACGAGTACCTACTTTGCGAAGCTTATTGACTGAACTGAGGGAATCTATCGAGTTTACTGGCTCCCGTGAAACTTTGCGTCGCATATTACATAATAATGGTTATGAGTTTAAAAAAAACAAAAATGAACGGTCCTTACTTATTGAAAGATTTGATCTTGTAGCTTGGAGACCATAGAGCAACACGGACCAGAGGGGAGTAGCCATACGCAGGCGTTCCCCTCTGTCAAAGTACAAGTCCACGCAGTCCTATGCGTACAATAAAACTAGTTGCAGCCGCACTGCTCGGTAGACTAAATCTAGTTGCGCGACAAAATTGACATCCTACAAAAATGCCGAATTGTTCTGTATTCTGCTGCAAAAAGAGATCTGCCACGTCAAATTTACAAAAAGATGGCGTTACCTTTCATATGTAAGTAATTTTTAATCACATTATTCCTATTTACTTCTATAAAACTTAAAAATTACAAAATCATCGGTCGTGTTGTTTCGGATTTGTTTACCAACACAGGCCGCTCGCCCTCATACAATATGCGGATCGGTCGAGCGACTGATCCGAGTCTATTTCCGAGAATACGCTGTCACCGAGCGATAGTGTTGTTACTGGTTTGTTAGTAGATAGTTATCGATAAATTTGGCAAAGGAGTCTATATCCATACAGAGACATTTTTGAGATTAAGTTTTCTGATTTATTTAAAATATTATATTGTAAGCTGTATATTAATATACATAGTTGTATAAAAAAAGCGTTAAATTAAAAATATTATAAAACGTACGAGTTAACACATTTTATTAAAATTACTTATTGTGAACTTCAAACATAATATTTTTTAATTTATTTATTGAAGGTTTCCTAAAGATCCAAATTTAAGGGATATATGGAAGAAATTTTGTAATAATAGACTAACCTGGAGTCCCACAAGAAATAGTGTCATTTGCTCAAAACATTTCAAGACCTCTGACTTTCATGTGTTGTCGAACAATAGGAGGAGATTAGTCGAGGGCACCAAACCAACTCTAACACCACACTGTATTTGTCCCGTAAGTTTTTTTTTATATCACGGAAAAGGTAAAACAGCCGACCTGATGTAGTTCACATTAGTTATAGTGGTGAAATGAAGTTTAGATTTCTCAACTTGAAAAATTAATAGTTTTAAACCTAATTTTCCAGAGTCATCAAAAATCATTCAGTCTACCAAATGACAGACTATCATCTCATGATGCCATTAGTGCCACTCTCACTATTCCTGATTATATTCCGTAATGAGTATATTCATACTCATTACTGAATATACTGCTTAAATCATTGAAAAAACCTTTTATTTTACCTATCATTCACTTACATTGTCGCAGCACTATGCAAACCATGCCCCTGTACTGCGTTTATACTACTCACGTACCACTATATGTTTCTATCGTAATGGTATAAAGTTGATTTCGACAATGTACTTCAATAAAACTACATTGGCGCATAACATTTACTTTCATGTGATAAGAAACACCATGGTTTCGCAGATTTGTAGTAGCAGATCGATTTTTACAGCTAGAAACTGCACAATTAACCATTTTTGGAGAGAACTTATTTTCGACACAATACGATATATCGATACCGGAAATTTCAATTGTCGTAAAGGACAAAACACGAGTTTTCAGTAGAGCCAAAAAACGAAAAAAATATTTGTTTTTTTCTAATATCTTTTTCAAATAAAGTACTATATTCATGATGTCCAAAGAAACCCTCACTATTTTTTCGAGTTCTATCCATAAAAATTAACAAAATAAACCAAACATAATTATTGACGAAAATGAGAGTCCTTTACAGCCCAAAAAAATTTAACTGAAGTACTTTACAGCCACGAAAAATTGGTTATGATAAAGTCAGATGTGTCGTAAAGGACTAATCATGATCATCAAGGGGTAGTACAAGTCATTTAAACCAGAGGCTAAGGGGGTAAAAGGAACAAAAATCCTAAAGTTCTAAATAGAAATACCAACAATAGGTAGTAAAACCAAGTGAAATAAAAGAATTTTTATTATTTTTTATTTATTATTCAAATATTTATTAAAAAAATAATATTCTAATAGGAAATCAACATTAAAAAAAAAATGTTTTGCGCTATTACGTTATTAGATACGTTTTATTTATAATTGTGTTGTGATGCAAGATTTTGTTACCAATTTGGACATTTTCCTGTTTTTGGCAAACACCAGTAGTTTTTAACAACCTCAAATGTTATTTGAAGTTTTTGCGAATATAGTTGATTTGTCAGAAAATGAACAGAACGAATTGAAACAATTCTGTCAGACTTATATGTGCTTGTTGAGGAACAAATGGATCTCGTGTAATCGCACGAGACGTACATTCATAAAAAAAAAGTATGAGACATGGCTGCAAGAGGACATGAAATGGCCTGAGGTCGTGAGGGAAAAGATAACCCTTTCTGTAGTGTTAGTAGAACAGCACTCATGTTCCAGTTCTGACTTCGCTATAAATGAGGGTACATCAACATGACATTGACTGGCCTGTTAGTCTATTGGTTAGTGACCCTGACTGCTAAGACAGGTCGTGGGTGCGATTCCCACCCAGGACAAATGTTTGTGTGATGAGCACAATCATTTGTTTTGTGTCTGGGTGTAATTTATCTACAATATGTATGTATTTAGAAATATATAAGTATGTTTATCAGTTGTCTGGTTACCATAGTACAGGCTCTGCCTAGTTTGGGATCAGATAACGTTGTGTTGATTGTCCTAAGATATTATTATTAACATCCTGTGGACCGGAAACGTGCAGTGTTGGAATATTAACATCAGTTGTGAGTTCCAGAAAACCATTTGTGAAGCGAAGCCCGCTAAAGAAGAGTGGAAGAGCTCCTGCCGTACAGCAATGAAAGTCTTGCTCATGCAACTGGTTTAAAAGCACAAATAAGAAAGTAGCAGATATTATTAAACTAGTCTCGGAGCATCCCAAAGAAGCTACAAATATGAAGGAATTGTTAAAGGTATAGAAAACTATGCTCATATATTCTGCTGATAAAGCTTTAGGTATTTTGACTTCATTGAAGCTTTCTAAGTGGCAGTATATAACATTAAGACCTTGTGCAAAAGAAGAAGGAATACCACTGTATCCTTCTTACACAGCTATCCTTGAAGCGATGAAGAACTGCTACCCGCCAAAAGATGCCACAGAAGTCACGAAAGAGGGGTTAAACTAAAACTCCAAGCTATTTTGAACAAAACTGTGGCTAGACTTGGAAAATTCCTACGTGTAGAATCTGGATGGCAAAGAATTTATACTTATATGCAAATGGGGTTTTGATGGTGCTTAGGGCAAAGTTTGTATAAGCAAACTATGGCAGAGGATGACGATTCTAGCATTTTTATGTGTTCGTTTGTGCCTCTGCGCTTAGTTTGTGGCGAGTAAGTGATATGGGAGAATCCAGAACCATCTTCAATAATGTTCTGCAGACCAATATATTTTAAGTTTTCAAACGAAAACAAGTTGAACATAGTTGAAGAACAGGCTATGATTGGAAACGAGATTGAAGACCTGCAGCCTTCTATTATGGGAAGCCATTATGTGAAGAACTCCTGCGGAAATGAATAAGTTAGAGGCCTTTTTTTGTGTTTGGGAAATCATCAAATGACGTCTCCCGCTCTGGGCGGAGCGGAAGGGCGTGTCATTATAACTCAGCCATAGTCACGGTGATTAACAAATGAGGTACTTAGTAACATCAGTTTTCAGTCACTTATTAATCACCGTGATTATGACTGATTATGAAATTTTGTAAAAAAAAGTATTTGATCAATAACGTATTTAATTATTGTCATCAAAAAAGTCATAAGTTGGCTATTAACTAACGATAGTACAAGTAAATCGATGGTCAACTTCGTTTGACCATGTCAAAGATTTGAAAAATCACCTATCTAAAATTCAAAAATTTATGAAGGAAAGGTATATGAATTTGATGTCACCTTGATCGCTGTGTATGGTACAATACCTCGTGTGAGCACCAGCCCTTCAGTTCTATTCAGTTTCAAATAAATTAACATTGTTTTCTCCCATACAAAAAAAAAAAGTGGAGTTACTATTACGTGGAGTAACTAACCTTTTATAAAGGTATGTATACCAGACACATAGATTTTTTTTTCTGACTTTGAGTTTCTTTGAGAATGGTGCTCGTCAGACCTCTGTACGCCGTCGGTAATAAGAACAAAACGAAAACTTTAATTGTGTTTTTGTTAAAATTAAGGTTGTAAAGGGCAATAAATAAAACAAACGTCCTTTACGCCCTAATTACGTAAGTTAAAACAAAGCATAGATTTGGTCGTAAGGGTTTCTATTATCAAATAACATGTTTACGACCTTTTGATTTGTAATTATAATTATTGTTTATAACGTCGTATAAAACGTTTAATGTAAAAATGAGGATTACGACCTCTTAAATAATTAAAACATGACTTTACGCTCCCCTATTGAAAATTATTTTTGCGATACATCCCAAATAGTAAAAAAAATCGCACTAGAGCTGTTGGAAAGCCAGGTCGTAAGGGGCTTTTTTTTTAAGATAGATTTTTTTTAAATATACCAATCGATAGAGCTTGCGACGCTGATTCCAAATATATATATAACTCATTTTCGGCAAAATGTCCTTTACGACAATTGAAATTTCCGGTATCGATATAATGGCGGCGGCCGCGCATTCAATTAGTTTTATATAACGTGCATGGTATATATAAATGCTCTAAGGTGATAGATACACATCCACTCGTTTTTAAAATGACGTAAACCTTAATTTTATTTGTTAAATGATAATTATTGTAGTACATAATAAATAAAGTCAATCTTTATTATAATATCTATCTTTGTATCACTTTTTAAACCGAGTTCTTGAATTTATCGATAATGCGTATCGACAGTAGTTGCAACCACGGCTGTAAGCAACTTGTCAATGTAGTTGCGTCATCTCATTGTACTGTAACGACACATAATGTATCTATGTGTGTATGAAATTGTTAGTGTATGCTTTAATTTTTATGTGTGAGTTTCGTAGCAACAGACGATTATTTTTGTGTGAGAATTTGAGAAAGTGTGGGTAGAGCAGATTTCCCCCCGCAAAAAATGACAGACAGTTTTGTATCGGGAAAAAACGCTATGGCGTCTCCCCTCCGGTCCGCCGGTGGTCCGTGTTGCTCTATGTTGGAGACACAAATTTTTACGAACTATTTCTTCCAAACGTGCAGAAGGGAAACCAATAATTTATTTAGATGAGACATATGTTCACCAAAATTATAGACCCAAGAAGTCATGGCAGGGGGCCTTCAACAAGTGGTGTTATAGACAAGATATCAGCAGGCAAAAGGTACATAATTGTTCACGCTGGTTCAGAAAGAGGCTTCGTGCCAAATGCACTTTTATTGTTTAGCACTAAATCACAAATGGCAGACTATCACCATGACATGAATTCACAAAATTTTAACAAATGTTTAGTGGAAAAACTTATACCCAATTTGTACGAGCCAAGTGTCATTGTCATGGATAATGCAAGTTATCACACAGTGCAAGTGAATAAACCACCTACAACACAGACTGTGAAAAACAAAATTCAACAGTGGCTCAGAGCAAATAACATAGATTTTGAAAGTCATTATACGAAAGCTGATTTGCTCTGTCTGGTTCAGAAACATAAACCAGATCCAATTTATGAAGCTGATCAATTATTAGAACAGCATGGTCATGAAGTACTGCGTTTACCTCCTTACCACTGCGACTTAAATGCCATAGAGCTAACTTGGAGCCTGGTAAAATGTAAAATCGCAAGTAAAAATATAAATTTACCATCTATTGAAGTGGAAAGAATTATAAGGGAATCCTTTGAGTGTGTAACCCCAGAAGAATGGAAAATAAATACTGATCATGTTATCCATATAGAAAATACATACAAAGAAAGAGACAGAATAACCGATGAAGAAATGGATCGGTTCATCATAAATGTTGGTGACGATAGTAGCAGTGATTCGGATGCATCACTAGAAATGGAATTTTTAGATTCCGATTTTGATTATGATTCATAAAATAAAGTATTTAAATAACTAAGCGTTTATTTTTTTTTCTATCAACATACATAGTCTAAATAGCTTGATGTCTATGAACCTCATTAATTACGATCATTGCATACGATAATTAATAAAATAACTAAAGTTTACAGATACTAATATTATAAAGCTGAAGAGTTTGTTTGTTTGTTTGAACGCGCTAATCTCAGGAACTACTGGTCCGATTTAAAAAATTCTTTCAGTAACCAAAATGCGGATGAAACTGCGGCGGACAGCTAGTTCGATATAAAACTGGTGAAATCTATTTAAATTAATCAGAACTCATTAACGTAATTCACTGGTCGAATTTTCAATTGTCAAATAACTTTTACTAATATATAGTATATGATTTGGTAGCTTTGTATAAAAAATATGTCAATCCACCGTATTCATTCGTCAGAATACTATACTACCACGAAAAATCGGTTTCAACCTTGTTTGAACATAATATTTTTTTTTACAAATATCAAAACTAGTTATTCCTATTGCACTCCGGGTTACCACACTTGGATTTTTTAAATTTGCCGCTGTTTTTCAGGATCAACAGGAGTGTGCCAGACTCTACCGTTGATCTACTGTCGCCAAAGTTGAATTGTTTAATTAAGATGTCGTTTCAAATAGACAAATCCAAGTTATACCAAAAATAGATCGAAAGTTTTATAAATGCATATAACATTTTTTACGTAAGCATGGGGGGTTAAAGCTTTGCTTACTTTTGCTGACAAGAGGGGTGGGGGAGTAAATAATTGTAATAAATCTGCTTACGTAATATTTGAACGGCCCCTAACTGGGTTGTGGAGGTCATTTAACCCTTTTTAAGGCAGAGGCAGTATACATGCCAACAGAAAAAATATTTGTTTTATTAACCGACGAAAAAAAAGGAGGAGGTTATCAATTCGACGCGTATATATATTTTTTTTTTATGTATGACCACTCATAACTTTGTACATGGTAGTCCGATTGTGATAATTCTTTTTTTATTGGAAAGGGTATACTCCCTAGGTGGCCCCATATAAATTTGGAAAACAAAATCGAACTCTTAAGGGTCGGAAAACAGAGGTCCGTTTCCACCGCGCGGCCAACTCTTCAAATTTGATGAAATTTTGCCAGGAATTAGTTGTAATTTGTTACAATACACACCTCTTTTCCTGAATTTGTTACAAAAAAAACTAAGGCGCTACGACCAAAAACAGTTGGCCGCTAGAACCGCCACTTGCCGTAGTGATTATCCGTGATTACACAGAAACTAAATAATGCACATAGGCGAATGATACATCAAAAGAAAGGTCTTAATTTGTTATATTTGTTACAAAAATAAAAATCATCAAAACTTAAATATACAAAAAGTAATGCTATATTTCGTTTTCAGGTTAAGTGTAGGTACGTATCTCACTATAAAATCAAATTAATAGAGGTTAATGTGCATGGACAATTAGTTGCCAATTTGTTACAGCAAATAAACAAGAAAAATACTAGAAAATAGGTTCAATATTTCTTTTACAGTCGATTTTAGTTGGCCGCGCGGACGGCAATATGCCTAAAATACAATGGCGTTTATTTCGTTATTAGTAGTAGGTTCAAGGTTAGTTCTAGTACTAATCGACAGGTATCGTAGCCTAGTTTGGATAAATGTGGCGAATATAACTACAGGCTTTATATTTTAGGAGATATTCACTAAAATATAGTAGTATGAAACTGTATTAGAGTAGAGTGACCATACATTTTCATAATAAAGTGAGACTGAATCGCCATTATTGGAATGTTCGGTAGTCTTATCTTAATTTTTTAGGGTGAAATTCTTTAAGACATCCTATAGCATACTTTATAAAAGTCAAATTCACAAATCGATAAAAATAGCTTTATTCAAAATCAGCATACAGGCAAAAATCAAGTAATACAATCAACAAAATATTTTTATTTTTTTTATAAACTACCATAACATTTATAAATTAACTGAAACTAATGTAAGACACAAAATGTAGGACACATTTTCTTACAGGTACTTATTTCAATTTTAGATTAATTTTAAAAATATAGTAGGCCTAATTTTATTTACGCCACATTTATCCAAACAAGGTTACGTTACATGTCGATTAGTACTAGAACTAAGCTTGAACCTACTTTTAATCATTAAATAAACTCCATTGTAATTTAGGCATATTGCCGTCCGAGCGGCCAACTAAAACCAACTCTAAAAATATGATTGAACCTATTTTCTAGTATTTTTATTGTTTATTTGCTGCAACAAATTAGCAACTTATTGTCCATACACATTAGCCTTGTTACTCCAAAAAACTTCAAAACATCAAAGTTAATTAAAATCTAAACAACGCCGGACTAACAATATTTATAGAAAAGAAAAAGGTAAATTCTAAACTGTAGAACTGAAATAGCAAAAACTTTTTTCTAAAATAAAGACTGCAATTGCAATGTAGCGCCCTCAGTTTTACTCACTGAAGTAGCGATTAGTATTAACATTAAAGATTTTTTCTTAGTTAGTAATTTATAGCAGGCACAAAAATAGATCACTATGTCATTTTTAAAACAAAATCACTACCTATATTTTTAAAATTATTCTAAAATTGAAGTAAGTACCTGTAAGAAAATGTGTCGACATTCTGTGTCTTACATTAGTTTCAGTTAATTTATAAATGTTATGGTGGTAGATTAAAAAAAAAAAAAAATGAGTTTGAGTGTTAAGGATTATAATAAACTGAAGTTGTTATTATTATGAAACGTTTTTCCATATTTCGTAGTAAAAAATATAAATGTGTAAGTGTGTGCAAACGTGGCCAGTTGAGCGCCTTATTTTTGTTCCTGATCCTTTATCTAGTGCTATTATTGATCGAAGATTTTAGTAGTAAAATTGCGGTGGATGAACGTAAGTCCGTAAAAACGTGGACTAACCCAGTTTAAGATAAGATAGTATTTAAGAATCAGTCATTCCGGAAATCACACAAAATATAAAGTAGAAAGCGAATTTCTCATTCATACCTAACCTAAAACTACATACCTAATATTAATTTATTTCAACATGTAATATTCTTAATCGCTCGTCTATATAATTACGCATAATTGCCAACGTTAGATAAATGATTAATTATGAGAACGTTCAAACGGCTTCGTTTTGACAGTGAGGATCACGACCTCTGGTGATGACGTCAGAGACACCAGACATCTGGATAATTAGCTGGTTTGATTAGATGAGACTCCCTAATGTCTGGTGAGGATTTGTGAAGAATTAGCTGCAGAGTCAGCTGCTATGTGACAAATAATGTAATTTAATATTTTGTAATGATAATTCCTTTGCACTATTGAACTGAACAGACAGCTGTGCTGCTGGGGAGTTCCTTGCGCCACTTCTTCCCAGTTAAAGCATTAGGAAGTGGTGAAGGGCGGCTGTTGTTGCGGGAGACTGTCTTATGTAACTTTGACGTTCAAAAATGCTGACTCTCGGCTTTATTCAAAATCAGCATACAGGCAAAAATCAAGTAATATAATTACTTGATTTTTGCCTGTATGCTGATTTTGAATAAAGCTATTTTTATCGATTTGTGAATTTGACTTTTATAAAGTATGCTATAGGATGTCTTAAAGAGTTTCACCCTAAAAAATTAAGACTACCGAACATTCCAATAATGAAGATTCAGTCTCACTTTATTATGAAAATTTATGGTCACTCTACTCTAATACAGTTTCATACTACTATATTTTAGTGAATATCTCCTAAAATATAAAACTTTTAGTTATATTCGCCACATTTATCCAAAGTAGGCTACCATACCTGTCGATTAGTACTAGAACTAAGCTTGAACCTACTATTAATAACGAAATAAACGCCATTATATTTTAGGCATATTGCCGTCCGCGCGGCCAACTAAAATCGACTGTAAAAAAATATTGAACCTTTTTTCTAGTATTTTTCTTGTTTATTTGCTGTAACAAATTAGCAACTAATTGTAATTGTCCATACACATTAGCCTCTATTAATTTGATTTTATGGTGAGATACGTACCTACACTTAACCTGAAAACGAAATATAGCATAACTTTTTGTATATTTAAGTTTTGATGATTTTTATTTTTGTAACAAATATAACAAATTAAGACCTTTCTTTTGATGTATCATTCGCCTATGTGCATTATTTAGTTTCTGTGTAATCACGGATAATCACTACGGCAAGTGGCGGTTCTAGCGGCCAACTGTTTTTGGTCGTAGCGCCTTAGTTTTTTTTGTAACAAATTCAGGAAAAGGGGCCGTTCAAGTATTACGTAAGCACTATAGGGGGGCGGGGGGGGGGGGTCTTTGATTTGCTTATTTTTGATGACATGGGGGGTGGGGGAGTCTAGATGGTGATTACGTAAGCATTAGTTATTCACTTTTTTACACTTATGGCAACCGACACATTGTCTTTTTGTGAAAATGAAACGCCTTTTCGGGGATTCCCACAAATAATGTAGACGTTTAGGCTTAGAACCGAGTAGGGAAATTACCTGCCGCGCTCTATTCATAATTCTCCCGCCCTTATTCCAATTTATTTGCGGTCGGCGCAACATGTCTTTTTCTTCCACACTTCTAGTCGTCATCAGTAGTCACTCCCTTTCTATCCATATTCACACAGTTCATCCAGCGTTTCTTTGGTCTCCCTCTATCTTAAAGCCATTTACTTAAAATATTGAGTATGAATTACTCAATATTTTCCTCACGACATTTTCTCATTCCTCCGTATCACGTGACCATACCATGACAATCGATTCCCACACAAATGTTCAAATAATGGTGTCACTTTCAGACTTCATCTTATGTCCTCATGCCTTATTGTATCCATTCGTATAACACCACACATCCCTCTTAACATTCTCATCTCAGCTGCATGCAATTGCCTTTCATTCATCCCTTTTAAGGCCCAACATGCTGACCCTTACAAGACAGCAGGTCTGACCATGGTTTTATATATCATCCCCTTAAGTTTAAGGGGGATGTGGGAGTCGCAGATTGTTCCTGTGACCTGCCGCTATTTCATCCATCCAGTGTTTATTCTGTGCTTAACCGTCCGATCTACTTAGCCATCGCTTTGCACAAGTGAACCAAGATACCAAAAGTCGGAGCAGACCGAGAAAAGCACACCATCAAGCGCTATGGCTCCAGAGCTGGAGAGACCGCCGAATCGCAGATCATGTATTCGGTTTTGGTTCTGTTGATTTTCAAGCCAACATTCTCCAGCTTCTGTTGCTACTTCTTCAATCTGCTCTGAATCTCGGACACATCATCACCGACAAGAACAATGTCATCGGTAAACAGCATGCACCAGGGTGCCTCTTCCTGTATGTCCAACGTCAGAGCGTCCATGATCAACAGGAAGAGGTAAGGACTTAGAGCCGATCCCTGGTACAGCCACATTGAACTCGTCGGTATTGCCAGCAGCCGACCGGACGTAGGTACGAGTTGACTGTACATAGCACGAATTAACTCTACATACTTCCCAGGCAACCCTTTCTCTTTCATAGCCCACCACATCACATCCCGAGGTACCCTATCATACGCTTTCTCCAGATCAATGAACATCATGTGCAAGTCTTTGCGTGCACGTCTGTACTTCTCGCACAATTGCCGGAGTGTAAAAGTGCCGTCCATTGTTCCTCGCCCTGGCATAAACTCAAACTGATTCGGGGTAATCTCACTCTCCTCTCGCAGTCTTTTCTCTATTACTTTTCCCATACCTTCATACTATGTGACATGAGCTTTATCCCTCGATAGTTGTTGCAGTCCTGTACATCACCTAATCACCTTTATTCTTTTAGATGGGCACTAGCGAACTATTGCACCATTCTTGTGGGATCCCTCCTTCATGCAACAACTTATTGAAGAATTATGTCAGCCACGTACATCCATCTTCTTTTAAACACTTCCATACTTCTACGGGTACTACGGCTATATTTTTTATTACCGCGCTCTATCTTCCGTCAACCTATTGTTTCGTTTCTATTGACGATTTGACGTATTTTAAATGAATATTATATGCGTTAAAGTCCCCTATCCCAAATCTATTTTTTATATTTCTAGAATTATAACTGCTGCTCATGAATCAATAAAAAAAGACAGAGTACATTAAAAGAAAAATGTTTACGTAAGCATGGGGAGGGGGGGGGGGGGTAAGAGCTTTGCTTACTTTTGATGACAAGGGGGATGGGGGAGTAAATAATTGTTATAAATGTGCTTACGTAATACTTGAACGGCCCCAAAGAGGTGTGTATTGTAACAAATTACAACTAATTCCTGGCAAAATTTCATCAAATTTGAAGAGTTGGCCGCGCGGTGGAAACCGACATGAAAACAGGGGATGATTGATTGTTCCCTCACTGATTGTAATGTATAACCACGCATAACTTTATACAGAGTAGTCCGATTTTGATAATTCTTTTTTCATTGGATGGGGTATACCTTGCGGCTTGCCAAGTATTATTAGTACATTCAAGCCACAAAAAAAAAAAAAACTTTTTAACAAAAAATTAAACCGCCGAAAAAACTGAAAAGCAAAAAATAATAAACCTTAAAATTTTGAGTCGGCGCTGAAAAATCAATGAACAAAGATCACTCAAAGCGCCGACTCATAATTTTAAGGTTTATTATTTTTTGCTTTTCAGTTTTATCGGCGGTTTAATTTTTTGTTAAAAAGTTTTTTTCAACTGTATTGTTGAAAACTATTTTATTTTTCATTGATGATAACATCATTTCCGCAAATATCCCATCGAATTCCCAATTTGAAAAAATACTTAAAAATGTAATTATTAACATACCAAGAATTTTTATTTAAGAATTACTATACCATGTCTAGTTTTCTCTGCCTCATAAAAGGTTAAAATACTAGTATTCATCTGTTTTGACTGGAAGCCGACTCTGACTTGGTGGTAAATGGCTAGACAGATAATAGTAGATGATAAAACAGTGGATGTGTTTAAAACATTTTAGGAGGGTTAACATTTTATTAATTTTCTTTGTTGTACAGGGTTTCTACCTTTGGAACTCAATTTCCTGCATAGCTTTTATTAAACATAAATAAAACAATATAACTGTAATCAAAGTTACTTCTTTATTATACCATAAACAAGATAAATCATGTAGTGGCACACACAGATATCAGCAGTTACATAATAGTCCCCATAATAATATTCCCCATGCCATGCTATGTACCCCCCTCTTATAACAATTAAAGCATGGTGTGCTGTTATTTCTACCCCTATTCATTTAGACAGTGACAATTTTTAATTGTGAACCCATAATCTTGGAATTCACCCCTTTTGAAATCAACTTTTTTTGCTTCTAATCCAGTGGACACATTGTTTAGTCTACTCGCACAGATCTTATATTTAATAGAATCACAAAAGGTACTTGTAATTAATGTAGAATAATTTGATGCTTCTACAGAAAATAAGAGAAACTGTCCTTTTTCTAATATGCATAAAGTGGCACGTTCCCTGGACTGATTTGATTGCATTCGTAAGAGATTTGGCAAGCCCCTGATAGTCTCAAATGCAGAAGTTATCTTATGCATCTGTTCCTACTACTACTACTTTTACAGGTTTTTTCGAACATAGAAGTTTTATGGTGACCCCACAAAAAATAGTGCACTGGAGTCAGATCCACAGAACAAAAAGGCCAGGACTACAGGATTACCATCGCCAATCCAAACAAGGAAATGGTCATCCAGACATTGTTTCCAGCTGCTAGCAAACATTTCTGGAATGCTGCTGTGTTGGAAGACTATCTCCTCTTATATTTAGGCAAGGGCAACTCTTCAAGTGTCTTCTATAGCTGCTAGCATGATGCCCAAATAAACTATTGTCTGATCCTTAGGCAAAAATATTGGCCTAATCAGCCGAGTGCCTATTATCCCAGCCCAGACTTTGATTTGCCAAATTTTCTGGTTGCCAGATTTAGGTTTAATATGTGACCAGTATTGCTCATTTACTATGCTGTCTCTTGTGAATATAGCTTCATCTGACCATAAAATGTTCTGGGCAAACTTTGGGTTCCCTCTCACATAATAAATGACATAAAATTACTCTTGGGCATAATCAGATGTAATCAGTTACGAGCCAAATAGTAGGGTTTCGGAACTTTCTACTTGGCGCGTTTACGAAGCCTCCTGGTTTGTTTACGGTTTTTCGTGAGTAAAATTATATTGGGTTCATTTTCATCAGCTTTGTTAGGGTCTTGTTCGGCGGCTTCATCACCTTTTACTTGGGTGCGCACACGACCAGACCGTAAACGCGTAGATTCTGATAGTGGCGGGTGAAAGGAGCCCGTGGTCTTTAAGCGATGTAATATCGTTTCAAAAACTTTTTCTGGAGGTAGAGGACGGTTTGGGAATCTTTCTTGGTACAGTAATCGGCCTGCAGATATCACATCATTGCATTTAAAAACACACATACACATATCCAAGTAATGCGCGTTACTGTATAAAAAATAGTCCGACTCTGTGGACATTTTGACACGCAACGTGATTTATATGACTAACAATTTGGGAACTATTAATCTCAATAAGTAGCAAGCAAAACAAGAAACACTGATATACGTTTATTTCTCGGAAACAAACAACAAACAGAACCAAGTAAACAATTCCGTCGTTTGACGTTTATTTTATTTGACATTGACGCAGTGTTGCCAGTACCTGCGTAGACTTTCGGACGATTCCCTACCTAAAAAATGGGACGATTTTTGGACAAAAAGGACGGCTGGAGAAATATTAATTTGTTACGATTGAATGAGAAAAGTATCTCAAGACAACAGTCTTAGACCAGTTTGTGTTGCCAGTGATGACCTATGACACTGAGACGTGGTAGCTCACAATGGGCCTCATAAGAAGGCTCAAAGTCACCCAAAGGCCAATGGAGAGGACTATGCTTGGAGTTTCCCTACGTGATCGAATCAGAAATGAAGACTTAGCCCGAAGAATTGCCAAATTTAAGTGGCAGGGGGCAGGGCACATTGCTCGCAGAACAGATGGCCGATGGGGTCAGAAGGTTTTGGAGTGGCGACCGCGTACTGGAAGACGTAGCGTTGGAAGGCCTCCCACAACATGGACCGATAGATATTGTTACACCGATAGACCCTAACTCATTTGCGCATCGGTCACCATTAGGCAATACCTCCGCCAGTCTTTAATGTTTTGCAATCTAATACATCTTTTAGGAATGGAAATCTTTCGATTGCTGGTGTCAATTCTGGGAAATCGAAACATGTACTAGTGGCGGAGTCAACAATTGGTAGATAGAAGTCTCGGCGAAATCAAATCTAGTTATTATATTTGATTGATTGCTTCAACGTGCAAAACTGCATGTAGTGAAGGCGTAATCGGTCTGCGTCTGATTGTGCGGGAAGATTTAGTTGGCGTTGCATTTCATTCCATATTTCCTCTGCTGATATTCCAATGTATATTTTATCTATTGGCACGTAAAGCCTTGGATTATTATATTGTATTTTAAATTCATTGGTTCCCTTAACATGAGAGAGTTCTTTATAATTGGCAGCAAGAGTTTTTTTTATTAATTTCTCTGTTTCTGGCTTTAGTTTATGTAACAGTGGTATCTCTGATTGAAACATAATATTAAAATAGTTAAATAGCTCCAGAACGTACGACATAAATTCGAGATAAACTTTAGTTCAATTAAAGTTTAACGCAATTTTGTAATGTTTAAAACTGAGTTTTGTTATTTGCAATTTAAACGCATTTTTGTAAAAAAAAGTAAATGATTGTAGTTGGCTATTTGAAAAGGGATGTAAAACGGACGGAATATATGATCAGACATCGAAGAAACGTAACGATGTCGAAGCGTGGCGATTATGGCCAACCCCCCTATTCTTGGGGGTGATGTCCAGTGTACATCTTTCGGTTGAAATAATGATTATGTATTATGCAATAATCTGTACTGTATATGGTTTATAGGGATGGGTTAAGTATAGCTTAGTATATTTTTTGTGATAGAATTTTCAAATACAGTATGTACTCACCATATATGTATAATGATTGAATGCTATGATCATAATAAAAACTTACCAACTTGATGCTGAATGACGTAGTTAGGGTCTAAACTCAGCTTGTACCCTGGGAAGCTGTGCAGCATCAAGTAATAGCACTTCTGCCAGTCTGGACTAGGGTTGTTGGGGCTCACTTGTCTAGTGGCTGCTAGGCGCTGGCAGAACCCAGCTTTGCGGTGGAAACCTTTGGAAAATGGTTGGAATTGAATCTACCTGATAAAACTTAGGGGTTTCAAGAAATTTTGAAAAGTCGCCTGCCCTATACAAATAGATATAAAAAGACCCAACACATTGCTGCCATGTGAGCGTTCTGTACATCAAAGTAACATTATTCAAAAATTGTTGCTGGGATACGACATATACGTATATTTTCTGTGAAAACAGGGGTCGTATTTAAACTTAAGTTTGTCTTTTTACACAACTTTTTACGTTTTTTAACCTGAAACAACATATTTTTTTCTCAGACAAGACTTACCAATTTCCTTATAAAGTTCCGCCAACGTTTCAAATCGCTGAATCTTCTCTTGTTCACTCAGTGTCAGGTTAATAAATATGACATTTTGCAGGAAACTAGAAGCATGCAAACTGTTGGTCTGTTCCACAGCGATCCTGGCTGCTTTGAAGCAGGCTTCAGTCTCAATCACACCAGCGTTTTTATATTTACTATAATCCATTATAGCTTCACGGTATCTTTCAGCGATTTCTTCGCCATTCAGCAAATATTGATTAGTGATCTGGGAAGGCGGTTGACGAGGAATAGATGGGAGATCGGGAGCTAAGAATGACTTGTGGCTTTGGTACTCAATGTCGCTTGAAGAAGCAAGAGATTCGGAATCGGCATTATCTGTTTCGGATTGCCTGGAGGACGTTTCGACGCTGTCCGAAGAAGTTGGCGTCAGTTCACTGGGCGGGTTCACAGGACTAGAAGTTTTTGACGTTCGTAAAGGAGATGAAGTGAGTTTCAACCTTCTAAGGGAGTCTGAGTTTGGTTGGAATAAGGATAGCTGCTTCGCTTTGTTTGGCGAGTTCTCTTGGAGGCTCGCGTTTCTGTGCAGTGGGGTAGGGTTGCGAAGATTAGGGTAGAGGAGTATCGCTGATGCAGTGCAGAGGCCTGTAACATATGAATCAGTTAAGGAAATTAATCTTAGAAAGGGCAAAGCCGAATTAAAATGGGAATTCTGCCCCCATGGCTTTTTTGACTCATATTTAGGGGGTCGATTTGGTGTCGAATGAAAATAATTCACATCAAGTTTTAACTCTTTAACCAGTCAATTACCGTAATTTCAGACACAATTAAAAAACGATTGTGTCTATACCAAATGTGGTAGGTATCTCAGGGACTTAGAGGTTAACTCAAACGGTATTCGAGAATTTAAAAAAAAACAGTTTTTTAGAAATTATTTTTATTTTTATAGTAAAATTCTGAATTATTGAATGATGATTTTTTTATTTTTTTTTTGGTGGGTAACATATTTAAAAAAAAAGATTATAATTTTCTTTTCTCTGTTAAAAATCGGCTTTCCGTTCGATAATCATGATGGACTCCTAAGAATTAGGAATAAAATCATCATTGAATAATTCCGAATTTTAATCCATACTAATATTATACTTTATACTTATATTATACTTTTATACTTTTATACTAATATTATAAATGCAAAAGTAACTCTGTCTGTCTGTCTGTCTCGCTTTCCTGCTAAAACTACTGAACCGATTTAAATGAAATTTGGTACAGAGATAGTTTAGAGCCTGAGAAAGGACATAGGCTACTTTTTATCCCGGTAGTATATTCCCGCGGGATAATTTCCGACCTCCACGCGGGCGAAGCTGCTGGCAAAAGCTAGTATAAAATATTTTCTAAAAAACCGGATTTCTAAAATTCTCGAATACCGTTTGAGTTAAAGAGCTTAAAATGTATGTGAATTATTTTCATTCGACACCAAATCGACCCCCTAAGTATGACTCAAAAAAGCCATGGGGGCAGAGTTCCCATATTAATCCGGCTATGCCCTTTAAAGCTTTGACCTATAGCTTTAAATTTCTAAGATTAATTTCCTTCTAATTTAACATAACAATGTTGCCGACTCACCTTTGACGGGATTTGGCTTCATGAGAGAATCATAGTATTCAGAGGTTAAATATCTATTAATATCAGTCATTGATTCCATATCTCCAATTATTGGACCATATTTTCTGCTATTAGTCACTATATCCCGGCAGGCTTAGTAAGTTTCCTCAATAAGATTTAAAAACTTTTCTTACCTTCTTTAGCTGCAGCCAACCACAACCAGTCAGTCTTCAACAGTTCGGAGGAAGAGTTGTACAAGCTTAGACTGTCAGCGACTAAGCCGGCTTGCAGCGTCAGGTCTGCTAAGTTCTTCGTCACACGGCCCATGCAACGCTTTTTATTGTTGCGGGATTCCATGTCGAGGCCTATAGGAAACAATGGGAACGAAAACTGTGATACAATTGCTGTTGAATTGAAATGTTTGATAGAATTTTATCGCACTGAGTGTATGTCTGGGCTTAGGCGTTGATGTGACGAGTCTTAAATGCAAAGTTAGCGTCGAACTTGTGCAAAGTTTATGTAGTGGATACATCCCGTAAATGGTGGAAAAAATGTACCAATATTTTGCTTACCAACAAAATCCTTCTTCTCAAACGGTGCTAACAGCAGGGAAACCTTTTCTAATTTCTCCTTGGACCTTTCCAGACGCTTCGACTCCACAACCCAGAACAGTGAGTTAATAAGATCAGCCACATTCTGTTCTAAGTCAGGCACTGGGTCGTTCTCTCCATAGAACATGGCGTGGGTTTTGAAATTTGAAGGAGTGGTGAAGTGTTCCTCTTGAAGTGGGTATGAAGAGTTCGAGGATATGGATGGGGGGAAGCTGTCTAAAGACGATAGACTGTCTGCTTGTTCACTTGGTGCTCTGCAATAAAAAAAAAATGTTTCAAAATGAGACCTTTTAAATCACAGAAGTAATAGTTAGGTTGTGCTGCAAAGACAATATCAAAATTATATACAGAGCGATTAAAGGCTGTTTTAGAACGTGCCAAGAATACGCAAGTATCGCTTTTTTCTATATGTCCGCAATACCAATAGATGTGCGCCTCACCGCCCGCCATCGTTGCTTAGCTCGTAATACAACATGCCTAGTTAGGCATTGGATTATTGAATCCTAACACATTTAACTACTGAAATAAGCACTAAAATACACAATAATGGGTACTGCAGACAGGCGCGACGCGACGGATCGACGTGATTCTGGTAGAACAATTTTAACTAAGCTTCTAAAGAAATTGTTCAACTAAAGTCGCGCCACGCCTGCGTGAGCTTTAATGCTAAGTATTTTATCCGATATCAGTGATGGGAAAGTGTCTATTCGCAAGATTCGGGCGAGATTCACTTTTATAGAAAACAATTGGATTACCAATTTTAACAAAAGTTACAATTACGTTATGTTTAATTCCGCATACTTATTAATACCTCAAGAAACGGTTACTTACATATCACTCATCCCCTCCCGCAAAGGCCTTTCCTCCTCAAAGTAGCTATAGGTCTCTGGTTCCTGCTCCGGTTTCTTCATATTACTGACCGGACCAAACATGAAGGCCCGAGAGTCATACAAGGTGTTGGAGTATTTCACTTTCAGAGACTCGTGGACTCGGCATACTTCGTTCAGCTCCACTTGATTCGTGAACTTACTCAATGTTATGAGGCCTAGTAATCGTCTGTAAAGTTAAAAATGAACGAGTAGGTAAAACATGGGGCTTTACCCCGAAAGGAAAAGTGTCCTAATTTATTAAATAGGGAAGCAAACTTTTAGCTATTAATCGGATACAGATCATAGGGGCAATCTCCCTAATTTTGAGAACTTCACAGTCTAATCTCAGTTTTAATTTATCAAAAATACTTCGAGTTTCTATACAAATTTGACATTTGATTGTCGCCGAAATGAAATTGCGACTAGACTTTGAACTTTCTTAATTAAGAGAATTGGCTGTCTGGACTATGGGCTGCTAACAATTGTTTTCTTTGAGATGAGGCGCTACGCCTCGCAGTCGATTTCGCGAGTAGACCATCGGTTGGTCTACTTGTCGCAAAATCAACTGCATGCGGCTGTTGAGTTTTCAAACATGAAAAAGACAATTACATAGCATAATTACAACAGTTAATGCTTTGTTCATAATTAACTTAATAATGATGTTAGTTAAAACGAAACAAAGTAGCTAGCTTTCCTTCCGTCTTTGTGGTTAAAAAACGATTCACGTAATTTTGTACAAAGTAAAATGAACTCTATAGATCTTCATAATACTGTGTGAATGCAATAAATTAGTAAAAACACATACATATTTAAATTGTTCTTTACAGCTTAGGGATTTCGGAAGTGCCAAAAACAAGAGGTTTGATATAAATACACATAATCAGCCTATGATGTTCCCACTACTGGGACACAGGCCTCCTCTATGTGAGAGGGAGTGGACCATAACCCACCACGCGGGCCCAGTGGGGGTTGGTGGATGTCACACGTCTTCGAATTTTTTGTTCTAGAACATGCCGGTTTCCTTCACCAGTTTAAGAGCAGTGGTGATCAAATTAAATGCGTCACATAAATTCTATGCCTGGGTTCGAACTTTAGACCTACAACTCAATAAGTCTAGGCCGATACCACTGGGCCGCCACTGCTCTAGACATCGAACTTGCATCAGTAAAATCAAACTGAAAATTTCTGAAAGATATACCTGTATAAGATACATAAATACGTCTATATTTTAGACAAGCCTAAATGCAAAGCACATATTGTACCATCTGATGGTGGCATCTAAATAACACTATTTACATAATTAACTCAAACTTTTTATGGAGGCCTACATTGAGAAGTGGAAGTTTTTCAACTGAAATAATGATAGTGAACTCTAGCTTGCTTGTCTACCAAAATATTAGCCCCAATTGAATTCATAAGCAGTGTAAACTCATTAGCGAATTAAGACATTAATATTCTGCCAGGGTTGCGTGATTGTTCGAAAGAGATACCGTGACCCTGGCACATGGGCAACGGATGGAACACGGGTGGGTTTTAGTCAGTAAAAGTCTGACACGCCCTCCCGCTCCGCCCAGAGCGGGAGAAGTCATTTGATGATATCCCATCGTAAAAAAAAAAAAACCCAGAGCAGGAGAAGACATTTGATGATTTCCCATCCGAAAAAAAGGGGGGGTCGGTTAGTCAGAAAAATGAAGATAGTTGCCAATTCCAAAGCATATTAGGTCCCTATGAAGAATTACACGCAATACTCTTTTAAATTAAAATACTGTTACTAAAAATTGGTTACATCATTCATGATGAAATTATGCATATGAGAATGATGTAAAAAGATGTGCTCATTAAAAGTGTCCATAATAAAATAAAAACAATTCAGAAATTTAAATAGATAGAGTAGAAGCTAGTCATAACGTACTTGGGAAAAGGCTTTGCGGATGATTGCTGGCAGTTTGCTTTATTTTTTATTTTTCTTAGTATAGTAGTAATAGTAATGCCTTCAATTGGATAAAAAATATGCTTCTGTGTTTACTGCAAGTACTTTCTGATTTGAATAACATTATAGCAGTCTTAGATTTATAAAATTTTGGGTTTAATTATTTTTTGTATTAATAAACAAAGCTAAAACCCATTACCTGTGTGTTTGGAAGTCTCCCCAGTCATTGTTTTCCACTGGATAGTCTCGGACATATCTTACCCATATATCTCTTACTTGGCCAGTAGAGTCTATGGATGGGAGAAAGGTTGTATATTATTAAGCTATACATTATGGTCACATGAAAAATAATATGGCTTGTAATGGAAGAAACGGTGTGAGACAGATTGCTAAATTGCATGTTTGTAATATTTTGAAAGAAATGTCGTGAGTGACTGACACCAGTTTTTCTCTTAGAACTATGATTTATAAGTTTTTCACATAGTGGAGTTGTCTATATTTTCTAGTAGACGAGTTACTGGAGCTAGTTAGTCGTGCCGGTAACTTGGTGATAGTTTATCACAGTACATCAATAAGTAACCGCTTGTATTTCATGTAAAAACAACTTAAATTGCTTACCAGTAACTTTAATATTGTTGATCCTTTGTATCCTCTCCCAGAGCTTGTTAAAGTTCTTGAGCATGCCGCCGATGCCTTTGACGAGCACCAGCAGGCATGCATGGTGCTGGGCATGCTGCGAGTAGTCCGGGTGCGACATCACCGACTCTCCTGGCGCGTGAGATAGAATGTAGCTCACTGAAGAGCGCATTGATATCTCATTTGATTATCAATCGCGATATTTAAGTGGTTTCGCTTGAAATACACTATCCATAGCCGATAAATAAAATACTCAACGATTATTTTGCGTTTGTTATCAGTAAATATTTATTATTCTTAATTTTTTTATATTTGTTTACGTCGCGACTTTTCCCAAGATGGGGCGTTTTTGACAATTATTTGACATTGGCAGCTGTTAGCTAATGGCACTTGACAGTCCGTTTGTCAATTATTGTCATGCTTGTTTCGTCGTTTACAACGTTTTTAATCCCCTAGAGTCCGACCAACGAAAGAAGTCCAGCGGGAATAAATGGAACTTATTTTATTATACATTAAGTTAGAAAAATCCCTATAACAACACCCCTACTTCACACACCTTTCCCTATTTCAGGTTGTGCATTTTATTAACCAGTGCCTGTAATATGATATTGAGATAAATATATCAATAAAGTTAAACGTCTTCGTCTCCGTCGTCGTATGCATCTGGCGCCGCGGGACTTCTTTCGTTGGACGGACTCTAGACGAGAAACAGCAATACCTTGATAAGTTTTGACAGTGACGTTACGATATCAATTTCTGAACGATTGAGTATCATCAAGTTATCAACTAACCTCAAAGTTTTGATATCGCACTATTGTGAGACGCCGAAAATAAAAACCCACTTTGAAGCTACAATAATTTAGCACTTACTTTAGAATGGCTTCTAAAGAAGGTGGTGGTGATAAAGGAAAAGTAAGTACTTTGATGTATATATTGTATAGTGCACTGCTTAGTTGCACCTCTAATTGAAACACTCATAAAAGTATTGTTTTCAACTTATTTTGATGTTTCATTGCACTTTCCAGTCGTCCCAAGGTGCTGGAGACAATAAAGAAAAGAGGAGAAAAGAGTCTATCCTCGATCTTAGTAAATATTTAGAGAAGAGCATTCGCGTTAAATTCGCTGGCGGGCGAGAAGCGGCGGGAATCTTGAAAGGATACGATCCTCTATTGAATCTAGTATTGGACAACACTACAGAGTTTCTAAGAGGTAATCTTACTTTTTTTCGTAATCATTACACTGTTTCACTTTGCTGGTTGTGTAAGAGGAATCTTTAATCATATTACTGTTCCACAAGAGCTTGCGGTTGGAGTGTAGCCTTATGAGCGCTATGGAGCAAGGACTTAGAAAAATTTTCGCTTTTTTTTTCGGAAACTTTCCGATTTTTTTGCAGTATCGGGTTGACCTTGTGTGTAGCCACCATTTAGGGTCTGAGAAGCATGGCCCTACGACGCACCGTTTCCGAGTTATGGACCTTTCACTTTTTTTTATTTTATTATTTTATGTAAAACCATTTATATTTCCAAAATGGTAGCTCGGATGAGATTGTTTTCGGGAAAGAAATTGTTGCTCTACTCAAAAGCCTTAAACTTATTTTTTTCCCAAGATTTTGCTACTTTTTTATATGACTCATGGCTTTTGATTAGAGCAACAATTTCTTTCCCGAAAACAATCTCATCCGAGCTACCATTTTGGAAATATAAATAGTTTTACATAAAATATAAAACTAAAAGACCCATAACTCGGAAACGGTGCGTCGTAGGGCCATGCTTCTCAGACCCTAAATGGTTTTTATGGATAATCTTAATCATTTGCTGCAATAAAAACGGTCGAATTCTATTTAAAAAACAAATCTTCGAAAAATTGACTAAGTCCCAAAAAAAAATTTTTATTAATTTTTTTTTTGGTTTCTTTGCTGCTCTTAGTGCCCCTAAGCGTATACTCCAACTCCTACACTCTGCCCCTAAGACGACCCACTGACCGAGCTTGCAGTATGATGTTTTCAATTCAGAAGTGTCATGGCGGCATCAGGAATCCACATTACTGTTCAAATCAATACTTATTTTTTCCTATTCACTATAGGTAAAATAAATATTTGACTGACCTGTTAGTCAAGTGGTTACTGACCCTGACTGCTAAGACTGAGGTTGTGGGTTCGATTCCCATCTAGGACAAATGTTTGTGTGATGAGCACAATCATTTGTTCTGTGTCTGGGTGTAATTTATCTATATTATGTACTAGCTTTTGCCCGCGGCTTCGCCCGCGTGGATGTCGGAAATTAACGCAAGACGACGTACTACCGCGGTAAGAATGTGTTAATCCAGGTTATATAGGTAATCATATATACTCTGTGTGCCATTTTCGATCCAGATCCATTCAGCCATTTCTGCGGGATTTAGAAACAAACACCCAATCATACATCGACTGTGGCAACCTTCGATCAATAATAGTACATTTTTGATTGAAGGTGGCAACAAACACTATCGAAACTTCAAATCGCGTACTTTACAGGAGAGCAATTCAAAGTTGTAATTTGATGTTAAAGAATCAGTATTATAAACTTAGATAAAATTATGTTTGGAATAAATTGTAAATTTTATACAGTTTTTCTTTCCTTGACAACGATTTTCATATTTCATATACTTTTCTAAATATTTCACTTTCGATAATGTTTTACGCTTATAATAGTCAGAATTTCATCGAAACTGCCAAATTCGATAGTATTCTCACACATTAGATTATCGAATATGGTAGGTTTAATATTTTTAGTAACCAAAAATAACATCAAAATTGACAGTTCCGATAGTTAACAAACTGTACATACTACCAAAATGATACGAATATTATCGAAACTACCACTTTCGATAAATATGCAGATGTTTTTATCATCACAAGGATCGAAAATTATCGAAACTACCACTTTCAAGAACATCGACTAACCATTTTAACAAAATCTTAAGATTAATAAAAACAAAAACTAAACACGAAACGTTACTACTTACTAACCTAACGAAATAAAACTAACGCGACCTCACTCCGCCACATTGCGGCGAACACTAGCGGTTCTGGTAGATTCAGGACGCTCGCGCAACACGCTTGCACAGAACATCATTGTAAGTACCACTTCCACAGATGTTCGTTGCGCAACATATTCTGTATCGATTTTGTTCAATTAAAAACTTCTTTAATAATGACTTTTTAATTATTATTTTTGATGTATCTGATAGAGTTTTAAATTCTCTTTTCAATTATGTAAAAAAGCAAAAATCGATTTTTTGTAGTTTCGATAGTGTTTGTTGCGACAGTCGACATTCGAAGACATGTGACATCTACCAACCCGCACTGGGCCCACGTGGTGGATTATGGCCCACTCCCTCTCACCGACAGGAGGCCTGTGTCCCAGCCGTGGGAACATTTATAGCCTGCTGATGATGATGATGATGATGAATCCTGTACTACCCGACCGCTACCAACCGGGACGCGAATTTACAAAGGCTATACTATTTTAGTCACGAGTCAGACTCTAATCAGTGAGCTTTTGTTTCTGAATATTACTCGACAATACCTAGTCTATCTCAGTAAAAAAAATGACTCAAATAGACTAGCTTTTTGTTCTGATATTTTCAAAGAAAATGCACGGACAAAACCTAGTACCATTTCAGTCACGCGTGGACGAAATCCCATCCATGGTTAATACCCCGACTCAGACTACCCCGACTCGGATAGGTTAGGTTAGAAGGCTAAGGCGGGAGCGAAGCGGAGCGGAGCTCCCGCCTTAGCCTTCGTGGTTATTTTTTTTTAAACCACCCAGAAATAGGAGCCCCGCGAAGCGGGGCTCCGTCAACCTATCTTAGCGCAGGTGGCAATCAGTTACATACATATTAATTTTGAATACATATTAATCAAATAGATAAGCTTCAATTAACGGTTGATAGTTACATGGCAACTGTTATTTCTATTATGTATTTGATAAACAAAAATAAAACGAATTAACAAACGAGAAGTACTTTTATTAGGTAAAGAACACTACACACTTGTTGCGAGTATAAATTTAAAAATATCTCGCCAAAAGCTTAGCTATTCGAGTGATATGTATTATATAGAACTAGATTTTGTCCGTGCATTTTCTTTGAAAATATTAAAACAAAAAGCTAGTCTATTTGAGTCATTTTTTTTACTGAGATAGACTAGGTATTGTTGAGTAATATGCATACACAAAAGCTCATTCATTAGAGTCTGGCTCGTGACTAAAATAGTATAGCCTTTGTAAATACGCAACCGGGACGGCCGGACGCGGGACAGCCCGCTAGCCGCTCTGCGGCAATTTTATTATAATCTCTGATATCATCTAAAATATTCATTTTAATGATATGCTGTAAAGGACAATTTTGATCTATATGAAATGCACAACGTATCTAATGTATTTAATCGGATAAGGATTAATGCTGGATTGCTAACAATCGCTTCGTAAATAACTTCGATCAATAATAGCACTAGATAAAGGATCAGGAACAAAAATAAGGCGCTCAAGTGGCCACGTTTGCACACACTTACACATTTATATTTCTTACTACGAAATGTAGAAAAACGTTTCATAATAATAACAAGTTCAATTTATTATAATCCTTAACACTCAAACATAAAGCATAATTACGATTGCAAAATATTCATATTTAAGTCCTTTTGTCATCGGAGAAAGGTAAAGAGCAATAAATTTAAAATGTCCCTTAAAAATCAAAAGTCATTTTGATATAAGTACAAAATTATTTATTCTAAACTGAAACTTAAAGTCTAAGCAATATGGTTAAAAACAGTGTGCTGACAATTTCGTGCTTACTCTATTTTGGAACTAGACGTAGTTCTTGGTATTACATTTCAATGCTCAGAACACAGTACGTATGGAAAGACGTAGAGTTGCAGAATATAATTTTTTAGGTGAAAAGGTACGTTTTGATGGTGGCAAACATTTTTAATCGATTTAAAAAAGTAGTAGGACTAAAATAGTATAATAGTTATTTTATTTAATTAAGTGCGGGTTAAATCAATGTGATCCACCCGTATAAAAAATGGGTGCGTCTACTTTTATGTACCAGTATTTAGAAGTTAAATTTGTATTAAATCAAATTATTTTTTCATTTAAATTAAAGTTCAAATATGATTTTTTATAAGGTTTGTATATTTCTTCTCCTCTTTCTTTCGCTACAATAGATACCCATTCTGCACAGCGAAATGGCTCGCTTGGAAATCTACAAACAAAAATAAAATATAAAATTACAATACTACTTCAGGCATTCTCTGTTCCAGAACAGACAATGTTTGTTACAATAGTTGGTGCGTTGTCGCAAACATTGGTCAAACAATCATAATATGTATTTGCTAAATGATTTATATTTACTATTTGATTGTTTTTATTTTATGAAAAACACTTAAGGGTCAGCAGTAGGAAATCGTGTTATGGGATTTCGATAAGTTTATATAGTAAACTTAAAGTAATTGCCACGAAAAAATACATCTGGCTAGCTCAAGAGTTTTACTAGACGATGAAAAAATTGGGTTGGGCATAAACCTTGCAGATGATTGTTAAAAAAATATTGAATTTCACTAAAAACGTGTAAAAAGCACTGCCGTATTTTGATAACTTAAGGCTTAAAACAAGAAGGCACCTATTGAATTTATACATAAATAAAAACAATAAAGAACAGAAAACCCGATGCATTTTTTAATTTTCCATAATGTTACTTCTGATTTGCGTAAAAAATTCGCAAACTTTCTCAATTTTGACGCTCGAAATCTCCATACAATTTACTATGGCGACGCGGTTTACCATTTATATAGCAGTGTTCGAACCGCGGAGCTCAGTCGACCGCGCGTCTTCAAGGTGGGTGCACGTCGCTCTTTTTTTTTTTTTTTTTTTTTTTCAGGATGGGAAATCATCAAATGACTTCTCCCGCTCTGGGCGGAGCGGGAGGGCGTGTCAGACTTTTACTGACTAAAACCCACCCGTGTTCCATCAGTTGCCCATGTGCCAGGGTCACGGTATCTCTTTCGAACAATCACGCGACCCCGGCAGGCATCGGTCCTAGTAGACCCCTACACTGCTGCTGACATCTCTTTGAGGCGCACGTGGAACACTGCGCGCCGTCGACCCGAGCCTGGTCCTTACCGGGCGGCGAGCTACCCATTGCTCGCCACCCGCAAGCTCGCGCCTACGGTGGCCGGGAGTCCGCAATCGACTCCCGACGCCCGGGGCGTCTCCTCCTGCGGCGGGCGCAGAGACTGCCACTCCCTCACGCGCCCCGCCTCCTCCTTCGCGAGCATTACTGCTTCGCAGAAGGAGGTGACGGCTTCCCATTCCCTCTCGCTTCGTACCATGGCTCGCACCAGGGCGGGACGCGAGAGGTCGCCGCCGCCGATCGCCTCCACGAGGACACGGCGGTGCTCCGCCCAGGCAGGGCACACCTCCACCGTATGCTCCACCGTGTCCTCCAGACGATCCTCGCAATGGAAACACCCGGACGTATCCTCCCGCTTTATCCTGAACAGGAACCCACCGAAGCACCCATGCCCGGTGAGAACCTGCGTCAGGCGGAAGGTGAGGACGCCGTGATGCCTCACTATCCACTCCTCAAAGAGGGGACTTACCGCCGCAATTGTGGCGTGCCCAGCACTGGGTTGCGACAATCGTACCCGCCATGTCGCCATGAGATCACACCGGAGCTCTGTCCGCCGTGCCGCGATTTGTCGCGGCAGCGGAGTTTCGCCCCGGCGTTTCGCCTCCTCGCGCCACTCCCACATGTGCGCGAGGACCTTTGCCTCCAGATCCCACGGCGGCACTCCGGCAACGAGGCTCGCCGCCTCGCACGAGACCGTGCGGTATCCCCGGATTAACCGGATGGCCATGACCCTCTGGGCCGCAAACAACCGGCGCGCTGGGCGCAGCCTCAGTGAGGGCGCCCACACCGGTGCCCCGTAGAGGGCCATGGACCGCACGATCCCCGTGTAGAGCCTCCGGCAGGAGGCGTTTGGACCCCCCAGATTGGGCAGGAGCCGCTTTAATGCAGCCCCAGCCCGCTCCAGTCTGGGAGCCAAACGTCGGAAATGCTCAACGAAGTTCCACCGGCTGTCGAGGACAAGTCCCAGGTACTTCATCGTCGACTCGACGCCGATGTGAACCCCTCCTACCGTAAGTTGGGGACCCGCAGGTGGCGCGTTCCGAGGACCATGAAAACCCATGGCCTCGGACTTGTGCAATGCCACCTCGAGGCCCAATTGCCGGATCCTATCGACGATTGTCGCAACCCCGCGTGTCATCAGTTCGGCCGCCGCCTCCTACGACCTCCCCTGCGCAAGGACCAGCGTGTCGTCAGCGTAGCAAACTACGCTGACGCCGCTAGGGAGGTCGGCGCGCAGCACCCAGTCGTAACCGATGTCCCACAGATGCGGCCCCAGGACCGATCCCTGTGGGACACCGCACGACATCTCTCGCCGGTTCCAGTCTCCCTGGTGACCGGGGTAGATGACGGCTCTATCCGTCAAGTAAGCCTCGAGCACGCGACAGAGGTAGGTCGGCATCCGGTGATACCGGAGTGCCTCCCTAATGCAACTCCAGGGCAGGGTGTTAAAGGCGTTGGCGATGTCTAGAGACACCACCAAGACGACCCCACCCCGGGCCACTGCATCCCCCGTCGTGAGGGCTCGCACGCGCATGATGGCGTCCACCGTAGAGCGCCCCTTGCGGAAACCGAACTGGCTGTCCGCCAAATCCGGCCCCTCTCGCACCAGCCACCCAACGAGGCGGTCTGCAATTACTCTTTCAAAGAGCTTGCCCACCTCGTCGAGCAGCACGATGGGCCGGTAAGCGGACGGAGAGTCCGCTGGGCGCCCAGGCTTCTTAATGAGGACCAGTTTCCCCGTCTTCCAACGAAGTGGGAACTGGCCCCTCTCCAAACATGCGCTTAGGAGCCCCCTGAGTCGAGGCCCGAGAGCCTCTAAGGCCAGGACCCAGGCTTTGCCAGGCAAGCCGTCGGGTCCTGGGGCGGTATTTTTGGCATTTAGCCGACGTACCGCCACTCTCAACTCTACCCCGGTCACCTCTGGAGCGTTGTCGTCGTCCTCGGTGGTGTGGTCCGCAGCGTCGGGCACCACAGGAGGCGGAGCCATGGGTGGGGGACTATGTTCCCCTCGCGAAGGGAACAGAGCGCTCACCACGCCCTCCACGAGTTGGGGCCGGAGACTCTGAGTCAGCGGAGGAGCCCATGGGCGGAGTTTCTCCCGGACGGCCTTGTAGGGCCGTCCCCATGGGTCCCTGTTCAGAGTCTCCAGCGACTCCTTGCGGGCCAGTCCTCTGGCCCGCAGGATCTCCTCTTGGAGGGCGGTCTTCGCCGCTCTGTACCCCTCATATAGCTCCGCCTGAATGGCTTCCGTATCCGGAGGGCGGATACGGAGCCTGCGGTGCCTGGTGTACCGGCGTCGCGCCGCAACGCACGCTTCGCGCAGCGCTGTCAGCTGCGGCGACCACCAGTACACCTGGCGCCAAGCCCGTCCTGGCTGGACTCGGGGCATAGCCACGTCACAAATCTCGGACATGGCCTCCCGGAACCACTCGGCCTCGTCGTTGATGTCAGCAGGCCTGTCCGGTGGTGACACCCAGGCCTGCACGATCGAGGCTTCCAGGAGAAGCTCCCGGTCCAGCTTCTTAAGCGCCCACCGCGGACCACACGGGGCCTGTCGGACCGGCGCGGTCGAGGTCTGGGCGGAGACGTCAAACCGGATATACCGGTGGTCGGAATACGTCTCCACCCCCTCCATTACACGCCAGTCAATGACCTGCGGCGACAGAGCGGGACTAGCGAACGAAATGTCTACCACTGAATCGCCCCGCATCCGTACGCACGTAGGGACAGAACCCCGGTTAAGGACGACTAGGCCTGTCTCTAGAGCCCAGTCCTCCACCATCCTGCCCCGTGTGTCCGTATACCGGGAACCCCAAGCCAAATTCTTGGCGTTGAAGTCCCCGAGCACGAGCACGGGGAGGGGACGGAACCCGACGACGACAACTTTCAACTCCGCAAGGGAGTTGTGGAACTCGGCGAGAGTTCGGCTCGGGGAGAAGTATACTCCTACCACGACAATCTCCCCGAACCGTGCTGCTACGCAACCCCGTCCCCTCTTAACGGCCTCGAGGGTCGGGGTTCCGGCGGCGGCCGACGAAATGAGGGTCACTGAGCCGCTCAGGTCCTCCACCCAGTCATCCCTGGGCGGGACAAAGTACGGCTCAGCGACCACGGCGATGTTAATCGACCACTGCGCCATGCTCTGGAGCAAAAGATCCTGAGCGGAGGCGCAGTGGTTGATATTCGCCTGGAGGAGGCGTAATGGAGCAGCCATTACTGACAGTCCATATCAGCCCCCTCCCGAGCCCCCTGTGAGGGCCCTGCCGTGGCGGTGCTGGCCACGACAGCAGTGGTCGAGGCGGCAGCGGTGACGGCGGTGGCGGAGGGTTTACCCTTGGCCTTGGCGGCTGCAGCGCAGGCGCCAAGGCCAAGTGTTCGGCCAAGTGTTCGGCCGGCTTGCCAGCCGCCGCACATGCATAGCAGTGCGGCGTGGCATTGCACGAGCCAGCCTTGTGACCGGGCTGACCGCAGCGGAAGCAGTGACCGCTGCGGTCCACCTCTGAGGTGCAACTCACGAACACGTGGTTGCCCATCTGGCATCTGAAGCACCTCAGAGGCCTGGGCTCCAACAGTTTCACCTGCGCTGAGACCCAGCCCACCAGAAGCCTTCGGCCCTCCGAGGTGATTTTTTGGGCCGCCGACACGGGGCAGCTCACCGTAACGGTTCACAACCCCGCATTATCAGGGCGGATGGTGCCTGCCCTAACTTGCTCGGCAGGACAACCCCCCGCCCTAGTGATGGCAGCCACCACCTCCGCCTCCGTCACGCAATCGTCCAGGCCCAGGATGCGCATGTCAGCGCACTTGATGGGCCTGGACACCCGGGCTTCCTCCGCGTCTAACGACGCCCTGAGCCTTTCGGCCAGAGCGTCAGCGGTTGGACCACTAGCCGCACCGGGGACCTCTAGCATCCGGGCCCCAGTCAAAGTGACTTTAACCCGGAGCCCGTCGGAAATACCCAGCTCCGTCAGGTCCACCGCCGCCTTTGCCTTGGAGAGCACGTCGCGGTAGGACACGCCCTTTTTTACCGCTTCCGGCTGTAGTGTAATCACTACAGCTGCGGACTTTGGGGCGCGGAGCCTAGCCGCGACGCTGCTCTTTTTGCGCCGCTGCTGCCTTTTTTTGTTTCTGGCCGCCCTTGCAGCCTTGCTTGCCTTCTTCTTCTCCCCAACCACTTGCCATTCGGCGTTGGCAGGGGGAGATTTAGAAGGCGGGGGCGGCATTGGCGGTCCTCTCGCCACCTGCGCTGGGGGGGCCCTCGCAGGTGCCTGCTTGGGCCGGCTTTTGGTCTGCCCCGGCCCTTTGGCTGGGGCAGACGCGGCGGCGGCGTACGCCACCGCCTTTGGCTGGCCCGAGGCTGCCTTCGGCCGGGCCGAG
Organism: Aporophyla lueneburgensis; assembly: GCA_932294355.1. Taxonomy (NCBI): domain Eukaryota; kingdom Metazoa; phylum Arthropoda; class Insecta; order Lepidoptera; family Noctuidae; genus Aporophyla; species Aporophyla lueneburgensis. Next base: position 18,594,258 of record OW028754.1, read on the forward strand.
GCTCCCTTCGGCTGGCCCGAGGCCGCCTTCGGCTGACCCGAAGCCGTCCCAGGCTGGCCCGGAACCGGCCGGCTTGCCGCCAGCGGGGGGCGCAGGACCACGGCCTCCAGAGCAGAAAACCTGCTCTGGAAGACAGCGAGCTCTTTCCGCACCAGGGTCATCACTTGGTTCTCGATGGGCAGGAGCCCGCCCTGCCCATGCCGCGCTTCCACCTGCGATGCCTCCTGGGGGGTGGCACCTCGGAGACCGGCCAGGTCCGCTCGGAGCTCCTCATTCTCCTTTCGGAGGAGCTCCATGGCGGCAGTAACGCGGGCGACCTCCGCCCGCAGTTCTGCCACCCCATCCACCACCGGAGGCCCAGAGCGAAAGGCCTTGGCTGCCGCCACGATGGCTTTCGTGGCAGCAGATATGGCCTTGTCTTTCGACCTCTGGAGCCTCTTTAAGGTCGCCGCCTTGATGGATGTGGCCACGACCTCAGCGAACCTGCCCATCTCCTCGGAGTAGGCGGCAGCGTCCGACTCACCACCGGAGGACTCTGAGGGGGCCCTACTACTGGTCCCTCCCGAGGGATGCCCCTCCGTGGCGAGCCTCTCCCCTCCTTGGGTGAGCTCGGCTGGGCCTGCTCGGCTCGGCGCGCCGGCCTCCTTGGTCGGGAGTCCTCGGCCGGCGCCCCCTTCATGGAGCCCACCGCGCCTCGATATTTTCCGACGGGCCGAGCTCAGCCCGCCGTCGGAGGAGGACTCCTGTCCTGCCCCTGATTTAGGGCGCTTCTGGGAGACCTTACGGTTCCCACCAGCAGCGCCCGCCACTCCTCGCTCCGAGCTCGCATGCGAGCCCTTCGCGCTCGACGCGGCGTCGGACTCCGACCCCGCATCGCTCCCTTCCACTTGTTTGGGTTTTGGTTTTTTTAAATAATTTTCCATAGTTGTTCCCACGAGTAAAAACAATTTTATATAAGAAATCCAGTGGTTCGCACTAGTGACTAATTCAGCTACCCATTAGTCAAGCTGTCAACCTCCCTCACGGTGCGCCGCCGCTTGGAAGTTTGGGGTGATTTTTTATAGAGGTTTTCTACCTCGCGGCCCGGGCGATTAAGCCAAGACCCTCGACCCCCGTCAAAAGTCAGAGACATGACCGTGACGATCTTCGGGGCTACGAGACTAACGGTGGCAGAAGGAGTACTTTCCTTCTTGCCTGCCCGGCGGCAGGTTAGTGCACACCGAGCCCGCTCTAACTCCACCGCTGTGCGCCTCTGCTAAGATCAGAGGGACACACGGTGGAGCGTTCCTCCGACAGGACATTCGCATACGGGCAAAACTCCCCTTAGGCACAAAGTACCCAATGGGGAGTATTTGCCCGCACCCCAGGGTGCACCGTCCCGGAGATTGGCCTTCCCCCCGGGAACTCCAACCCCCAGGCACACGAGGAGGTTTCCTGTCCAAGCACCCCTGCACGTCGCTCTTACACTAGCTTCCCACGGTCCGTGATATCGCGGACGGACGCGGACCATCACGCACGACGCATCGTGGGAAGGGTCTCGTCTGTGGTAGCACAGCACGTCTGTGGCGGTGCGCCGCGCCGGTATCCGTCGCGAGGCGGTAACTTCAAAGGTGCGTTGTGTCGCGATCCGAGCGCGTACGACGCGGTCCAACAGACGTCCTGTGCTACCGCGGACGAGACCCTTCCCACGGTGTGTTGTGCGAGATGTTCCGCGTCCGTCCGCGATATCACGCACCGTGGGAAGCCAGCTTGTCTGTGTGCGTTGCCGTCCGTGGTCGTCGGCTGTACGTGATGATCCGCAGAATCACGCACCGTGGGAACCCAGCTTTAGTAAAAAAATACGCGGCAAATAATGGCCTGTGCGTATACGAGATCCCCCGCACAGTGGTCGGAGTCAGAACAATTTGTACAAGTACTAAAATTTTAGATTTTTGAGCTCGATTCTTTCTGCACATATTTTGTATATTGTGACAATTCCTTATTTGTTTGTTATTATTTTTACGTCTTTCCGGTTCATAATTATAATCTTATTTTCAAGTACTTGGTGTGATATAATTTGCTCTAACTACATAATTGTTCTCTTTAACTACACAACATAGCCCTGTCGTCTTGACGAGTACTATAGAACTAGAATAATGTCCAGGGTCTGATGATGAAGCCAACCGGTGACCATAGGAACTCTTTAAGTATACAACATAACCTAGTCGTGTTTGGGCTCTTTAGATTTGTCTTGACAAGTACTACAGATCTAGATGGTGTCCAGGTCTGATGATGAAGTCGGAAGGTGGCCATTGAAACTCTTTGGTCAGTGGATATGAAACGGGCACTATGAAACTTTGGGATCCAGTGGGATGTGGGAGTAGTAGGGTGGGGGAATACCATGGGACACCTCAAGAACATTGACCTTGACCTTGGGGTCGTTGACTTTAAGGTCAAACTCAAAATTCCGAAATTCAAGATCCGTGGTTCTCCCAAGGTCACTGACCTTGACCTCATGATCGTTGACCTTGAAGTCAATGTCAAAATTTCGAAAGTTAAGACCCGCGATTTCCCAAGGTCACTGACCTTGACTTCATGGTCATTGACCTTGAGGTCAAGATCAAAATTCCGAAAGTCAAGTTTCACTATTTTCACAAGATCACTGACCTCGACCTCATGGTCATTGACCTTGAGGCCAAAGTCAAAATTCCGAAAGTAAATTTTCGCGATTCTCAAGAGCAAACACAGGTCAAAATTCATGGAAAGTGACCTTAAGGTCAAAGTACCTTAGGATCAATATAAATAACCACGAAGGGCATGTTAAGGTCTTCCAGACCCCGCCATCCCCTTCGTCGATTATTTTAAGTATACAACATAAACTCGTGGTGTTTGGGCTAGTGTTGCAAAAGACTCGAGTTCTCGAGTCGTAATTTTAAAGACTCGACTCAGTTATGCAAGACTCAGTGTGCTCAAAAGGCTCGGAGTGAGTCTAGCCGAGCCAGAGTCATAATCGAGTCTTAAAAAAGGACTGGAGTTTCGAAAAGGACTCGAGTCTTAATAACGACTCGAGTCTTAAAATGAACTCGAGTCTTGTAGCTCATCATTCGAAAAAACTCGAATAACTTGTCAGATTTTTTTGTACGCAAAGTTTCATCATAACCACTCATTTGAGTTTATTGCCTTCTTTCTAGTCTTTTCGAATGATGTGGTACAAGTTTCATGTTCGTGCTCCGAGTTTTTCTTTAAGACTCTGGTTCATTTTAAGACTCGAGTCCTTTTTAAGACTCGAGCCCTTTTTAAGACTCAAGTGCTTATCTGACTCCAAGCCTTTTGAGCACATTGAGTCTTGCATAATTGAGTCGAGTCTTTAAAATTAAGACTCGATGACTCGAGTCCTTTGCAACTCTAGTTTGGGCTCGTTAGATTATAGTCTCAAGCAACAAAAAGAGGCACGTGCACTCTGAAAAAAAATCATGATGTAGACGTATTAATTGACTTTATCATTGAAAATCATAGTATAACAGCTGATTGATGTCTACATACAAAACTACAATAAACCACTACATCTCCCATCCTTCCTTACTAAGTATAAATGCAATAAAAAAACAACATATTATCCACTTCTATTTTTTATATTATCTTCAAGGTTCCTGCCGCTCGAACCACTATGTAAACATCTATGTGTGCGTGAGCGAGGCGCGCGCGCCTACCGCTGTGTGAGTAGCGCTTCAATACCTAATTTTCTCTCGCGCTTGCAGTGTATCCGACCCTTAAAGATTTAAACTTATGGAAAAAAAGATATTCCTTCCAAAAACTTGGTGCTAGTGGTTATTTACACAATTTTTTGAACGCGTGCTGCGGCATTTAGGAGGTCTTATCGTTGGCTATCATTGGACCAAACTAATTTCAAATAAAAGCACAAAAATATTTGTGCTCTTATTTTTCGGGCCGTTTTTGAAGCGCTCATCGGGAATCTAGTACATTTTTGATCGAAGGTAAATAAGCCATTATTTCTCGTAAAAAGTCGAGGATAAAAAATGGTTATTGTGGGTTAACCCTAAGAGATAGACATATACCATCGCGGACTTTTTTGTAGACCTTTTAAAGGTGTACAATACTGTAGTACATTATTTTGATCTATTTCGTGGGGTTCAGCCAGCGTTCGCAATGTAAGCGCGAAAAAATGAGTTCATTTATGACATCAGATTAGAAACCTCTAAAATTATCAGCGTTTCTTTACTATATTATGCATGTTATATACATATAAACCTTCCTGTTGAATCATTCTATCTATTAAAAAAACCCGCATCAAAATCCGTTGCGTAGTTTTAAAGATATAAGCATACATAGGGACAGACAGACAGCGAAGTGACTTTATTTTATAATATGTAATGATGTATTTAGAAATATATATAAGTACATTTATCAGTTGTCTGGTTACCATAGTACAGGCTCTGCCTAGTTTGGGATCAGATAACAATGTGTTGGTTGTCCCAAGATATTATCGATTCGAAGAGTTAAGTTACTGCAACACTATGGTGAATTGTTGATTTATCCTGTCCATTGATGGATGTGGGACCACTCTTGATCAAACCATTTTTTTTTTCTCACTTAGCCTTCTCATCATTACCAGTTGACTTTGTGACCCATCACTATTTTTAAACATACCAACACATCTTGTTTCCCTGAAGACTTTGGCAGAGGCGTAGCTACAAAATGTGTGTGTACTAACACACACATTTTGTAAGTTATGCTAAGTCCTAGCAATATATGTAATATGCAATATATGTATGTATGTAATAGGGTGTGAGCCTGTTGCCACCAACCAGACACAAATTCAGACTCCTGCCAGGGTCATTGATTTTTTCGCAAGAGTTACTGTGGCCCTGTGTAGTCAGTAAAATTATGACATGCCCTCCCACTCATCCCAGAGTGAGAGAAGTCATTTGATGATGTCCCACCCCAAAAAAAAGGCTGCTACCAAGGAATCCTAAATACAAAACCTAAGAACACTATCCAGTCCAACAAGCCCAGAACCAACAAGTCTTATTTTTAGTTACTTATCAAACACTTCTTTTTATCACATACAACCTTAATAAACTATTATTTTCTATCTTTTCAGATCCTGATGACCCATACAAACTATTAGATGATACCAGAGCACTAGGACTTGTAGTTTGCCGAGGTACCTCTGTTGTTCTAATATGTCCTATGGATGGTATGGAAGCCATTCCTAACCCTTTCGTTACGCAGGAAGGATAATGATTTTATTTAAATTAATTGTCTGTCTATATTTAAGGTATAATAATTATAAACTAAGTAAATAATATAAAACATGCATTTCTATTTATTTCCAAATATCAGACACAGAAGCTCATTTATTATTCTACTTAATAAATTATTGCACACATAAACTTAAATATGTCCAAAATTAATATAAAAATACCCACTGTAACAGACAGTGGGTAAACATTTATGTGTTCAACTTACGCATCGCTTTGAGAAACACTAGATTAATATCACCCTTAAAATGATGAAAACTTAATAAAAGAAAACAAGTCACATTAACTTAAAACTCAGGTCCCCTCTCAAAATATTCTAGATTAGCTGGTAACTGGTACATTGTGAATACATTATGATACTACAAAATGATTAATCAAATCCAAACTCGTTTCTAATCCAGGGATAACTCTTGGGGCATTCAGTGCATGTGATCATGTACTTATCATGTTCTAACACTTTTGAAGACAGTTTACATGTGTTAGGCTTGACACACGCTACCTCTGCTTCCTCAAAATGACGCTCTTTACATTGCCATGGCTGGAACTTCTTCAACTGAAGAACTGGGGTAGGCCTCTTGATCCAATCAATCAGTTCTTTATATGTTACAAAGTAGACATCTGGCACTTTCAATAGTTCACTGATGAATTTCTGTGGAAAACGTAAAAACATTGTCAAGATTTAAGTATTTTATATAGTCGGAATAGAGATGGTATGTACCATTGATTCTGAACTTATTGAAAAAGACAATTAAACTTCTTTGTTACCTTGAAAGCCAGCAAATATTCATTATTCTTGAACCACGTCGAGCTTATATGAATGCCATACGGAGCTCTGTTCTTCAGATAATGCCTCTTGAAGTTGTTCACTAGAATGTTGTAGACGTCTTCAGCGGTGAGGTTCGAAGGACAGTACTCTAGGGTGGCACATGTGTGGTCGCCATTCGAAAGAGGATTTATCACCATCTCCCAAATCCCTGCGTAGCTTCGCGTTGGGCAGTATTGGTTATTGCCTGGAAACAAAAAGTAGAGTATATGGTTAGTAGAATATTCCCGTTCTGCACACGTCATTGATTGGTTTTTCATTGATTGGATTTTTAGAAGTTTATACAACATGCGTTGGTAGGTTATTGGCAATGCTTTAAGACCTCCGGCCACGTAAAGAACGGTGGCAACATTGGGGCTACGCCGTCGCTCCAACAGACAGGCTCAAAGAGGTGGCACGTAGGTATATTATATGTGCGCCCTAATGGTAGAATGTTTGGTCGTAGTATCGGCCGCATTTAGTGATGCTGCTAGGTATGGCGGGCTGATACCAGTCGGAGAGTTTATGGAGGAAAACTCAAGAATAATTATAACTTAAAAAAACAGCGATCGAATCAAGCTCGAAAATGTTTGCACCCTCTCGAATGGCATATATTGCTTTATGATAATTGAAATATAAACAGTTTTTGTCGAAGCACGCTAATATTATAGTTAAGAATTGTGAAAATGAATAATGCTACAGCGAGCTAAGCGAGCTCGAAAATTATAGTATTCACATAGAAATCAGGCCAAGCTTCGGTTCTGCAAAGTGCACCCCCCTACAGGTTGCGCTGTTGTCACTTCCTAGCTATGACGTTGCTTGGAGGAACAGCAGTGAGTATGAATCGGTAGGCTTCGGATCACCCTCCGTCCTTTCCAGTTGAAGGGTAAGCATATCCGTGACAATTTATCCACGAAAGTTATTGTTATTGGCAACGCCTTATGTCTTAATTGATCTTCGAAAAAATATTTATTTAAGTACATATTTATGTAGGTAAACATAATTTAAAAAGCTTTCAGTTATAAAAGAATAATATGTACAAGTAAAATAGGCCAGAAGTTGAATTGAGGTCCGTATTGTTCTATAGAAAATTCTATTGTCGTTTTCTGTTCGTCGCATGCGCAACAACACGCTAAACTTTTTCTTGATTATATCAATTATATTGACCTAGTACGTATAGCGAAATGTGCGTGAAGATATTATCATTTGAATTGTAACGAGTGTTTTCCTGGCCTATTATTATTGCCGTCGTCGTTTTGTTTAAAACGAGGAAAGGTGCGGTCATTAGTTGGTACATGATAGCACGAACACCCCCCACCCAAGTCTATTATGGCGAGTTTCTAAAATAGGTACCTACCCACTAGGTGCGACTGCCACTTGAACGCTAACGCAAATCTGGTTAATCTTTACATAAAGGTCTTCCTTGAATATAATTTTATAGATAGTATAAGTAATGTCCAAGTTACTGCAATGAAATAGAATTTTGTTTCCGCAAGAAGATGGAGTGGACACTGTTGTGTAGGGCATCGTTTAAACATAGGAAGTTGTAATTATTGGACAGCTGTAAGTGGTGGAAGTATCCTAATACTGCATGAAAACAATGGTGCCGATTCTGTTGTCACAAAATTCTCTAAACTAAACTAAAAATCACTAAAATTTGGTTTAATCCTGTCAAACGACGATTTCCTATTCTGAAATAGACTAAAGTGACACAATTTAACTATATTTTAGTTTGACAGCACTAAGATTGCACTGAGTTATTAGTTTAGTGAAAATGTCAATTTTGCTATTCTGAATTTGCCGGTTTTCACCAAAAATTTTGACTATAATAATTTATTTTAACTAAATCTGACTATTTTTAATCGCGATTAAAAAGGTGTGGAATAAAACTAGTGGTCATTAGACATGAGACATACCTGCCAATCTCCATACCCGGCCTTCAAGGTATGGGTATCGCCAAATACCTGGACCAAAAACCGGGTTTCAAAATACCTGTAAGTATTTGGGTGTGTTATGATTTCGTTAAGTAAACGTATGCGATAGGTATGGCATACCTCCAATATTATGTAGGTACGACGTTTCAAGTAAGAGATATGAAGATGGTTATTAGTGAGTACTAAATATTATATGCAAAATAACATTAATTTTATTTAAACTGACTAACTAGAGTAGCTGCGTAGTTAAAAATCACTTTATTACACACAATATATTTTTAAGGAACTCTTTGATATGATAAAAATGAAATTCGTAATATTTTTTATGCAATAACATTATTACGCAATTATATTCCTTAAGAACGTAGACATATGTATTTTTTTACACGTGAATTAGATCGTCCGAACGTTCCTAAAGCACGAATGACGCTTCGGGTTAGTCCGTAAGCAGTCGGGTAGCTTCGGGAGGTTTCGGCGGACCGATGCTGCACGAACTGGCTGATACCTTGTGGTAGCGGCCCGTTTCATACTAGCCCATACGCATGACGTCATACCTTCAAGGTATTTACCCAGTATTCCGGTCTGTACCCGGGCTGCGTACTGGGAAGCACATACTTGGTATATATACCTGTACCAGTATATACGACTCACCTCTAGTGGTCATGAACTAAAATTTGCATATATCTTGAAAATGGCGTGTCCTATCGCAAAAATAATGAAATTTTCGGCCCCCTTAGTGTACCCCGGCACATTTAAATCTCAACACGTGGGTAATATTTTTTTTATATTTTTCAAACAAAAGTGAAAAATTCCATATAAAACACGTTGAGGCTGCCCCCCGAGCACGCGCCTTCGTCTCTCAAAAAATTCATTCTACGCAATGCACACACAAGTCCAACGTTGCGAAACGAAAAGAAAAAAAAAATACCACGCTGAGTCGCGATTGTCAAATTCGATTTTAGTCGTGTCAAAATAATTTATAAATTTAGAGATTTTTCCTTGCAGAATAGCGTTACAATTCTCATAGCCAAAAGTAAGGAATTTTAGAGATAGTTTAGTTAGTTTAGTTCGTGTACAACAGAATCGGCACCAATGAATATCAGAATGAATTAATTAGTAGTACTAGTATCGCACAATCTAATTGTAAAGAACATTCATTGTCTGCAATAATTTTCACGGAATTTTTACTCGTTAAATTAATGGGTATTTTGTTTACCACCGGCTTGTAAATATCACAATAACGGCTCTTAATTTGATCGAAACTCGAAACGTGATTCTGAAAAAGCTATGCAATTCCGCATTCCAGGTAGTTATGCGTAATATCACAAACAATAGTCGCGCAGAACGCAATCTCTCCTAGTCGGATGCGCGTGCCGCGTCGTCATCGGCAATCATAACATCTTACTTAACCACTCTCACGCTCTAGTTACGAGGTGTTGAGATGAATTAACACCGTTTAGTAGTGTATCTTAAAATAATTCGATTCAGGCAACTTCTTCATTTAAACCAAACAGGCAGGTACAAGCAAGGAGAACTTACCATCGGCGAACATTTTTATCGAATTCGTATTGAGGAAACATCGTTACGTTTAAAATTCTAAAATTCTAATCAATTATCGACATAACAGCAAGTTTGGATCCCTATTATCGAAACATGCTTTCGTTCGTGCTACAGTTAATTTTTTACAAGCTTAAATGGATAATTGCGTTCAACTCACAAATTTCTTATGTAACATTTAGTGCACAACTTCGATATGATAAAAAATTAATCGATGGGGCACATTATTAAGTACCTACCTACTCTTGCGTTTTAGCATTCGTCTTACCAGTACACTGATGTGGCATCTTATAATCCAGTGTATACGGCCAGAATGGAGGGTCTGACAACGGTGCCACGATGGTAGCATCATATACGAAGCCGAATTCCTGCATCATCAGGAACTGGCGGTTCCAGCCCACTGAAAGGAACGGTACTCGCATTCCTCTGCAAAATAAATGTGAAAGTACATAATAATGATACAGCGGTGAATAATGATGCGATTGGTGATTTGTAACGTCAAGCAATCAATCAGCTTATGCTGCAAGTTGCGTCAACGGCAACCTATCCAATTGTAATACGATTGAAGAAATCGCATAGTATTTGAATTTCTTTTACTGAAAGACTGCAAGTCTTCGATATAATCTTGTTTCCAGATAAATTACTTTAGATTATCTGTGGAATTTCGTTACATGAACATGAAAAATAAGTGCCTATGGAGTTGGAGTGTTTGCATGTTGCAAACGCAAAGTAAGATGGAGCAAAAAAAAAACCTTTGTCAAAAAGTACCTGAATTCCTCCATATGAACTCTACTGAATCTGTTTATCATATTCGCTTCACCAACCATTTCATCGAACCAGTCTTCAACGGTGGCATTTTTAGACCACCAATCTTCCGGGCCGCGATGACTGCAAGATTTGGAACATTCGTCATTATTCTGTTATGTTCACAAGTTCGCGATTTCTATTGACATATTACTTACGTGATTGAGTTTACTGCTATCTCATGTCCGTCATTCCACAACTTTTGTACGTGTCTATAATTCGTATACGGGTGTGAAACGAAGAATGTAGCCTTTATGGGGCAACCGTTAGGGTTCGTACGTTCTGGAGTAAACAGGTGCTTGGTGTAAGCATCCCAGTTTTCGTGGTTTACTGAACCATCGAAAGTTAGTGTGATCATTTGTGGAGTCTGTAAATAAGACGGACGTAGTCAACAGATTGAATAGCTTCTATAGTCCATTGTTCATCTTGAGTGTCAAAATAAACATTTACCTGACTTGGAACGAGATTTCCAGGTATAATATAGCCCTCCTTCGAGCAAAAGCATTCCGGTAGCACGCAGAGATTAGGGTCACAAGTCTCCGCTGCGTTTGGATCATAGTTCACATCGCACCAGCCCTAAACAGCATTAAAATGTTGAGAGAAAACTACGAATTATGTTAGATGACACGGCATTAATATTAATGTGAAAGTATAAAAATTAGGGTGACGATTAGAAAACTATTCAGCTTACGGTGTTAATTATTTGCAAGTCATAATGAAGCGAGAACTTGTGAAATTACAATTATTTCAGTTTAGACGCGAATGGTAGTTCGGTAGGAGGATTTACTTCGTCAGACGCGTCCGAGCAGTCGATGGAGCCGTCGCAAAAATATTCGGCGGGAATGCAGTTGCCGTTGGAACAGCCGATATGAGTATCGTTAGCACATTCTGCCATATCTAGAAGAGGTTTCGGGATCCGGGTTTCTGAAATAAACCTTTTTGTTTATTACTGTTCGGTAGGGTCTGTTATGTTGAATGGACAGCTTCTGACAATTTACTTTGCCGTAAGGGTAAACACTTATCAAAGGTGACGATGAGACGATCAAACACCTGCCGACAAAACCTGGCCCGATGCGATTAGCTTTGGGTGACGTTTGGCCTGGAACTCTTTTTTGGGTTCATCACTAAGTCATAATTTCAGAGCAGAGTGTAGTACAAACGCACGTACAAGCAAATGAAGATGATTGATTGATCGAAAGAGGCCTTACCACCTACCTATAGTAAGATCGCAGTTGTGCACATTCTGTTGCATGTCACACAGCTGCCTGTTGACGTCGAACATCAAGCCAGGCGAGCAATGGAACTCGAACACGTCGCCGTCTAAGCACAGGTAGTATTTAGCGCACTCGTCGATCGTCCACATTTTATCTTCAGCTCTGTCCGGATTCCTGAATGAATTGCATAAGAATATTATACCTCAAGCTCATTGGGCAAGAAGGTTATTGGCGAAATACCGATGCTGGTGTGGTATTTACAGAAGCTTTTCTGTGTACTCCTTCAGGGGCGTGGTACGTGTTTATTGGTACGAAAGATTATAAGGATGGTCCCTATTAACAATGTCGGTTATGCATTTTTACCAATATTCACTTTTTTTACATAAATAGAGCCACAACGAAAAGATCTATCGTACGTATTTTTTTTTGTTGAAAATCATGATATTTAGCCAGTTTTAAAGATGATACACTCCTCGTAACATGAATAAGACCAGTACATTTTTTCTATTTTTTTCTAATATTTATTAAAATAATTCCATCACCAGTGACGTTAAGTTTGTTTTGTTTAAAGCTGCGTAGTTTAGTACACTTTGTTGCGCGATAGCTTACATGACCGTTTCAAAAACAAGTTTATGCATGTCGCAGCTCGCCACTTGAATACGACCACTAGTAACTTGCTACTGTACAGTTAAAAAAACAAAAGCGCACGACGTAGAGGTGCGTGCGTTTAATAACAGAAAGATAGAATTTAGTGGTAAAAATCAATTTCATTTAAATATAGATAAAAAAAAAGTGTTCGATTCCAGAAGAAAAAACGGGCAATCAAAATTTTGCATGAATAAGGATATTCTAATAGAGCAATTGGAATAAGGGTTGGACGATCACATCAAATAGTGAGTAAATTACTCAAAGAACGCGAAAATTACGGAAAAAGAATTAAATGACGTACAAAATTTCCCACTACATCAAGAGAACGTCGAGCGATATTACGCGAAGCATCTAATTCAACTATGACAGCGAGGCAAATAAAAACTAATGCTGGAACTAAAGCCTCAATAAGAACAGTGCAGAAGATTATCAGTGGAGTAGCGTGCCGTGGCGGGGCCCCATATAAAAATTCGTTTGGGGGCCCTTATGAAGGGTAACGATTTCTCACAAAAGAAAAAACTATTTGCATAAAATTAAAAGAAATATTTATTCATAATAATTATCTATCTGTCACTTTTTCCAAAATTTTTTGCAAACAATTCAAATTAAATAACTCTCCTTGCCTTTTTTTCGGCAAACTGATTTATTAAATCACTTATAGCTGATGATGACTTGAGTTTTTCTAAAGTTTCTGTCTCTATGGACCATAGTGACAGGTCTGACAGACGTTCATGACCTTCGATCAATAATAGCACTAGATATAGGATCAGGAACAAAAATAAGGCGCTCAAGTGGCCACGTTTGCACACACTTACACATTTATATTTCTTACTACGAAATATAGAAAAACGTTTCATAATAATAACAACTTCAGTTTATTATAATCCTTAACACTCAAACATAAAGCATAATTACGATTGCAAAATATTCATATTTAAGTCCTTTTGTCATCGGAGAAAGGTAAAGAGCAATAAATTTAAAATGTCCCGTAAAAATCGCAAGTCATTTTTATATAAGTACAAAATTATTTATTCTAAACTGAAACTTAAAGTCTAAGCAATAAGGTTAAAAACAATGTGTTGACAATTTCGTGCTTACTCTATTTTGGAACTAGACGTATTTCTTGGTATTACATTTCAATGCTCAGAACACAGTACTTATTGAAAGACGTAGAGTTGCAGAATATATTTTTTAGGTGAAAAGGTACGTTTTGATGGTGGCAAACATTTTTAATCGATTTAAAAAAGTAGTAGGACTAAAATAGTATAATAGTTATTTTATTTAATTAAGTGCGGGTTAAATCAATGTGATCCACCCGTATAAAAATGAGGGCGTCTACTTTTATGTACCAGTATTTAGAAGTTAAATTTGTATTAAATCAAATTATTTTTTCATTTAAATTAACACTAGAAGTGCGGGCGTCCCAAATTTGACCCACTTCGATATTCTTCCTGCTCTAATTAATATTTTATTATGCATATAATCGTAACTTTTTATGACTTTTCATGAAATATGATGATTATTATTATTTATACGAGACTTCAACCACATAATTGCAATACACATATTTTTTTATCCAAATTTACCTCAGTCGTTACGTTCCGCGCTTCTAGTGTTAAAGTTCAAATATGAATTTTTATAAGGTTTGTATATTTCTTCTCCTCTTTCTTTCGCTACAATAGATACCCATTCTGCACAGCGAAATGGCTCGCTAGGAAATCTACAAACAAAAATAAAATTACAATACTACTTCATGCATTCTCTGTTCCAGAACAGACAATGTTTGTTACAATAGTTGGTGGGTTGTTGCAAACATTGGTCAAACAACCATAATATGTATTTGCTAAATGATTTATATTTACTATTTGATTGTTTTTATTTTATGAAAAATACTTAAAGATTTAAACTTATGAAAATAAAGATATGCCTTCCAAAAACTTGGTGCTACAGTGGTTATTTACACAATTTTTGAACGCGTGCTGCGGCATTTAGGACGTCTTATCGTTGGCTATCATTGGACCAAACTAATTTCAAATAAGAGCACAAAAATATTTGTGCTCTTATTTTTCGGGCCGTTTTTGAAGCGCTCATCGGGAATCTAGTACATTTTTGATCGAAGTTCATGACACATCGTAGTTCTTAGGTAATTTTTTATCCGTTTTGATTTTGAAAAACTTCTTTCAGCAATTGCGGTTGTAACTAGAAGGGTCAAGAATAAAAAGCATATAAACGGGGAAATCCCGCAGCCCGCGATAACCGATGTAGGGTGTTGCCAACTTTGGAACGCACGATTTACGCGAGAAAAAAGGAAATTGCTTTTTGTGACTTTTGTCATTTCTGAAATAAATAAAAAAATTGGGAAGTTTTTATAAATTTTTGCTTACGCACGTCGGGGGCCCCCGTGGCCTGGGGGCCCCGTATAATTGATACGGCAGATACGGTGGTAGCTACGCCCCTGAAGATTATACAACAAAGTCCGTATATAAAACGTCTTAAAATTAAACGGAAACAGGCTTTAAATAAATTTCATTTAACACTTTGAGTGCCGATCACGCGATATCGCGTAATTCGTCGGCTCTGCATAATATGGCCGATCACGCAATATTGCGTGCTTGCTACAAAAATTTTTGTATGCGCTCTAAATCTATGGCCATGTGGGATTAACCATTTTTTTTTTTTTTTCAGGGTGGGAAATCATCAAATGACTTCTCCCGCTCTGGGCGGAGCGGGAGGGCGTGTCAGACTTTTACTGACTAAAACCCATCCGTGTTCCATCAGTTGCCCATGTGCCAGGGTCACGGTATCTCTTTCGAACAATCACGCGACCCCGGCAGGTGGGATTAACCATCAATCTGTGTTGTTTGGCACTCAACGTGTTAAGCGAACGCCTCAGATTATCTCGAGAAAAATGCAGTTGAAAACTGAGTGGTTAAAAGTTATTTATAGCGACGAAAAATAGTTTGACCTCGTTGGACCCGATGGATTTTCTTATTATTATACAATTTGAGAAAAAGTGTACTGATTTTGTCCCGAAGACGTAGAGATTTTGGTTCAGTGATGGAGTGGGGAGCGGTTTCATACTGTTAGCAACATGGGCCTCGCCCGCGCAGACAGCCCTGTGACGTCACGCAAAGCTGACCGCGCTGTGCGCCCGCGACCCGGCAGTCCAGTCTACCTCCCTTCTCTATGAGTGACGAACGTGACATGTGATTTGTAAAACATAGCTCTAATTAAACGTGTTGAGTTCAGTATAAAGACTGTTTCATCTCTAACACAGCGGTGGGATACTATATCCATAAACAGTTTCCGAAGTGTATTGTGTAAGTGACACTTAGCAAACTTAAAGTGAAAGTGATAACAGACACTTATTGATAATGTCGCGATCATCCCGTAGTCGTGAAAGGTCCGAGTCGGAGACGTCGAGTTACACTCCTCCAAGAAAACTACGGCGTAAGAGATCCAGATCACCAGAACTGGGCTCTGTTCCGGGTTTCGATCCCAGCAAGGAGGGAAGGTATGTGAAAGAGTGGATCCGACAGGTCGAGGACATTGCGATTGCTTGCGACTGGAGTGAACGAAGAAAATTATATCGCGCAACCCAGGCTCTGGAAGGTGAAGGTAGGGCATGGTACAATCTTTGGCTACCCAAAAAGCGATCTTGGAATCAATTCCAAAAAGATCTACTTATGTCATACCCTAGGGAAGCTAATCTTTTTAGCGCCATCGAAGATGTTGTAAATTTTAAAAGCAATCAGGCGAAATCATTGGTACTTTATGCAGGTCGAATGTCTGCCAAGATCAAACGTCTTGGCGTAAAATTGACCGAACGTCAGCAAATGGATTTAATGCTTGGTGGTATAGTCGATAAGAATATTAGTATTGTACTGGAAGGTTGCGAAACAATGCAAGACATGGTAATACAAATGTCACGAAGGTCAATGGGCGAAACACGTAATCGTGCCCGCCTTGATAACGCTTCACCATCTACCAAGAGTTTGAATAATAAAAACAAATCTCGTTCGTCGCACCGCCCCGACGAAATAAAGGGCTCTTGTTTCAAGTGTGGGAAGCCAAGCCATCGACGATTTGAATGTGAGTCAAAAGTAAGCAAGTCGAGCGAGGTCATCAAAACTAGAGGCGATAACGCCGGGGCCCCTGATTCTAATAACATTAACAAAGGGTCGGTTCAATGTAAACATTGTCACCGCTATGGGCATACAATAGAGAACTGTTTCAAGAAATAAAAACCCGTCAACTTATGCTCCGATAAACTGATACGCATGTCCACTACATGCTACATAACCAATAATCCCATTCGAGCCATTATTGAAACTGGAAGTTTAGCGTCTCTAATAAGACAGAACGTTGCGCAAAAGCTTGGTTTACACTTAAATCCAACTACAGCTTTGATGAGCGGAAATAAAGGAAGTATTGTGGTGGCTATTGGACAGACATCGTGCAGACTGAGTACTGATGGTGTAGGTGTTGATGTAACCCCATTGATCATGAACGACCATGGTCTTCCAGTGGACTTGTTAGTGGGCTGCCATATATTGGAACATCCGGGTATTCAAATAATCGCTAATAGGGAAGGTGTCCGCATCAGATACGAAGAACCTGGCGACATCAGTTATACCTATTCAGCGGTAGAATTATGTGACCTAGAAACCGGCATGTCGGAGAACCAACACTTCGAAGATATGTGACATCTACACCAGCATGCACTATTTACGCATGGTAGATAGGCATCCATTAAATTGGACGCAACGGGCATCCATTAAATTGGACGCAACGGGCATCCATTAAATTGGACGCAAGAGGCATCCATTAAATTGGACGCAATGGGCATCCATTAAATTGGACGCAATAGGCATCCATTAAATTGGACGCAATGGGCATCCATTAAATTGGACGCAACGGACATCCATTAAACTGGACGCAACGGGCATTCATTAAATTGGACGCAAAGGGCATTCATTAAATTGGACGCAATGGGCATCCATTAAGTTGGACGCAATGGGCATCCATTAAATTGGACGCAATTGGCATCCATTAAATTGGACGCAATGGGCATCCATTAAATTGGACGCAATGGGCATCCATTAAATTGGACGCAATTGGCATCCATTAAATTGGACGCAATGGGTATCCATTAAATTGGACGCAATGGGCATCCATTAAATTGGACGCAATTGGCATCCATTAAATTGGACGCATTAGAAATCCATTAAATTGGACGTAGCACAAAGGTGAAGGAAAACATTGTGAGGAAACCATATGTAACACTCCATTAAATTGGATGTATCAAAAGGTGAAGGAAAGTATGGTCGGTGGGCCGTCGTGGCCTGGAGCGGATACTTCGCAAACATGGGCATCCAATGAGCCGTACTGTTCCCACGTAGTGGCTTCATCCCCAAAGACACCAAAACAGCTTAGACAGCCGGATGAGTCCAAATATCATTCATATGATTTAGAAACTCTAGCTGTCGTACAATTGCTTAAACACTTCCGAGTGTACTTAATCGGGATCAAGTTCAAATTGATAACTGGCTGTACTGCTGTCAGAGCCACAATGACAAAGAAGGAGATAAATCCGCGAGTAGCTCGATGGTGGATATACCTGCAAGACTACAAATTTGATATCGAATATCGACCAG
This sequence comes from Aporophyla lueneburgensis, assembly GCA_932294355.1. Classification (NCBI taxonomy): domain Eukaryota; kingdom Metazoa; phylum Arthropoda; class Insecta; order Lepidoptera; family Noctuidae; genus Aporophyla; species Aporophyla lueneburgensis. Next base: position 18,612,135 of record OW028754.1, read on the forward strand.
GTAAACGAGTTGCTCACGTCGATTACTTAAGCCGTACGTAACCCTGTTTGTCTGTCGTATGAGTTACAACGGTTGAAAAATTTACTGGAATGCCAGATAGCTGATGACGAATTGTCTAGGATTATCAGTATTTGAAAGATGGAAACGATGAAGGAGATCGTGACCAATATTTTAATGATTACGATATTAAGGAGGGACACCTCTATCGAAAGACGCCTGAAGGGTCTAAATGGGTTGTACCACGGAATGCAAGATGGGGAGTGCTAAGGATTATGCACGATGAGAGTGGGCATCAAGGTATCGACAGAACACTGGCTGCCATCCGGAGTAAATATTGGTTCCCCCGGATGAGGAAGGTTGTGACTAAATACGTCCGAAATTGTTTTAAATGCCTTATTGGCAAGAGTGATACTGGTCGGAAGCCTGGGCTCTTACATCCCATACCTAAAGGTGAAACGCCATTCGATGTTGTGCATGTGGACCATCTTGGTCCGTTTGTGAAAAGTAAAGAAGGGCACCAGTATGTTATCGCCCTACAGGATGGATTTTCTAAATACTGCTTTTTGGAAGCGGTGGCTGACACTACTAGCACTAAAGGTGTAATAAAAGCCTTAAAGGCTATGGTTTATTTGTTTGGAGTGCCTCGGAGGCTGATATGCGACCGAGGAACAGCATTCACTTCGAGGGCTATGAAGGCCTTCTGTAATGAAAATGGGATTCAGTTGGTGATAAATTCACTAAATCTGCCCAGAGCTAATGGACAGGTAGAGCGTCTAAACAGATCAATATTAAACACATTGAACGCTATAATCAGGGATGAACCAGAAGAGAACTGGTGTGAAGCCCTGGCTGCCACACAGCAAGCCTTGAATAATTCAATGAATAAAGTCACTGGCAGAACTCCAAACGAGTTACTGTTAGGCTATAAGCCAACAGCACTGTGTGAGGCGCTTTTGGTAAATAATCTCACGCAGGCAGGTGAGAGGCTGGACCTGAGAGTTACAAGAGCAAAAGCTCGTGAGCTATTGGAGGATGATCAAAAGCGGCAGATGCGGCGATTTAATGCTAAACGCTATGTGAAGTCTCCGTACAAAATCGGGGATATAGTGTTGATACGCATAAGTAAAAGGAATCCCGGGTACAAAAAGTTAAAAGGCAGATTCCGTAGTATTCCTTATAAAGTTGTGAAAGTCCTAAAGAATGATCGTTTTGAAGTGTTGGGCAGGAGACCCAATGGCAGCACTCACAGAGTGACGGTCACTTTTAAAAATTTGCGAAGTTGGCCGGCAGAACAGACATCTGACTAAAGTCAGGCAGAAGGCAGATGGTGAGAGGATTGTAACCTCCTCTCCTATATTTCATTTCAGTAAAAGCTTCGAGGGCAAAGCAGTCGTCAGTATGGCCGTGTTAGCAACATGGGCCTCGCCCGCGCAGACAGCCCTGTGACGTCACGCAAAGCTGACCGCGCTGTGCGCCCGCGACCCGGCAGTCCAGTCTACCTCCCTTCTCTATGAGTGACGAACGTGACATGTGATTTGTAAAACATAGCTCTAATTAAACGTGTTGAGTTCAGTATAAAGACTGTTTCATCTCTAACAATACAAAGGTGCTATAGATTTAGTTTTTTAAAAGGTAGACAGAACTCTCAAAAATATATAGAAATATTAGAAAAAGAAAGAAAAATCTTTATCAAAGTAAATGGCGGTTCAGATTTTATTTTCCAGAATGATAATGCAAGTATTCATTTTACATACGCTGTACGGTCATGGTTTAGAAATCATAATAAATATATTTTAGAATGGCCATCGAATTCATCAGCATTCCTCAATATCATGGAAAATGTTTGGGGATGGCTTTCTCAACAAATGTATAAGAATTCTCGACAATTTAATTATACCTACAGAAGAATTACAAAAAGCGTTACAGCAAGCCTGGAGTCAAGTTTCCGTTAAATACTTAAAAACTCCATATGATTCAATGCCTTCACGAATATTTGAAGTGATAAAAAAAAAACGGAAAATGTACTAATTACTAAACCATAAATTATATTTTTATTTGTATAAATATTTGTGTTTCATTCGCTGGTCGTATTCAAAGTGCGCAATGCAGTAACAGTATATTTATTATTTAGTTAAATTTACTCAGCTGCTATTGTTTATCTCATAGATCTACGTGATTAATAAGTACTAATAACTTTGTGAACTCATAAGAGTATTATAACCATATTTTACAAGCTGTAACACATCATTTTAATAAAGAGTTGCCTGTAACGTTTGTGGTCTTATTCATATTGCGAGGAGTGTATTGTCGGTTATATTAAATTTGTCCGCGCAACAGTTTTAGTAGTAAAACAAATTTTGAACTGCTCTACTAAACAGTAGTCTTTTTGCAGAACCAACATTGTTAATAGGGACCATCGATAAGTACACAAATTACGCACGGCCACAGGTCAAGCTAACTATACCTACTAGTAATGTCAATTAATGTCATAAATTTCATTAGCATGTGAATTCTTGAGTCTTAGCATGCTAAGTGCTATTGCTATGCTATTTGCTAATATGACGATAATTGATAATAATGAAGTATGTGAATTTTCGTAATATGCGAATTAAAAAACGCGTTCGCCTTAGAACGTCTCTCTTAACGTGCGTTCATTTTACTCGCTGATAACGTTTTATTAATGCTGGTACACATACATTTTTAATGTGATCCGTTCAACAGTTTACACTAAAATATTTATATACAAAATTTAAAATTATTATTTACACTTTTACACACTTTTTTGTACATGACCACTTCTCACTACTTTTTACTTCCTCCTATTACACTATGTTCACACTATGATCTATTTAAATACAATAATAAGCACAAGGCGAAAAAATTTAATTACTGTAAGTTCGAATACGTAAACTAAACTCTCACTATCACTTGTCAAAACGTACTGAAGTTTGACACAAAAAGACGCGCGCCACGCACGTGCCAAACAAATTATTATTAAATAAACAATCACGCATTCATTCAATCAAAACACGACCCTAAGTACGAGTAAATCAAAGACAATAAGATAATAATTGCCAAACATCATTCTTCGCACCACCCTGCTAATGCTAATAATTTAAATAAATTAAATCTATAGCGATAAATTCACTTCGCACTTCACAGAATTTCGCAACTACATTTAATTTGCTAAATGCTAAATGAGCATTCGCATGCTAACAATGAATGCGAATGCTAATTAATCCATCACTAATACCTACATTTCCAGTATAAGCTGACTTCACACTGTACGAAAAGTAGTGTTGCAAAGGGCTCTAGTCTTCGAGTCCTAATTTTAAAGATTCGACTCAATTATGCAAGACTCAGTGTGCTCAAAAGGCTCGGAGTCTACAGTTAAGAAGGACTTAAGACTCAAAAAGGACTCAAGTCTTAAAAAGGGCTCGAGTCTTAAAAAGGACTCGAGTCTATAAATGAACCCGAGTCTTAAAGAAAAACTCGGAGTAGTAATGGTAGTCGACTGTAAGTGATATAACCTACCGAACTACGTGCAGCATTTGGTCAATATTTTTAAGTATGGCACGCACGTGTCATACAGATTAAATGCATAGCGAAAGTGAATTTCTCATAACGTGTAGTAGGAAATGGTAATGCTGAATCAAGCGGACGCACAGTGGAACGAATGTATGGGAGCGGTTGGACGTAGACATGTCCGAAAAAAAAGAGTAAAATTATGCCAAACTAATGATGCCATCTTATTCGATTACTTAATGCCTTCATAACTTGTGGTGATGAATTTCTTCATAACTCCCATATTTCGGGAGTAATTTGAGAAAATGTGAAATTTTACTATGAAAATGAGTGTATCGAGCTCTCTCCCTCCTGATTCCGGGCTTGTTTCAAGTAGCGGTCTCTAATATCATAATGCTAATACTAAGAGCTATATTTAATACTAAGACACATAGTGCGCCAAATGTGCACTTTCTGGGATAAAGAGTGATGTTTATTTTATAACACAATTTTTTTATTTTTTGTTTATTTTGTTGATTAAAACCGTTTTTCTAAAGGTTTACCTTATTACAATAACATTTCTGAGCAGCCAATTAGAGAAGATATAAGCTAATTAGGATATATAATTAGGGACTTAAGGTTTACATATAAAACTGATGCACTAATGATTACTGATAAGAACATTGCTATTATTTAATTACTAAATGGCTCTTAATACACTAATTTAGCATGCATCATTTACTAATTATCACAATAACTAATTACCTTGCAATATTTAACAAAGGATACCTGGGATACCTGGATTTTATATAAATAGGTCACTATTAGTAACTTTAAAATCAGTGTTGATTTACACCTCGTTGTATCCAAGCTAATCTCGCAATGTATTTTCCAAATTTTAATACAAATCTTGATATTCACGTTGCTTTATGCGCACGCGCACATAAAGATTTACGCGACTTTAACTATTTGTTCAGTGTTTTAAAAGATAACAGTTGTGTTCAGTTATGTGAAAGTGCTGAAACAAGTTTAAAAGACTGGTGTCGTCGATTTTGCTACCGCATTTATGCAAAATGGACACAGTCTGGAAGAAGCACAGATAAGTTTCGGAAGAAACATGAGATTTGGCTACAGGCTGCAATTCAATGGCCGGAATTACAGAATGAAAATATGGAACCTTCTACAGAAAATATAAGTGACGTCATCGAGCCCATAATTTCTCCTGCTAAATCTGATGCTTCAACTTGTACACATCCTAGTCCTCGTAAATCTTTTGAGGACCTTAGTAACCGGCAAAAAAGAAGACGCACTGAAGATAGTCTTTCATGCAGCAGTAGCAGCGCTGAAATTATGTTTTCGGCCGAAAGGGCGCTTCAAAAGGCAGGACAAAGCGATACAGCTTATGTTATGAAATACTTGACGGAGAATCCAGAAGAGGCCTCAAAAATCAAAGCCTTCATTGAAGGTAAATCAATTCAGGTACGGGAAATATCCCCTTTGAAGGCATTGGCTCTTTATGTATCGATGAACTTATCGAAATGGCGCTATAACACTCTTCGGGATTTCAACACTCAAGAAGGAGCTCTTCAATACCCGAGTTACTACATGTTGGTTAAAGAAAAAATTAAGTGCTATCCGGCCAAAGAAGATCTCACAGTTACAGAGAGCTCTGCAAAAATCAAATTACAAGCCTTGATGGATTTAACCTCAAGAAGACTTATTAGGTCGTTAGAAACCCCTGTTGATCCCAATCAACAGCTCGTATTGACCAGCAAATGGGGTTTTGACGGATCATCTAGCCAAAGCATTTATCATCAAAGGACGAGTGAAGATGAGCAAATCGATCTTGCTAGTAATTTTATGATTAGTCTTGTACCACTGCGGCTCGTCTCAAAAGGTGTAACAATTTGGGAAAACGAGCGACCATCTTCCACTTCATTTTGCCGGCCAATATTGTTTAAGTTTATAAAGGAAACCAAAGAAAATGTGCAGAGAGAGATGGCTGAAATCGAAGCAGAGATTGAAGCCTTAACTCCATCCACCATCACTGATGGAATTAGTGTCAAACACCAACTGCTGTTGACAATGATTGATGGTAAAATTCATTCCATTATATCCAATACAGCAGCTTCAGTGTGTGACATATGCAAGGCTTGTCCTAAAGAAATGAATAATTTAGAGTTAATCAAAGATAAACACGCAAACGAGGACATGTATAAATATAGCTTAAGCACCCTTCACGCTTGGATTCGCTCAATGGAATGCTTATTACACATTTCCTACAAATTAGACATAAAATCATGGCAAGTAAGGGGTGATATAGCAAAAAGGCAAGTTGATGACAGGAAGAAAAGAGTTCAAGAGGCTGTAAGAAGAGAAACGGGCTTACTTCTCGATGTTGTGAAACAAGGCAGTGGATCCACCAACAATGGCAACTCGGCAAGGAGATTTTTTGAAAACTACACTAAATCTGCTGAACTGACCGGAATAGATGCTATGCTTTTAAGAAAAATCTGTGTGATCTTGCAGTGTATTTCATCAGGAGAGAAGATCAACGTAACTAAATTCCGAGAGTTCTGCTTTGATACTGCTAAGCTTTACGTGGAGTTATACCCATGGTATTATATGCCTTCTTCACTTCATAAAATTTTAATGCATGGGCCAGACATAGTTCAGAACATGTCAATTGTGCCCATTGGTTTTCTATCCGAAGAGGCATCTGAGGCTAGAAATAAAGATTTTAGAAAATATAGAGAGGGGCATTCTCGAAAGCATAGCAGTATCTCATGCAATGAAGATATTATGCACAATCTTTTACTGTCTTCTGATCCACTTGTTACAAGTATCCGTCCAAAAGGAAATAAGTTTGTAAAAAAATCTTCTTTTAAGGAATTTTATGAGCTTACGGATTCTGAGAAAAGTGATATCGAATTTGTTAACATAAATGATTTAGCGGACATCGATTCTGAATTTGAATTAATTGATGATGATGATGATGACGAAGATAATTAAATGATGTTATTGTTTTAAAATGTGTAACTTAGTAAATTAGAGCTTACATCTTAATTATTTATTGTACTTTTAATGAAACTAGGTAATTTATTATCAACTTACTTAAAAGTCATACTCTCATCAGTTCTTGTGAATATTTTTGTTAATATATATTTCTGTATATATATAATATATTTATAGACCTCTTAATAAGTCTGTCTGCGGTTTAAAGTAAATACAAATGGGGAAAAAACGTTTTTTTTTTTAAATTTTCATTTCCTTTTATCCCAGAAAGTGCACATTTGGCGCACTATGTGTCTTAGTATTAAATATAGCTCTTAGTAATAGCATTACGATATTAGAGACCGCTACTTGAAACAAGCCCGGAATCAGGAGGGAGAGAGCTCGATACACTCATTTTCATAGTAAAATTTCACATTTTCTCAAATTACTCCCGAAATATGGGAGTTATGAAGAAATTCATCACCACAATTTATGAAGGCATTAAGTAATCGAATAAGATGGCATCATTAGTTTGTCATAATTTTACTCTTATTTTTCGGACATGTCTACGTCCAACCGCTCCCATACATTCGTTCCACTGTGGGACGGGTGGCTCAGTCAAGGTTGCGGCGAAAGTCGCCCGGGGTCGTTGTCCGCGCTACGAAAATGGCGGAAAATCATCCTTCTGTAATGTGTGCACGCAGCTGACACGGCACACACGCGTCGTTTTTATTCGCGCGGTATTATATTCACGTCTCGTTGCGGAAGCAAGACGAAGCAGTGCACTCCATGCAATTTTCAATAGGAACTGATAAAAAGCTGCATGTTTCGGTTTTCCCGATATAGGTACTTACCTACTCTTTTATGGATAACGTTATTATGGTATCCAGTTCGAAAAGGGGACTATATTTCTTGTCACCAAAATTTATATTTGTCATCTAAGTTGTATCACCTATTAAATAGATCTATCGCCACGAAATATTTTCGTTCTCAGATAAACAAAGAGTGTTCCCAGGTATGAATTATCAAATTATTGTTAGTATAATGTGTAAAATATGAGATGGATTACCAATAAAATTGTAGTGCATTACATGAATATAAACTTCGTTCTTATAATAATAGTTTTATTACTTAAATAATAGCTTTGTGCTCAGAGTGATAGATCTGTCACCAAATAAATCGATTAATCGATCCCTGACTGCGACTCCTTTTTATTTGTTATTTTGTCACCAATACAGTAGTTACATTTTATTTCGTTCAGTTATTAAAATAATGTATTCGTTACCAATTTAATACATCAGTTTATAATTTTAATGAAAATATGTTCAAAGGGGGCGGAGACAAAGCGCGCTTATTGATTGGATGCATGGAAAATGCAACTGCCCTGCGTTTTACAAAAATTATATGTGCAAGCATATTATCGGATTAGCCATACGCTTAAAGCTGGCCAACCCCTCACCAGAAGCTAAGACTGTGCTTATCGGCCAGAAAAGAAAAAGGGGGCACCCTTCAAAAGCCAAACCAGCGCTGATTATTCAGTGATTATTATATTTAACAATAAATATTGATTATTTTGAATTTAACTAAGTGTTTCATTTACTATTCCGCTAGAAATTTAATTTAAATATATTTATACTACCTGTAGAAATTAAGACCCTTGGGGGAGGCACATGGCCAGTTAAGTAGTAGAATCGTTTGGTTGAAAGGATGATGACGACAACCACAAATTTTTGGAACTTCATGAAATTTTCTAGTGACATTATATATGATTTATTGGTGATCTCTTTAAATTAGTTTGCTTAAATACTATTAGGACAAACCTATTATAATACATACAAAAACATTTATTTGGTACTTGACCCCATATCTCCATGATTTTAGGTAATTTATTGTGGAATTGATTTTATATTGTTTGGTGACTACATTTTGGTGACAAATCTACTATTTTGCGGGCAAACCCCATTATTTAAGAAACACAAAACTAATTAAATTGGCGACAGCTTAAATCATACACGTTAGAAAATAGGTTACTGTGTATGAATCAAAACCGTATGCGTTGAGTTTCAGAAATCTTATTTTTTTTTGCAAGATAGTCTATGTTCTATTTTGGAGGGTTTGGTTTCCGCACTTAGTAGTTTAGTTGGACCATTGTGCGTGGGCCATGGCAGCCGTCGGCGGTTATTCCAACCAGCTCCTCCATCTAAATTTGGATGACGTCTTTTGGCCTGTTTAGAACATCTGTAAAAGATCTGGGTGTCCCGAGGGTTCTGTTCTACTCTGGGTGACGCTTGTGCATTAAAAAAGCACATAAGCAACGGTTGTCTCAGCACCGTACACTTTTATGTTTGAATTGTTTTTTTATACTCTTTCTAGCCTTATTGTGTGCCTTTTAGTCTGTGCTAAATAAATGTATTTTCTTTCTTTCTTTCATAGCTCAGACTTGGTAATAATATCTGATCAGGACTGTTCGTTATGCTTATTTTGTGGTAGTGTTTGTTTAGCGAGCTAAATGCTATGATGGTTTTCATCACCAGGCGTAGGTCGTTTCTGTCCAGGCGTAAAATAGACATGTCGGTTTCCACCGCGCGGCCAACTCTTAAAATTCGATGAAATTTTGCCAGGAATTAGTTGTAATTTGTTACAAAACACACCTCTTTTCCTGAATTTGTTACAAAAAAAACTAAGGCGCTACGACCAAAAACAGTTGGCCGCTAGCACCGCCACTTGCCGTAGTGACCGCCCGTGATTACACAGAAACTAAATAATGCAGATAGGCGAATGATACATCAAAAGAAAGGTCTTAATTTGTTGTATTTGTTACAAAAATAAAAATCATCAAAACTTAAATATACAAAAAGTTATGCTATATTTAGTTTTCAGGTTAAGTGTAGGTACGTATCTCACCATAAAATCAAATTAATAGAGGCTAATGTGTATGGACAATTAGTTGCTAATTTGTTGCAGCAAATAAACAAGAAAAATACTAGAAAATAGGTTCAATATTTTTTTACAGTCGATTTTAGTTGGCCGCGCGGACGGCAATATGCCTAAAATACAATGGCGTTTATTTCGTTATTAATAGTAGGTTCAAGCTTAGTTTTAGTACTAATCGACAGGTATCGTAGACTAGTTTGGATAAATGTGGCGAATATAACTACAGGCTTTATATTTTAGGAGATATTCACTAAAATATAGTAGTATGAAACTGTATTAGAGTAGAGTGACCATAAATTTTCATAATAGAGTGAGACTGAATCGCCATTATTGGAATGTTCGATAGTCTTCTCTTAATTTTTTGGGGTGAAACTCTTTAAGACATCCTATAGCATACTTTATAAAAGTTAAATTCACAAATCGATAAAAATTGCTTTATTCAAAATAGTATACAGGCAAAAATCAAGTAATATAAGCCGACAAAATATTTTTTTTTTAATAAACTACCATAAAATTTATAAATTAACTGAAACTAATGTAAGACACAGAATGTAGACACAATTTCTTACAGGTACTTATTTAAATTTTAGAATAATTTAAAAAATATAGTAATTTTATTCACGCCACATTTATCTAAACAAGGTTACGTTACATGTCGATTAGTATTAGAACTAAGCTTGAACCTACTTTTAATAATGAAATAAACTCCATTGTAATTTAGTCATATTACCGTCCGAGCGGCCAACTAAAATCAACTCTAAAAATATTATTTAACCTATTTTCTAGTATTTTTATTGTTTATTTGCTGCAACAAATTAGCAATTTATTGTCTATACACATTAGTCTTGTTACTCCAAAAAAACTTCAAAACATCAAAGTTAATTAAAATCTAAACAACGCCGGACTAGGCCCCTGACTAAAAATATTTATAGAAAAGAAAAAGGTAAATTCTAAACTGTAGAACTGAAATAACTAAAACTTTTTTCTCAAATAAAGACTGCAATTGCAATGTAGCGCACTCAGTTTTACTCACTGAATTACCGATTAGTATTAACATTAAAGATTTTTTTCTTAGTTAGTGCTATAGTTTATACCAGGCACAAACATAGATCACTATGTCATTTTTAAAATAAAATTACTATATTTTTAACTTATATTTTTAATATTATTCTAAAATCGAAATAAGTACCTGTAAGAAATTGTGTCTACATTCTGTGTCTTACATTAGTTTCAGTTAATTTATAAATGTTATGGTAGTTTATTTAAAAAAAATATTTTGTCGACTTATATTACTTGATTTTTGCCTGTATGCTGATTTTGAATAAAGCATTTTTTATCGATTTGTGAATTTAACTTTTATAAAGTATGCTATAGGATGTCTTAAAGAGTTTCACCCCAAAAAATTAAGAGAAGACTACCGAACATTCCAATAATGGCGATTCAGTCTCACTCTATTATGAAAATTTATGGTTACTCTACTCTAATACAGTTTCATACTACTATATTTTAGTGAATATCTCCTAAAATATAAAGCCTGTAGTTATATTCGCCACATTTATCCAAACTAGGCTACGATACCTGTCGATTAATACTAAAACCAAGCTTGAACCTACTATTAATAACGAAATAAACGCCATTGTATTTTAGGCATATTGCCGTCCGCGCGGCCAACTAAAATCGACTGTAAAAAAAATATTGAACCTATTTTCTAGTATTTTTCTTGTTTATTTGCTGCAACAAATTAGCAACTAATTGTCCATACACATTAGCCTCTATTAATTTGATTTTATGGTGAGATACGTACCTACACTTAACCTGAAAACTAAATATAGCATAACTTTTTGTATATTTAAGTTTTGATGATTTTTATTTTTGTAACAAATACAACAAATTAAGACCTTTCTTTTGATGTATCATTCGCCTATCTGCATTATTTAGTTTCTGTGTAATCACGGGCGGTCACTACGGCAAGTGGCGGTGCTAGCGGCCAACTGTTTTTGGTCGAAGCGCCTTAGTTTTTTTTGTAACAAATTCAGGAAAAGAGGTGTGTATTGTAACAAATTACAACTAATTCCTGGCAAAATTTCATCAAATTTTAAGAGTAGGCCGCGCGGTGGAAACCGACATAAATAGACGCCTGGTGAGCCTGCCATTTAAGTATAACATACCTAGCTTCTTTGGATTGCCCGCAGTCCTATGTCGAGGTCTACCTGCTCGACCCTTGTATATTACTAATATTACTACTTTCTCATTTTCGTTTTGGTTAAACGTGGACCAAATCGTAGTATTATAAGTAACTCAAAAAAATGATTATACCGAAGCTAAATATTTATGCCACAATTCAAATTATATCATTAAAATTAAGTGTTATTGGCACGGTAAGATAATAATAGATTTCGTTGTAGACTATGTAGACATTTAAATAATCATACCACCATAATATGACCATTATGCGAAATCTTTCGTTTATATAATCAATCTTGACACACTTAGCTAGCGATCATCATAGTGTGTATTGTTATTATAGTAATTATTGATTTATGGTGAAATTAAATAACACAAATTGACTAGTAACGGAAAAATTATGTTCCTATAAAGATGATAATGTGACATAACGTGCCATACACGTTCAACATATTCAACTTTTGGCCAATTTCTGTGAATTGGTAGATCTTGTAGCTAAAGATCGTGATCTTTGAGAAGTTCCTGATGGCTGTTTTCGAGAATTAGTACGAAAGTTGTAATTTAAGTCTTATTAGGTTGATACGTGGAGAGAAACGTGGTGTAATTGAGGTACAAAACAGAAACAGTAGGTCCGAAATTAGTGGTGATGAAATCCAGTCCTGCAATCGACTGAACTTGTTAGAGGCGACCAAGCCGATACTCATGGTAAATTTCAGCCTAAAGGGACGAAACTGAAAGAACTGGTCAAAATTCCTGTAAACCTGTCTTCTCGAGTAGTAACTACTAACCAATAGCTGGACAATGGAAGGCCAGGCCGTCTTTTAATCGAAACAGGAGTGTTTTCTTTTTGGTTCCTATACCCAACCAAAGATCACTCTTTGGTTGGGTATAGAACTCAGTAACCTACCTGGCTTAGTACCTATTGGTTGATGTTCGTCTTCACGGACGGCACCAACCAATAGCCTCCACTGAATATTATTATGTCCGAAGTGTTAGCCTGTCTGCCACAGGGAACCGACTCACAGCTTGCCGGCTTTTCTTAATTCTGAAGTTATGTCACTCGTCTGTGATGGCTGAGTTTAACTGCCATTATGATTAGAACATCATGTTGGTAAAATCTACGTTTGTCGACTTTCGTGGGAACACTTTTGTCTTTTTAGTTACTAATGCTACCTGCAGTAAGTGGTGAAGATGTTTGAATAAGTAAAAGTCGACCTGAGACACTTCTGTAGGTACATATCAGATAACTTTTGTATTGTTTGTTTCTACTTATGGGAATGTGCATGTTTTCGTATAAGATTACACGAAATAGTTGTGTAGTATCTATATTAGTATTCCCTTTGGTTATTTTCGTTACTATCTTTTATAGATGATACATCTATTATGTAAAATTTTATTGAGACTCCAATATGAAGGGTGCCTATACAATCTACTTATACATATAGGCCATCCTTACCTACATATTTAAAGAGTTTAGTAACGCCATATTATTTTATTGCACACCCATAGATCACCGATAACATTGTCTATTTGTTCCCACGTAAACAATTGACCCTCAAATTAAAAATATTAAAACTCATTTTCTGTGAGAAAAAAAATAATCTTGACTTGACCTAGGAGTCAAAGTCAAGACCTTACTCTATTTAGGTACGTTTAGCATCTTAAAATGTATGAAGCTATCTAGGGGTTCAATTATAATGGCAATAATGAGGGTAGGTACGTACCTGTAAAACCTTCCATTTTCGAGACACTTCACATCCGTTAAACTTCTTTTGCTCCTAAGCTTACCGTGCACCCCTGAAAAATATTTATAAACGAAAAACTAGTTAACACAAAAGACTTTGAAGAACTACAAAAGCACAACAATGGTAAGAAAAATACAGAACGTGCTGGCAAGTCACACTTTACCTAAGAATAAGTAAGTTATTACGAAAGTTATGAGTAATCGTGAAAGCTGTATTTGACGAGCCATGTTGTGAGCTCGGTGTCTGCAGAAACACTGAGTTATCAACAACTCATACGTCGTCAGACGCGGGCATTACTTTCTTTTACTTTGTAGACGCAGAGTCGACTGTTGCTCAAAAAGAAAGGAAAATAAAACAACTTTTTTGTATCTGGCGTGTATTTTGCATGTTTGATGAGCTTTTGTCTCGTCGGTTGTATGTTATTAGATGACTTTTGATATCTGTCTCTCTGATTACCCTGTTTGGGAAATGATATGAAGATAATGCGAGTGTGCGTTTGAAAATCGAACTTTGGAAGTCAATAAGAGTGTGCTTGTCTCTTGCAAGATCTCTACATTCATTCGTCTTAATTAAAGATCTGTAGCAAGGACGGATCCAAGATTTATTTCTGGGAGTGGAACATGGGCCAGACAGTTAAGAAGTCATATTATTATATATATAATTATTATTTCCTTTATTCATTTGTAAACTCTTATAAATTATATTTTTAAATATTAGTACAGAAACATATAAAAACATTTAAAAATATAAAAAATAGTAGCCCACCGGTATCGGGAACAGGGTCCAAGCTACCGGCGGTCAGGACTCCAGAGAGAGGAACCTCCTGACAATGCGAGCCGTGTCCAGAAGTACCGCTCTCTGAATCAAGCCCTTGACCCAGCTGCCTAACGAGAGCCTCTTTAGATGTTGGTCGAGGCTCTTGGCTATCAAGCCATTGGCAGTGACGACTATCGGCACAATGATTGCTGAGTCCACATCATTATTATTATTATTTTTATATATGTTAACATATCTCGGGACCCTAGGGTCCCGGTCTTTTGGAAGGCGTACGAGGGGCCTAAGCCAACTCGCAGAGGCCCCTTAGAAAATTTAGATGAAGTGAGGCACTAACCGGCGGTTATCCCTGTATACACTGTGCAAGTGCACCCAAGGACAACCTCCGGTTGGTGTTGGACTATTGCAGGATATGGAAACTAAGGTGTTGGACTATGTATTTGGATGGCTAAAATAAACTGGTTACCAAGAACTATGGAAGGCCTATGGCCCCTGCCGCATCAATGTTTTGTAAATACACGGATTAAATGGCAGGGGGTGACTTGCACCCCCTGCCATTTAATCCGCAATCAACCTTAAATTGAGAACATAGTGGTAACGGCCGACTAGCAAGACTCTCTAGTGTCGCAGCTTTGACAGACGTATCGAGAGAAAAGGGAAAGAGAGAGGAATGCTTGTTGAGTTTATCGAGGTTCACATCCTTACGCTGGTAGGCGGGTGACTTGCCTGCTATGCCTACAGATTTGAGAAAATTTCCGACATCGGAAGAACTGCGGTTATTGAGTTGGTCGTGGAAATAGCATCTTGACACAGATGAGTGGAGCAATTATATAAGGCTTTGTAATACGATAGATTCAGCTCTGAAGGTCTGCGTTTATATCTGTTCTTAGGTTATAATTAACCTAATAATTATTAATTGCAGTTATCTGCAAGCCATGAGCTCTTTAATTTGTAGCGTTATCCATAGTGCAGGGTTATGTCTAACTTTGACACGTCGGGTAGGGGCATACTGATCATATAAATCAAGAACACTTGTGTTAAAATAATTCACGTTATAGCCGATGTAATCATACTAGAAATAGAAGAAGAAAGAAGTTTCCAGTTGCGGTTGCCGGCATCATGCTGCAAATATTCCAGGTATGGACGGAAATATAAAAGCTGTGACCTACGCTTGGGCACATGGAAACGATACGAGAGATAAATGAGGTCGTGGTAACAAAAACAAGCCGTAAGTTGAGTTGAGTTGTTGGCCGGACGAACTTTCTGAAATATCTGTTACCTCTTTATAACCCAAGATTTTTCTATAAAAATTCTCAATTTCGTTAGGTATTGACGGATCTAAATTTAATTCCCTTTTACGTATACGTCCATATTCAATTAATAATGTAAACTCATTATACAAATTATCAGCCTCTTGAAACTTTCGCTGTCCTACTGTTTCACCTCGCCGTTTAGGGCCTAATTTTCTAATACTAATACATAAGTCTAGTAAACTTTCATATATTTCACTAAGTCTTTTCATCAATAATAATAGAGTCTATTTTTACACTTCATGAGTACCTACCGCACTCATACCTTTCATCGAGTTGGTCCGTCTCGATGGGCTGCTAGGCTTGTCCTCTGCAAGGGCTGCTTGGTTTGTCCTCTGAAGTTACTGCTTGGCTCATCCTCAGGAAAGGCAGCTTGGGCCGGGCTATACCCTGGACACCACTGGTAACTGAGCCGGGAATACCCTGACTCCTCCAACAAAATAAATCTGATTTCTTCTATCTTCTCTTCTTTTTTTTTATTTTTCTTCTCTCTTCTATTGTTTTTATTTTCTTTCTTCAATATTGTCCTTTATTCTTCTATTATTTTATCTTCTTTCTTCTATAATTTTATCTTCTTTCTTCACTTCTTCATTATTTATTTATTTTTCATTTTATTTACGGCAGGCGCAGGTGATGCAGGTAGGTTCCTCTCCAGATCTAGTGGTCACGCGGCGAAAGGATCGTCTCAAGTTTTGTGTCGAAACTTCACTCCTGATCCAATTCTGATGGCACTTTTTGTACAAAACGTATAGTCCGTAAAGTGCTGCAATAGACAGTATTGTGCAGATGACGAACATGACGACGCTTATGTTTGAAAGGTGATATTCCGCGCTGTTTTATCCTCCGGAAGCACTCTGCGTGATGAATACTTCGTCCTTCTTGATATCTAAGCGACACATTTTGATGTAGGTACGTTAATTGTCCATGTAGATATTAAATAACACCGAAACGTGGTTGAAATCCTGGCAGGGTCGCCATATAGGATTGGGCTGAGGGTTACGTGAGTTTATAAGTAAACGTCCGTATGTCGTGCGATCCGTTTATTGACTGCTTTAACATAATACTTATTTTCTATTCTATGTAAACTACTTGCAAGCTATTACTGCAAGCTTGCACATCATATTACATACCACACCATGGCAATACACATTATTAGGAGAGGAGACAATCATGACAATAGAAAAGAGGGTGAACAATTAGGAAAATAGTGACTTGCAAAAAGAGACAAAACTTGAAGATTGAATGAAGACAAGAGTGAGAAGATTTTAGGGAGCGAGAGTTATTTTTCAGGCAAGTACGCACCCATTAAAATAACGTGCTCATACATTAGGCAAAGATTACTGAGAGTGGAGTCGATAGAATTAAAGTAACATTATGTGAAGATTAGTACCTATTGTAGATCTCTGCAAGCAAGAATGTTGTGTGATCAACAGTAATTTCAAGAAACAAGTAAGTATTCAGCCGACTCAGAATATCGTGAAAGAGATGAACAGGGTGGTCCCCTGTAAGGTAAATCAGCACGCAGGTATGTAATAGCAACACCTCCTCCACCTTGCCAAGATAACGCCGCACTCTGATTTATTATTTAAAGCTTTTTTTTTTTCATGATGGGAAATCATCAAATGACTTCTCCCGCTCTGGGCGGAGCGGGAGGGCGTGTCAGACTTTTACTGACTAAAACCCACCCGTGTTCCATCAGTTGCCCATGTGCCAGGGTCACGGTATCTCTTTCGAACAATCACGCGACCCCGGCAGGCATCGGTCCTAGTAGACCCCTACACTGCTGCTGACATCTCTTTGAGGCGCGCGTGGAACACTACGCGCCGTCGACCCGAGCCTGGTCCCACTTTCAGTGCCGAGCACCCGGCTCCAGGGTCGAACGATAATTCGTTCGCATGCCGACAACTCGCATCCGAGTCCTACATATAAATAGTTATAAGTGTCTTGCAACCATGCCGAGCACCCAGGAAACACAGGCGTCAATAAAGTATTTAAAAACAAAAGAAGGCAAATGTTTAAATTTTTTCCTTATCTGCGCGTGTTTTATTGCGGTAAAAACCATCGCTGAAGGTATAAATAATAAGAACAAAGGTGTCGGTTTGTTTTTGTTTTAATAATTCACTGATCTTAGATAATTACTTGAGGCGAATCGCTTGAGCGAGTCGTAACCCGCGAAAATCAAATTTTCTTATGTTGCGATAAATTTAATTTCGCGGATACAACTGCGGAGGCACCTTAGAGATATCCTGTAAGGTTCTCTTGGCGTAAGAGTTATGATTTTTTAATAACTAGGAAAACAAATAAAAATACATAAAGAAAGAACAGTGTAGTTTAATTTGTTCAATAAAAAAAAATTGGCGTTCGACAACCCTACTCTGCAGGCCGGTTGTGGGCGTGGCTTACTGAACTCGGATACAGGTGCTGTGGCATGGGCAAAGAACTCAGATGTACATAGAAGCACAGTTCATATGGCCGGGTAGAAGACAAGCGACCCAAACAGCCGCTTGGGCAGCGCTGCAGTCGCGCTGCGGTGTGCGATGCGGGCATCTGAATTCGTTGCTTGAGCCTACGAGAATGAGTGAGCGCGAGAATACGAGAGTGAGTGAGCGCGAGAATAATTCTGCCGTCAGCGCCACTAAGCGAGAACTAACCGTGGGGACATGTCCCCAGTAGAATCGGCACAAATAATCCTGAAGAACTGTGCTTCTATGTACGTCTGAGTTCTTTGGCATGGGGTTCCCGTTACGTAACCATCACGCCGATGGACTCGACAGATGGGTTGTTATAGATTTGCGAGACACATTTTATGGCATACCATTTTTTATGCATTTACGTACTTAGCAGTGAAAGTGTTAATTATTTAAAGCTTGCGTTCATTTTCAACGAAAATTATAATTATGTAGTCAACAGATACTTAATACCTAGTTTATGGTTTAGAACAGCGGTAGGCAACCTTTTGGCAGACAAGGGCCACCAGGTTGGGCACGCCACAATTGCGGCGGTAAGTCCTCTCTTTGAGGAGTGGATAGAGAGGCGCCACGGCGTCCTCACCTTCCGCCTGACGCAGGTTCTCACCGGGCATGGGTGCTTCGGTGGGTTCCTGTTCAGGATAAAGCGGGAGGATACGTCCGGGTGTTTCCATTGCGAGGATCGTCTGGAGGACACGGTGGAGCATACGGTGGAGGTGTGCCCTGCCTGGGCGGGGCACCGCCGTGTCCTCGTGGAGGCGATCGGCGGCGGCGACCTCTCGCGTCCGGCCCTGGTGCGAGCCATGGTACGGAGCGAGAGGGAATGGGAAGCCGTCACCTCCTTCTGCGAAGCAGTAATGCTCGCGAAGGAGGAGGCGGGGCGCGTGAGGGAGTGGCAGTCTCTGCGCCCTCACGTCCCTAGCCGCCGCAGGAGGAGACGCCCCGGGCGTCGGGAGTCAATAGCGGACTCCCGGCCACCGTAGGCGCGAGCTTGCGGGTGGCGAGCAATGGGTAGCTCGCCGCCCGGTAAGGACCAAGCTCGGGTCGACGGCGCGCAGTGTTCCACGCGCGCCTCAAAGAGATGTCAGCAGCAGTGTAGGGGTCTACTAGGACCGATGCCTGCCGGGGTCGCGTGATTGTTCGAAAGAGATACCGTGACCCTGGCACATGGGCAACTGATGGAACACGGGTGGGTTTTAGTCAGTAAAAGTCTGACACGCCCTCCCGCTCCGCCCAGAGCGGGAGAAGTCATTTGATGATTTCCCATCCTGAAAAAAAAAAAAGGGCCACCAGGTAGCAAAATAAACTAAAGGCGGGCCGCACTCGTGATAGTAACCCTAGAAGCCCAATATAACTACAATCCTACATATAGGTATCACATAGATGGTCATATCCCATATAAAAAATGAAAATGCTATTAAAATTGTAAACACATTCGGAATTTAATTTATACACGTATTAGTTACATTATGTTTACATGTCTGGGCTTTATAGCTAAAAAAATAATCACCGAAGAATAGAAATGAAAACTACAAAGTAACTACTAACAAGTAACTGATTTTATAAAAATTTCAGCGTGATGTCTGAGGTTGCATTTGGGAGGCTATCTCTTGTAGGTATGTTAGCTGTCATGTCGTTGCAATTAGAATACGTAGAATGGCTCTCAAATGCTCGTATATGTGGCGAGAAGCATATTTATTTTTTCTTTAATCGACAGTTGAAAACGTTTGTTCGCATAAATAAGTGCTACGTACTAAAAATTGCAAGCTGCCATAAAATTTAACAAGTTAATTGATTTTATAGAAGGGGCTTTTGAGAGCATCATTAGATTGGAGATCAATCACGTTCATTTGTAAATGACTCGGTACTCCAATTTCACACAAGAAAAAGCTTGCTAAAATCTTCAGTTAGCTTGAAACTTTTTCAAAATCACCAAATTTATCGCTGAATTGAGTTTGCAGTTGTATTAAAATATTTTTCATTTTATCACTTTTCCATTGAAAATTAATTCCAAGTTCCTCGACAGCCTTTTTACAATAAGGAAAATGATCCAACTCTTCTTTATCAAATTGTTTTATAAAGAGTTTGATTTTCATTTGGAATGCCTTTTTTTGTGGGTGGGAAACCATCAAATGACGTCTCCCGCTCTTGGGCGGAGCGGGAAGACGTGTCAGACTTTTACTGACTAAAGCTCACCCTTGTCTCTTCAGTTGCCCATGTGCCAGGGCCACGGTATCTCTGTCGGTCCTAGCAGACCCCTTCAGTACTGCTGACATCTCTTTGAGGCGCGCGTAGAATACTACGCGTCGTTGACACGGGCCTGGTCCTTTCCGGGCGGCGAGCTACCCATTGCTCGCCACCCGCAAGCCCGCGCCTACGGTGGCCGGGAGTCCGCGATCAACTCTCCACGCAGGAGGAGACGCTTCGGGGACGTGAGGGCGCAGAGACTGCCACTCCCTCACGCGCCCGGCCTCCTCCTTCGCGACCATTAATGATTCGCAGAAGGAGGTGACGGCTTCCCATGCCCTCTTGCTCCGTACCATGTCTCTTACCAGGGCCGGACGTGAGGGACCGCCGCCTCCACGAGGACACGGCGGTGCTCCGCCCAAGCAGGGCACACCTCCACCGTATTCTCCAGACGATCCTCGCAATGGAAACACCCAGGCGTTTCCTCCCGCTTTATCCTGAACAGGAACCCTCCAAAGCACCCATGCCCGGTAAGGACCTGCGTTAGGCGGAAGGTGAGGACGCCGTGGTACCTCTCTATCCACTCCTCAAAGAGGGGACTTACCGCCGCAATTGTGGCGTACCCAGCGCTGGGTTGCGACAATCGTACACGCCAGGTCACCATGAGATCACACTGCAGCTCTGTTCGCCGTGCCACGATCTGTCGCGGCAGCGGAGTATCCCCCCTAGCATTTCGCCTCCTCGCGCTACTCCCACATATGCGCGAGGACGAGGACGTTTGCCTCTAGATCCCATGGTGGCACTCCGGCAAGGAGGCTCACCGCCTCGCAGGAGACCGTACGGTATCCCCGGACTACCCAGATGGCCATGACCCTCTGGGACGCACTCAACCGGCGCACTGGGCGCAGCCTCATTGAGGGCGCCCACACCGGTGCCCCGTAAATGGCCATGGACCGCATGACCCCTTTTCCGTCCCGTTCGAATTGGTTACTCTGTGAACGCATTATTTCGTGTAACAGAGTGACATCTGTCATTTGTCAGTTTGACACTTGCACTTTGTTTTTGATCTTGGAAAAGGGAGCATCGTCGCCGTTTGATTTCGCGACCAGTTGTAAATTAATCCCTATATTATATATCGATCCGATTGTGACAATTTGTCGTGATCCAATTGTTTGTTTGTGTAATCAACCCCCTTTGACAATATAATACGGGTTCAGTTTGTTTGAAATGGAAATTAGTTCCATGTGTTAGTGATATCATTGGAGACCGCATGCTGTGAATACCTCCAGCCTTATGGGGCGGCCTTGTATCCTGAGAATCCCGCGGGCCGCGGGTTGCCGACCCCTGGTTTAGAATATATTGGTGACTGAGACAATCTAATTTTTTTTTTTGAAAATCTGCGTAGGTACTCTTTCAAACTCTAACTTAAACTTTTATTTTAATTAAACCGTATGAACTTTGAGTCGGTCAGTCAGAAAAGCTTCTGACTGACCGACTCAAAAATCGTACAGTTTATTATTTGTAGGTCAGAAAGTTAAAGCCAGTTGATCATTCCATAACGTAAATGTCTATCTATAATAATAATAATCGGGAGAATTCTTGTTCCTCATCTCTGGCTTGCCTTTATTGGCCGGCTGGAGTGAACACTGATGAGGTTCAGAGCTCCCGCCTCATTCTTGCCTTTATTGGCTGGCTTGAGTGGAGATTCGCAAGAGCAAACGTGCTCGGGGAAAGGAAGTATTCCAGTAAGTGCTCGTAGGGATGTTGACCATCTTTCGGGCTCTGGGATCGTTCTGAAAACCGTGGAATACCTCTCCACTTCTCAAGGACCTCAGGAAGTGTTGCCCCCTTGTCGCTGCGTCACTATATGCCAGCGACGGTTTCCGGGGGCCCATTATTGAGTGTGCAAGTCACCCCCTGCCATTTAATCCGTGTATTTACAAAACATTGATGCGGCAGGGGCCATAGGCCTTCCATAGTTCTTGGTAACCAGTCCATTTTAGCCATCCAAATACATAGTCCAAAATCTTAGTTTCCATATCCTGCAATAGTCCAACACCAACTGGAGGTTGTCCTTGGGTGCACTTGCACAGTGTATACAGGGATAACCGCCGGTATTATTACGCCGATATTAGTACCTCACTTCATCCAAATTTTCTAAGGGGCCTCTGCGAGTTGGCGTCGGCCCCTCGTACGCCTTCCAAAAGACCGGGACCCTAGGGTCCCGAGATATGTTAACACATATAATAATAATAATAATCTATGGACAAGAACATGCAAAAAACTCCAACAGAACCGATTACCAAAGCCACAGAGTAAAAGAGTCTCAAGAGTTTCTGATTCTGGCAATTAAACTACATCATCCATCAGAAAGTCTGTAGATAGCATTTTTATCTTTTAATAGCTTTTGTCCGCGGCTTCGCTCTCGTTAAATTCGGGGTAACACTAACACGGTTGCCTTTTCCTGATTTAGAACACAGAAGAGAAATCTGAACAGAATGTTAGTTAAATACACTACTGTAGACGAAATTATAAGTCTTTCCATTTGGGGATAGATTGTAAAGATTCTGGGCATTGGACACACGCGAACATGCTTCATACAATTGTCCATGGGAAACTTAAAAGAGCCGTGCGCTTTTTTAAGTTCACCCCAGCCACCTAAAAAAGAAAAAAAAGTAGCCTATGTCACTCTCCATCCCTTCAACTATCCACACCATCCACACTTAAAAATCACGTCAATTCGTCGCTCCGTTTTGCCGTGAAAGACGGACAAACCGACACACACACAAAACCACCTTTTTTATCTGTGTATATAAGCACGTACTATTTTCTTCTGTAAATAGGGACGCCCTAAAATGTTAATTCATCGACATGAATATCGATATTATTGTGGCATTAAAACCTAACAGAACGTTCATTTTAAAAACTGAAATAAAAAGATATGACGTCGGTTACCGTCTTTTGATCATCTTTAGTTATAAATTAATATTTTAGTGTGTATTATATACGTGAAATGTGACGCTCTTGAAATGTGGTGTCAGAAACGTCAAATGAAAAATCGATATCAACAGTATTGATATTTTTGACATCTCTAGAGTTCACCCGGCGATGTTGTGTTTTCGTCGTCGAAGCGGCTAATATTACAGATTTAACAACGATTTGCAGTCAATTGTATGAGAAAAAGCAAGCTTTTTGACTTTTAACGGAAAAATGAAATGTATTAAAACAGTGCTGCAGGTCATTTTTCTTTTAAATGTATGTTTGGCGACTTTATCTCCGCCCTCCGATAAAAAGGGGCAGAAGGGGGTGAAACCACAAGAGGGTCCTAGGAAAAACAACGTGTTGGATCGTAAACTAGTGATTGAAACGCCTTTGGTGAAAGATATTATAAAGTACCATGCTACCTATCACCAGGACGTAACGCAACGCAACTTCAAGAATGTTGTTTTGGGTTACGTTACGCCCGTGAGTATTTCACTGATATTCTCTGTTTTTATTCGTGTTTCATTGGATTGTGTTGTTAAAGAATGTGAATAACTTTACTTAATTATCTTTTATAGTAACACGTTTCATTATAATTTTATAGTGGAACAACAAAGGCCATGATGTGGCAAAGACTTGGGCGCCTAAATTCAACTATGTGTCTCCGGTTTGGCTTCAAATCAAACGCCAATCTCCCAACATTTACCTCATAACTGGGCTTCATGATGTGGACCATGTCTGGATGAAGTTGGTCAAGGCAAAAGGTGTTGCTTCCAATCTAAAATGTATGTATGATGTTGTTAAGTTGTTTGCACAGTTTTAATGCAACTTGGTTGATTAAAAATGTAAAAATATTAAGTAATACTCTTAACTCAATACCAATTCTTTTATCATACCAATTGTAAGAATTACCAGTTAGTTGTAGTAGCAAAATGGTTGAAATTTACGTTTTAGCTATCTTTTCAGAGATTTTTTGGTAGTGTTTTCTGATAGCATTATTTTACTGATAAGATACAGTGTTTTGTCCTTATGAATTAAAACTTAATTTTTCTAACTTTACTACTAACCTTTGATTATTTTCATGTGTGATGAAGATATATTTATTATAATTAAAAAATTATGTTCCAGTATTGCCAAGAATTCTCTTTGAGAACTGGCAGCCATCAGACCTGAAAGCATTCTTTATGGAGCCAACATCCCATACAGAACAGAAGGCTCTCATTGACGAGATCAAGAAAGCCTGCAAGCAGTGGAAGTTTGACGGAGTGGTATTGGAGGTTCTCTCACAGATTGGGAAATATGTTGACAAGTCCGTCAAGTTTATACAGCAGTTTGGTAAGGAGTCACCTTACAGATGTGTCCTGTTGAAAGATCAGACATTCTTCTATTCATTTGCCTCTTTGTCTTTGTTGGCTATGTTTGTTCATAAAAATAAACATAGGTGTGTTGGCTTTTGAAGAAACACTGATGATGCTAATCTTTGGTCCATTTTTTGAGGCTTATCACATTAGAAATGATTTAATGTTAGATCAAAATATGCCATAATTGTGCTTGTAACCTATGGGTAAATGCAGAAAGGCAGGTATTCAATCTATACAAATAAATAAAACTGAAGTGTCTGTTTGTAATTTCAAATTAACAGCTTTTCACTAAATGCTTATGAAAGTAAATACAGTACTTACACCAAAACAACCTTTTTTAAACTTTTGTCTGTCTGTTTGTTCCGGCTAATCTCTGAAATGGCTGGACCGATTTTGACGGGACTTTTATTGGCAGGTAGCTGATGAAATAAGGAGTAACTAAGGCTACTTATATTTTAGAACAATACCTGCGTTAATTTCCGACATCCACGCAGGCGAAGCCGCGGGCAAAAGCTAGTATTTTATAAAAATGTAATGACATTTTCATAAAATATAGAATGCCTGCCTTTCTGCATTTACCTGCTGCAACAGCTTTTTTTCTTTATATTAACTTAATCTTTCAGGTTTGGAGATGAGAGATGATGATCTAAGTCTAATTCTAGTCTACCCACCATTCCGAGGGTATCCTACTGATGAGTTCTTCATTCAAGCATTTAATGATATCTATCCTTATGTAGACGCAGTGTCTGTTATGACTTATGACTTCTCTAATCCTCAGAAACCAGGCAAGTTTTTATCCTACTAATATTATAAATATGAAAGTTTCTATGTTTGATTGTTTGTTACTCAATCACTTAAAAAGGCTGAAGGGATTTAAATAAAATTTGGCACAAGTAATTTAAAACCTGGATTAACACATAGGATACTAATTTTTATCCCGGTAGTATGTTCCCGTGTGATGATTTTCGACCTCCACGCTGGCTAAGCCACTGCCAAAAGCTGGTTATGAATAAGATGTAATTTAACTGAAATGTTTTCAAAACAAAAGAAAAAACAAATAATATACAGTAGAACATATAACCTCCTCTTTTTATGAAGTCGGTTAAAAATCATTCAAAATTTTAAGTTATTTGTTAAATTTTTTTGACTGACTTTAAATTCTATAACTTACTATTTATCATTTTGCCAAGGATCTTGAGCAGTGCTAGTGTTGGGATTTTATCCGGATAAATACTCAAAATGGATAAATACTCGATAAATATCCGTTTTTACTGAGTATTTATCCAAAACAACGGATAAATACTATTTCAAGTTTAATTAACGAAAATTTTGTCATTTTACAAAGAAAACGTTTGAAATTAATTAAAATTTAAAAAAGAAGTTGTGTACCGTACATTAACACTTAAAAAGACTGTATTCCAATAATTTCACTCAATCATGAATAGAGTTCGTCAGAAAATAATAACATCAATCATTAAAAATAAACCAATTATATTTAATAAATGCAAGTTTTGCCGCTTTTTCTGTCGTCACATTTTTTTTTTTCTGTGAATATTTGTGTGTGGTCTAAAAGGCCTTTCTGTTGCAACAGAAGTATACGGTGTTGAAAGAATGCTAGTTATTTCGACAAAGTTAACCAAACTGCTAGTTTAGTTAACTTTGTCGAAAAACATATCTCTTACCGCGGCTTTTTTTTTTGGGTGGGAATCATTAAATGACGTCTTCCACTCTGGATGGAGGAGAAGGACGTGTCAGACTCTTACTGACTAAAACCTACCCGTGTTCCTTTAGTTGCCTATGCCAGGGCTACGGTCACTCTTTCAAAAAAATCCGCAATCCTAGCAGGCATCGGTCCAAGCGGACCCCATCAAAAACACTGACATCTCTTTGAGGTGCGCGCGGAACACAACGCGCCGTCGAGCCGAGCCTGCTCCTTACCGGGCGGCGAGCTACCCATTGTTAGCCGCCCGCAAGCCCGTGCCTACGGTGGACGGGAGTCCGCAATTGACTCCCGACGCCCGGGGGTGGCTAGGGGCGTGAGAGCGCAGAGATTGCCTCTCCCTCGCGCTCGGCTAAGGGGCTTATTTCGTTAGTGTTCTTCCAAATAAAAGGTTTTCACCAACAACCTTTCCTGGCCTTATGCAGCAAATGTTGGCATTACTTCCACATCCGAAAAACCATTTCGACATTCCACTTATAAAATCTGTGGCATCCAGTTCTTTGTCTTGATTTAACTGGACCTTTAGTCTTTGGGTGAATAAGATCATCATCATCATTATCATCGTTCTTCTGCCCTTATCCCAGTTTATTTGGGGTCGGCGCAACTTGTCTCTTTCTTCCACACTTTGGTACTAGTCGCCATCTTCACACCCTTTCTATCCATATTATTCACACAGTTCAGCCATCGTTTCTTTTATCCCCCCCTACTCTTTTAGTCATCGACATTCATACTCAAAACTTTCCCCACGACATTTTCTTCATTCCTTCGTACCACGTGCCAAGCAGCAAGCTTCTGAGTCAAGCAGATAGGCGGAAAAAATTATAGGCAATCGTTACCCTTTTTGCCACTGCTGAGAGAATTTGATTCTTGGCTTTATTATCAAGAACCTTAATTAAACAAAATAAACCTCATTTTCCATTTCTTATTGTAGAAGATGATATACACTAGGTGGGCACTTGTTGGACTCTATTTGAAAGAGAGAAGCATTGATCTACGCAATCCCACAAAAATAACATCAAGGAAAGCTACTTGTGTCACTTGACATGACAGTATCTTTTGTTGTTAACACTAAGAGAGCGGCTTTTGTATTTATCAGGTGCCCCATCTTGTGCAGCACGGCAGCTTTAACTTCTCTCCCGATTTCCTTTGTTTTATAATGACTAGTTTAATACCAGTTCATTTGATTTTTGTTTTATAGATTTTATTATATCTGCATAGTTTATGAAATTGTTGAAATCTACATATTTCGGACCCAGCAAATTAATAGTGCGTAATTCGCAGGTTAAAGAGTCAACATCTTTTACTAAGGGGCCGTTCAAGTATTACGTAAGCACATTACGATTTTTTACTCCCCCATCCCCCTTGTCAGCAAAAGTAAGCAAAGCTCTTACCCTCCCCCCATGCTTAAGTAAACATTGTTATATGTATTTTTCTTTTAGTGTACTGTTTTTTTTTTATTGATTCATGAAAGGGAAAAAATATTCATTTGAAATACGTCAAATCGTCAATAGTAACGAAACGAAACAATAGGTTGACGGAAGAAATTAAGTCAAGTGAATACAGCGCGGTAATAAAAAATTATACCCGCAGAAGTAAGGAAGTGTTTAAAAAAGATGGATGTACGTGGCTGACACAATTCTTCTATAAGTTGTTGCATGAAGGAGGGATCCCACGAGAATGGTGCAATAGTTCGCCCATCTTTAAGAATAAAGATGATGTACAGGACTACAACAACTATCGAGGGAGAAAGCTCACATAGTATGAAGGTATGGGAGAAAGTAATAGAGAAAAGACTGCGAGAGGAGAGTGAGATTACCCCGAATCAGTTCGAGTTTATGCCAGGGCGAAGAACAATGGACGCCACTTTTGCACTCTGCCAATTGTGCGAGAAGTACAGACGTGCACACAGAGACTTGCACATGATGTTCATTGGTCTGGAGAAAGTGTATGATAGGGTACCTCGGGATGTGATGTGGTGGGCTCTGAAAGAGAAAGGGTTGCCTGGGAAGTATGTAGAGTTAATTCGTAAGATGAAGTCTGAAAGTGGCACCAATAATTGAAAATTTGTGTGGGAATCGATTGAATGAGAAAAATGTCGTGAGGAAAATATTGAGTATGAATGTCATTGGCTTTAAGGTAGAGGGAGACCAAAGAAACGATGGATGGACTGTTTGAATTATGATATGGATAGAAAGGCGGTGACTACTGAGATGACGACTAATAGAGAAGTGTGGAAGAAAAATACATGTTTCGCCGACCCTAAATAAATTGGAATAAGGGCGAAATAATGATGAATAGAGCGCGGTAGGTAATTTCCGTACTCGGTTCTAAGTCTAAACGTCAACATTATTTGTGGGAATCCCCGAAAATGCGTTTCATTTTCACACAAAGACAATGTGTCGGTTGCCATAAGTGTAAAAAAGTGAATAACTACTGCTGACGTAATCACCATCTAGACTCCCCCACCCCCTATGTCATCAAAAATAAGCAAATCAAAGACCCCCCGCCCCCTATAGTGCTTACGTAATACTTGAACGGCCCCTAACTGCGTTTCTAGCGTGGTCACCAATGACACCAAACTTTTCTTCACCGTGTTTTGTACAGTCTACTCGTACCTACGTCCGGTCAGCTACTGGCAATACCGACGAGTTCAATGTAGCTGTAGGCTTGCACCAGGGATCGGCTCTAAGTCCTTACCTCTTCCTGTTGATCATAGACGCTCTGACGTTGGACATACAGGAAGAGGCACCCTGGTGCATGCTGTTTGCCGATGACATTGTTCTTGTCGGTGAAGATGCGTCCGAGATCCAGAGCAGATTGGAGAAGTGGCAACAGAAGCTGTAGAATGTTAGCTTGAAAATCAGCAGAACCAAAACCGAATATATGTTCTGCGATTTCGGCGGTCTCTCCAGCTCTGGAGCCATAGCGCTTGATGGTGTGCTTCTCTCGGTCTGCTCCGACTTTCGGTATCTCGGTTCACTCGTGCAAAGCGATGGCGAAGTAGATCGGACGGCTAAGCACAGAATAAACACTGGAGGATGAAATGGCGGCAGGTCACAGAAACAATCTGCGACTCCCACATCCCCCTTAAACTTAAGGGGATGATATATCAAAGCATGGTCAGACCTGCTGTCTTGTATGGGACAGAATGTTGGGCCACAAAAAGGATGAATGAAAGGCAATTTCATGCAGCTGAGATGAGAATGTTAAGAGGGATGTGTGGTGTTACACGAATGGATACAATAAGAAATGAGGACATAAGATGAAGTCTGAAAGTGGCACCAATAATTGAAAATTTGTGTGGGAATCGATTGAATGAGAAAAATGTCGTGAGGAAAATATTGAGTATGAATGTCATTGGCTTTAAGGTAGAGGGAGACCAAAGAAACGATGGATGGACTGTTTGAATTATGATATGGATAGAAAGGCGGTGACTACTGAGATGACGACTAATAGAGAAGTGTGGAAGAAAAAGACATGTTTCGCCGACCCTAAATAAATTGGAATAAGGGCGAAATAATGATGAATAGAGCGCGGTAGGTAATTTCCGTACTCGGTTCTAAGTCTAAACGTCAACATTATTTGTGGGAATCCCCGAAAATGCGTTTCATTTTCACACAAAGACAATGTGTCGGTTGCCATAAGTGTAAAAAAGTGAATAACTACTGCTGACGTAATCACCATCTAGACTCCCCCACCCCCTATGTCATCAAAAATAAGCAAATCAAAGACCCCCCGCCCCCCTATAGTGCTTACGTAATACTTGAACGGCCCCTAACTGCGTTTCTAGCGTGGTCACCAATGACACCAAACTTTTCTTCACCGTGTTTTTATAATGTCTTTTAGAATTTCTAAACGGAGACATTCACTTGTGTGGCGATTCTATACACTCTCATTAAAGAAAGGTTCTAAAAAAAATATCTAAAAGTATGTTCTGTTAGAGACAGTGGGACTCCTGACACAATTACAGTCCTGGCAATCGATGTTAGAACTAAATAATGTAAAAAGATAGTATTTCGGAAAGTTCAAATAACAGTACACGTCATTAACATTAAGAAAGAATCATCCAATGCACATATTTTTATCCATCATTTTGAGTAAATACTCAGTAAAAATGAGTAAAACTTGAGTATTTATCCGTTTCGGATAAAAACTGGAGTATTTATCCTCAGAGTATTTATCCACTGCCCATCACTAAGCAGTGCTGACCCAGTGGTAACAACATCGACTTACGAATTGTAGCTCATAAGTTCGAACACAGACAGGCGCTTCACTCTTTGTAAATTATTTCATCACCACTGCACTGCTCTCAAAACAGTGTAAAACATAATGAAGAGACCAATATGTCCTAGAACCAAAAATACGGAGGCATGACGTGACATACAATGTGACACCAACTGCGTCCGCATAATGGGTTACGGCCCACTCCCTCTCACTGAGAGGAGAAATGTGTCCCAGCAGTGGGAACATTATTTATAGGCTTATTATGTAAGAACCTTGCAGGACCAAAGTAATATTTATCTAATCAATTCAATATTTTCTGTTTTAGGGCCTAATGCACCTTTGTATTGGGTAAGGTTGTGTGTAGAAAAACTCATAGACAATGATGAGAACCAATCAAAGAGATCCAAGATCTTATTAGGACTGAACTTCTATGGTAACTCATACACGGCCAATGGAGGTGGCCCCATAGTTGGGACAGAGTACATAGAGTTACTGAAGCATGCTAAGAACAACCAAGCTTTGTCGTATAATAATAATACGGCGGAGAATTATGTGGAGATCAGGTAATTATCACAATAACGTTTTTTTTTTGGCTGGGAAGTCATCAAATGATGTCTCCCGCTTTTGGGTGGAGCGGAGAGGCGTGTCAGACTTTCACTGACTAAAACCCACCCGTGTTTCTTCAGTGGCCCATATGCCAAGGCCACGGTATCTCTTTCGAACAAATCTCGCGACTCTGGCAGATCACAATACCGTTAATATGTATTTGTTCGTGAGAGGCCTGGTCAGGCCAAACTCTCATTGTATTTGATTGCATACTGTGCGGAGCGGATCAATGAGCAATGTCATAAAGATTTCGCACAAAGAATTTCTTGATAAAGATCCTTAATGAACAGTTAACAAGAATTATTAATGACTGCAAAGGCTTATCGTACCCATAACAGTGTATTATTTTTCCTATAATGGTTCAGTTTAAGTATTACGTCCATTTTTAAAGCCGTAAGACACAAGCACAATAAAATTAGTATCACCCCTAGATATACATAGTATAGTCAAAATTTTAGTTTAAGACGTAAATGATATTCTTGTTTTTGTTCTATCACAAGTTAGCGTGATCCTGTAGTTTTTTATGATACTTACAGAATAACTTTCTTCTTTTCAGAACATCACAGGGTACAAAGAAGATATTCTACCCCACCTTATATTCTATACAGAAGCGTCTTGAATTAGCGAAGGAATACGGCACAGGAGTAGCTATATGGGAGCTGGGGCAAGGCCTCGATTATTTCTACGACTTATTCTGATTGTGTGTGATAGTATCTTTAAGTCTACCAATATATTTATGTTTGTGATATTCGTAATTCCGGGATTTTTTAATGAAACAAAATAAATTTAAAATGTTTAATGTTGTATTTGTTTATTGCTAAAAACTTATCTTAAAATGCTACTGAAAACATTTTCAGTCTTCTACTGTAATC
Source organism: Aporophyla lueneburgensis (assembly GCA_932294355.1). Classification (NCBI taxonomy): domain Eukaryota; kingdom Metazoa; phylum Arthropoda; class Insecta; order Lepidoptera; family Noctuidae; genus Aporophyla; species Aporophyla lueneburgensis. The sequence goes on from OW028754.1 coordinate 18,644,000, forward strand.
TAGACAATAAGTCTACCAATTAAAGAAGCCAAACAGAACGAGCGAACCTGCGGCAGATTGGCCTGAACACCGATTCTCGTAATTAAAAACGTTCAAATGTCAAAAACTTGTCAAAAATGTATGGAAACTTGAGGTATATTTGATAGATTGAGACAGATCAGACTGTAAACATTCTTAAAATTACGATAATTGCCCCCTGATCGGATTCCTACCATACGAATACACGAATCAGCGACCTTACATTATCCACACAACGATATTTTTTGTGAAGGTGAATTTGATATTTCTGATCAGTATTTGTAAGGTAATCTTAACTTTCAATTAGTTCGCGAAAGGATCGACTTGAATAAAATTATAGTAAACGTTATTTACATAGTAAATTGAGCAACTACAACTAATAAATCTAAGTGGCTACAGGTTTGGGCTTTCCCTTGAACTCCATCATAGACTGTGGTCCTTTCATGACTCGGTGCATCAGGTCCCAGCACATTTTTGCGGGGAGCAGGCTGGAATAACAAAACATAATACTTATTGTTAAAAATAAAACTATTGTTGAGTAAAATGTTACGTAAAATATTTAGTTTTAATTCCGCAAGAGGCTTGGATGCAGAATGCAGAACCGCTCTTCTACGCAAAAATATGCACAAACAGAAGATGCGGTTATTAAGATGCAACATGTAACCCAAACGTATAACTGCATGGTTCATGATTCTTAATATTTGTTTATTATTTCTTATTATTTTGTTTTAATTACTTGACCGTTGAGCTAATAACATCATCTTCTGCATGTTCTTATTCTTTGGAATTAAAGCGAAATATTTTACATAAGATTCTACTGTGATGGATTTTAGTAACGCTAGATTCCACTGTACTTATTGGTTAGTATAACGTGGGTAGGTATCTATAGTTATTCTCTGTTGCAAAGGGAAAAGAAATCGTACACTTGAAGTCTGTCTGGGGTAAACCTACTAAATAGTAGGTTTAAAAAAGGTAGGTTTATAAATATAAGCAATAGTATAGGGGAAGTACGTACAAAATGACATACAGTTTTGTTTTGCAGTCATATATTTTTAATTAACATATTTACAATCACTGTTTAGTTTGAATAATCATCTTTGTTTCATAACTTTTAACCTAGGTAAACTTGTAATTGAATAGGAACTATATAAAAAAAATAATTTCAATTAATCGAAACCTCTAAGGAAACCTCCATATAGTACGGACAAAATGACATACTTAATAAATACAAAAATTATGAGGTACATATTTCAAAAATATGTAAAATGAGACCAAAGAGAACAATTGTTGCACCGTTGCCAGCAATCGTTGGGCTTGGAATGGGAAAAGAGGTCGTTACAGTAAATGCATGCGCAGTCATCATCATCACAGGTCGACACAGCTGGAAATCTTCTAAATTTGACTCCTCAGCGTAATGAGTCTTCCGTACCTGGGTTCACCTTTTTTCTGACTGCTTTTAAGGATAATTATCGTAGTTCGATTCAACATTGAAAACCACATCATTGAATAAAGGTATGTCGTTTTGCCCCGAATGTAAGTACGTCATTTTGCCCCACAGGTTATCTAAACACTAATTAAGTCATGATTACTATAAATACGAGATTTATAAATAAATACTTTTAAGTAATGCAGCATAAGGCTACACTTTTTGAATTTACTACAAAAGATGTAATAGAAATCACGAGAAACTGATCAAAAACAGGACGAAATCAATAAAAAAAAAAAACTTTTATGCGCACAAAACGCTTTCCTGCAAGTAGGTAACTTCGGCGTGACCAAGTCAATGGCGGTATAAACTTAACAGGTATGCCACCACGGCCGGCGTCACATAATGATATGACAACTGCAGGATTATAGCCCGCCAATTTCGAAAAAAGCCCGATGTGTCATTTTGTCCGTATATGTAATTTTGGACGTAGGTACTTCCCCTACGTGTTTAGAGTTTAAAGTGCACATTCGGGTTGTACTACTCACGCTGATGGGAATTAACTATACTCGAGCGTCCTATCTATTGCATTTGCTCAGATTTTGGGGGATTTCTAGTAAAAATGCAGAATAATATACAGCGAAAAATTAAATTAGCTGGCAATACTTTATCTACGTGTTGGGTATCGATACCGAAAACGTATTGTAAAATATAAAAATAAAAAACATTCAAACTTTCTATCCTATTCTATTTTTTATGGCTTGTGTTTAAACACCACCCAAAAAAGTACCTATTTTACTACCAAAAAAATTCTAAACGGTTACCAAAATGGTCACCAAATAACGTTTCCTAAAATATTATTAAATAAAACCATTTTTTCGTATTATTGACTACCAAAAAATATATGGACGCCTTTAAAATACACTTTAGACCAAATATTATATATTGTCACTACTTAGATGTTACCACTGAATCTAGTCGTTTCTGTCCTGTGAAACTGTTTTTAACCTAACCTAACCTAGTGTACTATGTGAGCTCGAGTGTATCGCACAAGCGTGCATTCGAACTATTGTGAGTCGCAGTACAGTTTTGTCGTACAAGGAGTTGGATAGAATTTGGTGACCGTTAATCCATTTTGGGAACCAAAAATAATATTTGTGCGAGGTTTGCGATTTTTCTGATGTTATTTTATTTATTTTGAATCATAATATTATATACTTTAGGGCCCTTTTAATAAAGTCAATTTTTTTTTTTTGGAGTTGTTTATTTTTTTTGGTGCCTCAGCTTAGAGTCCTAAGAATATTTTTGGTGATCGTCTAAATTATACCCATTTTTATTATCGCTAACAAAGCTCATGTCGATTATTCTGCCTTCTTTCTTTGGGCAAAATATTGCCAACTCATTTAATTTGACCCTGTTTTTACACATTGAGCAATTCCTGCAATGACCAGTAAAACTTCCGTGCACTATGTCTAAGTAAGCTAAAAAAGCCTCAGCTCCGACATTATGAATGGGTACTTTTCATTTTGAACGCAAAATACACGCTCAGACGTGCAATTGCGGACATCAGCTCGTTCTACCTATTACTTTTCACTCACCACTTTAGAGGCAGGAGGTATCTCACAGATCCCGGCATAATGCAGTTGACTTCGTTCTTCCTAATGGAGTCGATCATTGTCTCCGCCACGTAGTCAGGCTCCAACATGGGCATCAGGCGAGGGGTGACGCCGTCGAACATGCCCGTGTTGATGTAGTAGGGACAGACCAAAGTGGCGTGGATGGTATGGTGGCCGTGTGCCTGCGAGGACGAAATAAAAGGAAGGTCAGAATTGGACACGTGGTAGATGATATTTCAACATTCATTGCAGGATTGGCTAAATATAAATATTGAATTCATTCTTTTACTCATTGGCTGACAGACAACGCACAGCCTTCTTCTGCTAGGTCTAGAACAGGGATGTTAGGGAGCTCCGTAACCGTAACCGAAACTATCGGATATCCGATATAAAAATGTATCCGTAACCGTAACCGAATTCGAAATAAAAGTTTCGGATGATATCGGATTTGTTATAACATTTTTATTTTAGGTACATTAGCTAACATTCAATATATATTTATAATCATTTTTATTATAAATAGCTGCAATAATTACTCACAGACTGATTGTAATTCCTACCAAATGGTGACATATAAATAAAACCATTTTATTAGCTATTTGCTAGCTATATTTTACTTTTGAAATTCCTTATAAATTTAATATCCGTAACCGAAATTATCCGAAACTAACGGATAATCCGAAATAATTTCATATCCGTATCCGGTATAATAAGCATTCAAACATCCGTAACCCATCCGTATCCGAAATTTCATATCCATAACATCCCTAGTCTAGAAGTATGAGCACAAGAGTTCCTTTTCTAATGAAACTAAGCATGAAATATTTTTTTTGAAAATATCATTCCCTAAAGTATTGAACTGTCATAGCTTTTCAAGCTCCCGCCGCCATGTTCTTGTACCATGTTAGAATTGTGAACGGAACACAATCATCTTCTGTCACAATTGGTTCGTCGTTCGTCTCTCTCTCCTGCACTGTCATCTGTCTTATCATGTAATCTTGTCTTTTTTCATCAAATTCATGAGGAAGTTTGTATGGAAATTCAAAATTTTTGGGGCTCGTAGTAATAATTTAGGTATAACACTTCTAGTTTCACCAAATCAAACTATCTGTCCGGTACGCCTATAATGATGTAGTTTTGCAGCCGCCGTTGTATTATTTTTCTATCTTTTTGAAAAAGATAGCAACACTCATAAATAAACATACATACCCTCAGTTCAGTAAACAGGCTCTCATGGAAGCCGACGGTGGCGAACTTGGTGGCGCTGTAGTCGGTGCAGCGGTAGGTGCCGAGCAGGCCGGCTACTGAGCCCACCGTCACTATGTGGCCCTTGCCTGACCTTATCATATCGGGCAGGAACGCCTTCACGGTCTGGTATAAGAAAAAATATTTTGTTAAAAGATAAACATGGATAGCTATGCCGATAGGTTAAATCATAAGTCAAATGCGGCGGCGGTGACCTCTCGCGTCTGGCCCTGGTGCAAGCCATGTTACGCAGCGAGAGGGCATGGGAAGCCGTCACCTCCTTCTGCGAAGCAGTGATGCTCGCGTAGGAGGAGGCGGGGCGCGTGAGGGAGTGGCAAGGTCGCGAGATTGTTCAAACGAGATGCCGTGGCCCTGGCATATGGGTAACTGAAGGAACACGGGTGGGTTTTAGTCAGTAAAAGTCTGACACGCCGTCCTCCCTGCTCCGCCCAGAGCGGGAGAAGTCATTTGATGATGTCCCATCCAAAAAAAAATGGGTCAAATGTACTTATTGAGTTATATCTACGTAGTATCCTGGCATAGGCTTATTGGCTAGACGCGTGAGCCGCTTTATCTAGATGGGCTGAGACGGCCAGACGAAAATATGCAATACTAAAACTCTATCGTCTAACAAAATACGATCACTAAAAAAAATAATTGTAGGCGAATGTGACCTTCAAGTGTCGCTCTAGAGTCGAGCTAAGAGCCTCATTAAGTCATATTGGCTCGCATCACTTAAATGCACTCGTAAAAGTTACCTAACATAAGTGATTACTTTGTAAGTGATTTGTAAGCTGTTTTAATACTCTTCGGTTATGAAATATCAAACGCAGTCTTAGTACGCGTCAGTAAAATGACAAAAATGTATGGATTCTCGATGTATGTTTGACAGATAGAGACTGAGATCAAACTGTGAACGTTCTTAAAATCACGAGAATTGCCCTTCTGATCATGAATTCACGATGCATGATCTGACTCAGTGCCGGTTTTAGTACTACCAGCACCCTGGGCGAGATTTTATACGGCGGCGCCCTATATCTTCTATTGAAATCCATCCGAAAAAAAAAAGCAAGAAATATATGAAATAACCTTTATTAAGAAAACTAATAAAATTTTACTTTTTTAGCCTTTCTATCAGCAAACTCTTTTATGAAGACATCAAAGTCTATTTTTTCGGCAATTTCATTTTCGATTGACAAGTTGCTACGTTTGTCAACGTAGGTTGAGATATTGTTGAACAGTGTTGAACGCAGATAGGTTTTTATCAGTTTAAGCTTAGAAAAACTCCTTTTTCTGCTAGCCACAGTCACAGGTATAGTGATCAATGTTCGCAATGCTATCCACACATTTGGATACAGGCCTTATAAGTTGCGATCTTTGATAAAATTTAAAATTAAGACAGGAGTAACCTCATTCAGGGTGCTTACTCTCGAATATAATTCCAATAGATCGACATTACTCAAACGTCAGTTGGTTGAGTTAAACGTTTGACTGACAATTCCAATGTCGATCTATTGGAATTATATTCGAGAGTAAGCACCCTGATCAGGCAAAAAGATTTCAAAGGACAATGCCCACATACTAGAACAACCGTGGCCCACAGTGAACACTTACAAATAGTGTAAGGAATGATAGTATAAGGTGTTATGAGCACCTTCTAGTACTTATCAGTTCAGAAAATAAGTCGCCATTTGGAAATAAAACAGTTTTTAATTTTTTATAATTTTTAATTTTTTCACAAGCACTGACTTATTTTATACACTTACAATGACTTTTGAATGGTATTAACACAGTCATTGTTCATTTCAAAGTTACTTACTCATTTTAACCTTTGAATAATAGTCACCTTCTAAGTTTAAACAGTCTGGGGGAGTACACACAAAACCCATATATTAAACCTAGAAAGATCCCAGCGAGCAATTCTCAAAGTAATGCACAAAAGGAACTTCCAGTATCCAACGGAGCAGCTATATAAGGATTGTATGGTATTAACGATTCGACAACTTTATATCAGGAGAGTTCTGCTTATAAGCCACAAAGGCTCAACGTATGACCCGGTAAGACTGAAAAACAAACGCAGAAACGACCTAGTATTTGACCTGAAACCATGTAAAACAGAATTCTTCAGAAGACAACCGTGCTATATGGGTCCATACCTATATAACAAAATAAGTAAAAATACTCAGCTACATCACTTACCAATAAGTAAACTAAAACTTACCATAAATGACTTCCTTCTCTCTCAAAATTATGGAAATACTGAAAAACTTCTAGAAAGTATAAAATAATAAAATAAAGTCACACAACCCCATTCATACACCCCTACATACACATACACACAAATACACCACACCCACACTACACATACATCACACATACATATGTTCATTCATAGATGCACACACAAGCATTAAGTAGCTATTAAGTAATTAATTAAATTATTATATTATTACATTATTAAATATTAAATTAAATATACATATGTATCATTTTGTAATGTTTACCTTTACAAATATTTACTTTTGCACCACACCGTATATTTTATTTATTAATCAATCAATACTTATCATTTGTCCCAAACAACACCCCCCCCCCCCCCCCTCCCCCAACAATACAAAAGCTATGTAATGAAATAATGCTGATGTCACGTCAGTACATATACGTGTATATGACCATCTTTACAAACCAAGACCCTTCCGTGCCTCAGAAAGCATGTTAAGCCGTTGGTCCCGGCTGTCTTTTGTAGATCTTAGACAGTCGTTACGGGTCGTCAGAACCCCGAAAGTCTGTCAGACTTTCATTCAGATCAGTCTTATCAAGAGGTATTGTATTACCTAGTAACTGGGTTGTGGAGGTCAGATAGGCAGTCACTCCATGTAAAATACTGGTATTCAGCTGCACCCGGTTAGACTGGAAGCCGACCCCAACATAATTGGGAAAAGGCTAGGCAGATGATGATGAGCTGTAAGATTTGGTTACTTTCTCAATAAAGTAAAAGTATTTAGGTATTTAAAAATATATTTTTTTACTTATTACTAGCTTTTGCCAGCAGCTTCACCCGCCTATTATACGTATAAACCTTTCTCTTGAATCACTCTGTCTATTAAAAAAAACTGCATTAAAATTCGTTGCGTAGTTTTAAAGATCTAAACATAAGGACAGACAGAGGAAAGTGACTTTGTTTTATATTGTGTAGTGAAGTTAAATCACTATAAGCTTGCATTCGGACTGGCTATTGTTATTATCATAGTTTTCTAAAGGTATTGTTTAATGTAGGTGAGTAATATAATACTTACCTGTTGTGGAAGAACCCATTGCTATACAATATATATTTGTGAATTGATGAGAGCGTAAGTGCCTCATATCCATTATTCAATTCGCACAGCGAACCTTGCTTGCGCCGGTTAATCCACGCGACGTGTTCGGGACAGCATAGTTACTCAGGTCCGAATTCGCGCCGAATTAATCATTAGTAAAAGCGGGACTCCCGCAGTCCAAATGCATGCGAGGGTCGTCATATGCAGCCAGCAGTTTTCACATTCACACTAGGGTCGTCATTCAAAGTGGAGCCACGATCCATGTTCGTGCAAGGATTGTCATTCTGGTGATATTGATCGGAGTCCATTGTCATATAAAACCTCACAAAAGAACACAAACTATATTTTATATCTTTAACTATTTGTTTACTGGGTGTCAAATGTCAACTTCATCATCTGACATAGAATAATGCTGCCATATTTAAAAAAATAATCGATTACGTGAATCGATTATTGGTCTTGAACAATTTAATTTTATCTAATTACGGCAAAGCCATAAACAATACAATGATATTACCATTCCATGTTTATGTATGTTTGGACTATAAGATATCTGGTTTGAGATGTTTATGAACATCATTGTTTTGTCTTAAACTGGAGTTAGTTAGTTACGTTCACAGAAACTAAAATGGCCGTCATGATTATGACGGCGTGCCGTGTGATTACAATGCACGCCTTTGAGCACACGGATTGATTTTTATAATTATTAATTAATCCGTAATCGATTAGACGTATTCAATATACGACTCGAAATTAAATTGACAATATACTAGCAACCCTAAACTTTGCCTGACAGTCAAACTCTCAGTGATAATAATACGTTAAATTACTTATTTATTGCTTAGAATGACGGCGACTTAGTTAGAGATAGAAGTTACCCGGATAATTCCTGTTTAAAAAAATATATTTTTTAATTATCCTTCGAAACGTGTTCGGGTTGGGCCAGGAATAGGCATTGACCTTTATAAGTTCATCGCACAACATACAACCATCTATATCTGATTTAAGAGGACACGGTGGAGGTGTGCCCTGCCTGGGCGGAGCACCGCCGTGTCCTCGTGGAAGCGATCGGCGGCGACGACCTCTCGCGTCCGGCCCTGGCGCGAGAGGGCATGGGAAGCCTTCACCTCCTTCTGCGAAGCAGTAATGCTCGCGAAGAAGGAGGCGGGGCGCGCGAGGGAGTGGCAGGCTCTGCGCCTTCACGTCCCTAGCCACCGCAGCAGGAGACGCCCCGGGCGTCGGGAGTCGATCGCAGACTCCCGACCACTGTAGGCGCGGGCTTGCGGACGGCGAGCAATGGGTAATGGGTAGGTCGCCGCCCGGTAAGGACCAGACCCGTGTCGACGGCGCATAGTGTTCCACGCGTGCCTCAAAAAGATGTCAGCAAACTGAAGGGGTCTGCTAGGACAGTGGCTAGGACCGATGCCTGCCAGGGTCGCGAGATTGTTCAAACGAGATACCAAGGCCCTAGCATATGGGTCACTGAAGGAACACGTGTGGGTTGTAGTCAGTAAAAGTCTGACACGCCCTCCCGCTCCGCCCAGAGCGGGAGAAGTCATTTCATGATTTCCATTCCAAAAAAAAAAACAATGTGAACAACCTCTGAAGTACCCCAAACAAAGCAACTGACTATTACGGACGACTTAGCGGCATCGCATAGTACAAGATTGTAGCTATGACAGTGACACGGTACATAAATAAGTTAACGATTTAGGTCCAGAATTTTTCTTTGAACCCCAATATTCGCTCTGTTGTCATAACTGAATTTTGACTGGAATTGAAGAATTGTAAGGGGTCAGGCCTCTACAATTCTTCAATTCCAGTCCGTTTATTTAAAACATTAATAATAACTTTAGTCAGTTTTTCACCAGTTGACTCATTGACACGTATAAATTCTATGAAATGCTCTTTTATTAATAATTTGTCGTCAACTGATGATAAGTCAACAAATCGCATTGTTAGTGAAAGTTGTTCTACATGACTAATGTCCGGGGTGCAGTCAGGTATTAGGAACTGAATAATATTTAGTAATCTATGACACTGCATTTGATTCTGTTAGTTATTGCCATTATAACGATTTTTTAGCTAGTTTTAGGGAATTTACTAGTAATAGAACTCGCTCAGTGAAAAAGCGGAAAAAAGGGGCGCCTGCGGCGCCCCTTCGAATCTGGCGCCCTGGGCGGTCGCCCAACCGCGCCCTACCCCCTAACGCCGCTACTGATCTGACTATAAGTCGTTATTCAGTTTAGAAGTAGAGTTGAGAGGTTTATGTGGGTATCTTAACTTACCCAATAATGTGAGAGAATGTTGACTTTGTAAGTGGTTTCTATAGCTGAGTCTGACAGATCTAGTAGTGTTTCCCCAAACACTGTTCCTGCGTTGTTGATCAGCACGTCCACTTTGCCGATCTGTAATGAATAGGGCACGAATTAGACCAATTTCGTATGAAATATAATCAACATGATTGTTTTAAGCAGGAAAGAATAATCTGCGGAAGAATATTAATATCATACATTTAGAAAAATACTAGTGATCCGCATCTACTTCACACGGTTTTGACAAAGCATTGGTGTTTTCTTTATCATTTGTAATTTTAATATTAATTTGTTATATTTAAAAAATTTCAAAAAAAAAAAAAAAAACATAAACCGTACGAAATAAATTCTCTATGATGTTGAAAATCGCACTAAAATTCGTTGCGTAGTTTAGAAAAACGCGGTTTCACAGACGACACGAAAAGCGCTTTAAGTATAGTTGACCAAATGACGCAGTTCAAATTTTCCAAAGCAAAAAAAGACAATGTTACCTCTTTCTTGAGTTTTTCCGCGGTCGCGTAGACAGCGCTACGATCTGCGAGGTCTACGACGTAGCTCGCGATTTCGTAGCCCTCGTCGATAACCGCTGCGCATGTCTTTTCCAAACCTGTAATAATAAATAAGTTGAAATAAATATTTTTTGTAAGTTCAGGAACTAAAGGAGTATCCATTATTATTTATTTTATCTAATTATGTATTACATTCCTTATGCTCATGTGGTCCTAACGATTTCTTCTTTCATTATAACTATGTACCTATAGTTGTTCGAAGATGTAATTATAATAATGCAAATTATAATACTTCATTATGTAATTGAGCGTCATAAGTGTATCTGAAAATAAAAGGTAGGTAATTAACCATATTTTTACGTAACGTGTTGGCTACACCGGACACGACCACCATCAAGTTATTATGTTGGTAACGACAAAGCAATTATTTTAAGTGACCAAAAACCGTTGACTTTGGCCACAGTATAGATATACTACACAGTATTTTGACTCGGCCTTATCCTAGAAATACTTACCTACAGCACGTGCGGTACGTAAACAAGCGACAGACGCGGGAGGGCTGCCCGCATCAAGTATTTTAACTTCATCTACCTACTTGCGTTTCTTTGATTGTAAATATTATATTTTTATTTAAAAAATCAAATGTTTGGACCGTTTTTAATTAAAAGTGACAAGGGTGGAAGATGTAAATTATGTCAACTTTTATTGATTTTTAATTACGATATGATCTTTGCTGGGCCGATTCAAATCCTGCGATCTAGATCGTCTATCGATTCAATGATTTTCGATCCAAAGGATCGATTCAAATCAAAAGATTGGGTACCCCAGGCTAGGAAACTACCTGCTACTACTACGAGCGTAGGTAGATCACTCGTGTGTCACTTTTTTCACCTTATATTTCACTTACTTATTCAATAATCCAGGTATTTTACTTGGTGGAAAAGTATTAAAAAAATAAACAAATTTCGTACTAGTAGGTATGTATATAAAAAATCTAGTCTTTCCTTTCGGAGTTTTCAAGTAATTTAAAAAAAAAATACTACCATGGTAATCATCTTACACTGATTATTATCAAATATTCATAAATCACACGCTAACTGCTTACAAACAAAAACATCAATCACACCACCCGCCATCCGTTTGTCAAAGCGGTGCGTACGCGACTACGAATGTACTCGGAGTGTACCAGACTCGAGGCGCGTAGGTATGACTTGCGTTCCGAGCGTTTGTATGAAGATAGACTACTGTATAGATATAATTACCGTGCTTTGGCTGTACGATTAACCACGGTGTTGCATTACCTTCATAAACTTACGTTAGTACCTATAAGTACCTAACTCAAATTGCTCAGGCTATAACTTGGTAATTAAACGTCATAAGTAGAAGTAACGTTGTAGGTATATCTGCTATAATTTTCAAACCCAATAAACAAAACTATAAAATAAACGAACTCAAGCCTAACTACCTCTGCCAGGGTCGCGAGATTGTTCGAAAGAGATACCGTGACCCTGGCACATGGGCAACTTAAGGAACACGGTTTTAGTCAGTAAAAGTCTGACATGCCCTCCCGCTCCGCCCAGACCGGGAGAAGTCATTTGATGATTACCCATCCAAAAAAAAGCCTAACTACCTAAAGTACCTCATACCAAATAAATTTAATGCGGCAATAAACGTTTATAAGCCCGATCACCACATTAAACCTAACACGAAACGAGTCTAAGGTTGTCCAGTGACCTACCAAACGAACCGAACCTAAAATGGAAACTTAATTGGTCACATAACTAACCTTCTTTGCTAATGTCCCATATCACAACCTTGGCTCCAAGTCTGGCCAACTTTATGGCAAGTTGGCGACCAACACCGCCGCCTCCTCCAGTCACCAACACCACATCTCCTCTGACACTCTTCATAGGCCTTATAGCATTAGGCACTAGGGTCCAAAATAGAGATTCTAGGATGTAGTAGCAGGATAAAACCAGGAAGAGGACTGTGTCCTTGGCGATGTCAAAAACGCTCGCCATTTGTGACTGAGAGTTGATCTTCGTTCCCTCCAACATTGTGAGTTCCTGTAACAAGATTATGAACATAACATCAGATGAAAGGGTTATGTAGAATTTCTGAAAATTTAAATTAGAGTCCTTACAAAGGGGTAACCAAAACAATTCTGGTGTTCATAGTCCGAACAACTTCATTACGACAACTAATACCTTACCTGCCTTACCTTACATTTACCAGCCGGGATAAACCCAGTTCTGCTAGTGAGAATTTCCCAACGGATAAATCCAAAATGTAACAACAAACAACATTCACCCGACCTTGATTCAAATGTAGGAAAGTAAGGCAGCTGTCCGCCATGGTTTATTTAAATACTGGATTTTGCTTTCGTCACAAGGTCCTATTGCGGTTAATAAATGATCATAAAAATTTATATTAGGTTTGTAAAATCACTTTTACATGCCAATCATATGTATTTTAAAATTAGATGAGGTTGGCGTTTCCTATCTGACTACTCTGAGAAGAAAGGCCGAAACAAACTCAGAGGTCGGAGTCTCATCTCTTCTCTAACTCCTAAGTCACAGGCCTACACCTAGTTTAGGAGTCAGAGGATTTAATTAATGTGACCTAGTAATATGCCTTAAATGTTCTTAGTTTTATGGATATTTTAATGTCATGGCTTCTGGTGAAATAAAGAATTTATTATTATTATTTAATTATTCTAAAATCCAGACAGCAAGTTCGTCATGCTCCCTTAGATGTCACTGCTTGCGGTAGCGTCGGGGGTCGGGTTACCACCTTCCCTCAAATATGGCGAGGGGGGTAATGGCTGACCTTTGCGTTATGCTCGTGAACGGGTGCTGCTTGTGGTGACTGGTCGACTTGCTGACCATGGTTTTTGTTATTGTTATTTGTATTAACTGTTATTTTATTTTTACTCCGGAGGTCCTAGTTTAACTAATGTAACTTCAACTTAGCAATATGCATCAATGTATGTATATGTATCATTTTGCGTCGTTGAATATGTAAGCGGGCACGCCCTTTATGCCTGGAGGCTTTATTTAAGTTTTACGTTCTGTTTACGATTTTGTTTTATTATTTATTTCAGCTTGAGTTTACTTTTCAATGTTTTGTTCGTATATTGGCGTGTGCTAGCTGACATATGGCGAATAATGTATGTTTTGTTTTGTTTTATAATATTAATTACTTACACGATATTGTATAGAATCAAGTTCTTCTAACTTAACAGACAGCTGTGCTGCTGGGGAGTTTGTTCCGCCACTTCTTCTTCCCAGCTAAAGCACTAGGAAGTGTCGAAGGGCGGGCGTTTTGGGGGGACTGTCTTTTGTAACTTTGACGTTCAAAAAGTGCTGACTCTCTGCCTAGTTTGAATAAATGACTTTTGATTTTGAGACAATCTCGGTCAGATCTTCGCTTGATAATCGCTTTCGTCATGATGTCCTATTAGGGTTAATAAATAATGATGATGATGATAAAGATTTTTATATGCTTTGTAAAAAAACTTTAACACGGCAATCATATCTATATTTAAAACTAGAAGAGGTCAGCGTTTCCTATCTGACTACTCTGAGAAGTCAGGCCGAAACAAAATCAGAGGTCACAATCCCTTTTAAAGTCCTGGCTCAGTTTTGGTCACATCAAGTAAATACCATATAGATTCATATCTGACTGAAATGGTCTTTTGAGAAAAGAACCACACCGATTCAGGTGAATCTGCCCAGTCAGTACACGCATTTGTCAGTAAACCTTTAGCTCAACTCAGAACCAACAAAAATGGACAAATACTATTAGAAATATCAGTACCTGTCATTCTAACTACTTCAATGTTCCTCTAACTGTATGACCCACGAACAACAGCACGTTTGACAGACAACTTACTGTCAAGCTAGGTGGTATGTGCAATATCGGTCATTGTCTACAGGGCCAATTTAAAGCCATTTAAATTCATTGCGAAGATATCGTAGTGAGGCCAGACGACAGTACCTAAGGTCCCTGATGATTTCTATTGTGCTGCAATATATATTTGAATATAAAATTAATACGGTGTTACATGATTAATATTTCCTGTTAAGTTGCTCTAATATTAAATTAGTATTCCAAGATTGAAGGCTGCTCGCGTTTTGTAATATTAATTAAGCAAACAACTAGTTGAGTTGTGGTCAATATGTAGAAACTCAGCTATTAAAACAAAAATCATAGAGGTAGGTGTATATACCTAGTTACTTATGTAGAGTATATTGAAAACAGAGTCAATAGCTCTCTGATGCTTTCTTTCAACTACTTACATGGAGCGTTTTACTTTCTATAGTCTTTTCATTTTCTATAGTATTTCCAGAAGTATCCAACCAATTCATGGAATAGATTTATTTTCTTACTAGCTTTTGCCAGCGGTTTCTCCAACGTGGAGGTTGAAAACTATCCCACGGGAACGTACTACCGGGATAAAAATGATCCTATCTGTTATTCCACCTTATAGTCTATCTGTGAGCTGAATTTCGTCCAAATCGATTCACCCGTTTTTGCGTGATACATCGATACCTACTCAACTAATTTTGTCATCTTGAGTAGGAGCTTTTGCTTTTGATTTAGAGATTGCGTTATTGAGAATCCAAGAAGGACGAAATTCAACGAACTCACTAAAGTTATGTTTCTGTATCAAAGTTTACTACATCTTCCATTCCACGCTATTATTATAACTCAAGAACGCGCGCCACCACAGAGGTAATTTCTTTAGCGTTTCGCAAAACTAATTCACAGTCATTATGGTGAACGGATACCACTGCTGTTGCGGTCTGTAGGCACCTCGCTCTAATGACAGACGGTTTCTATTCCATCCACTCTGAGGAGTACGATGGCCTTTATATCATTATGCGCAGTTTTTTTTTGTGCCTGGGACATCATCAAATAACGTCTCCCGTTCTGGGCGGAGCGGGAGGGCGTGTCAGACTTTTACTGGCTAAAATCCACCCGTGTTCCTTTAGTTGTCTATATGCCAGGGCCACGGTAACTCTTTCGAACAAATCTCGCGACCCAGGCAGAACATGCACTGTAGGATGTTGGTGTTTGTGCTACATAGGACTACATTCGAACAGACTTCAAATATCCCGGCGGGTTTAATCGTGTACCCGATTTTGAACTCTTGCTGTGGAACCGAACATTGAGAATCCAACAAAGAGTGGCGTCGACATTACACGGCGTCGATAAAAAACGGTGTAGGATTTTCAACCTTCGGCGCTAAGAAGTACGTTGAAGGTTCAGAGAGCGAAAAATGACCGTCGCGATATTTTTACGTCACTGCGAACGTAGACTAACTGACATGAGCTAAGTGGATGGCATAAAAGTAGTGGCAATAATACGTATAGTAACACTTGAGAATATTTCGGTTGTAACTAACATACTAGTTAATACCTATTCATACATGAATTTTGATAACGGATTAGAAAAATACATTTGCTGAAGAAATTGGAGCGTGCCATCAAAATTCTAGATTGCCAAGTGAATTTTTTAGGTCTATTTGAAAGGTAATAGACATTAAACACAAAATTAGCATAATAATTGCTCATAAATCACACTTATTAGATACCAAATGTATAGTGCATATCTGCATATTACTTCCGATTATGCAATATAAAACTTTTTACAAAAAAAAAAAAAACAACCGACCTCCTTAAGAAAAACACTACTAAGTCAAAAAGTGTTTTTCTTAAGGAAGTCGGTTGTTTTTTTTTTTGTAAAAAGTTTTTATTTTTAACTTTTTAGTTAAGGTAGATAAATGAACGAAAAAACGCGATTAGATTAGTGCGGGGTGCACTATGCACTCGCGTTTTTTCGTTCATTTGTCGCGCAAAAACTTAATGCAAATTTAAGACTTATATGGTTTTCACATGGAGCCCTTTGTCCGAATAGAACCAAATTAAAATGGGACCATTCGGGAAGCACCAGCTTTCAAATAAAAAAAGAATGATCAAAATCGGTTCACCCAGTTCAAAGTTACGAGGTAACAAACATAAAAAAAAATACAGTCGAATTGATAACCTCCTCCTTTTTTGAAGTCGGTTAAAAAGATGATCTGCTACGTGCACGATTCAATGTAGGTTCATCAAGGCTATATTTAATCTTTATTTCACCACACAGACTAATTAATAGACAGAGGCAATGAACAGTTCATAGGAGAGGTCAAGGGAATAAAAGCAACAGCTAAATAACAATTTTGTGTTCTCAAAAGTTTCCACGCGTTGATTGCAAAGAATTGAGAAGCTTCGAGTATTAGAAGGATGGGCTGTTTCAGTCAGCTGTTTATAAGTTTTACAAGTGGGAGTCTGCGACCCAGGTAGATGCAGGGAATTAGGGTAGGTCTTGCGAAGGATTGTTTATGTAATTAAATAGGAACCTTGTTGATACACGAAGTCGACAAGGCCATATGATAAAGTAATTGAAAGATAGTCCTTTGTTTCCGAAATGCGCTTTTTTATAAGGCAACATGATCATTACAGAGTGTAAAACAAAGTCGCTTCTCGCATTTGCACGTTTCGACCTTTTAAACATTGCAACGGATTTTAATGCTGCTTTCATTAATAGACAGATATAATACGCAGGTGAAGTCACTGACAAAAAGCTAGTTACATTATAATTAAGGATTGCTAATTAACAAGTCATTTTTAATGGGAATCAGCTCATCCAAACAAACTTTAGTTTTAAATTGGTGATAAAATTTTGGGCAAACGACGCAAACAAGTTTTGGAATACTATCTTTAACGGAATGTGTTAACTTTTTTTTCTTACTCTTTCGTTTACCTACGTTGTATCTTGTTCTAGCGTCGTTTGAAGTAATATAAAGTTAAACAGTCCGTGAAGGATCTTGCAAATGAGATGCAGTTAGTTGCGCCGATAGAATAACAACTTGATAACATGTTTTATTTATATTAGGATCTAGGTTAGGTATTAGTTACTCGAAGGTAGCCTTAATGTTAATGTTGAAAGGGACAACATAATACATAGGTTGTGAGTACTGAAGGTACAAATCGCCTTGATTTCTAACAACAGTCCTACCGTTTTGTTCTCTAGGGTGGCTGTAGGTTGTTGCCAGATTTATATTCAGGCGGATCGTTGGAGATTTTTAATACGTGAGTATTTCTACGAACGTGGAGACATAAAAAGAAACGAAAATAATCAGTCGTTTTTTTACTAATAAAAAAATAATAATGAGATTTACTTAGTTTTTCAGCAGACTTACCTCTGAACTGGACTAAATTGAACTAAAAATTTTATACGTCAGCGGTAAGTAGCAATATGTTAAGAATGTATAACTCAACAAAATTAATACTCGTTTGTATCTACACAACATAAACAAGTCAGATTGAGAAAGTAGATTTATGAAAGTTGTTTTGTTAACACATTATTATTTTGTGTTTACAAAGTTTATATATTATCACTAGCTTTTGCCCGCGGCTTCGCTCGCGTTAAATTCGGGGTAACACGGTTCCCCTTTCCTGATTTAGAACACAGAAGAGAACTCGCAACAGAATCTGTATATTAATACGTGCGGGCTAAAACTTTGGATCCCTTTTTACGAAAATTGGGCGAACGGAGGAGTATGAAATTTCGCACAGTTATAGTTTATACAGAGAAGAAGTGACGAATGCTAATATTTTTTTTAATAATGCGTAAAAATACATTATTTTCAATAAATAACACGTTACACACACTACTATTCATTACCGTGTATTCAATACACACATGTAAAGAGAATATCTGTCTATACTAATATCATAAAGAGGAAAAAATTGTATTTTTGTTTGTTTGTTTGTTTGTAATGGATAAACTCAAAAACTACTGGACCGATTTTAAAAATTCTTTCATCATTAGAAAGCTACATTATCTGCGAGTAACATAGGCTATTTTAGAAATTATATATATTATATTTTATTTTAGAAAAAATAGGGGTCCGTAAAATATTTGGGTTTTTCGGACGCAAGGTGTAAAAAATCATCCAAAAAAGTTCCTTATTAATATGTCTTCGAAGTACCAGGTTGTCATAACATGGTAGGAGCTCACCTAACATTGGTGTGTGATAGCTAGAAAACGCTTTATGTCTTCGAAGTACCAGGTTGGCATAACTTGGTAGGAGCTCACCTAACATGGGTGTGTGGTAGCTAGAAAACGCTTTATGTCTTCGAAGTACCAGGTTGGCATAGCTTGGTAGGAGCTTGGTAGGGCGGTACGAAGTTCGCTGGGTCAGCTAGTCTTTAATATTTTGTGTCTATAGTCTTACTGAATGTCAAGTGTCAAGTATAACCACAGGTAATAAATTAATTTTATAGATATAGGTATAACCTATTTAATTTTTTAAATCTATTATCATATCGAGAATATTTGTCTTTAATATTATTTGTCGATAGTGTTACTGAATGTCAAATATAACTACATTATTTTTTTTTACTTATTATTATATATATTTTTTCATTTAATATTCAAATGAAGTACGGTCGAATTTCGACCAATGGGCGATCACTAGTGTTATTTTAATACGCTACTGTAGACGATATTATATGTCTTTCCATTTGGGGATAGAATGTAAAGATTCTGGGCATTGGACACACGCGAACATCCTACGTACAATTGTCCATGGGAAAAACACGGCTTTTCTAAGTTCACCCGAGCCACCAAAAAAACAAAAAAAAACAAAGTTGCCGATGTTACTCTCCATCTTTTCAACTATCTCCACTTAAAAAATCACGTCAATTCATCGCTCCGTTTTGCCGTGAAAGACGGACAAACAGACACACACACTTTCCCATTTATAATATGTATTAAGTATAGATTGATGTGAGACATGCTAGACACTTTCTGACTGTATGTTTGTGTTTGTATACGTTTATGTTTATATATCGGGTTTGTAGCAAGCTTTCTTTAAGATGCAAGCGTTTTGGGTAACACACTAAATTCAATTTTCTTACGTTTTTTTTTTGTAATTTGTAGGTCAGTCAAAATTTGAATTTCGAGGGTACCTTAGACCAGCTAACTTAAGATACTTGTGGTGGACAGTAGGGTTGATGAGGAAGTGGTTATGAGGAAGAGGATGCGGATGAGGAACTTTTAGAAATACGTTTTGAGGAAGGGGATGAGGATGAGGATACGAGGAGGAGGATGAGGATGAGGAAGAGGACGCGGAAGAGGAAGATAGAACCTGTGATTTCGAATTGAAATTTGAAATAAAAGAAAGATTGCGAATGGACCCTTTAATATTTAGAAAGAAAAAAAAAACAATTTAAGAGTCAAAATTCACAATATTGGTTGAATTTAATGAAAATTAACTTTGAAGCTGTTTCTCCAGATAGACGGTTTGGTAATTCGTCGTAAACTAACCCAGCGCCACTGAAAAGGCGCTCACTAGTGACACTTGATGGAGGGGCTGAAAGATACTGGCGCACAGGAGTCTCTTCCAGCAATTTGCGTTTATCAACCGCAGCTTTTTTTAATGCTGTATCCTTTTGTTCATACTCGGCATATTCTACTTCATGGCGTGACTTGAGATGACTTCTTAACCCCGAAGTTCCGCGCCCTTTCCTTGAATATGTTTGGTCACATATTTTACATCTAACAGTATCAACATCCACTTCACTAAACTACGTCTATATAGCACTACACTTCGGCTTCATCTCAAAAAATTTAAACTTAACAATAAATAAACCTAATTACGACTTACATACGACCACTCAAAAACAAAATAAATTTAAGACTGGCTAAGTGTCTACAGTGGAGTGGCTACATACACGTACACTACAGTACTACACAATAGCGTACTATATTACATTTCTAAAACACGTTGAGACATGTTCATGACTGATCGTGAACGTACCTAATTCATATTTTATCCTCTTTTCACTGTAACTATCTAATGCAGCGAGCAAAAGACAGATATAACTTTTATTTACATTGACTACGTCAACAACAGTTCCTCATAAATTCCTCTTAATTAATGAGGATGTGGAAGAGGAAGAGGAATATTTTATGCCTGATTTTGAGGATGTGGAAGAGGATGAGGAATCGCTCAAAATGAGGAACATCCACATTATGAGGATGAGGAAGAGGAATCCTCATCAACCCTAGTGGACAGGGTGTATGGTGGTTTTAAGATAACCAAGTGAAATGTCATGGGAACTATAATAAAAACAGCGAAAGTTTTTCAAACTTGAACCAAATTCTACTAATATTATTAATGTGACTGTTAGTTTGTTTGTTACGCTTTCACGCGACAACTACGTAGCCGATCATCATGAAACTTTGTACACATATTCTTGGAGGTACTTGTACTTGTATTAGAAGTAACATAGGAGTTTTTTTTTTAATATTTATTGTTATTTTTAACACGAGCGAAGCTGCGGGCTTAAGCTAGTATCTAATATGTAATGGTAAATAAGGTTTCATAAAGTGTGTCACCATATTATTAAAATGATTTTTGAACGAATTATTAAGTATTTATTTTCGGACAAATCAGTACGTACTTCCTAGTATTTCCTATTTTTTATTGTATTTGGTAAGGAAAACACTCAAAAACTGAATGCTGTTTCCTTTGAATCATATTTCTGTTTATTTTCGTAGTAGGCAGACGGGTTAGGCCAGTGGATGAAGGACCTAAGTTACACCACAACACTTATTTTTAGGTCTTCCGCATTGATATCACCACTTGTTCTAGGTTACTCTAAATACAGGTAAATACATGTTACTATTAAGGTTAACTTGTGCTGTCGGGGGCTATCATATTGGTCAATATGTACCTAGGGGAAGACCTATACGGCATATAAACAGTCGTATTGATTAGCGTTTAGGTGTCAATCCCATTCGTTGAAATAATATCAGTTCCGGGTATAGACCCACTTAGTTTTCCCGTGCTATTAATTTCAACGACGTGACTATCTTTGATGTCTACCTGGTGTAGTCTATTTACAGTTAGGTAAACACCTAACATATTTTTTTTATTTTTCTTTCAATTTCGTTCGAATCTACTTTAACCATAATGGATAATATTGGATGATCTGCACAAAAAACACGAGAAAGGAATGTCCTCAATTTGACTGACATCATAAAAATAAATAAACTAACAGCTAATCGGCTAATAGCGTAGAGCCTCGACTAACATCTAAAGAGGCTCTCGTTGAGCAGCTGCATCAAGGGCTTGATGCAGAAAGCGGTACTTTTAGATTGATAGGAGCATTGTTAGGAGGTTCTCTCTCTGGAGCCCTGACCGCCGATAACTTGGAACCCGTTCCCAATACCGATGATCTAGTTTATATTGTTTATATTTTTAAATATAAACAATAAACAACAAATATTATAATCATAAAAAAAATTAATTTTATATATTGAAATGATGGAGTCTAATAAACAATTAGTAAGTAAACAAAATCAAACATACCTTTTTTAAACAGAGAATCCACTTAATGTCTATAACATCGAACTACAAAACAAATGAACACAAAAATCCCGCGTTGTGTGCGTGTAATACGCGTGCGACGCCGCCGGGCCACTGACTGGCTGCTCTACTCCGCGGCTTTCTCCGGTAACGGTAAATCCACTGCTTTTCCCGTACCTCGAGTCGCGTGTGACGTCGGAATAAGTGCATACCTGTATTTCTAGGTTACTAAATGGCCATCATTAATAGTCAACCCATACCTTATGGGTACTGCAGATTAGTTAATACATTTTTCTAGGTATCCAATTACCTAATTGCTAGGGATTTCTAGAGAATCTGGGGTTCTAAACAACATAATTATCGAGACATGTGTGAATAGTAGAGAGGTCTTAATTAAAGTGAAAGTTAAATCTAAGACGAAAGCAATGACCGATAGACGCGTAGGGTTTGTAGGTCAAGGCTTCTTTCGAGAGACGCTTCGGATAAGAAGATATTTTTAATTTCTTCTAATTCACACAGAATCTATTGGTAATCCGTGAATTTGAGAGCAAGCCATTAACTAGGCATGACTCCGGGATTTTACTGAGTATTTATCAATGAAAAACGCCTGACTTAGAAAGTCCGCCCTGGGTGTAAAATCCAAGGGGATGCCATTATCGCCACGCTTGGCTGGCGGATTGGCGATCGCAGTATGTTAGTAAAATGCATAGAGACCACCGCTGCCCATTTTCTAGAAAGTTCTTTTAGTCGCTTCCACAGTCCACACCCACGGGAACAAATACGATGGTGCTATATTCTTTACTTTTGGCACCACACGGAACTCGCAGATTTCACACTACTAAATAAAATGTAGAAATAAAGTGTGGAAGTAAGAAATCACGTAACGGATATAGTGAGTACAGGATATTATTTGAGGAGTATCTACCTTCCAAATTGTTATTGATAAATCATTTGTTTAATAATCACCATCCTTTGCCCTTCAAGATGTTCACTTAAGACTGATGATTTGAATCCGCTTGGAAAGAGGGATCTCTCTTCAGTTAGCAGTGCGAGTTAATTCTTTCAAGCATGATGAAGCAGTGTGCTACCCCCGCAGGCTAAGTAGTGCGACAAACTAGTTAGGGTAGCTGGTAAGGTCTGATGCAGACGATTTGCATTGCAGTTTGGCTACAGTTTTTCTGTTTTTGACCACTATTTATTGATCGGAACATACGACACGCGAGCAGTTCTAAAAACTGCCCGTAATGGTTAGCTCGCCGCCGCCGCCGCGCGCCGCCCGGTCAGGAAGAGATGTCAGCACAACTGAAAGGGTCTGCGAGGACGGCTGCCTGCCAGGGTCGTGGTTCTGGCATAGGCAACTGAAGGAACACGGGTGGGTTTTAGTCAGTAACAGTATGCCACGCCCTCTCGCTCCGCCCAGAGCGGGAGACGTCATATGGTGATTGCCCAGCAAAAAAAAAAATGGTGTGGAAACCATCATCGCGGGGGTCAGGAGAGCGTCGTCACCTCTTCCTTTTTCTACATATTTCTGATGGTCGGGTGCAAGCCAAGGATACAGGAGAAGTTGTATGCAGAGAACTGAACTGCACTTTGTCCCTTTATTTATAAACATTGCTTAAAATTGTTACACGTTTAATAAACTTCTAAAAGTGGGGGTTTGATTATAAACTTTAAGCAATAGTTTTTTTTTTTCAATACATTCACTCTAGTACTTAGCAGTTTACAAGATTTAGATTATATGTTTCGTTTGCTGAAGTAATACTCTAATTGAGTAGTAGTTGACCTTTCGACAAAATGTTGTGGTTAGCTTTTAAGTAACTTGTTTACGATCCATTTAAATTGAAAAATATTGCGACATTTCTTGTGAAACTATTTAATTGAAAGTTTTATGGTTAATTAATTAGGAAACATGTCAAACAGTCACACACTCATAACTAACTTTTGGAAAAAAAACGTTATTGAATTGTTATTTTGTCATTATCGTGTCCAAAAAAAAAAAACAAAAGACCTATTTAATACTCACAATATTGTAATTATTGAAATTGTTTCAGGAATTTTGAGACCGGATCGTCAAGATAGGATTGAAAGAATTTCCAAAAAAAACAAAACACAATCAGCACGCGTAGCATGACCACCGTAGAAAGGAGTTTTGTCGACGGACGATTAGACAAAGTAACGTTTCGGGTACACAATACGACAGCAGCAAAGTAGAAAAAACCGGCCAAGTGCGAGTCGGACTCGCGCACCGAGGGTACCTGTAGGTATCCTCGGTTTATGTATAAGGTTTATGCTTATGAAATTAAATGTTTTTTTTTAATTTTTATATTTGAGTTGATTAAATGAAAGGTAAATTGCGGTTTACGATTTATGACGTATTAAAAAAAAACTACTTACTGGATCTCGTTCAAACCAATTTTCGGTGGAAGTTTACATGGTTATGTACATCGTATATTTTTTTGAGTTTTATCATTCTCTTATTTTAGAAGTTACGGGGGGGGGGGGGGGGGACACATTTTACCACTTTGGAAGCGTCTCTCGCGCAAACTATTCAGTTTAGAAAAAAATGATATTAGAAACCTCAATACCATTTTTGAAGACCTATTCATAGATACCCCACACGTATGGGTTTGATGAAAAAAAAAAATTTCAGATTCAGTTCTAAGTATGGGGAACCCCAAATTTTTTTTTTCTATTTTAGTGTAAAAATATTGATGTGGTTCACAGAATACATCTACTTACCAAGTTTCAACAGCGTAGCTCTTATAGTTTCGGAGAAAAGTGGCTGTGACATACGGACGGACGGACAGACAGACAGACATGACGAATCTATAAGGGTTCCGTTTTTTGCCATTTGGCAACGGAACCCTAAAAAGTCAACTGCACTTTTGATGTGAAACATCTATAGGCGACGGTAAACCTAAATTTTGGCGTGGTGAGCGTGGCCACGCACAGTGGCCCATACGGTAAATTAGTGGACTTAGGCAACAAAGTTTCAATATCGATGCGATTTTTTTTTAATGTGATAATTAACATATAATTAATACGTTATTTTTTATTATACCATATTTATTTCTTTTCGTAAAGCATGTTTTATAAATATTACCTTTACATTTTTTTTTTTGTTTTGCCTTGTGTCGCAGGTTCGCTAGGTTCAGCTACAGTTCTCAAGGTTAACCCTTGTATGGGTGCCCAATTAATTTATGTGTGGCGTTTTGTCGCAGGTTCGCTAGGTTAAGCTGCACTTCGCAAGGTCAGCCTTTGGATGGGTGACCATATAATTTTTGTTTTACCTTGTGTCGCAGGTTCACTAGGTTAAGCTATACTTCTCAAGGTCAGCCTTTGGATGGGTGACCATTTACTTTATGTGTGTCGTTTTGTCGCAGGTTCGCAAGGTTAAGCTGCACTTCGCAAGGTCAGCCTTTGGATGGGTGACCATGTAATTTTTGTTTTGCCTTGTGTCGCAGGTTCGCTAGGTTAAGCTATACTTCTCAAGGTCAGCCTTTGGATGGGTGACCATTTAGTTTGTGTGGCAAAATCTGTTCACCCAGTCGGAAGTTATGAGGTAACAAACAAAAAAAAATACAGTCGAATTGAGAACCTCCTCCTTTTTTTGAAGTCGGTTAAATATAGGTAATTCTGAGTCGAATCATGTCGAAGAGTAAATTTTATAAAAAGTGCAGTTGACTCTTTCTACTTTGCTGCCGTCGTACTGTGTACCCGAAACGTTACTTGTATCTATTCTTCCGTCGACAAAACCCTTATCTACGGTGGTCATGCTACGCGTGCAGGAAACACTTACCCGGTTCTTCTCCATTAGTGTCAAATAAACCATAGACACGTGAAAGGAATCCGTGTCAAGTTTTCTCTCGATAAACCATAAACACTGCGTAAGTCGATTAAAACACAGAACTTGCGTACCAAACTGCCCACTAGATTGCGTTTGTGCGTCTATAATACTAATAATACGGCATGTCCCCGACTGCAGTCGAATCGTACAAAGAGACAATAGATTAAGTGATAGATCTTGTTGCCGATTTCATACAAAATAATATTCGTGAATGTTGTTAATTAGTTTCAATACTCATGAGTTAGCCCAGAATTTGGCTACGAGCTTAGCATTTTCAGTAGCGTCCATCAACTCCTGTAGCGTGCAAACAAAAGGACACACTGGACATGATATGAAGTGCCAAGATTGCTATCGACACGCTAAGAAGAAGAATACTCATGAGTTTATAGCAGGTCCCCGCTAGACATAACCTCTCCTTGCAATGCATTTAGCTCATTCTTCGTCTGTTAAACTCTATCAAAACACAATTTAAACATCGGAAAGTGGGAGTCTATCGGGGAAAAGATTTACGTTGTTTTTGTATGGTTTGCCTGCTGCACAAGAGACGTAAAGATTTTGTTATTTGAATCCTATTATTGTCAGACTTCAGTAGCTGGTGGACAGCATATACGCAAAGGGCTGTCAGTGCTCTATGTGTCCAATACAGTAACGTATTCAGGATGCTGCTGAGACTCCCTCCGTTTTGCAGTGCGTCCGCCATGTTCATAGACGCACAGATGGCAATTTGTGGCAATTCTACGCAAGAAAGCGGCGTCTCTGCTGCACAGAGTGTGTTAGAGTAGCTACAGCCTCCTCAGTGTGATTGCGGACACGTATGAGTCTGCGGGTACGAAACTTGCGACGGGCGGAGCGACGGCGGGGCGGCGCGACGGCGATGTAATCAAATGCATAAAAACATTAAGCGCTGTGTACGAAACGGGCGACGGCGGAGCGGCGCGATCGAGCGATGCACGAGCGGCGGTAGAGCGGTGGCGGCGCGGAGCGACGAGAACAAACTAGTTTGGTTTCGCCGCTCGCGCGGGTACATAGTGTTGCATTTTTATCACAGTAATAATATGGAAGTTGACAATGAAGAGTTAATATCTTTTATTTTATCAAAACCGGCTATATGGGACAGCAAAAACGTACACCATAAAAATAAAAGAGTTATAATAATACTACGTGAGCGCGACTGCGCGGAAGTTTGTTTCGTACACACGCAAGACACCGCTATCTCATCGCCCCGCGCCGCGCCGCCCCGCCCCGCCGTCGCTCCGGCCGTCGCAAGTTTCGTACCCGCAGACTTACTCTCCATTCGTTAAAAAATGTATGTCTTTATGTGTGAACTAATATACTTTTAAGCACTAAAAAAATGTATTATGTGGTCTGACTAAATAAATAAATAATAATTATTATATATTTTGTATGAAGCAGCAGAGAGCCATATCACCTTATAGTAGCTTATTTGTATTCTAGGGCAGTAAAATACTCATTACCTGAGGCCGCACGCGCCTGCATAATCTTCAAACTGTCGGGCTTGTATCTAGCTTGATGTAAAATTGATCGCTGGAAATCCAGTAGTAAATTTTAAGAAGTATTATCACCTTTGCGGCTGTCAAAATCATCATCCTCATCATTTCGGCCGAAAGACATCCACTGCTGGGCATAGGCCTACCCCAATTTGGGGGGTTTGTTACAATCTCCACGCTTGGCAGGCGGGTTGGCGATAACAGTATGATGGTAAAATGGAAAGAAAGCGCTGCTGCCTGCTGCCCATTATCTAGTAAGTCCCTCTTACGACTTAGAAACACTAGACCTAAAAGAAGAAGTTAATTATATACAGAAAAACATCGGTTATACTCGGCCGGGCACATTGAAACAGGAGAAAAATAATCCTTATTTCTGAAAACTTTACTCGGTATTTTTTACCCTACTTACCTATTGTTAAATACTGGGGTCGCACTAAGTATTGCCACAAAATTACATAGGCGAAACACGTTGGACACACTAATTTTGTCACAGTGAGCACTGTGTTATGCAAATAAACAATTACACAACACACTATTATGGAAAGAACAAACGTTACGGAAAAACTTGCTGAACTATCGTAACTTATGAAAATTCATGTTCCCGTGATTTTGACCTTTAGTGACAACCTTAAACAGGACATGAAATACTTTGAAAAGCTAATCAAGCGTTGGATGGATACAGAAATAAGATCAAGAAAGTGGCTAGCGATACTTACAAAAAACCAGATTTAGATAGCAGCGATACCTCAGAAGATGACTATAGAAACAACAACACGGAACATAGCGAAGCTCCGAAATAGATAAGAGCCAACGAAACAGTTGAACCCCACCAATGCATTGGTGAAGCTCGACGCAGCCGACGACGTCGTGAATAGATGCCCGCCCTCCTACAGAAAAATATCACCCGCCTCTCCACTATAGTCCAATGCCTACTCTAGGATACATATCCAGTACGGTTCGCAATCCTTTCCTACCTTAGGGGCACGTCTTTCCTACAATTACAGCGTCCCCCCCGGCCTACACCTTCATATTTAATGACCGCTGTAACACCATGAAAAATGAGGCGTCAGGGGATAGTGCAAATCTTGGGGTTCATTTGATTACTCGAGTCCGATCAAACTATGCTGGAATCGGTGTATATCATTCATTCATTCATAGAATAGGTAGCCTCCGAAAGATCGGATTGCTTGTCAGTCTTTTTCCTAAGAGCGGGTATACTGTCTCCCTCTCAAAGGCGGGAGGCCTGTGTCACAGCAGTAGAAACGTTATCCGCTGATAGGTAAAACTGTCCTGCTATGAACATTGCGATTCAGTAGATTATCTTTGACTATGGCCTGATTTCAGATATCGATGGCCGGCCGATAAATGAATCTTTATATGGCATGACCAAGTAGTTTTCATATAGTTTAGTTTGGTTATAGTGAATGGAGAATCAGTAGGTGTACTATCAGTGTGACCATTTATGGCAGGATCCTGCCCTTCTGGCAAGTTTAGCACTTTATTTTAACATCTGGCAAGATCGGTTAACAATTTTCTAATCTAGCAGTAGACAGGCTAGAAATATTTTGGCACTTATTTGACATTTTGAGCTTAAAGATTTAGCAGAATTTGGCAATTTTCTTGCTTTTAAGTTAGACAAGCTCTTTGAAGTTGGTCACACTGTATACTATGCAGTGGCGGTGCTGAGAACGATGGACACTGGCGATTCCATGAGTCGAAACCGCGAAACCGCTTGTGCAGTAGATTGCGATAAGGCGAGTTTATTATGAAGGGTGGGAGGCATCGACGCGCAACCTAGAAAACTTTTCGTAGGCTATTGTAAACACAAAATGCCTACGTGTAGAACTGCATATTTTTACTTTTTTAATTTAATTAGATTTTGACGTCGTAGTACTTTTCTATAAAACTTTTTAGTGATAATAATTAGATTTTTTTGTTTTGTAGTTAAATTGTAGTAAAAAAAGGCCACACATCAAATATTTCGTAATATTTACTACACTAATGTCGTAACAGAATGCTGCTAATGCACCTTTAAAAGTAAGTGGAGCAGATTAGACCAAAACTCAAGGTCTCTAAGTTTTATATACCACTATCTAAACTGTAAACACATAAATTTGAACACTTTGGTAGTTATTAAGCATAAATTGCTTTAACATTAGCCTTCAATGTTTAAGAAAGTTGTATTTAATTATATATTTTTCTTTATTTATTTATGCATTTATAATTTATCTTTATACATTTATAATCGCAATGCGTATGTCAGTCCCATTGTACCCACATTGGTGCAGCATTTTATGGATTGTGCCTACTTCAAGACTGTTCAACCTCAAGACCCTAAACAAATATTCGGTTGTTGCATAATCTATTGCAAAAACGTAACATTTATTTTAAAATTAGTTATTTAAAAATATACATAAAATTATTGGGTAATATAATCGCCCTCTAAATCTATGACTTGTCTCCAACGATGTGGTAAAGCGTGAATTCCCTGTCGATAAAAATCCTCTGATTTTGATTGAACAAATTTTAGGTTCTCTCCAATATCTTCAATGTTTTTAAATTCTTTACCATTTAAATAATTCTGTAGTGACCTAAATAAGGAAAAATCTTTAGGCGCAAGGTCTGGGAATAAGGTGGATGCGGTAATATTTCCCAGCCCAATTCCAGTAACTTGTGAGTCCTGTGATTTTAGCGACGTGCGGCCGGGCATTATCATGAAGAAAATAAACAAATCGTGATTTTTCCGATTCTCTCTTAGATTTTGAGCTAACCGCTGTAACTGTTCTGTATATAGTTGTGCTGTTACGGTCTGGTTTACACATATTTTCACATTAAAAACTTATTCAAAATGTACATTATTTACTATCGACAGATGCTGATGCTACAGATGCTGCCGGTCATCACCCCTGATTCGAAAATGTAGACGATTTCTGCCTAACCTTTCCGAACTATATTGGGGTCGAATACCTGCATAATTTTACATGGAGTGACCTCCCATCGGACCTTCGCAACGCAGGTACTGGGTAATAAGATCCTTTGGTAACAATGGTTTACAGATTTTCGGGTTTGTAATGACCTTACACAGACACAGCCGGGACCAACCGAGGTACGGACAGGTCTTGGTATGTAAAGATGGTCACCCATCCACGGGCCAACCGTGGCAAGTCCTCCCAGAGGCTATATCAGTTCTCTGGCTATGTTCAGCCAGAGAACTGATATAGGCTGGTGATGAGTTAATACGATTGTCATTTTGTTAATCCAAGTTCATTTTTATCATTATCATCCGCTCCAAAACGCGGATCCTAGACGTAGGCAAAAAGGCTGCCAGGGTGAGATGGGACTGGGCGGGTGAAGTCAGCCGCATTCATTGTGACCGCTGGGCAATAGCTCCGCACGGTGGGCGTTTGAGGATGGACGGCGGCGCCAAGGCCGGCCCAGGAAGAGGTGGCGAGAAGACTTAGACGAGTACTACAAGGGTTCGATCGAGGGGGTAGGCGCGCTTGGCTTGCCAGATGACCTGGAAATCCGGAAATTTTCCGGAATTTTGCGTCTTGTCCCGTGTGTAGTTATTTCCTTATACTGGATTTAAACGGATTCCAAACATATACTAGTTTTTATTATTAATTTATAAGTTTAACTAGAGTTGCCAGTACGTAATATTTAGCCTACTGAATTTTTTTCAGAATTGCACACAATTCAATCAGTTTTGGCGTGTCTTGCTCTGAAATTTCAACATGTTTGTAAATGCCTTGGCCCAAAATCTAATAATAATGGCAAATTCTGGAGACATATATAAAAAAAGTTTTAAAAATCAAAGTGAATTTTATTTTTTGTTGAAATATCCAGAAAATGATAAGCCTGTATCTGACAACCCTTGGTAGAGCCCCCAGAGAACGGGATATCTGCAAAAATGTTGGGGAAGTCTTTGCTCAGCAGTGGGACAAAATATAATAATTTAAAAAAAAAAACCACAAGCCAAACTGGATTGGAAGGTTAACTTCCAATAAATTATGCAAGTTGAGGAAATGCTTCATGTTTTTTCCGTAAAGCTGTGATTGTATAGAATACTATATAATTTTTGAAACGGAACTAAAATAACTGTGTCAACGACATGTCCTTATGACTCCTTAGACCTTATTTCTCTCTACTTTGTCCAAGGAAGTGATTGTTTTTCTGTTCACCAAATTCCCGGTAAGTAATGAAGTCACAGTTTTTATCGATAATTTTATTGAATGCATACCTTGTAAGGGGCTGTCCATTAATCACGTGAGGCCCGAAAGGGGGGAGGGGTCCATAAAAAATCACAAAGGGGAGGGGGGTGTAGTAATATATCGCGTGTATTTTTTCTTTTTTTAATTAGATGATACTTATATAGGTATATTTAAAAAAAAATAGATTCTTTGTAGGTACTAAAAATACACGTGATATAGGGGGAGGGGGGGATAGTCTTAAGCCTCACCATGTATCACCTAGGAGGAGGGGGGTTCAAAAATGCCAAAAAAACATCACGTGATTAATGGACGGCCCCTAAAATGATTGTAGGGCTTTTATACTTTAACAACTAGCTGTTGCCTGCAGCTCCACCCGCGTGGATGTAGGAAATTATCCCACGGGAGCGTGCGGAACAAAAAGTATTACTCCTAATAACATCAGCTATCTGCCTGTGAAAGTTCCGTCAAATTGGTCCAGACATTTCCGACAGTATTCGGAAAAAACGCACATACAAACACTTACTTTGAGAGTTACAAACAGACACTTTAATTTTATCTATTTTTAGTAGTAGTATGTAGCAGATGTATGTATGTATTTAGGTAAATTTATGTATAGAAGATTAAATAAAATCAGTTATCAACGTAGACTTCCCTATGGAATAAATATTGAGAGACTGGGGTCAATGGTTAAACAGGGTGTAGTAAATTCAAATCAGTATGCAGTGTGTTCAAGGTTGCCCCGGGACCAACTCATGGAAAAACTCTTGAATATGTAGGAACGGCGTGGGATGATGATTAGGTATATATTTCTGTAAAGTAACCTGTAGATTAGAAGAATTAGAAGATATGTCCCAAATGATGGAATCAAATGATCCCGAACATATTTTCGTTATTAACTTCAGGGCCGGACTGGGGTTTTGAATCGGTCCGGGCATTTCACAGACAACGGCCCTCTGCCATTCGTAAAAGAAAAATTGCTAACGTAAATTTTTAGTTATTTATTGTATTAATGATTTTCGAAGCAGTTCGCTACTTTCGGCAAATTTGTCTTCAATGTCGGAATTTAATTTCATTAAAAGATCTTTTTCCACTGCCATGAAAAAAATTAAATTTTCAGAGGACATAGTGCTCCTCATGCAATTTTTATAATATTTCAAACATTCTGACCCATTCAAGACCTGCTGATCGGACCATGGTTTTATATATCTTCCGTGACATCAGTTTTATCCCTCGAGTTATTGCAGTCCTGTACATCACCCTTATTATTAAAGATGGGCACTAGCGAACTATAGCAACATTTTTGTGGGATCGCTCCTTCATGCAACAACTTATTGAAGAATCCTGTCAGCCACATACATCCATCTTCTTTTAAACACTTCCATACTTCTACGGGTATATAATCTCGGCCCATAACTTTCCATTTTTCATACCTTGAACTGCCTTTCTTACTTCATCCATGCTAATTTCCCTCACTAAACCCATATTTATATGTACCTCTCCGAGCACGCCATTCCATTTATTCTCTTCGTTCATTAGTTTTTCAAAATAAACCTTCCATCGTTCTTTCATATCACCTTTGGTCAGAACGTTACCGGCATCGTCTTTCATACATTTCATATGGATTATATCTCTCGTTCTCCTTCTCTTGCTTTTGTAATACGGTAGAACTCCTTCTGCCCTCTCGGGCTATACAGTGAGTTATACAACTTCTCCTGCGCTTTGGCCTTTGAAACTGCTACCGCCTTTTTTGCCTTTCTCTTACATTCTTTATAAATCTTCATCTTATCTTCCTCATACTATCGTTTCTATTTTTTACACCCTGCCATTCTTTATACGCAATTTTATTCTCTTTCAGCATCATTTACACGTCTTCATTCCACCACCATGTAACTTTTGCTATCATACCTTACCTTTCGATTCTCCAGACACATCTTTTGCTACTTTCCTTATTTAATCTGCCATCTCTTTCCAAAATTCATTCACGGGTTTTCCTTCCATATCTTTCATTGCTTTTCAGTGTAAATAACTTATATCTATGCAAAATCTTGAAGCAGCAAACTGCGCAAGTTTTGCATGAATGGAAAGTCTCACATACAATGAATATTTCTTCTTCGTCTCCTAAAACAATTTCATCGTTTTCGTCATTCACGATTTTTTGAATGTGTTATTTGGTTCCAAATCAGTAGATTTAATGCTATCCCAATGTAAAGCTAAATTTTTCAGTTTAGTTCGCTTTTCACCGGTAGTGGTTTTATTAAACTTCAGCAAATGTTTGCTTAATTCATCTAATTCTCCTCCTTTAAATTTATTGTCCCGAATATTTGAGATGTTTTTTGGGTCCAGACATGAGAAATCAACGTACAATTGTCAATTTGCGAGAAAACGGCGATCCATACTTTAGAGTAACTGTGTCAAAGAAAATGTTATAAACATTTACTTTATATGCATTAACTTCATCAGAGATAACTTCATCCTGTGCGATCTCGCCTGGCATTAACTTCTTTTTTCTTAGCCTTTTTTTTTGGGAAACTTTGTTTGAACTTCTATATCGAAGTCTTCAAATTTATTTAACTGTGTAGTGGCCCAAAAAATAAAATCATCTGTAACTTCTTTCATAATATGAAAATCTCTCACCATTTCTTACAATTCCAAACAGCTTTTTGATATCATATTATACGCTTTTTGTTTGTTACCGTTATTGAAATCGATAAGGAGGACTATAGATACTTTGAGAGAGGTGTAGTATTTTCGAATATCCTTAAGAATAGTTTGACTGTGATTAAAGTTTCGAATTAATATAAGGCTTTTACTTTGATGCGGAGTTCCTATTGAATTCTAAAATTTCTTGTATTTTCCCAAAGTTCTTAAAAGCGTTACATACAAAGCTGAATCAACGTTTGTGAACAAACCAAAAATCTTTAAGGCCACATCGTTTGACCACCATCTTGTGGCTTCTGTATTGAAAGGACTGAAGAAGAACGAAACTTATCAGAAAAACCTTGATAGAGATTTTATTTTATTGAATTAAATAATAGTTTTGATCAGTAACTGAACATTTATTGAACTAATGTAATGGCTTAGGGTTTAGTTTAGGTCATGTGTTTGTTTTTAAAAAATAATTATATTAAAGGGAATATAAAAATCATTTTAATACTATTGGTATAGCCAGCAGCCCGACCGGCCCACTGGGCCTCCGGCCCATCGGGCATTTGCCCGATTTGCCCGTATGGCCAGTCCGGGCCTGATTAACTTTCAACCTCATTTTCGAGAAACACATAAGATGCGTTCTCCGGTTTTGATCTAATATAGACCGTATGCCCTAGAATACCTCATGACGATGTGTCAGTCAACAATATACCGACCTTTCACTTAAAGATGGCGCCAAATGTCTTAAAAATGGACAGTGGGTCGTGGAATCACATTCAAATGTAAGTAGGTATGTATGAGTCAGTCGAGAGAAAGGAATTACGAGAAACAGCAGTAATTGTGGTAATGTCTTTATCGTATGCTGATGCGGAAGGCAGAGGACCCAATGTTGTGACGTAACTTTGAAGAGGCCTATTTATCCTCTAAACATCACTTAGAAATTGGAACTTAGCCAAAGTGAGAACCCGATATGAAATGTCTGTTATAGTGTGTTGTGGTTTGGAGTGAGGGTCGTAGTGAATTTTATAGAACGGCACAGTACCGGGAGTAAAGAATAGCACCATCCCATTTCTTCCTGAAGGTTTTGCAATATGTTTTGCAGCAGCGTTCTCTATGCATTGTACCACCATACTGCGATCGCCAACTCAACTGCCAAGTATGGCGATTATGGCAAACCCCCCGTTTTTTGGGAGGCCTATGTCCAGCAGTGGACGTCTTTCGGCTGAAATGATGCATTGTGCTCATATGAATACCAATTTATCTATAGCAAAATTCTACCTCCCTCAAGTTAATGATGTGCTTAGTTAGATTCTATAACCGCACGATCTTCGATCATAGAAAATTGTGAGGTTAGATGTATGGAAAAATACTGGCAAACAATAATTTTGACATAGTGATGTGTACTTACATACGTGAATGCCACTTACGTGTGGCAATAACTTATTTATTTAGAGATCGAAATCGTTGGGATAGGTTGCTGGTAGCTGAATCGACGTGTTATAATTTCTGCAGATTCATTGAGAGATTATACTTTATTGGTAAGACAGCGCAAAGTCGGCAAGTCCGATTCTCCTGTCAAACAAAATAATTATCTACTAAATGTGTTGCACAGACGACACCTTCGGTTTCTTCAAATAGGTCACCGAAAAGCAGCCAGGTTACGGACGCTAGTAGGTCCACACCGGTCCATGTAGGGCCATACCTTTAGGCGATCATAAGTAGCAAGCACTACAGGTTTGTGCCAGTTCTCTTTAGCCATAATGATAATAAATGTTTGTAGCGCAGTAAAAACTGTACATTGATTTTTTTCGAATAATATCATTGTCATTGAGATGTGGAAACGCGTCTGATGCCAAAAATATCTATAGTTCTAGAACTATAGGATTTTAATGATATTTGCTACTAAGTTGGCTTATAACCTGGACTAGGGTACTTTTAATCCCGGTAGTACGTTCCCTGGAATATTTCACGACATCCACCGCCGGCGAAGCCGTACCTAAATAATAAAATCTGAATAAACCAGTCCGTACAATAAACCCATAAAAACATCACGGCCTTCCTGCATTCGGTACAAGTTCATAATTTGCTTAACCTCTTCCTCAGTATTTTGTGATCGACTTCCAGTCTAACCGGATGCAGCTCTGAATACCAGTATTTTCCATGGAGCGACTGCCTATTCGACCTCCACAACCCTGTTACTGGAGAACACAATTCCCCTTGGAAAGACTGGTTGTCAGATTTTCGGTCTACCTTACTTCACGTAACAACTGTCAAAGATCTACAGATAATAGTCAGGACCAAAGGCGTACCGTACTTTCCACAAGGCACGGATGTGTCTTAAACCACGAACTAACCACGGAAAGCGTATTTCAAGCCGTGCGACTGTTATTCTACTAACTTCACTACAAGCCCTGCCATTGACTGCCAGGGTCGCGAGATTTGTTCGAAAGAGACACCGTGGCCCTGGCATATGGGCAACTGAAGGAACACGGGTGGGTTTTAGTCAGTAAAAGTCTGACACGCCCTGAGCTCCGCCTAAGAGCGGGAGACGTCATTTGATGAATTCCAAACCACTAAAAAAAAAAGCCCTGCCATTGAAAATGATATATCTTATCAAAGTGGTGCCCCCTACCGGCAAACCGCCGAAGAACACAAGGCGTTGATTGAATGTGCCTACAACTTGTAACTTGCGAAACAGAATAGTGACTTATTAGAGGCAAGTGACACGCTCAAGTAAAAGGCTGCGAAGTTAGTGTTGTAAAATATAGATGGCGCTGCAATGCATAGTTTGTGTTGCACATAGTTAGTTACCTACTTATAAAAATGATGTACCGTATGTATTTTTTTTTAGGCGGATACGCCAGGGTGGCCCGCGAAATAAAATTAAGTTTTTGCAATTCGCAGGTCAATGTCAAGCTGTTGAACAAAATATTATTCGCGGCCGTAACACATAATTAAAAACATAAAAACAACCCTCTAAGCCCGTTTAATTCCATTGAATTCTGCCAGGGTCGCGATATTTGTTCGAAAGAGATACCGTGACCCTGGCACATGGGCACTGAAGGAACACGGGTGGGTTTTAGTCAGTAAAAGTCTGACACGCACCCGGAGCGGGAGACGTCATTTGATGATTTCCTACCCACAAAAAAAAAACATTGACTGCCTATTTAATAAACATGAGATTGGCTGCAAATAATATTTAAATCTACATACAACCTGCATTTTGCAAAAAAAGTAAGATTTGAATACTGCGGGTTACTCTGGTGCTTGCTTTTTAACTACGACTCGTTATGGTAACGAGCGACAGATGTTAGAGTACCGAACCATGGTTTACCTATTATAGGAATTGGAATCGAAATATACAAACTATAGGGCACAACAAATCTTGATGTAAGTAAATAGCTACGTATGTACCTTCTTAAGACTGTAGGTATTCAACCTTGTGTAAAACCCAGAATATACCTATATGGGAACCACCGATGATCATCACTGTCTTGTTGGTCTAGTGGTCGCCACTGATGAGTCCCAGGTCCAGAAAAGTGTAATTGGGTTTTGCTGTCAGGGGTTCATGGTAATAGGTGTGCCCTCTATTACACAGGATTTAAATATAGCTGGCGAAATGTGGGTGCAAATTTTATAACCGGTTCCAGACTAATCCTGGAATTCTACCTAACAAGTAACGGTTCAAAAACAGGATTTACAGGTACACAGGGCTATTGTTCTAATTCCTATTAATTATCCTTCTTACCCGTTTTTAAACAAAGGTGGAGGTTCTCATTTCAGTTGTATTTTTTTATGTTTGTTGGCTCAGAACTCCGTAATTTATAAACCGATTAGAAAACTTCTTCTTTGTTTACAAAAGTAACTCACCGAATCATCATTTCAGCCGAAAGACGTCGGTACTGGACCCAAGCACCGCTACTTCCTACGTCCCATATAAATTAAGTCAAGGATTCATTAGTGGTTCTCGAGTTAGTTTCAATAATATGTATTTTCGTACCACTTGCTCAAAAAACTGACAATCTATGCCACAAAAAGCTAACATAACAATAGTCATTTTTAATCTGTTAAAAACGGAAAGAAAATTGTACTGAATTTCGTTCATCCTCTAAGGGGAGAATGTGATTTAAATTTGGAATACTTACCGAAATTTATACTGAACTACATCTGTGTTTACACCATTGAGTTTGTATATAAAGCATTATACATCTTTTTGAAAAAGGAATATATACGGAAACCGACGAGGCCGTATGATCTTGATGCCTTTGCTTTTGACAGAAGACACTGCTTTATCCCCTTGGTTAATAATCTACTATTTTTCCACTTAGTTTTTTTTGATGATGTAATAATGTTTTTTGTCACTTAATAAGTGGGGGTATACGAATTACTGTGAAGTCAACATAATCAGCCTATATTGTTCCCACTGCTGGAGCACGTGCCGCCTCTCGGTGAGAGGGAGTGGGCCGTAATATACCACGCAGGCCCAGTTGGTAGATAAATACTAAAAACACAATTAAAAAGTTAAAAATAAAAGTTTATTTAAAAACAGCCTGTTTACTGTAAGTACATACCATTACTTACTATAACGGTTTTCTCACTCTAAATTACGGAAAAATATGTTTGGTACCGCTTTTGATAACGGTCATAGGTCAGTCAGTATTTATTAGAAATGCCAAAATACGCAACCAAAGCATCTAGTATCGATATCACGTACACCAAGGTCAGTGGTACCGGTTCCCAAAAATACCGGTATAAGCACTGGGTCAGTGGTCTATTAACTATAGGTACGCCTCTGCCTGAACTTTATGTTACTTATTGATGATATTAGTAGCAAAGGATTTAAAAAAACCGGCCAAGTGCGAGTCGGACTCGCGCACCGAGGGCTCCGTACAAACCTGTAGGTATTCTCGGTTTATGCATAAGGTTTATGTTTATGAAATTAAATGTTTTTTTTTTAATTTTTGTATTTGAGTTGATTGAATGAAAAGTAAATTGCGGTTTACGATTTATGACGTATTAAAAAAAAAACTACTCACTGGATCTCGTTCAAACCAATTTTCGGTGGAAGTTTACATGGTTATGTACATCATATATTTTTTTTAGTTTTATCATTCTCTTATTTTAGAAGTTACGGGGGGGGGGGGGACACACATTTTACCACTTTGGAAGTATCTCTCGCGCAAACTATTCAGTTTAGAAAAAAATGATATTAGAAACCTCAGTACCATTTTTGAAGACCTATTCATAGATACCCCACACGTATGGGTTTGATGATTTTTTTTTTAGTTTTAGTTTTAAGTATGGGGATCCCCAAAATGTATTGTTTTTTTTTCTATTTTAGTGTAAAATTCTTATTGCGGTTTACAGAATACATCTACTTACCAAGTTTCAACAGCATAGCTTTTATAGTTTCGGAGAAAAGTGACTGTGACATACGGACGGACGGACAGACAGACAGACATGACGAATCTATAAGGGTTCCGTTTTTTGCCATATGGCAACGGAACCCTAAAAATGATTTTTGTTACAATTAGACTACGTTCGCACGGACGTCAAAGTACTATGGCAGGATTTGATCGCGCACTGGAATTCCAAGTTTTTTGAACCGAATATCGAGAATCTAACAGAGTGCTGTCCTCCCATACTTATTAACACTGTAATTTGAAACCATTGTAAAAACCATTTATTTTTAAAAGAGTAACCGTGGAGTTTCTTGCCGGCTCTTCTTCATAGGAATCAACAAATCGGAACCGTGCACCTAGCTTCTGACTAAGAGCCC
The DNA here is from genome assembly GCA_932294355.1 of Aporophyla lueneburgensis. NCBI lineage: Eukaryota > Metazoa > Arthropoda > Insecta > Lepidoptera > Noctuidae > Aporophyla > Aporophyla lueneburgensis. The sequence continues at coordinate 18,683,865 of OW028754.1, forward strand.
ATGTAGGTTTATGTGAAATAAAAATATGTATATTGATTTTGATTTTTGTTTGAGTGCATCCAAGCACGCAAATCACACCGCTAGGCAGTGCATTGAAGATGTGAATGTGCGCGAAAAAATCCCCCCGCGATATTTTTGCGTCCCTGGGAACGTTGATTTGAACTTTTTAAAGTATTGCTGCTTATCTAACTAGGTACACATGATTTTATGGTTAACAATAATTCCCCGTTTTCACACTTAGGGTGCGGAACCCTAAAAACATTCGCCCCGCCTATTATTTAAATATGTTACGAAACAAAATTTATAGTTTTTACTGAATAATGCTGGTTGTATCCGTGTCAATTATTAGTGAAGATTAAAGTTTACTTAGCTTATACTTAATTTAAGCAAGTTTTTTTGTCAAATCAAGTTAGTTGTAAACCTCATCAATAACAATATATTTGTGTCAGCTTAGTAGTCTGTACAGTAACGGCAATTTTTAGGGTTCCGTTGCCAAATGTCAAAAAACGGAACCCTTATAGATTCGTCATGTCTGTCTGTCTGTCTGTCTGTCCGTCCGTATGTCACAGCCATTTTTCTCCAAAACTATAAGAGCTATGCTGTTGAAACTTGGTAAGTAGATGTATTCTGTAAACGTGATTTTCATACAAAAATAGAAAAAAAACAATAAATCGTGAGATTCCCCATACATAGAACTGAAACTCAAAAATGGTTTTTTTCATCTAACCCATACGTGTGGGGTATCTTTGAATAGGTCTTTAAAAATGGTATTGAGGTTTCTATTATCATTTTTTTCTAAACTGAATAGTTTGCGCGAGAGATACTTCCAAAGTGGTAAAATGTGTCCCCCCCCCCGTAACTTCTAAAATAAGAGAATGATAAAACTAAAAAAAATATATGATGTACATTAGTTACATTACCATGTAAACTTCCACCGAAAATTGGTTTGAACGAAATCGAGTAAGTCGTTTTTTTTTAAAACGTCATAAATCGTAAACCGCAATTTACCTTTCATTTAATCAACAGAAATATAAAAATTAAAAAACAACATTTATTTTCATAAACATGAATCTTCTGCATAAACCGAGAATACCTACAGGTTTGTACGGAACCCTTTTGCGCGAGTCCGACTCGCACTTGGCCGGTTTTGTTTATTGTAATAAATATTTAGGGTAAAAACAAGAACTTTAAGGGTCGGTTCACATCTGACGGAAGATGCGTCAGCGTATCATCGGTCGAGTCTATTCGGTCAAATAGTGTGTTTTCATAGCGTAATTTTGCATTTCCGTGATAAATCGTTCTGTATCAAACATTTTCAATGTAAGAAAACTTCGAACGGTCAGTACACAAATATCTCCGCAGATAGGGTCGTCGTTTCACATCTGACCGAAGATGCATCGCGTATTATCGGTCGCGTAACGCCAGAACAGACAATTATATGAGAAAACATTCAACCTTTCAAACTTAACCGATGATGCGTTAGTGCGTCGAGTATACGGCATCTGTTCCGTTTCCGTCAACGCATTGTCGGCCGACGTAAAAAGTGGCAACTTCGCGCCACGTGTATTTTATGTAGATGCTGAATGCAGAAACTGAATAGACGCGTAATAACGTGGCAAAACAAAGCTACGCCACGCATCTTCCGTCAGATATGAAAACACCCTAATTGACCGAATAGCCGCGACCGATGATACGCTCGACGCATCTTCCGTCAGATGTGAACCGACCCTAAGTCGACATACACTCGGATGTAATAAAATAGTGGTGGATTTTTTTCTAGGCACCGGATTTACAAATATCGGTTTTGAACCGGGCATAAAGAATCCAACAGAGTGCATACCAGCGCCACTGCAGCTGAGTGCACCGACAGTGAGTCTCAGCGGGTCGAAAGACTAGTATTTGATTTTTAACTCTCGGCGGTTAGCATTCCGTTGAAAGTCCAATGCGCTTAAAATCCTGCCACGGTTTAATTATGGCCGTGGCAACGTGGGCGAAACACACAAGTAGATCAGCTACTTCCGGATGACCATCTACGTAAGAAACATGAACAAATATTAAAGAACCAACAAAGCTTAAAAATTCACAATTTAGGGGAAAAACTTGAGGAAAACCGGAAGTGTAATCACTACGAACGCATAAATGAATAACGTAGCGCAGCGGGTACGAACATGCGTAGGCGCATCGAAAGGACCCCGCGGTCACTTGCACACTCTGTAGAACTCGCACTTGCATCATTTATCTAGTACCTAGTGTACCTACCTAGTACAGTGAGTCTGAGACGAAGATCAACCAGAATTCATTAGGTTTTCTACAATTTGTATTTCATAACTATATTATGTGGAAAATGTCGTGCTAAAACATTTGAGTATAAATTCGATGGCTATAAGAGTAAGGGAAGACCGAAGAAACTTTTTAGGGTTCCGTTGCCAAATGGCAAAAAACGGAACCCTTATAGATTCGTCATGTCTGTCTGTCTGTCTGTCGGTCTGTCTGTCTGTCTGTCTGTCTGTCTGTCTGTCTGTCTGTCTGTCCGTGTATGTCACAGCCACTTTTCTCCGAAACTATAAGAGATATGTTGTTGAAACTTGGTAAGTAGATGTATTCTGTATACCGCATTAAGATTTTTACACAAAAATAGAAAAAAAACAATAAATTTTGGGGTTCCCCATACATAGAACTGAAACTCAAAAAAATTTTTTTCATCAAACCCATACGTGTAGGGTATCTATGAATAGGTCTTCAAAAATGGTATTGAGGTTTCTAATATCATTTCTTTCTAAACTGAATAGTTTGCGCGAGAGACACTTCCAAAGTGGTAAAATGTGTGTCCCCCCCCCCCCCGTAACTTCTAAAGTAAGAGAATGATAAAACTAAAAAAAATATATGATGTACATAACCATGTAAACTTCCAACGAAAATTGGTTTGAACGAAATCCAGTAAGTAGTTTTTTTTTTAATACGTCATAAATCGTAAATCGCAATTTACCTTCCGTTCAATCAACTCAAATATAAAAAAAAAAACATTTAATTTCATAAACATAAACCTTACCATAAACCGAGGATACCTACAGGTTTGTACGGAACCCTCGGTGCGCGAGTCCGACTCGCACTTGGCCGGTTTTTTTTAATGGGAAATCATCACATGACGTCTCCCACTCTGAGTGGAGCGGGAGGGCGTGTCAGACTTTTACTGACTAAAACCCACCCGTGTTCCTTCAGTTGCCCATAAGCCAGGGCCGCGGTATCTCTTTCGAACAATTCCAAAACCCTGCCAGAACGATGGATGGACAGTGTGAATGATAATATGGTTAGAAACCATATTATGGTGACTACCGATATGACGACTAATAGAAAAGGGTGGAAAGAGAAGAAATGTTGCGCCGACCCAAAAAAAATGGGTTATGGGCAAGAAAATGATAAAAACGATGAATACTTTGTCAATCTGTAGCTATAATGATGTATCCGTTGTACAATATTATCTAAAGGAACATAGATTGTAGACAATGAAATGAATTCTTGTAGTTTTATGAATGGTTTTGAGGCTGACTGTACTTGTGGAGCTTCAGTAAAGGTATAACTTAAAATCATTGACTTATTTACTACTAGCTTTTGCCAGCGGCTTCGCCCGCTTGGAGGTCGAAAATTATTCCGCGGGAACATACTACCGGGATAAAAAGTAGCCTTATGTCCTTTCTCAGGCTCTAAACTATCTGTGTACCAAATTTCATTTAAATCGGTTCAGTAGTTTTAGCAGGAAAGCGAGACAGACAGACAGAGTTACTTTTGCATTTATAATATTATAGTATATAGTATAAGTATGTAGTATAATATAGTATAAGTATATAGTATAATATAGTATATAGTACAATAGTATATAGTATATATATGTAGTATAATAGTATGGAAGTATGGATATCTGCGTGCCGGTTACCAGCTTCTACATCTAAATGAATAGAGCCATACAATCTGGAAGAGAGCAGTGGTGGCCCAGTCCGCCCAGTAGTATCGGCCCTGACCTTCGGGTTGTATGTAGGTCATGAGTTCAAACCCAAGCAGGAGCTTTACTTTGTGTAAATTATTTCATCGTCACTCCTCTCAAAACGGTGGAGGAAAACATTGTGAGGAAACCGGCATGGCGGCATGTCCTAGAACCAAAAATTTGAAGACGTGTTACATCTGACACTGAGGCCGCGTGGTAGATTACGGCCCATTCCCTCTCACTGACAGGAGTCCTGAGTCTCAGCAGTGGGAACGGTATAAGCTACCGATAGCGTATACAGCCTGAAAAGCTCGTGTCACTTAATCTGTAGCGGCATCTACACCGCCACATGCGAACTACACATCACACTGACGTGACGTCAGGCAAAATCCTGCGTCGCGCAAGCAAAGTTTACCGCTACCCGACATCAGTCGTCGTCGGGCAGTTGTTCACCGTAGACCGGTCCTGCCTTTTGTACGGAAGTTGAGTGAATTTTACACCTGTTCCTGATATCTCCTAAAATCAAACTCTTTTGCGAGGACCTGCCACCTTTGCAGATTGGCGCAATGTGACTCTACTATAACAAAATCCTACGAAAACTTCGTAGAAATTGATCTACTAGACTCTCGCCAGACTGCAGGAGCATTCATACATGTTTGTAACATCAAATTATTAAGGCCAGATTTTCTCATGATGTTCTTTATCCTAAATCATAGGAGTCTTGTAATCATGCTGAGAAAATAAGACACCTAAGTTATAATCTTCAATTATACCGAATACGAACATTAAAATGGATATGCACGATTTTAACATAATGTTGCTCAATCAACCTTTGCATTTAACGATTAGAATTAATATCTAAATAATAATAATGAAATTCGACACATATGCATATTTCGTAAGTTTCCGAAATAGGTTTTGAGCGGATGCAGTTGTCAGGGTCAATGGCTTTATTATTGACTAGCTTCTGTCCGCGACTTCATACAGGTCAAGTTTCTTGCTATCCCTTCGCGTCAAATCGCCTCCTAAGCCTATAAGCTTTCCTTGATAAATGGACTATCCAACACCAAAGTAACTTTTCAAATCGAACCAGCAGTTTCTGAGATTAGCGCGTTCAAGCAAACAAATAAACTCTTCAGCTTAATAATATTAGTATAGACTAGCTTCTGCCCGTGATTGCACCCGTTTGGAATTACTTATTCCCCGACTCACTAGGGTCGTTTCATCGCATCGTCAGATCCTGCCTTTACTTCGTTTTCCCTTACTGTTCATTCTGACATTTTTTCGTTTGGTTGGCTCCTCGGGGTCCTACAGTGAAGTTAAAAATAGCCTTCCATAAGAACCGGGCTATAAAATGCAGAAATATTTTTACAGATTCGATTCGTGTCAGAGATTAGCACGTTCAACAAAAAAAAAAAAAAAAACTCTCCACTTTTATAATTATAGACAGATAAGTATCTTATACGGCTGTATACAAGATGTAGTTTTGAACCTGTAAAACATTTCAGGTTGTTATGAGACTAGTAAATAATCATATAACAATACGATACCAAGTCAATAATCAATAATACTTTTTATTTTAGATTTTTCAATTTTATTGTTTTTCAGAATAACTCTCTTAATAACCCTCGGGCTTTGGATCTATAAAAGAAATATCGGTTGCGTTTGTCTGTGTGTGTGAAAGCGCAGTTTAAGGACACGTACAGACTGGCCGCGTTTTTAAAAAGGGAGTTCACACTTACCGATTTCCGTAAATAAGAATAAAATGAAAAAAAAAACACCTGCCCATTTTATTGTTGTTTCGGCTCGAGATTCACTAACATAATTACCTCCTGAAATGTTTTGCAGATCCAAAACTGCACCTTGTATAAATAAATACAGCCATATACCACTTGAAACAAAACTTGTCTGAAATATATGTTTACCAGTCCTCGTGTTCCCAAATTAACACAAACGCCACAGACTAACCCCCTTTTTTAATGACATCTCGCTGTTTATCCTATGAGGTTGTCGGCTGCTTAACTGGGCTTGCCTGTGCTACCTTAATAAATTAAGGCCTCAAGCGAAGGCTTAAAAATAACCTTAAAACTAGAGCGACGACTCGCTAAGGGACCTCGACATAGGGCATCGCTGGTAGAGGGCACCAGGGGATGGACTGGATCGGAATGAACAGACTAACCCCCCACAGATGCAAAGTTTTATTTGTATGAAGTTCATTCAGCGTTTATATGAAGATTTTTCTCTGTGGCGTCATCTGCCACTCACAAGTTTTGAAATGTTTGTCGGAGGTGCATAGAGATGTTAATCTAATTTTTGTAATCGTACTACTAATACAAAAGAAATAAATAGGCCGGTACACATGGCTACACATCAAGCTATAGGTACAAATCCAGTTTTAGCTGACCTCACATTGTATAGGCTTTTCGTACAGTGAGATGGCAGCTTATACTGGAAATTTAAAGCTTGACCTGTCGCCGTGCGAACATCCATGGTTGTAACAGCTCTTTATAAGATCTCATGATCGTTCTTTCGTATTCTCGAAGACTGACGATGATTCACGAATCGCATGATTTTCTCTATACTAGTCTATTATGTTTTTTAAGATGCTAGTAGTTTTCCAAGCGTGGTGATTATGGCAAATCCCCCAAACTTTGGGAGACCTTTGTCCTGCAGTGGACGTCTTTCGTCTTTGAAATGATGATATTGCGATTGATTTCAAGGTCGTCAAAGTTGTTAAATAATACTTAATATTGTTACGAGCTGGGGTTCGGGATAAATTAATGGAAACCAATTTACCAAAACACACAACACAGTTTAATTAAATAAACACAAATATCGCAACTACAAGAAACGTCACTTGGAATCACTTGTTTCGCTCACTCGAATCGTATTCGCTCGCTTCCGAAATCCAACTGCTTGTCGGCCCGAAAATCCGCTATTTATATCCCGAGCAGAACATTCTCGAACATTCGACACCGCCACAGCGTAGAAGCTTCTAGTAACTTCCATTGAACTGTTTAATCCCACTATTCAACAATAGATGGCAGTAGCGTCTACGTACAATTTCGTGTAGTACTTGCTACTCAATAACAGATGGCGTTAGCGTGTCATTTCCAGTAGTTTCTAACACTGCCCCGTCCTTAGATGGAATTAGCGTGATGTTTCTAGACTTTTCGATTTACGTCACACTGCCCCTTTCTGAGATGGAGTTAGCGTGATGTTTCTAGACTTTACGATCTACGTAACAATATTCTTTTCCCAATAAAAATATTCCACTACACATATGTATATTTCGCCACAAAAATGTTCCCTCAATTGTAATGTTCTTTCACATTCTATACTTACATATAAGTTACTTTTGAACCAATTTTGTTTCTAGTTTTACTTTCGACAGCATTCAATACGGGCAGACCGGTCCTTTACGAAAAAGGTTGTAAACTTAGTATGAGTCAGTAAGACATTCAAGTAGTTCACATTCTTGACGTATAAAAGTACGAACGATCATTTGATTGGCGAAATATTGATAAAGCTGGTAGAATTTGTTACTATAGTCATTTATTATATAGTGTGTGTGTGCTGTGTTACGTAAAGAATTATAAGGTACAGTCGCCAAATTTCGTCCCCGACCCTAATTTCGTCCCCATCGGTTTCTTTTTTTCTAAATAACTGTATCTAGTGTTTTTGCATCGAAACAAAAGTTAGTTGAGTCAGTGGGCCATTGCAAAAGTTTGGCGGTAAAACATCGCTTTTGTGTTAAGATATTTAAAAAAAGAAAAAACTGTTAAAAGTGAGTTGTTGGATCAAATATTATCGGTATTGTTTAAATATTGATTTGTTTGGGTTATTGAAACGAAATTTTGGACAAAATTTGTTGACATTGCTTAAATTTCAACTGATTTAATTTCATTTACGTTATGGCATTTGTTTTTTATTGAATGGAGGTTATTAACACAATTGTCAAATTCGCAATATCTTCCCCTGACGTGAGCCTTATTTCGTCCCCGGGACGATATTTAGATCACTTTGTCATTCGTCACTTGTGAATTTTCTGTAACTTTTTGAATATTTATTTATTTTATTTTTGATGAGAAAAACTTTTTATGCCCAAGAAATAGAAAATTGAATGAAAAATCATCCAGAGAGAGTCGTTACTCACTACCAATTTGGAGAAATATTTGGGAAAGCTTATGCAAAAGCATGCAAAATTGACACGGCAGTAAATGGCTTCCGTAAAACAGGAATGTTTCCACTCACTGAAAACATTTTCTTTGACTAACCAAATGCTCACTTCTCAACTGATGCAAATAGTACGAAATCTTTCAATGATGTGTCTGTCAATCTTTCATTACCTTTGGAATCCACAAGGTTAAGACAAAGAACACCACCTATGTACATTATGAGGGTCAAGCAACTCTTCATCCCCTTTTATATTTCCAGCTGACATACAGCCGTATCCAGTTGTTGTCTCAACAACTGGATACGGCTGTATGTCAGCTTCAACGTCACCTATGTGAGGCAAAGCCCTGGTAGTCATAGCTTCACCGCATAAACAAGTAATAATAGACGTAGAAAAGAAAAGAAAGGAAAAGAATGAAAGACTGCAGAAAGTAGGAAAAAAACGGCTAAAAATGTAAAGACAAATACAACACAAAGCCACAAAAAGAAAACCAAACAGCATCGAATCAATCTACCTTCTGATGATTCCACGCCTGATGATGATCTAATTTTAAGTCTGAACTGGCGAAGAAGATAGTGACAATGATGACGCTGAATGCCCAGTTTATCATAGAAGTTAAAAAAGATAAAAGGTAAAAAAGGAGAGACATAGATAAGATCCACAAAATGTTTCCAATGGATTGTGGACCTAATTTTTCCTGTGCAATTTGTTAGGAGAATTAAAATTACTCAAACCATACCATTGATTAGTAAAAGTCAGATCAAATGTCTATGATTACTAATATTTATGGTTAAAAATACAATTTAAGTTTACGTACTGATTATTGTGATGTCAATATCGTCCCCGGGACGAAATTAGGTGCCAAAAAATATTTTTACAGAATTTCTACTTTTTGGGTTAAGCTTTTTTTTTTTTTTTTTTTAGAATAAATTTATTAAGAACAAGTTAACAGACACAATAAGCACAAAATAAAATTAAAGCACAAAGACTGGATCCTGAGAGTAATTTGTGTGCAGTGGAGAAACCCTAGACCCCACACTAGGATACCCTGTGTCGTGGGATCTAGTATCCTCGTGGTTGATGACACATATAAGTGCACGTAGTGGTTCACAATTGGGTTCTAATTAGGCAACAGATATTAAAAAGGTTTCTCAAATTACATACTAATTCAAAGGTAACTACTTACTAACTTAACTACATTAAATTAATTAATTATTATTGCGAATTTGTGTAGTGTGTGTGTGTGTGTACGTGTGTGTGTTTGTGTGTGTGCGTGCGTGCGTGCGCGCTAGGATGTGTGTGCGTAGATGTTTGATATGGGTACGAGTTAGTGGTTGTTATATTATATGTGATGTGACTGAATGTAAAGTTATGTGCATTTTTGTCTGTCTGTAAGGGTGTGCTTGTGTATGCTTATGTATAGGATCTTTTGTGTACGGGTGAGTTAATGCTGGGGATTTAAATCAAGGGAATCAGGAGAGCTTCAGTCTTGGCATAGTCCTGAGATGATAGCCACTTCGTAATTTTAGCTTTACAATTGTGTTTGGAGCAAGCCACTAAGTTCAGAAGTTTATTCAGTTTTTGATAGATGTAAGGACCGATATATCTAGGAGATCTTTGGGCGAATTTTGTACGAGTAGTGGGTATAACCCATTTAATCTGTCTACAAGATCTGGAAGATTTAATTTGGGTAAAGAGTGCCTGTCGATGAAAGCGTAAAGCTACAGACAGCACGAAAAGTTGTCTAACCCTAAGAACCTTACATTCTTGGTAAAGACTATCAGTGGGATATCGATAGGGTTTTCCATAAGCAACCTTGAGGAGCTATTATTGTAGAAGAAGTAATAACGTTAGCGGGTTTTTGATTATTTAAAATAATAAAGGGATATTCTACCTAAACTAAAACGTTTTATTTATTACTTTACTCGTGATATTTTACCAATTTTTTTTTTATTTTACAAAAAGGGGACGTTATTTGGCGACTGTACCTTACCATGCCATTTCTTCCTGGCGTGGGTGTCGTTAGAGGCGACTAAGGGATTTCGGGGGCAGCAGCGTTCTCTATGTTGTTCATACTGCGATCGCCAAGTCGCCTGCTAAGCGTGCCGATTATGGCAAACCCCCCCAAATTGGGTGAGGCCTATGTCCACCACTGGACGTCTTTCGGCTGATATGGATGGATGGAATGACGTCATTTGTCGTGAGCTTAATCCACTGTCGGTTTTGAATGATGATAACAAAAATAGGAGCGAAAGATTACACCGAACATACTAAGTAATGTAGAGGTGGTTTGCTTGAAACAACCTTACGATTGTATAGGTTAGCTATAATTACATTAATACGTTTGAACTATCAAGAAGATCTAGAACGATCCTTCAAATATTTTAGCTTAGGATTTTTGTTTCGGGTGAAAACGGTTTATCGACAGGCGCGGAGCCGTAATGATTTTAGCGTGGGATAAACGAATTAATTTATAATTACACGCATCATCATCATCATCATTATTTCAGTCGTAAAACGTCCACTGCTGGACTTAGGCCTCCCCCAATTTGGGGGGCTTTGTCATAATCGCCACGCTTGGCAGGCGGGTTGGCGATCGCAGTATGGTGGTAAAATGCGTAGAGAACGCTGCTGCCCATTCTCTAGTAAGTCCCTTAGTCGCCTTTAACGACAGCCACGGGAAGAAATGGGGTGATATTATTCTTTACGTCGTACGTGGTGTTATTACACGCATACGAGTATTTTATTAACCGACGCTGATACTAAGGACCTCTGAGGTCCCACAGTATCAAGTCAATCAATCAATCAATAGTCTTTATTCGTAAACATAGGGTTACAACATTACAGTGTGCAAGATACTAAAAGCCAACCTTTAAATGAATTAATTGAATCAAATCAATGAAAATGTTTACTATATTTTAAATGTGCAACAAAATTTTAAATATATAATGCAACAGGAAATGTCAGGTAATGTCAATATTTAACGAAATGCGATGGAGTCAATGTTAACTATTATAATGTCATCAAGTTACTGTTATGAACTTAGGCTTGTCCACATAATGATTAGAGTAGTCATGTTTAAAAAGCCAAGTTAGGAATATAAAATATTATTAAGTATGACAAAGAACTGTCTTCAAAGTAGTCACTGAGATAATAGTAACACTTCTCTTATTTAAGTAGATAATTTACGCTTGAAATAGACAAAATTTAGACTTTTCATTGAGTAAGGCAACTTATTAAATATTAGCTTCCACCCGCGACTTTATCCGCGTTAAATTTCTTGCTTCCCTGACCCACCCCTTCGTATCGAATCGCCTCCCGTGCGAGTACTTCGTATTCGTGACTTTTTCTTTTTATTCGTCTCCTCGATAAATGGCTTATCGAACACTAAAACATAATCTATTCGAGCCTGTAGTTCATGAAATTAGCGCGTTCAACCAAATAAACTTCAGCTTTATAATATTGTCAAAGTCTAAGTCAAAATATATACATATAGTAAGTAGAAATTCTTTGGGCTAAAATAAACTTTACCTTATTGAAGACGTCTAACTTATAAGCAGAGGTCGGAATTAGGTGGAGTTATTTATATACCTACACTGATTTCATACAATGAAAGAATAAAGTGGATATGCCCGTGGTCTAATTATAAAAAAGGCGAATATAAGTATGGGAATTTGCTAAAGACTATTAATAATTTGTATTGTGAATTTAATACTAATAGAAATTGTATGTTAATTATCTTTGTTTTATTTGTTTTATCTACCTCTGAGGTTTTTAATATTATTTATTTGTTGGTCACACGGGATTGTCTATTAGAAATCCCGGGAAGATCCATATTTATATCAACATTTCGATGCATAAATAACTCTACCTAATTCCGACCTCTGCTTATAAGTCGTAAGTAAAGCAAAAGTCTGTCTCGACAAATTAGACCATGTTCGCGAATGACGTAAAAATATCGCGTCGGGATTTCATCGAACACTTGATTTTCAACTCTCGGTGTTGATCCGAGCATTGAGAATCCAACGGAGTGTATTCCAGCGTGTCGAAAAAATACACTGTTCTATTTTCAGCTCTCGGAACTGGGCAGTGCATTGAAGATCGAATACGCCGATATTTTTACTCACAAGTGCTCATTATGCTAAAATAATCAATTACGTTACGCCATTCACATTGACACGATCTCTATAAGATGCGTTTGAGGACTGACTTCCAAAATACAAGCCCTGGCTTAGTTCGGGTATCAGTTTCCGTACCTAACTGTAAACATTAATGAATATTTTGTATCTGAGTACCAAAAACTTTTGAATCTGTTTGAGAAATAAACTTTTAACTTTTTTTTCTTTTTAACGCCGCGGCGAACGTAGACATGTCATTACCCAATTGTTCAGTGTACAAAAGTATCAAAGAACAACTGCTAAATCGTCCAGCTAATAATACGAAGATAGACAAAGAAGAAAGCAAGCAATAGAGTAGAACAGTAAAAATAATATTATTCATTTTGGACTGCAAAAATACAACTCTCAACAAAGAGAAAGGCGTTTAGCATCTTGATAGGCCGAAAAGTCAAAAGCCATCAAAAAATATTTCGCCGTTGAAATCATTTACAGTTGTGAATCTATTGGCTAGTGCACACCCACGCAAATTTGTGTAGAATATACTTGATAATTAATACTTGTCTAGCCTATCAATGAACATAGGAATTAGCGCGTATGTTTCTGAGAAGATTGTGATAAACCCATGTAAGCAGTTGACAGGCTAGTGGATCCGTTATTTGGTACATTTCCAAAATAAATATTAAAAAAAAAACAAAGTGAGGCACTTGCACATGTAGTGGGTAATTACATACACAAATCTTCAAGTAATCTAATACATACAACTAAAATCGCGTGTATTTCATTCTCTTGCAATAAGACTAAGATACCTACTACACAGCATAATTTTAGTCCTTTCATGAATTAGCATCCAACTCTCATACAATTTTTGTCTTATCACTATCAGTAACTAACTGAATATAAATATCACTTATATTATTCACAAGGACAATGTCCTGTGGTCAGAATCATTAAGAATTTACATTCGAATAAAAAAAAAAATACAAACATCGGGGAACGACATGACAATAGCATTAAAACTCTTTGTTTATTGTAGTGATGGGAAGTCACCCCGTGAGCCGTGCGTGAAGGCCGTCTACTGAGGGTCTGAGAGTCGCGTTGCGCGCGCAGCTACTCCGCGCGGCGCCAGTCTCACTCAGTCGATCTGCAGCGTCGCGCGCCGCCACAGGCCGACGCTACACCAAACATTAGCATATCCGTCGCGGACTTTATCTATCCGAATATCCAACCACCTGTTCTAAATTCAAAATTTATGACATAAGTTTCCAAAGTGCCAGTGTTTGTGGTCAACTGATCACCGGCTGACGACAGCTGTATTCATAGGTAAGTTTGTTGTCATCGAAGGGTTAATTAAATGTTGATTCTATTAGGTAAACGTTTTCGCATAGTTCACGTGTGGTTCGAAAGTATTTCAAGGCGATCTTGCCTCTGTGAGCTCTCGTATATACAACACGATTTCATCAAACCTATCTCTAGATCTTGTTTCATGTTATATGAAATAATTGTTAGGCTAATTGCCAACAACACTTCATTCACCAGACCGAATTCAAGGACAACCCCAACAGGTAAATAATTTACCTGGTGCAATGAACGGTATTTAATACAACTGTATCGTCTGTGACTCAGAGATTAACTGATTAATCAAGAACAGACGCACAAAAAATTAAAACTATACAATTAAGTTTTAGTGTGTTTGTATGAATTGCGGTAAACATAAAAATAACAAAGTAATAATCCTCTTTAACGATATTTATGATGGTAATTAATCATCATTTTAAAACAACGATCATCATAATAGAGATATAAATGCCATTTCGTATAAAAATGACGATAGACAAGAAAAGAGATAAGAGTCTACAACCCAATCAATTACGTGATCCACATCACATTGCTCATAATAATATAATGCCAGTAGAAGATTATACTTTATATCTCAATTCTAAACTATTGGGAAAGCAGTCGGTATGTGAAATGAAATAGGCGCAGTTTCAATAAGATACCTTCTCGATATTAAGTAATTTCGTTCAAGGGCACTATTTAGTGGACTAGCGTATCGCCCAATAGAAAACAACTCCAGCTTTCTTAACAAACTACAAGTATTATCAATATAGAGAAAAGTGACACAGGCTAATGATAAAAACAGTTATATTGCTGGTATAATTTAGTGTTTGTTAAGATAATACCTACTGTTTAGCTGTCAATACCACATGATGAGGTAATTCTAAAATAAAAGTACGTAAGTAAGTAAATAGACTTGACCGACATTGTCCGACTGATCTCAAAACACTAGAATAAGCTGACGATATTAAAATCCATTCTTCAAGATAATTAGGAAATGATAACTCCCTTTGTCGACTCGACAAAAAATAAATGATTGCAATGCAGATTTCCAAAAGACGCTACGTCAGATTGTATCAAATTTCAAGCTGTGACTGCATATTTGGTTTGAACTAATTACCTGATTTCTAACAGATTTTGTACTCGTACTACCTGCCCGCAGCGAAGATACAACAGTTGCATAATACGGTTACACTCATGAGAGCATTAATGATGAAAACTGTTCTGCTGATACAGCGAACATGGCAAAGCTACGAACACGCAGTGATTAATGTTATTGTAATAAAAAGTCGTACCTAGTATTCAAATGATGATTAGACTTTGAAACGTGAAGAAGATAAAATTATATATGATGCAGGCATGAGATTTTGAAATGACAAAATATACTCACGAAAATTGCAAAAATCATCAGTTTAGAAACATAAAAATAGCTAAACTAAAGAAAAGGGCAATCAAAATAACAAGACTTTTGTAAGTGCAATTATCTGTAATAGAGCACTCTGACACTTAACGTATGTCTATGGTGTAAGGTAGTACGTCCTTCCGCTAGGCACGTCAACGCGTGCGCAGGTTGGGAAACGTCCCGAGAAGGCCGTCCAGTTAGATACCCCGCGATCGATCTGCGCCCGCGATGATCTTGCAAGGAATTGCGATACCGACTTCTAGTATCGAAATAGTTTATAACTCTGCTTAGCTTGAGAAATGTTATGACATTTCTCAGGTGGAACGAAACTTTGCTTCGGCTGTGTTTCGTAGTTCGTTTGAAGATTTAATGTTTTCTGATTAATAGGTGTCCAGTTGTAGTGATTAAACTTTTGTTTTAATTAATTTAGCATTTTATAGGTGTCATTACTTTGGTAATTACAATGTTCAAATTCATTAGCTGCAGATTAATAAATGTGTGCATGTGCATTCAAAAAAGTTATTACTAGACATGAAAGTTGGACCAACAGTATTTGTTACAATAAACTCTTCATCTTTACTAGCCTATAACATTTTACACTCAGTATTTTACTGTTAACATTAATGATTGTAGCTGTCTACAATGGTTTCCATTAAACTGTTTATCTAAACTAATATGAATAAAGAAAAACGATGTGATTTTTTGAATGTTTGATTGTTACGCTTTCATGCTAAAATTGGGTAGCCATAGCCTTTCATAGCTTGGATTAGGACAAGATATATTTTACCACGGGATCGAGACATTGGTGGATGAATTCGCGGGGTTCCGCTAATTTTTGTATAAAAAATCGAGAATTTAACTTTAAATTCTCGTTAGTTCTACGGATTTAGAAACCGATGTTAATCATTCTATCCTTATTTGTTATATTCATTGGTTGCCTGTTTATTCACATACGTTGGTATGTATTAGAACAGGTTTATGATTAAGGAATACCGTTACCATAATATTAGTAATCGATTGTTTAATTTCACTCATCGCAAATCCAAAAGCTCCCGGCAAACATTCAAACATCGAATAATGTCCAAAATGACGGGCCATTCATTGGTCGTTATGGTGAAAGCATGAGAGAAAGCGGTCGCAAAAAATAAATGGCTGCACCGAAACCGACGGACAACGGTGCTCGCAAACTGGAAATGTAGCCTCACCTTAAAAATGACACTACTGAGAAAAAAGTCGGATTGTATCGTTATGATTATGCTAATAGTCAAATTCAACTGTCAAAAAACAAATGAACAACACAGAGTTCAAAAGTGTGGCAAGTAAAATTACACGTGTTGGCTGATGCTTCAGATTTAATAAGTAGAAGAATTTGTAGAAATCCATTTATTGGATGTTTCAAGACACATTTCAAGAAACTAATGACCTTCATGGATGGACGGCAATAAACTAAAATATAATAAGGTTATGTACCACTACCAGAGACTAACGATAACTCTACCTCCGCATTACTTGATTTAATAAAACCACAAAGATTTTATATTTCGACAACCTACTTTACAAATAGATTTGTTCTTAACATTCGATGCAGAATTAACAGCTTCAAACAACCGTGAAATACATATATTAGCATTCCACCTAACGTTATTTTTAGCTCATGTATTTATTTGCATTTATCTAGCACATTGTGTTTTTATATGTAAGTAAGTACGTTGAACGGATGCATTCGTGTATATTAACCTTAAGCGAGGTGTTTGCATGACCTTCCGTTGTTCTTAACTTAAAATAAAACACGAAAATTAAGATCAAGGATTCTAAGAGTGGAGCTCAGATTCTGTCAGTATTGGTGAAGCATTTGAACAAATAACACATGATTCATATTCAGGATTGGATGCAACAGAAAATATAAAGTACAAAATGAAAAAAAAAAATTATTTGTTAAAAATTCGAACGTCCACTACAATTTATAGACTCCATAAATTGGAGTAACGTTTTATTTAATCAAATATCAACTTCCACAAGATTTTATCGTGCTTTATCTTATATCTTTAAACGAGCAATTCTTGTATATATAAGGTGAATCTATTCATACACGAAAAATTTTAAGAGGTACACCTGTAGGTGATAAAGAAGCTATAGCAACGAAAAAAAAATTTTTCTAAGGGTTTTTTTAAAATGTAATATTTATAAATTATTTGACGCACATAAGAAATATTGGCTCCTTCTTATTTTTTACGGCCCGAGACTCCGCGGTCATGCTCGTGCCGTCCGGTCGCCGCCCTCGCAGCGTCAGGCGGGCCATTCATAGAATTTGGAGTAAAGGTTTATGCAAAACGTCTGAAGTAGTTTTAAAATTATAATAATTACGAAAATTCAAAAACGCTTAGAAAACATTTTCTTTTTGCTTCTAAAGCTTCTTTACCACCTACAGGTGTACCCCTTAAAATATTTCGTGTATGAATAGATACACCTTATATATAATCTGAATCTCGGAAACGGCTCCAACGATTTTCATGAAATTTAGTATAAAGGGGGTTTCGGGGGCGATAAATCGACCTAGCTAGGATTCATTTTTATAAAATGTCGTTTTATTCGTGTTTTCAATGATCAACTTTATCGATAATCAACTTGAACGTAAACTTATTATTTTAAACAATTTACCAAAAAATACCGAGCAAAGCTCGGTCATCCAGATATTGATTATTTATTTTTAAATATACCGTTGCATTTTTTCTTCTTTAAGACTACCATTTTAAATTTTGTAAGATATTTTAGTCAGTTGTAATCTTAAAATACGTATATATCACATTTTTTAAACTACAAGAACAAAGTAAATTATATAAATATTAAGACATTTAATTTTCTAGTAACTTTACTCTCCCGAAAGTTGCTCTGGCGGAAAACAGATACATAAGACTTGACTATACTGTTCATATAATAGCAAACAAAATTAACATGAAATTTTACGGTCAGCCCTTGTCAATGATTGATTGGAAAAGTGCCAGATTTAAATTTGCAAGTTCGTATGTTGCGTTTTTATTCATGGAATTTGGGTGCGGCACTGGAAGATTGATCAGGTTTGGCAACTTAGGTTTTAAGCAATCAACCAGATTTTATTATTTATTATGGACAATGAAATGGACATAGTAGGCTTTATATTTTCTTATAATTTTAATACATAAAATGTTTTATACATCTAAACTATTCTAAACCAATATTATAAAGAGGAAAAATTTGATTTTTTGTATGTAATGGATAAACTCAAAAACTACTGAAACGATTTTAAAAATTCTTTTACCTATAGAAAGCTGCATTATCACCAAGTAACATAGATTATATTTTATCCCGAAAAAATGCGCAGTTCCTGTGAGTCACGCGGACGAAGTCGCGGGCGAAGTGTTAATAGTTTAAATGAATTAAAATAATGAATTATTCTAATTAATAGTTGATCGATAGTGAGTTCACAGAAAAATAATTGCATTTTACAAACTTGCCGTTTGAAGGGCGGTACGAATTGTAAAGGTGTGCTTCAAGGTTTAAATCTGTAACCCTGCCAATAGCGGAAATGAAATACTTGAGTATTTCTAATAAAAGAGTACAATTTAAAATATACCTAATCATTTTTTCTTGGATATTTGGCTACCATCAATAATATGTGAACAGACTGCAAAATTACTCAACAAGTTCCATCAATATTTACATGACGAAAAATATGGCAAAACACTTCTCTGATAAATCGTAATCATTTTGTAACTAGCTGATGATATTGACATCTGACACAAGGACTTATCGATCGTTGCAAAAGCACGTCACACCAACGAAATAGACTTTTACCTAACCCTTTGGGTATTGAACCCATCCGAAGGGTTCGGCAAAGGTGTGAGGTATGAAAGTATTGGTTGTATAGTACACACAGCTACATATCAAGCAATATATGTATACATTACATTTCTAGGTTAAGCTGAACTCGCATTGTATAGATTTCATACAGTGAGAAGTCAGCTTACACCCACATTTTGCCAGTTTTTTGCAAATTGCTGGTTAGTGTTCGGCTGTATATTGAAACAAATAGATTGGTACCCATTAAAATCAATACATACTATTTCATAATAATTATAGTAAATCAATGGGATTATATAAAATTACAGGGTTGAGAAGGTTAAAGGATAGCTTATATTAATTATGTAAGTATCTAAATATCGTATTTGAAAATAATTACCAATATATGAAATGTTAGAGTAAACAGTTATATAGTAGATCTCTTCGTGATTCGTAAAAATCATCCGAGGAATACTATGTAGGTGATATTTAACTTAAATCTGTTGCTAAGAAGAGTTTGCGTAATCGATTAATCAGCCGTTTCCACTATTCACCACTGTTTCCACCACACTGTTCACACTTTTGTGACACAGGTCTCCTCTCTTCGACAGGGCTGTAATGTAACATACGGGTCTAGTGCGGGTTGATAGATGTCACATCGATGTCGCCGGGTTCGCTGGACTCTAATTTGAACATTATGATTGCCGGTATTATAGATGTCCATAGTCGGCATTGACTACTTACCAACAGGTGAGCCATCGGCGTATTTGCCACTCAATGACATAAATACAAATGTTTCGCCGTCTCGGTCATTCGATGGACAATATTTTCTTGTCACGGTGTGTAACTCTCCGCCGTCAATTAGTCGCCACGCTGCACCATAGCCATGAAACGGTACTCGTACTTATTTCTCAATGCGGTTTCTTTACTTTCTAAGACGATATTAGATATTATTTAGTTAACATTTCACTCTTGAATTAAGTATTTTAATTTATCGAATATAACGCCCTATAAATTAGGGTACGACGCCACCTATATTTAGAGAAACATCTAAAGGAGTGTTTATTGCACCAGTGTATAAAGTAGCTTGAATATATTCAGAATCTTCGCTTATGGGATTCACATTGAGCTAGTAAATTCTGTGACCATCTCACATTTCCATTTCTCATGTTCTAGCCTACGAAACCTCTTATTTTCTAATTCTACCTAGACGTCATTTGTTTCTCTCTATTCCTATATTTATGCTTAGTCATGCGGTTGTTATTAAACTGAATGAAGTTCGCGTGATCACCAGCTTCATATGAAATGAGCGTGTCATGGAATTATGCATCAAAATTACCATCACTAACTGACATTATAGCTATAGTGATCAAAATAGAAAAAAATGCATCGTCTACGTCGATAGCGGTGAACGTAATACCACTTTGCATTTCGTAACATTGAAATGAAGCACTTATAATACGCAGTGACATCACGATAGACAAAGATAGTGTTAATTTAACACAGATGCGGAAAAATCCTTATAGGAAACTCGATGGATAATAAAGCATTCAAAATATGAAGAGATAAACCGACCGTTAATCAATACAAACAATAGTACTGTTTGTTGCGGTCAATATTTGTGGTCAAATGCCTCATTGATCCTTGAATCGTTCAATGAAGTGTTGAATGTGACATTGAATGCATCGCCCAAAGACTAACAGTGATCCTTATATTCAGATCACGAGTACGCGGACGATAAACGCTAGTGCGTGCGTCATCGATAAGTTACTAGGCGGCTATCGGGTCTTGAATGGGAGACAGAATAACAATGATAGTAATCAGCTCTTCGGAATTAGCACTGGCTTGAATGGCAGTTATTTATCTGTAACTATATTGCATACTAGAATTAGATCATACAGGATAGGTTTTTTACTAAACTTCAAGTATATCCGACGACCTTTGTTACTTGTCTCTTTTGATGACTGTACAGAACTGGTTGAAGACCTTAAATTTTATTATTGTAAATGCAAGGAAGGAAGTGCATAATAAGATGACCGGTGATAAAAATGTATGGAAGAAAAGGCGTAAGCTTCGATCTGAAATAAATTGGAACAAGAACAGGTTCTTGAATTTTTGGATGACGATGAGGATGGTGACGGTGCAGTAACTCTTCAGACAAACGGGATAGATAAAACAATTTTAGAACTTGTTTAAAAATAACACCTAAGTAATTCAATTTACTTTCGGTAGAAAACTCATAATTGCAACAAACTTATGAGCACAGCAACTTTTTATCTTTATCTACAAAACGTGCATATGTATCAAGATAGACATAATTACCACAGCAGATACGTATCCAGTGAGAATGTAATCATGGTTTAAGTAATTAACCACTGCTATAACGCAATTATGCTGCCCTGTTTACAAGCGGCCTTGTAAGGTTATCCATTATTACAGCTTTCCTGTCTTTTTGACAATGCAACGACACTTTGTTTTAATTAGCCATGAGGTGGAGTGAAGGATATAATTACCTCTTTGCCAACTGACTTTGTATGCTCGCTGATTTGGTCTCCCGCTTTGGGTTTAGCGGATCGAAGTTGCAGTAGAAACACTGGATGAGTTTCGACTAGTTTAATGTTCACTGTTGCGTTCAGCTTGTTAAGAAATACGTCAGACACATCGATTTTTTTTGCTTTTTATTCAAATCAAATCAAATCAAAATATTTTTATTTCACATAAACCTACATGGGCATTTATGAAACGTCAGAAGCTAGGTGCACGGTTTCAAATTGTTGATTCCTATGGAGAAGAGCCGTTAAGAAACTCCACGGTTACTCTTTTAAAAATAATTGGTTGCGCGCTGAGAAACAATTGCAACGGAATAGCGCCAACCCGCGCGTTGGTGCAATAATTGTATGCGCATGGCGTTACAATTGTTTCAAATTACAGTGTTAACAGGTATGAGAGGACAGTGCAGGCTCAGGGTGCAGGCCTGTCAACAAGTACCAGGTACTGAATAAAACAGAAAATTTTCTACAGTCTACAAAGCCTACAACGTTCTCACATTCACAAAGTATAAGAGTATAAAATAATCTACATAAAAAATAGTATTTCAAAAATAATACATATTACACTATTTAAACCAAATGCCATTACATGACAACCAATAATGAAGAGTAAAATTTAGAATTGTAGGTATAAAAATGATTAGATGTCAAAGAAAAAGGTAAAATGGTATTGTTGGCAAATGAGCCGGTGTCGACTATTCTGAAGACGATACTCCGATGTTATTCGTTGATGTTATGACAGTTTGACTGCTTGCAAAGCAGACACAATAGTTAAATCATCACACACTATAAACGAGTTAAACAAAACGGACCCGAGTTTTGTAAGACTACTTCGTCTCATCATCAGCCTTTTATGTTCCCACTGCTTGGACACAGGCACTTCATTCAGTGAGAGTGAGTGGGCCATAATCCACCTCGCGCGCCCAGTGCAGGTTGGTAGATGTCACAAATCTTCGAATCTTTGGTTCCTCACGATGTTTTCCTTCACCGTTTTGAGAGCAGTGGTGATGAAATAATTTACACAAAGTAAACCGCCTGCTTGGGTTTGAACTCACGACCGACTTGGTAAGTCGCGTCCATTAACTACTGCGTGAAAAGCCGGTAATAAGTATGGCAATAATAGTTTCATTCTTATTTTAAATTCCGCATTACGGTAGAATTCTGACATTTCCTGTACACCTGGGGTTTTGGGCTTAACAAAACCTTGGTTCGTCACTATTCCCTACAATTTGCATGTGTCACGTAAATAAAAGTAAACACTGGATATATTTATATATTTCCTGTAATAATCTACTGTTCTATTTGCGAATTACTAACCTTGAGAGGTTACGAACCTCGGTAAAAGTCAAATAATTATACCTGCTGACTCTGTAAGATCAAAATAAATGTTGTTTGTACTATAAAAAACAGATACACGTATCTTAGTTTTGTCCTGCTGACCTATTTATAACCAGCTAAAGTTCATGTATATTTTTAAATCACTTTTTATAATATGTCAAACCAGTTTAGAATGTTAGACAAGGTGGGTTCTTGTTTTTAACACGCTTTTATTAGGTCGACCTGTATGTAACTAACTATGTAATGGAATCTAAGGTAACTAATTCAACCATCTTCCAAGGATCGTAGCATCATGAAAATTGGCAGCTGTATGTAGTTCTGATGACAATATAATAATATGGTACTGTCGAACTGATTTGATGATGGAGCCGGAAGATATGAACTGGAACTTCATGATGGAACATCGTATCATAGCTGTGTTTGGACTTGTTAGAAAAGTGTTATAATGAACTTTGACCACGATTAGGTTTCAAGGTCTGATGATGAAGCTGGAAGATAGGCACTGACATTCCATGATGGAATATCGTATCATAGCCGTGTTTGGACTTGTTAGAAAGGTCTTGTATTGAACTTTGACCACGATTAAGTTTTTGGTTTTTACGTGCATTTATTCTATATGATCATGACGCTCTCTGTCATAATAGTAAATTACTTTTTTTTGTTAAGGCTATCACATTGCCCGATGACTTTGACGATTTGACCTCTGTACTAGTATTTTTTCGTTTGGTGCCATGTACCATAACAAACACGAACTGACGCAAAGCAAGAACAAAGATATGTAGGTTTTTGCCTATTTTTATTCGCTCTCTGAGAGTTCTTATGTATTGTTATCCACTACAATTAAAAAATAATATTCATTTTGAATTAAATGATGGACTTTGCCTGCTGACCTAGCTTTCAAAAATTATTTTGTATGATGATGATCAGGTAAGTGCTTATCGATTCTCAGTAACGGAGTTAGTTAGGATCACCAAACTTTTTCATGTGATGAATTTCGCCAGTTAATTTAATTGACCCAAATACATTTCCATCATTGAGTAAGAAAATTGGACGTCTGATGATGACTGGTATATCTATAAAGTATTGCAAGCTTACTCTATGATTGGTTCAAAAAGCAAAACGAAATTACAAACTACTTTATTTCTATATACATAATTAATTTCTGTTCTTATTTTACGTAATATTTATATTTGTAATATTAACAATATTATTTAATTCAGAAATCATTCAAAACGTGAACTTTTAAATTTTATTTGGTGAACATAACGCGCGTATGGTCCACCCTTCTCGGCAGCCTTCAAGGCACTAACACTAATGTATCGCGTCATTCGCGTCCCGAGTATGTGTCACAAGAAAGCAACGAGTTTCTCTTACAGTTTCGGGATTTTAATTATTATTTAAAATGTAAAAAGAAATAAGAAAAAGTAAACAATACAAATTATTAAATAAATCAGTACGCATATTTTGATATAAAATTCATGTCAAACGATTCAGCAGCAATTGGAGCAGTTCATTGTATTAAGTGTGTACAGACCTCCCTCAGGATTGTATGATTGTTTTGAAAAGGTAATGGATGAAGTGTTGCACAAAATTTCTAATTCAAATAAGTTTATCATCACTTGCGGTGATTTTAATGTTAACTTGTTAGAAACTTCTGGGTTAAGTACTAAAATTATAAGTTTGTTTCAGTCATACAATCTTGCCAACCAATTCTTAGAGCCAACTAGAATAACTCCCACTAGTGCCACATGCTTAGATAACATTTATACAGATGTTAAAGCAATCCATAAAGAAATGATTAATTTATTAGACTCAGATCATTGTGGTCAATTGATCACTATTCCAAATGTAAACATAAAAAAAACTAAGAAAGATATCACTGTTAACCCAAAAACTGTTAATCGCTTGGAAATGTTTAGAACTAAACTTTCGAATAATCTACCACTTGTGTTGCCAAATGATGACCCTAATGGACAATATAATGATTTTTTTAAAATGTATTGCACACAATTTGATAACATATTTATTCCAAAGACTTTTTCGGTTAGTATTAACGCTTCTTTTAGTGATTGGGCCACCACTGGTATACATAAAAGTAGAAAACGACTTTATGAATTATATGATGAACGGACTTGTATAAACACTGCTGAATTTAATTTGTATGTCAAAAATTATTCTAAATTATTTAAAAAAGTT
Organism: Aporophyla lueneburgensis; assembly: GCA_932294355.1. NCBI lineage: Eukaryota > Metazoa > Arthropoda > Insecta > Lepidoptera > Noctuidae > Aporophyla > Aporophyla lueneburgensis. Next base: position 18,708,775 of record OW028754.1, read on the forward strand.
TGTAGCATAGCCAAGTCACGTTATTTGAGTTTAAAAATTAAAAATAGCAGTAATGTAATTAAAACGACTTGGACTATCATTAATAGCGAAACAGGAAGGTCATGCAACCGAAGTAGTGACTACAGTCTAGCTATTGAGGATAATATAATTAAATCAGATTCTCAAGTCGCCGCGGCCTTTGAAAATTTCTTTGCAGAGATTCCAGTATCTACTACCAAATCTTTGAACTCATCACCCACTGCTGCAGAGTCTCTACTTAAAGAAAACGTTCCTGTTTGTGATAGTGAATTTCATTTCCAATATGTAACCTGTAACGATATCGTTAAAACTTTTCACTCTTTGAATGTAAAAAAGACCGCCGATTTATGGGGTAATTCTGTGGATACTGCTAAGTCGATCATAAACATTGTAGCACCAACTTTAGCTGTTATTTTTAATAATTGTATTGACCGTGGCGAGTTTCCTGATCTTATGAAAAACAGCAAAATAATACCGTTGTTTAAATCAGGTAGCACATCAGACCCTACTAACTATAGACCAATTTCAGTGCTACCTACCTTCAGTAAAATTTTTGAAAAACTTATTCTAAATCAATTGCAACGATTTTTTAATAAACATAACTTATTACACAAGAAACAGTTTGGTTTCACAAAGGGTCGTTCAACTACCGATGCCGGAGTTGAACTTTTAGGTCATATATATAATGCGTGGGAGGACAAATGCGATGCTTTGGGTATTTTTTGCGATTTGTCCAAGGCATTCGATTGTGTTCTTCATGAAACCTTGATCAGGAAACTTCACCACTACGGAATCCGGAACGCCTCTCTGGATCTTCTTACTTCATACCTAAGTGATAGGATTCAGAGAGTTGACGTCAACGGAAAAAGATCACCTGGATCTAAAGTTAGAATGGGGGTCCCTCAGGGCTCAATTTTAGGCCCATTTTTATTTCTTATTTATATAAATGACTTGCCTTACCTCATAAAGGATAAACATGATATAGTGTTGTTTGCAGACGACACTTCACTTTTATTCAAACTCAAACGTCAGCAGTTGGTTACTGACAATGTAAATAGAGCCCTTGCTAATGTAGTTAACTGGTTTAATGTTAATAACCTACTTCTTAACGAGAAAAAAACCAAATGTATTAAGTTTACGATACCTCATGTTAGACAAGTAGAAACTAGTGTCCTCATAAAGGGTGAAGTGTTGAAACCCGAAGATACCACAGTATTCTTAGGCATAACTCTGGATGCCAAGCTTCAATGGGGCCCCCATATAGATAAATTGTCAAAAAAACTTAGCTCTGCAGCATACGCTGTTAGAAAAATTCGTGATTTAACTGATTTAGAGACAGCCCGTTTAGTTTACTTTAGTTATTTTCATAGCGTGATGTCGTACGGTATTCTGCTGTGGGGAAATGCCGCCGATATTCAGACAATTTTTGTTTTACAAAAAAGGGCAATTCGTTCGATTTATAAATTAAGTCCCAGATACTCACTCAGAGACAAATATAAAGAGATTAATATAATGACTGTGCCTTCTCAGTACATTTATGAAAATCTGCTGTTTGCACATAAAAATATTAATCTCTTTAAAAGATACAGTGATATCCATAATGTCAATACTAGAAACAAACAAAAATTTGTTGTTCCTAAGACCAGGCTCAAGAAAATAGGTGGCTCGTTTAGATGCCAATGTATTCGTTTTTATAATAAACTTCCTAGCCTCATTCAAGCACTAAGCCTAAATAAATTCAAATCTTTTATAAAGCGTAAATTATGTCAGAAAGCCTATTATACTGTTAAAGACTATATTGAGGATAAAACGGCCTGGGATTGAACTGCTCCAATAAATCTACACTGACTGTTGTTTTATTATTATTATTTTGCTATTTTTTACTCTTTTTTTTATTATTTCACATGACATGAATATTAATTGTATGAATATTACTTTGATTATTGAGAATTTGAGGACTATGTGGGTCACTGTTTCACTTTTGACTATTGTCTGGCAGTTTGAGTAGTTAGTGGCAATATCTGTGTGGTTCTTTCATCAAAAGACCATTTCAGACACCGATCTACATGGTCATCAAATGATCAGACCAACAAAATTATATCCGTTTCTTTTTTTTTTTTTATATACACATTGACATTGATAATTTTTATATATACAATGACATGATTATTTACTTTGTAAAGTATCGTATTGTTTTAATTATTGTGAATGTGAAGACTATGTGGGTCTTTTTTAAATTTTTTTTTTTTCTTTCGTTCTCAGTAATCACGATCTGGCAGTTTGAGTAATTTATGTGGCCTACCCAAATGTCCTTTCTTTGGTACTGTTCGTCAAAGCGTTGGGCTCCTTATTTTCCGAGTTGAGCTAAACGATTAGTGACAAATGCTTGCACTGACTGGACAGGTCCACTCAATCTGTGTGGTTCTTTCTTCAAAAGACCATTTCAGACACCGATCTACATGGTCATCAAATGATCTGACCAACAAAATTATATCCGTTTCTTTTTTTTTATATACACATTGACATTGATAATTTTTATATATACAATGACATGATTATTTACTTTGTAAAGTATCGTATTGTTTTAATTATTGTGAATGTGAAGACTATGTGGGTCTTTTTTAATTTTTTTTTTTTCTTTCGTTCTCAGTAATCACGATCTGGCAGTTTGAGTAATTTATGTGGCCTACCCAAATGTCCTTTCTTTGGTACTGTTCGTCAAAGCGTTGGGCTCCTTATTTTCCGAGTTGAGCTAAACGATTAGTGACAAATGCTTGCACTGACTGGACAGGTCCACTCAATCTGTGTGGTTCTTTCTTCAAAAGACCATTTCAGACACCGATCTACATGGTCATCAAATGATCTGACCAACAAAATTATATCCGTTTCTTTTTTTTATATACACATTGACATTGATAATTTTTATATATACAATGACATGATTATTTACTTTGTAAAGTATCGTATTGTTTTAATTATTGTGAATGTGAAGACTATGTGGGTCTTTTTTAATTATTTTTTTTTTCTTTCGTTCTCAGTAATCACGATCTGGCAGTTTGAGTAATTTATGTGGCCTACCCAAATGTCCTTTCTTTGGTACTGTTCGTCAAAGCGTTGGGCTCCTTATCTTCCGAGTTGAGCTAAACGATTAGTGACAAATGCTTGCACTGACTGGACAGGTCCACTCAATCTGTGTGGTTCTTTCTTCAAAAGACCATTTCAGTCACCAATCTACATGATCTTCACATGATGTGAACAAGATTATGTCTGGACTTTAAAAGAGACTGTGACCTCTGAGTTTGTTTCGGCCTTTCTTCTCAGAGTAGTCAGTTAGGAAACGCCGAACTCATCTAGTTAAAAAAAAAAATATAATTGACATGTAAAAGTGTTTGTACAAACCTACTTACAGAAATAAAATCATTTATCATTTATCATTTAGCTGTTACAGAGACAATTTTCAATTTAGGTAGAGGAAGGACCTGTTTACTACCAGATTTTTCTAAAATTTGGGAAAGTTTATTATAATTCTAAACAATACAAAGTATTTATCATGACCATAAGTATGACATATATTTTTCATATTAAAATCGTACAGTAGGATTCGTCAACAAAATTCGTTAAACATACGGTATTTTTCGGATTTCAGCAAGGTCCCCTTAAGTGTTTTATTTTTCTGATGATATAGTCAATGATATAGTTATTATCTTACATTGTGCAGTTTATGTCAATATATTAATATTATCTATAGATTAATGTCGTCAATTCAATTAATAAGGGATTAAGGACAACCTGGCATAAAGTAAAAAAATAATAATCAGTTTGAAGCATGTAGGTACTATAATTTACTACATACAATTATTGAGAATCATTTGCAAAATATATCACACCATTTTCTCTTAGAATACAATAATATATCAGGCAGTAATACCGTGGAGTGCGATTGCACATTTATCAAAATAATACGATATATTGGCATAGAAACAACAGTAATATAATACTTTCTCTCCAATAAAAATCACGCGGAGTGATAAAAATAATTGCCAACACAATCGGTTTCTAAAATCACAAGAGATTTAAGAATTCCACGTTTGTTTTTGCTTTTCTAACTTCGACGAAATTGGCACCAGAATTTTGTTTGAGAGAACACTTTTGAAGAACCTTCGAACTGTAGTCGCCTTAAGAGAAAGATCATTAATTAAAACAAAGTAGGTGGGTTAAAAGTGATAAAAAGTAGACCTTTTAACACGATAATTTACCAAAAAATGAACATATCTCAGCAATAGTATTTCAATGGTTGTCCAAACACCAAAAACCAATTATAGTAAGACGCTTCGTTTGCGGACCACTATTGAAATACTAGTGCTATCAATTGCTGTGACATTCTGACTACTCATTAATGAATTAAGTTTGTATATAACTCTTTTGAGTAGTGTCGTGGACGATCGCCTTAAAGTTTCAGAGAGATGTTGTTAGCACCACTTTTAAATATTCACTTTCAAGTAAAAGTAATTTCGCCGTTACAAAATTCCAAGATAACCTTGGCGTTAAATGTATCAAATCTGCTCAAGAGTAAATTGAACTCATTGATAATATTATGGTCGACCTTCAAAGCCACACCGGTCCTTGCAGCAAGCCGTGGTTTGTGCAATGGCTGCATTCACCGGCCGCTGACTGCGCTTGCGACACCGGCGATGTGTGAGGGAGCACAGCGCCATCTACTCCCATAGTGATTTACTCACTATATCTAATACGATTTAACAAACGTGACATTAGGATTGGGTTAAATGAATATGTTGTTGGTATAAATCCAATAGTTCCTATTCTATACAAATTAGAAGGCCGCTATACGTGTCAGTTCTGACAAAAAAAAATGTCGGATAGTAGATCTGCTCTTGGATGTACAGACGCCAGCATATCAAGCTACCTGAAACTGTCAAATTTTCTTAATCAATCTTGAACGTAACACTTTAGCGACAAAATTGAAAATAGAATATAGTTTTAACAGATTGTAGTAGCTTTATGTGCTGGCGTCTGTACAAGAGTAAACCTACTATTTCACAAACTTATCAAGGACCAATGACAATACAATAATTTCATACATTTGTGGCATTATCCCGGGCAGGATCGCTAGTATAGCAAAAAAAGCGTGGGGTGCTTTATATCAATTAAAATTCCTTCAAACGCACGCCACTCTTTCTTTCCATTATTTTCAACTACATTTATTTTGGTTTTCTATAAAGCCGTGTTCTTTATTTTTTTACTATCTAAAGGTTTTCTCAAGACTACTGCTACCTGGCTATCTAAACAAGGTTATCTAAAGACTATATACGGGTTCTACATAACTATGTATTGATGATACTAGTGGTTTCAACGAATTATAATATTTATATGTCTACTGTCTCTAGACAATGAATACTCATCGGCTTAAAAAAACATAAGTATCGGTAGAATTCGCTGAAATATAAATTAGATCCGTGTGGTACCGGATGTAAGTTTGTTGATGTTTTTGTTTTTTTTTTTAAGGAATAGCACCATTTCTTCCCATGGGTGTCGTTAGAGGCGATTAAGGGACTCACCACAGAATGGGCAGCAGCGTTCTCTATGCATTTTACCACCATACTGCGATCGCCATTATGGCAAATCCCCCCAAATAGGGGGAGGCCTATGTCCAGCAGTGGACGTCTTGCGGCTGAGATGATGATGATGATGAGAAGAATCCTTGATAAGGTAGAAGATTGATAGCGACATCAGAATCATGATTATAAATTATACATACCTAAGTAATTATATCCTTGGAAGCAATTTAAGATGATAAATTGCCCGAATTCCTTAAAACTAATCTTTGATGATTTTTTATCGTTTTATTTTACCTAACGAATTCCCATTACCTAATAGCGAGCGCTAAAATGTAGAAAATATACCGAATAAATTATTTTTATAGAGGTTATATGCAAATAGTGCAGGTATTTTTTTAGTGAGTCTATACGTGTATCTAAATGGCAATAAATATGAGTGACTTGGACAGGTTTTTCGGTTGAAGGTATGTCTATTTAAACGAATACACAAATACCTACTTACCTACTTACATTTTGCATAAGAAACGGAGGGATATCCATCAATCATTATCATAACATAACATCACGTAACGCCTTGTTTACCCGAAAGGTTGGTTATATACGGAATTAAATTAAATTAGCTGGTAATATTTTTTCCACGTATCGATATCTAATGGAATCCAAATATATATAATCAACTAGCTTTTGCCAGCGGCTTCGCCCGCTTGGAGGTCGGAAATTATCCCGCGGGAACATACTACCGGGATAAAAAGTAGCCTATGTCCTCAGGCTCTAACCTATCTGTGTACGAAATTTCATTTAAATCGGTTCAGTAGTTTTAGGAGGAAAGCGAGACAGACAGACAGACAGAGTTACTCTTGCATTTATAATATTAAGTGTGGATAATATATATAATATAGTGTGGATAGTGTGAATAGGTGAAGTTCAATGTTCTTAATCGATCAGCTGTATTTGTAATTATTCGTGGAACATAACTATATATTTTTTACAAATTTCTACAAAACGTAACATAACAGTCTTTAGGTTCCCTTAATGTACAGACGCCAACACATCAAGCTACTACAATCTGTCAGATTTCTTTGATAGATTTTCGACTTTATTTCTAGAGCATTAGGTTCAAGGTTCATTGGGAAAAATTGACAGTTTCGGGTAGCTTGACCTGGTGGCGTCTGTACATGTCAGGGTCATTTGAAGTTTTTTAAAAAGTTAGTAGGGTGACATTGTATACTGTATTTTTTTATTTACCTACTACTTTTTTTATTGGGTTACTACTGAGAAATTACAGTTAGAATAACCCAATACCACCGGGGAAGCGAACCCCGGGCCTGAAACTCAGCACTAGTAGCGCTTGCGACTACTTGACCAATGATCCATCAATCATACGTCATATTTTATTAATCGCACTTTATTTAGATTTTAGTCACAATATGAGTCACGTACGGTCAGTATGAGACAGTATATAATGTCACCTTTCCAATTTAGTGTTCCACGCGCGTCTCAAAGAGATGTCAGCAAAACTGAAGGGGCCACTAGGACTGATGCCTGCCGGGGTCGTAAGATTTGTTCGAAAGAGTTACCGTGGCCCTGGCATATAAGCAACTGAAGGAACACGGGTGGGTTTTAGTCAGTAAAAGTCAGACACGCCCTTCCGATCCACCCAGAGCAGGAGACGTTATTTGATGATTTCTCATCTACAAAAAAAGGACGCAGTCACGTAGGTGATTCAGTTTTTTCGTTTTTCTCAATTATCGTTTTCAAGGTATTTTCCTGTCGACTTTGCAAATATTCTGATCCATATAATATTTAAATACGATTTTTTGGGGATTCCTAGCAAGTCAATATTTTTACTGTGCCTAAGCACATTTATTTGCAGATCTTTGTAAGAAATATGCGCTTTAACGATTTCCTAACATATTATGCAAAGATTTTATTGACTAAATTAATGATGATTAAATTATTCTCAATGATGCTGTTTCTGTTGTCACAAAATTGTCTAAACTAAAAATCACTAAAATTTGGTTTATTCCTGTCAAACGACGATTTCCTATTCTGAAATAGACTAAAGTCACACAACTTAACTATATTTTAGTTTGACAGCACTAAGATTGCACTGAGTTATTAGTTTAGTGAAAATGTTAATTTTGCTATTCTGTGTTTGCCGGTTTTCACCAAAAGTTTTAACCATAACAATTAATTTTAACTAAATCTGACTATTTTTTATCGCGATTAAAACGGTGTGGAATAAAACTAGTGGTCATGAACTAAAATTCTCAACAACGCCTCGCCTTCACGTGCAAAAACAGTTCTGTATTTTTTATTTTCCTTTTGCTTATATCTTGAAAATGGCGTGTCCTATCGCAAAAATAATGAAATTTTCGACCCCCTTAGTACACCCCTGCACATTTAAATCTCAACACGTGGGTAATATTTATTTTATATTTTTTACACAAAAGTGAAAAATTCAATATAAAACACGTCCAGACTGCCACGTAGCACGCACCTTCGTCTCTCAAAAAATTCAATGTACGCAATGAACACACAACAAGGTTGCGAAACCAAAAGAAAAAAAAATACCATGCTGAGTCGCGATTGGCAAATTCAATTTTAGTCGTGTCAAAATAATTTTTAAATTTAGAGATTTTTCCTTGCAGAATAGCGTTACAATTCTTATAGCCAAAAGTAAGGAATTTTAGAGATAGTTTAGTTAGTTTAGTTCGTGTACAACAGAATCGGCACCAATGTCGATGATGTATTGATTTGCTTAAAATATATCAAATAAATCAGCTGACCGTACAGACGTTGTCCTGTTTCCTAGAACTCGATAGCAGCGCCACGTACCGGGTCCAATAGTGAATATAAACCATCCAGGGTGCCACCCAAACGCATACAAAAAAAAACCGGCCAAGTGCGAGTCGGACTCGCGCACCGAGGCCCGAGGGTTCCGTACAAACCTGTAGGTATATAAGTAAAAGTTCACCCATCACGACAATCGAGTCATAGTTATTTTGATTTTGTCACAGCTTAAAGGTATTATAGACCTGAGTATTTGATATGATTGAATACCTCTATTTAATAACTCTACGCGTTCATGAGGAAAGGGGTAGTACCTTTAAAATTATTAAAAGTATTTTTATTATATGATGTAACTAAAAATTTATGGATTTCGCAATTTTTCCTTTATCTGTGCTATAAGACGTTGCTTCGTACCAAATTTCAAAATTCTAGATCGACTGGAAGTATGATTCCCTTGCGAGTTTCGAAAATTTGCGGAAATTTGTGGCATAAACGGTTATATCTTTTGATTGCGTTAGCTTAGAAGTTTGATTTTTTCACAGCTCTAAGGGACAGTAGACCTGAGTATTTGATATTTTCAGCTTGATACGTTAACGCGTTCCTGAGAAAAATGGTCTTGACAGACGAACGGACGGACGGACGGATAACAAAGTGATCCTATAAGGCTTCCGCTTTTTCCTTTTGAGGTGAGGAACCCTAAAAAATCATTCAAATCAGTCCAGCCGTTTAGGAAGAGTTCAGTGACATACACACGTACAGTAGAATTATATACATATATAAAGATTAATGGTTAACTTATTCATTAGTCTGCTTTTGATGTTGAATAGTAACCAATTTTTCAAAGGTTGTATAAAAATATAAATGTCCAAGGCAGTATTGGAAGTAAAACAAAATATAGCCGTCTTCTTCTCTTCTACTTTGCTGCGCCCAACGGGGTCCACAATGATCATGTCTTTCTAAGCCTACCACTTAACTTCACGAGATTTATTTATTTGTAGGCGAATAGTCAATTCCAGAGATACTTATCAGGCAATAGTAACTGCATGCAAATCACCTATAGAAAATATAACATTATTTTAAGGTTACGATTCGCCTCATTCGGACGCGTAAATTCGTGCGAATGTTATATTTTCTATAAAAAAATGACTAACTGATAAAAATACCTACTTACAAAATAACATTCTTATTAAAAATCTATGGGCAGTACGCTTGAAATAGTTTGTTATGACAATCTAACGGAGAGAGCCATGTAGAGCAGGGTTACATAATACATTAGTTAATGACGATGGCAAACAAATTACGGTTAAAGACATGTAATAGTTAATTGGATTTTGTAATTGCAACAACAATAACTGGTGTGTTCGAAGTTGTTGTGTACTAGTATTAATTAACGTACACAATCTTAATGATCACCACAATTTCAATGATTCTATGTAAACCCAAACATTTCAATGATATTTCAGTAATAATCAATATATAAATATAGTAGCATGTATCTATTTGAAGAAGGTATTGCATGGCAGCTCCATGACGACATAATAATGATAAAAATGTACTTATATTAATGCCATTTTATTTATTTATTATTTATTGTTACAGGTACCGAAGACGACTGAAGTGTTTAAAACAATACCTTAGTGAAAAGTGATGCTCAGTGGTTTGACATTTAATTAATAACATAAATAAAAAAACAAAGATGTCTGTGGAAACTCAGGAGTATATGAATGGCATGAGGCCAGGACCTCTGACAAGGGAGATCCCAGAATGTATGAGAGACAAATACACCGTCGTGCAAGCGATTATAGACGTTATAATGTTTGTCATCGTCGGCATCGGATACGTGATAAAAGCTACATACAAGACCATTGTTGGCCGACATAAAAAGGACCTTAAGGGTGCTATTGCTGTGGTGACTGGAGGCGGTGGTGGCTTAGGCAGCCTTATAGCCCTGAGGCTAGCGCGGCTCGGCTGCACCGTCGTGCTATGGGATATCAACAAACAAGGTCAGTTGATTAATTACCGCATTATAACAACGCACGTATAGGTCATTAAATCATGATTTATTCGATAACACGTCCGCATATATAAATTGCAGATGCAAAAAGTTTATGAAAACAATAGACAAGTAGAGTATGGTACCTATATGGTAAAACCTCTAATGTCAAATCTATAAAAAAAACAAATGACGCTCACCAAGGAGGCGATTGTTATAATTTTAAACGGCATATAAGTTGTCAGTTCTGATAATCTATGGCACGTTCGATACAAACTGTGTGAAATGTAGGTACCTAACACAATTGCAGAATCCGTCAACACATTATTTTATATATCCACACGTAGTAATTTCTGATAGAGATCGTGAAGTTGTGTGCAATTTAATACAATAGATATTTAAATATGATTATGATTATATTTATGTACCTACCTGAATATATTAAGAATAGGTTTATTATTTTCTCAGTAGCACGAACAACATAAAGAAAATGTATTTAAATTCGCATCTAAGAATATGTCAAAATATTCAAGTGAACAGGTATTATATGATCTGCAGTGCAAAAACTAATAAGAGGAGGTCCAATGGTCATTGAAAAACCAAAGCAAAGTTCAAAATTATGTATGTAATCCCATATTTTTTGTATTAAGCACGTAGATTTGCTTGTACAATCATTCGTTTCGTCACAGACATACTCTTAATTATACCTTGTCAAACAACATGAATGCTCAACCAATCTGCTTGTAGTTGTATGCAGGCTGCATGCCTTTATAATTTTAACTAACTTCTACCCGCGAGTTTGACTGTTTAAATCCTCTTTTTACTATTCTTAAGGTGTATCTACAAAGCTAAACCTTTATTGTAATATATCCTATGCATATTTTTTTTAATACTTACGTTAAAATTGGTTCAGTTGCTTCAGTAATTGAAGCGCTAGCGCGAATGTCTGTTTGTTTGTTTGCATGTTCCTGAACAAGCGAACAAACAGACTTTGGCATTAATAAAATGAGAAAAGAAAACGGTATCATCCTCTTCGGCTTTGCCTTTGTTTTATAACCTTAATGCCTGCCATGGTCTGGCAAAATGTCAGTCTAAAAGGTCATCAGAAAGGTAAAAAAAAATAAAGTCAAATTGATAGCGCGTAACGTTTTGCATTCCGTCATCACATAATCGCAATGTGGTACACTTATTTAGAACCACATACGCATCTTGTACAGACGCCAGCACTTAAACCTACTACATCTGTCAAATTTCTTTAATAGATTTTTAACTTTAACGCTAAGGTTTTAGGTTCAAGAATGATTGCGAAAATTTGACAGTTTTGGGTACCTTAATGTGCTGGCGTCTGGAGGTACTTGTTGCGTGTACACGTGTAATTTTGTGCCTTTTTTCATGTAATGAGCGTTCATCGATTTAAGTGTGGTGTACACAGTTGAACTGTGTGTTTTGGGGAATTTTATAAGTAAATGCAAACTTAAGTACTCAACTTAACTTTAACTTACCGAGATGTTGAGTATGGTTGATTATTGAATTTGCTTAGATCGCTTTTTGTGAATTAAAAAAACGTGGATGGCCTTGGAATTTGGAAGCTGCAATGCCTTCCGCAATTACTAGGCTAAAGTTTACCAGCCTATTTTTGCCACGACACTTTCTGTGAACTGTAAAATTATTAATTTTGAACCAAAAATATAGTCTTTTTTAAGACCTAAATAAAACTCAAAGTTTTTAATCGCTTGAAATTGTATTATATATCCGTACACACGTGGCTAAACGCCATGGCTTTTACTATATTTACCTAGTCTTAGTAAGTCACTTGATATAAAACTGTGAGGATCTTGTCGGTTTCGAGGATATTTATCCTCTGCCTTTTTTGTCCACCAAATAAACTAGTGTTGTCGGTCCAAAAAAAAAAACAAGTCGTCTCCGTGCTGAGGTCACTTATATGTCAAGTTGACCATAAGCGTTAGGTTTACTTTATTTTATTGTATTAGGGACAACAAACAACATAGGTACATAAAATGATCACAACGCTTAGTCTATAAGAGTAGCGTATATACTACTAACAATGTTATCCACAGATTATTTTACAAAATAGCTAGCTGTTTAAAAAAAAAACTATACTTTGGAGGTTTCCTTACTCTAACCAGCCTGTAACATAGAACACAGTGTTCCGTGTGTCTAGGGTTTAATACACGGTTGACTAACATCCCCACACAAGATTAATCTTGAAATGCGCCTGCGCAGTCGTGGAGACGTGTTGAAGACTGTTTCCCAACTCAAGCCTGAGTGCTTTCCGCATTTGTGTTGCAATGGAGATCAGACAATACCATATACTGAAGTAAAATTGTATCATTATGTATACTGAATTAAACTACGTACCTCCTTCGTCTGTTGCATCAGTCGATTTGCAACGGTAATTTGGTAATTTGAAACAAATGACAGCTGTTTTTTTTATGGCACGAAGATACATAAACTTATTATTACGCGTGTAAGGCATGTGGATAAGTGACTGTTTAAATATGAAGCAAACTTGTTTTTATTTTACTTACAACTTGTTTATATTAATCAATATAGTTTTACAATATCCTTAAATCTGTGGCGATTACGTCGCCTTTTAAATAATTAACATCTTTATTACTTGAATTAATGTTTAGTAAACCCACGCTAAGTCGTATTAAAATATCATTATAATATTATTAAGCTAATTGTATTAATTTTACATTAAATATAATATTATGTTAAGTATATTTGTGTTCTTGCATCAGAAATGGCATAAACCATCTATTTCTACATAATCATGGCCTTAAAGGTCACCACTCATTTTACCGCACCGCTTCAACACTTTAACGATCTGGCACAGCCTAGGAAAAAGGCAACGAAGATACTTCGCCCTTCGGAAAGTTGCTCCAAACTTTGAACTGAATCTTGCAGCCGATTCATAGCCGATTTCCGAACATATCGCGAGTAGTATTCTTAGTTGGGGCCCCGAATTAATCCTATATACGTAAGTGATACGGAGTCGAGAAGGCCAGAAATTACGGATCTCCGTGCTAAGGGAGTAGGCACCCTGGCACGCCACCCTGATGAGGTGACAGCTTGTAGTTCACACGCCAACGGCTAGTTTTCAGCTAACAGGCAGTAGTGAGTGATCTTGCTAGGGAAGCAAGCGTTTCTACATTATATCTCAGTTCACTTTCCGCGAACTTGCAATAATAGCTATTGCACTCGACGAAATACTTATTTGCTTGTTACGAGAACCGTGAGGACGGTGTGCGAACAGCGAGGCGCCAGCATACATGCCGCTTGCAGCAGGGCGAGGAGGGCCTCTGTAATAGGCTTGATGCACATATTTTATCACGGTTTTTGTTCCAAAATGGTGATAAAAAAGTGTGACTCAAGCTTCTTTCTATACTCCGTGGACGCAAGCCTATCACAGAAGAACGTAGTCGCCCCGCTGACTGTGTCTTCACCGGGGAGCGGGCTGCTCGCTTAGATTAGATTTTTTCATTTAAAATCCGAACTTGAATGACAACGTATTTACCGTGTCGGAGCGTTGTTATAAAACTGTACCAGTAGGTATTCAATACTACATATATCTACCATTTTAATATGCACGACGCCGTGTGAAAATAAATTCAACTTGACATTCAATTATTTAGCGCCTCATCATTAAAATACATAGCACGGAAGGTACTAAGTATCGGTAAACAGTGATGAATAACATCTCGAAGATAAATAAATAAGGATAAATATAATTATGTACTCAGACGGAGCTATACAGGAGCTCATTATAAGGTCGGCAACGTGTCTACTTATGTAGGCATCTGCTAATGTTGACCTTTATTTACTACTAGCCGTTGCCCGCGGCTTCGACCGCGTGGATGTCGGAAATTATCCCGCGGGATCATGCAGCCGGGACAGAAAAGTATCCTATGTATGAATGCAGGATATATTCTATCTGTGTGCCAAACATTCAAATACGAACCGATCGGTTCTAAGCTTCTCACATCCAGCGAAATCTTACAGACTTCGCCAGGTCTTCATTCCACTTTGTGGGGGAGGTCATTCAACGTCTTCGCGGTCGCCACTTCAGAACCTTTCGGCCCCATCGGCCAACTGTTCTGCGAACAATGTGCCCTGTCCACTGCCACTTAACTTTGTCAATTATTTACCTTGGTTCGACAGCAGATCTCTTAAGCTCTGATTCGATCACACAGGGAAACTCCAAGCATATCCTTCTCCATTGATGGATATGGATACTTTGTCAATATTGATGATACTAGCGTACACTAGGTTATTGTATACTAGGTTATTTATTTTCTCAAAATAGGTGACATGTTTTATTTGGAAAATCATTTTCCACAAGCTTTGATGGGTTCGCGTGGATGTCGGTAAACAGTTTGTGTCACTTAGATACGTTGTAAATCCCAATCTTCCATTGAAAAGTGAGAACCTTCCGGCCAGACCAAATGATCTTATCTGGTTCCTAATTCATTATGACCACTTAACGATTCTTTACTTCGATACTACGTCAATTCCATAGATCGTATAACGAATATCTTAGAATAGTGTATTATCTAAGACACTTCACTATATCTCATTTATTATGTAAATAATTTTAGACTCAACTGATCCATGATCTCAATTTGAATTTTAGTACCTAGTTTCTAAATTATCTGTAAGTTTATCACTATATCTTTGTATGCCAACAGGCAGAATGTACTAGGAATATATCCGATAGTAACACCGTTATTGTCAAACCTACATTCTATACAAATAACGAAATTATTTGATTTGAACGACACCACGCGAAATGAACGCGGAGTTCGGTGTGGTTTGAACATGGTAAGATGCCGCATGAAATAATAATAAACATACAGAATTAGGGCCATTCTATCTTATTAGATGACAAGTTTCATTTGAAATTCATTGACAAATTACCTACATCTAACGCTGTTTTCAATTTTTCAATTTCTATACGATTCCGGTTTCAATGCACTCACAGCGAGAGTCGTGCTAAGTCAGGCAATTAGCATGTTTAACATTGTTAGTACTAATTGTGAACGTCACACGTGCCTGGCTGGTGATGCAGCTGTGTTGAGAAAACAATTCCATATTATTTTGTATATACAATCTTATTAACACGCTTTTATTAGCTTGACCTGTATGTTTATTTGTAAGTCTGTAACTATGTTTGTATCCGAATCCTGATGGACTTGATTTCATTTAAACTTTGTACACTTATCAAGAATCGATGACAATACAATAATTTCATTTTGTGCCATTATCCTTGCCAGAGTTACCAAAAAAAAAACTTAAAAAGACTCTTTTGAATCTAGCCGAACTAAAAAACAGAAAGTAAATAATAGTTTATTTTTTTCATTTCATTCATTTTTGTATTTAATTTTAAATTTACTTGATAGCTTCCAGATCTATGATTTATTTTTAGGCGTACTTCATACATAAAAAAAACCGGCCAACTGCGAGTCGGACTCGCGCACCTAGGGTTCCGTACAAACTAGATATGAGCGCCGCGCCGGCGCGCCGCCGCCCGCCACGTTTTCCGCCGCGCCGCCGCCGCTGATCCTAGGGACCGGCGCGCCGAGCCCGAGCGGCGGCATTCAGTTTTACCAAACGCGTTGACCGAACCGTACGCACATCGGACTAGTACCCCATGCGAAAGAGTTTATTTTCTTCTCAATTCAGTTTGTCACGTCAAAATTATAATAAATCTTGATTCAAATCAGCCTATGTCAGTCCACTGCTGGACATAAGCCTCTCCTATGCTGCGCCACAACATCCTATCCTCCGCCTTCCGGATCCAGTCTGTCCCAGCTACATTTTTGAGGTCGTCGGTCCATCTAGCTGGGGGGGGGGGGGGGGTCCCATACTGCGCTTGCCGATACGCGGTCTCCACTTCAGGACTCGTCAGCTACATCGGCCATCGGCCCTTCGACAAACATGGCCACCCACCCCACTGCCACTTCAGTCTGCTTACCTTGCAAGCTATGTCGGTAATTCCAGTTCTTTTCCGGATAACTTCGTTTCTGATCTTATCCATCAAAGAAACTCCGCTCAGCCAGCTATGCTATGCTGCATAGCGCGCTGAGCGACCTTAAATTTGTGGACCAGCCCAATCGTCAGTGTCCACGTTTCAGCAGCGTATGTCATGACGGTCAGGACGCACTGGTTGAAGACCTTGATCTTGGCCGGAAGATTGGCCATCGGCGCTCATATCTAGTACAAACCTGTAGGTATTCACGGTTTATGCATAAGGTTTATGTTTATAACATTATTTTTTTTTTAATTTTTATATTTGAGTTGTTTGAATGAAAGGTAAATTGCGGTTTTCGATTTATGACGTATTAAAAAAAAACTACGTACTAGATCTCGTTCAAACCAATTTTCGGTGGAAGTTTACATGGTAACGTACATCATATATTTTTTTAATTTTATCATTCTCTTATTTTAGAAGTTAAGGGGGACACACACACATTTTACCACTTTGGAAGTGTCTCTCGCGCAAACTGTTCAGTTTAAAAAAATATATATATTAGAAACTTGTACCTATATAATTTTTGAAGACCTATCCATAGATACCCCACACGTATGGGTTTAATGAAATAATTTTTTTTTGGAGTTTCAGTTCTAAGTATGGGGAACCCCAAAATTTAAAGATGTTTTTCTATTTTTGTGTGAAAATCTTAATGCGGTTCACAGAATACATCTACTTACCAATTTTCAAGAGCATAGCTCTTATAGTTTCGGAAAAAAGTGGCTGTGCCATACGGACGGACAGACAGACATGACGAATCTATAAGGGTTCCGTTTTTGCCATTTGGCTACGGAACCCTAAAAACGAATGTATCCGCATAGTGTAGGATAATGTACCTATGTTATAGAATATAATGTCATGTCATGTCACAAAGTTCACCAAATACCAGTAGCGAATATTTAAATTTAAGGATACTTGAAGCTTTTGTAGTTTTTTTGTAAACTATACAAGGCAAACGTACAATAACTAAGTAAATACATTACACAGGTAGGTACATATTTTAAGTTTTTCTTCTTAAAGGCGTGTTAAGGTCTCATCGCCGGCGATTAAAGAGAAACGAGTAAAGTATGAGGTCTTGGGTTCGATTTCCAGGTAGGGCAAAGTGTTTTTGGGATTATCCTATCTGGAATTTCTCAGTAGCAGTCCAGAGTCTGGATTTGTGCCCGGTAGGCTCTTTCTTATTACATGAGACTTAACACTAGAAGCGTGGAACGTACCGACTGAGGTAAATTTGGATAAAAAAATATGTATATTGCAATTACGTGGTTGAAGTCTCGTATAAATAATAATAATCATCATATTTCATGAAAAGTCAAAGAAAGTTAAGATTATATGCATAATAAAATTTTAATTAGAGCAGGAAGATAATATCGAAATGGGTCAAATTTGGGACGCCCGCACTTCTAGTGTTAAACATAACTGGCGAAATATGGGTGTACATAGGCACATCTGTGCCCGAACCTTCGAGGAACAAGCCGTGATGTTATGTAAGTAGAGCTAGCAACTAGCACAAGTTGACGAACAACGAAAAGCGAGTGAGCAACGACGGCTCGCTGAGCGAGTACTTATTCTCTTTGGCACCTGTTGTCGCTGCAACAAATAACGCAGACGCGTAGACGGGGCGAACAGTGAACAATCAACATATATATTAATCGTACCTCGTAAATTACTTGAGCGAGAAAATATCTAGGTAGTTAATAGCTACTCACGTTAATACTACTTCCTCATCGGCATTGGGACAGAGCCTTTAGGTCTCACAAAAGATAATCAAAAGAACGAGTCGAGTCAATATAAAAAAAAAACGGAAAATACCCAATGACTTACTTACCTAGTTACGAATACAAGTTATTTTCCCATTAGGTTATTGAATATATAAAAACTGATGACTACTTATACGGTTCTCTGTAGACGATTTAATTTGGTTGGACATTATGGTAAGCCTCAGACGTTACCGAACGTCACAAACCCGAAAGTCTGACAACCAGTCTTACCAAGATCATATTACCCAGTTACTGGTTGTGGAGGTCACATAGGCAGTTGCTCCATGTAAAATACTGGTTTTCAGATAAATCTTATTAGACTAGGAGCCGGCCCCAACATAGTAGGGAAAGTATATGCAGATTGATTGATAATGGTGTGCGTCACTAATGGTTTTTATACGCCATAAATATCTGGTTCTTATAATAAGCAAATGTATATTCTGTTAGGATAGGTTAGTTACAAGGGCATTACTTATTTCCACATTTACCATTTTATAGGCTGCCAGACGTTTTTAAATATTTTAGTCTTTTTATATGAAACTAGCTTCTGCCCGCGACTTCGTCCGCGTTAAATTTCTTGTTCCCCCGACCCTTCCCGTCGCATCGAATCGCCTACCCGTGCGATTTTCCCCGTTTTTGCAACATTTTTCATTACTGCTCCGCTCCTCTTAGTTATAGCGTGATGTTATATAGCCTATAGCCTATTTCTCGATAAATAGGCTACCCAACACAAAATTTTTCAATTTGGACCAGTAGTTCCTGAGATTAGCGCGTTCAATCAAACAAACAAACAAACAAACTCTTCAGCTTTATAATATTAGTATAGATATGTTGGAAAGTAGCCCAAGAGCGGAAGACGTCATTTGATGATATCCCACCCACAAAAAAATAAAAAAAAGAAGCAAGAATCGGGACGAAACTTGAAAGTGAATTTTAGCGTTGAAATAATATAGTTCTGTTGCCATCAACACATGAGTCCTTTTTGACAATAAACTATATTACAATATTTAAATGTTAAAATCCCTTTAAAGTTTATTGTGTTTTTTTCCTTTTACGGCTATCTTGTCGCAAAGATAGAACCTTCATATTATTGACGTTAAGTAAACTTCTAGATGTGATAAACTCCAGACTACTAAATTACATCATACAATAAATTACATAAATAAATCAATCGATGTGAAATACATAAGCGTCATCAATCTTCAACTGACATGTTATCATGCTAGCTTTGCAATTGCAGTAAAAGACGTTTTACTTAGTTGTGTAGTCCATTACGCAATTTCACTAATAACATTGTCAACACATCCGTTGTAAATACGCAATGTACTGGCATATAAGTTTCGTATACGTGTTCTGGGTGGTTTATTGTATGAAGGCTTGTAAATATTTGTTTATCTCGAATAGAGAGTTGTCGAAACTGACCTAATGCTTGTCACTAGACGGTCCTAAGGCCGAGTATTGCTAAAGATGTTTGCAGAATCCGCCGTAGCTATGTCGACGATGGAAAATGCCGTACATAGAGCGTTCACTGACTTATACATTTGCTGCATGTCAAGTTTTAAAATGCAGTGGATTTACCCCAAGCGCATATAATGGAAAAAATATGTAAAGTACCTACCACTTACTTAATTGTGTACTTACTTTATTCATTATTGTTATCTACTCTGTAGCTTGACATTTTTATTCGACTACGGTGAACCAAAAAGAAGGAGTTGGACCGGTATTAATGTATGTATGTTCATCTTTTCTCTCATAACTTTTAAACAACTTATCATAATTGGACAAATGAGGTATCGTTTGAAGCATCTTGTCCGCTGGTGTCGTATATACATGATGCAGTTTTGAACTTGCAAAACATTGCAGGAGGTTGTTATGAGACTCGTAAATAATCATATAACAATACGATACCAAGTCAATAATCAATAATACTTTTAATTTTAGATTTTTCAATTTTATTGTTTTTCAGAATAACTCTCTTAATAACCCTCTTCAAAAAATCTATGAAAGAAATGTCGGTTGCGTTTCTTTGTGTGTGTGAAAGCGCAGTTTAAGGAATCTTACAGACTGGCCGCGTTTTAAAAAAGGGAGTTCACACTTACCGATTTCCGAGTAAAACTAAAAAAAAAAATACCTGCCCATTTTATTGTTGATTTGGGTCGAGAATCACTAACATAATTACCTCCTTAAATGTTTTGCAAATCCAAAACTGCACCTTGTATATGTAACGTCACATTAAATATGGCGCCCTCTAAAACGACATACAAACTTAAATGATGCATCATTATACAGAGGCGCGGGACGCAAGACATGACAAATGAAAGGGCTCAATGTCAAAGTGGAAGAAATACGTGAAGATCAGAAACAATTAACAAATTAAGCACCAATATGCACAGTTTAATCAAATAGGCTTGAAACTGCACAGACATCTTTCATGAATATAAAGTCATGTTAAATCATTACAATTACATCTTTACGACTTAACGACCCTCATTTTAAAGATTATTATAACGTTCAATGACGTGTGGAGCATTTATTGTGATTTATAGGTATCCGATCACTATATTGCATCTCTCAATAGATACTTGCATATATTTTGTATGTAATACTGCTATTAGTTTATCAGAAAATATCTACATCATTATTATGATATAGTAGTTTGCTAGTAAAGTTATATGATTAACAAATGCAACTTACTCATTTTGCTGTTCCCGACAGGGTTCATATGATATTATTATGCGTGTACACGTGGAATGTAATAAAAGTATTGAGTATAATAATTTTTACGTCACTCGGATTGGTTAATTCCACAGGACAGAGAAGACAGAAAGACACTACTTCAAACAAACGTATGAACCTATGAAAGGAAATTTTGGAAATAATAATTCACAAAACAATTGAAACAGATGAATTAATCAAAGATTGAAAAGCCTGTAATCTGCCATATATTTTGGGAACATAACATATTTTTTAATGGAAGATCGTAAGATTCGTAATTTCTGGTTTGACTAACTTAAATTATATAGGGTTAAATTTAGTTAAAACCCTAAATAAGAAACAGAACAGACTAACATAGCTATAATCTAGATAGATTCGAGATCATATATTATAGCTATATGTTTACGATAATATGCTGGATTTAGAAAAAGTAAGTGGACCGTCTATGCACTAGCCAGACAGACGCCTCACGTTGATATCATTTTAACTTAAACATCATTTGAAAACATATACCATTAAGATTTCACGGATTACCAAGATATAAATAGAAAAGAAAAATATGACAGAAGAATTAATTCTTTGAATTGGGATTGCTACTTTTATAAAGATAAAGCTTGAACAAATTCTGAGAAACAGAATTTCTTCAAGTTAAGGGCCCACCTTGAAAGTGAATGATAGTAGGATGGGCGTGGTTAATGGCGGGTTAACCTAAAGTGGCCGGCCGCCACAAACTTATATCTGAACCGTTTATAGAGAATAGGAAAACCAGCGGCCAAAAGTTGAACTAATGACAGAAAATTTCTCGATATAAAAAACGTTACTAACTTAGCATAGCCTTGCTGTAAGCACTATTCCTGTCACTGTTGCACATCTGTCAAACTGCAATAGCAAGGTAGAGACGGAAACATCTTAGAAAAAAGTACGTGAAAGTAGCATTAATTTAGTCGGTCTATGAAATTTTTGCACAAAGCGTGCGATGGAGTAGACAAATAATACAAATATTAAATTATAAGCAATAAAACTATCTTACAGCAAGAAATTATCTTCTTTATCTATATGTAATATTATAAATACGAAACTAATTCTGTCTGTCTGTTACTCTTTCACGACTAAACCTTATTCGTTACCCATTAACCCTATTTATTCCGCGACTTCACGTGCGTCCGCGTAACGTAAGATTTACGCAAACGAAGTCGCGGGAAAAAGCTAGCTAATATTTATGTACGGATGTTGGGTTATACGAGATTGATTAACTCAACATAATTAAAAATATATAATAAACAATTTATAACAAGTATTTATTAATTACTAGTGATCGCCCATTCGTCGAAATTCGACCGTGCTTCATTTGAATAGAAATATTAGTGAAAATATATGTATACAATAATAAATATAAAAAAATAATATGGTTAAATTTGACATTCAGTAACACTATAGACAGATAATATTACAAACAAATATTCTCGATATGATCATAGATTGAAAAAATGAAATAGGTTATATATCTATAAAATTAATTTATTACCTATATTTATACTTGACAATATTAGAAACAAATAAGATCTTTATATTTTACCTATATTAACAAATAAATAAACTGAACTGAACTGACATTCAGTAAGACTATAGACCACAGATTTGGACCATAAACAAAATAATATCTATGCATGTGTGTATTATTAAATATACGGTAATGAATAGTAGTGTGTGTAACGTGTTATTTATTGAAAATAATGTATTTTTACGCACAATTTAAAAAAATATTAGCATTCGTCACTTCTTCTCTGTATAAACTATACGTCTGCGAAATTTCATACTCCTTCGTCCGCCCAATTTTCGTAAAAAGGGATCCAGTTTTCGCTTCACGTATTAATATATAGATTTACAACATGAAATTAAAAATAACGAATTATTCTTCTAGAGCTCTATAAATAAAATATATGATGGTGTTTAAGAGATTAATAAACTTCAATTTCGTTTCACCGATCACTATACATTTATTTGGTAAATGACAATTACAATATTTTACATAGACTTCGTCCATTACAAATACAAATACAAATACAAAATAGTTTATTTCTTTAACAAATACATGGCACTGAATTTGTGATTGGAGCCTCCTTTTAAGCTAATAAAGCCTGTAGTAGAAGGCTCCGCTCTTCCATAACAAAAGAAATAATTAATACAAAAACATTTATCTAGAATCTAAGTTTAAGTTCCTAAGTTTCTAAGTTTAATCATTTTGTGTGTGTGTTTGTGCGTGTGTGTGTTTGTGTGTGTGTGTGTATGTGTGTTATGTAACGTGTTTCAAAAGCGCTTCTGTTTCCTCATAAGTAAGTTGTTTGATCCATTCAACTATTGATTTTTTGCAATCATAGTATTTCTTGTTATATACATATATTTCTTTATTTATTTTATTATATAGTTGAGCCGACCGTGTATTATACTGAATGGATGCAAATGTGGTTTTTGTACAGGGGATTTGTGAAATCGTATAGTTTCTTCTCTTAGAGAGTTTAGATGCATCGTAGGGCAGGGACTTATGTTTTTTTAATACTGTCTGTATAATATATAATTTTCTTACAGAGAGTAGGCTACTGATTTGATAAATACTCTCTGTAGGATGGCTCTTTTTTTTAAAATACATAATTTTTATTAGGGCACGTTGAGCACGCTCTAATTCAATGAATTTTGTTTTTGCTGACCCTCCCCAAATAGGGATACAGTATGTTAAGACTGATTGGACCAAAGCAACATATATTTCGTTTAAGAGATTTCTAGTTTTATTACATCGGGTAATCATGAATTTCGGGACAACATGTCTCAATTTACTAAACAGCCAGCTCAGTTTTCTAATCCTGTTAGCCACTTGTTCCAGATGGGGATACCAAGTCAATTTATGTTATAATTTATTACGTAATACTAGTTATGAATTTTTTTTCACCTTATTTTACAAGTCATTTATATTTCCTTCAAGGTCAATTACGTATGGCAATGTGTATGATAAATGTCAAAATTACTTGACGTATACATATATATTTTAGTAATTACGTGTGACTGCGGTTAGAAAACCAAAACCGATATTATTGCCGATATTTTGTAACTATGTCTAGATTATATCTTTTTATTTGGGTGTTTTACCCGACTGCTGAGAGCAATGTGTTTATCAGCCTATTAACTCGTATGTATGTTTGTTCTTTTATTAACTTTATTTTTCATTAAATTTACTTTGGGGTTAGGGGTAATTCAGAGATTGAGTACACAAATAATTTGCTAAACAGTCTTCATAAGATTATAGAAGTATGTTTAGTGTTATTCAAAACAGAGTAAAACACCATTGTTTTGATCATCTAATTATATGATTTTGATTAAAATCTTGTAGGAATGAAAAATTATAAATAGCCAATATGTTTTCAGAAAGCACTCTTGTAGACCTTTGATTAGATATCAATTAGATATCGAGAAGCAGTGGTGGCTCAGTGGCAACGGCTACTACTTACGAGCTCGAACCCGAGCAGGCGCTTTACTCTGTGTAAATTATTTCAACACCACTGCTCTCAAAACTGTGAAGGAAAACATTGTGAGTAAACCATGTCTTAGAACCAAAAAATTGAAGACATGTGACATCTACCAACCCGCACTGGGCCCTTGTGGTGGATTATGTCCCACTCTCTCTCGCCGAGAGGAGGCCTGTGTCCCAGCAGTGGGAACGTTATAGGCTGCTAATGATTAGGTATCAAACACGGTACATATAGGGTTCGAAACACCTAGGCCTGGCGTCAGGCCACGTGCCTGACATGGATAGCTTCGTGAAGGTAGAGAGAAGCTTCGTAGTCGGAACCAGTGTGAGACCGCGCTAGCAGGACTCAATATGCTGCTGCGTCCAGCTACACTAACAACGCAGCTCTATGTGTCCCGTCTACATTACACCACGAAGGTTAAGGAGATCGTGGAGTTTGTACGTGTTAAGTCCAACTGGACCTTAAGGGTCGAGAAGTTGGAACCGTGCCACAACACGAACTTCAAGTCATTCGTGGTGCGAGTTCCAACTCATCAAATCGAGACCTTCCTCAAGGAAGAATTTTGGCCGAAGGGTGTCGTGTATCGGCGATTCCGCGGAAGGCTACGCGATACTACACAGCGCAACACGTCACCGTCACTTCGTGTACAATAGTTATGTTTACGTGGTTTTTATTTGTATGTATGATAGTCTGTATGGTATTATGATTTGGGTCTTTGTAGCCCGAAATAAACTGATTTGATTGATATATGAAATTAAAATTTATATTTTCAATAAAACTTCACATCTGCTATAAATGATAAATGATTTTATTTCTGTAAGTAGGTTTGTACAAACACTTTTACATACCAATGTTATGTTAAAAACATACTAGTTCGGCGTTTGACACAGCCTGTTTAAATCATTACCCTTCTTTGGGCTGCTGTCAAGTAAAACCTCACCTTTTTTACAATTCTAATGCTACTCCATTCAGTCGTTGTGCTCTTGCATTTGAAGTGACAGTACTTGACATATAGATATATTGTTGACATAATTCAAACCTAAAACTAATTATATATTTTATTTTATTTCTAAATGAATGATTATTATAAGTTATTGGGATAAAACAGACGTCCTTCTCTAGAAAATAAGGTGTTTACTTAATATTATTTTACAAAGTGAGAATAGATTGTTGCTGTAATGCTTTAGTGAAGGTGGTGAATTCGATTTATTGTTATCATCATCTTATTGGTATTTCATTCTTGCAAAATGAATAAATTAATTGCCCTGTGCAGGCACTCCTAACCTTGAAGGTACTGTTCAGTTTTGGTTTATGGTTCTTCCCATTTTCATACATAATTTAGGTCGTCTCTAAATGGTAATAGAGAAAGAATGTTATATTGTTCACAGTCACAAAAATAGACACATATACAGATGAAATACAAAGTTATTTGGAAAGCCAACACTTATTATATTAAATAATTACAGCAAAATGCTTAAGTACTACCTTTTTCTGTGAACACAAATATTTAAAAAACGAAATTTTGATCGCACCGATTTGTAAAAAAGTGACATAGGTTCGTCGTCGATGAGCCCTACTGGGCGACTGATTTATGAACGAACGAGAGTGATGACACTATTTATGATAGGCAAAAGAAGAGATGGCGATAATGTGTATGCGCTTGGAATAAAATAACGTATGTGCCAAACCGAATCGCCGTTTTTTATGAATGAAAAGTATTATTAAAACGAAAACTGTTTTACAAAAACTTAGATACAATTATAATCAATGTTTTAAAGTAAACTATGTTTAATAATACATACGCATCGCGCCTTGAGGCTAAAAAAATCATAATCATAGATAGAACTTTGCGATTTTTTTGTATCGAGAAAATTTCATCGTATCGTGTATTCCTTTTACAGGATACTAGATCATATAGTCAAAAAACATACACTAAAAGATTAAGTACGGAAGTCATACGGTAAGAAAGGTACGCTAAAAAGTAAAAGCACGTTCATCTCGCTACGTCACCTTAAAACGACCAACAAAGTCTTAAATGACTTAAGTACTACCGGTCTGACTCCTATAGTCAGAATAAAATGTTAACAGCGGCTGATTCTGGTTAAGCCAACAAAAAGTTAAGTTCAGCTTAAGATTAACGGGGACACGGAACAAAGAGATCTTTGAATTTACCGAAACCTTGATTTTGTATGTTTCGTAAACATATGATAAACTGCCGGAAGACATACTTTGTGGTTCTTACTCTTCAAGCTTACGAAAAGAAATAAAATCTTCTTATTGTTGTAGAATTGATTAATGGTGATGCGGAGATGTAAAAATAGTTGTTAAAAATCTTGAATTGCATCTTGTTTTTGATTTAAGAATTATGTTTTTTACCATCGATGGTGAAGCGATTTGATTCTGTATTTAAGAATAAATTACTGTAATAACACACAACAAACAGATAGACAACTGCTGAATAATGTGTAGATGATGACATCGGAAAAAGTGATTATTTTAATTTATAATGCGATCATCCAAAGACAAAAACAAATATTAGGATCATTAATAAAGATCCCGACAAAAATATTATCAAGAGTTCACATGCTTTATATTAAAACTAGCTTTTGCCCGCGACTTCGTCCGCGTAAATGTCGGTTATCGCGGACGCAGACGAAGTCGCGGAATAAAAAGTACCCTATGTCCTTTCTCAGGCTTTAAACTATCTGTGTACCAAATTTCATATAAATCGGTTCAGCAGTTTTAGCAGGAAAGCGAGACAGACAGACAGAGTTACTTTTGCATTTATAATATTAGTGTGGATGTCATCAAGCAAGAACATTTTGTGCGTATCAATACTGATTATTCAATATTTACTACGCAACTCGTTAGGTAATTAGCTGATAGTGACTAACATTCGGTTGCCCTTATAACGGCAATTAATATTAATATTTATTAAAATAGTCTTAGGTGTGCTATTAAGCAAGTCATTCATTTTAATAAAGTTTTATAAACTGCCATATTTAAACAAAAATATTTTAATGTAGATACTGACCATAAAGTTTATTGCTTTGTTTAATATTGCAGCAGTCAGCAATTAAAAACATATAAAATTTATAACAGTTACAAGAAATGTTAGCTAAAGATCGATTTGCGTTTTTTTATTACCAGAAATCTAGATTACAACTAATAACGCTATCACCAGACTCTAGCTTTTTTTTGTTGGTGGGAAATCATCAAATGACGTCTCCCGCTCTTGGTGGAGCGGAAGAGCGTGTCAGACTTTTACTGACTAAAACCCACCCGTGTTCTTTCAGTTACCTATGCCAGGGCCACGACCTAACTCTTTCGAACAATTCCGCGATCCTGTCAGGGACTTGACTCTACCTACTTCATTATTTTTTGTAAAATTGAATCAAATCCTACAATTTGCGCAATTATTTGTCTGTGTTCAACATATTTAATAATGCAACCAAAAAATTATAATGTCTTACAATATTTAATTTACATAATTTAAAAGTTAACTCTTAAAGAAAAATAAAAATAGGCAAGTTAATGTACCATAATTAAGAATCATAGAGCATTATAAAACTCATCTGCATAGTTGTCAACAGGAAAGGTGCCCAAAAGACTGGCAGAATGGCCACGTTGTATGGCAATGTTGATTCTTTGGCCAAAAATGCACCACTATATTCTGACCCCATGGCCCTAGAGTTTTAACCCCAAACGGCTCGTACATATAATTTCCAATTAAATTGAAATATTTGCGCCGTTAGAGGTTTTTCGCACCTGCAGCCGCTTAACACAACCCGCCGTGCTAAGAAGATGGGATGGCGCAAGGGTGTCGACACATATTACATCCCACACTAAAGGCCAACCTAGCTTCCGAGTCATTATATGGTCATTCCATCTGGTCTCTTCCCATCTTCCCCTCCAGTTATAATATTATATTTCGTATCTGGATGACCGAGCTTTGCTCGGTATTTTTTTAGTAAATTGTGTTTAAAATAATAAGTTTATGTTCAAGTTGATTATCGATAAAGTTGGTCATTGAAAACACGAATAAAACGACATTTTATAAAAATGAATCCTAAGCTAGATCGATTTATCGCCCCCAAAACCCCCTGTATACTAAATTTCATGAAAATCGTTGAAGCTGTTTCCGAGATTCAGTTTATACATATATATATATATATACAAGAATTGCTCGTTTAAAGATATTATCTGGTTGACCGAGCTTTGCTCGGTATTTTTTGGTAAATTGTGTTTAAATAATAAGTTTATGTTCAACTTGATTATCGATAAAGTTGGTCATTGAAAACACGAATAAAACGACATTTCATAAAAATGAATCCTAGCTAGATCGATTTCTCGCGCCCGAAACCCCCTGCATACTAAATTTCATGAAAATCCTTGGAGTCGTTTCCGAGATTCAGATTATATATATATATACAAGAATTGCTCGTTTAAAGATATAAGATAAGATACAAGAATTGCTCGTTTAAAGATATAAGATAAGATACAAGAATTGCTCGTTTAAAGATTTAAGATTTAGTTTTGTTAAAGCAGTTCCATTCGAATGCAAATAAAAAATCATTGAAACAAAAACCAATTTGATCCCCCAATAACACTTCGAGAAACACTTATATTTTTGCCTAGTTATTTTCAGTTTTAGTAAAATTATTCGTACAATTGACTGTTTTACAAGGAATAAATAACGAGCTCAAATCTAATAATAGACAAACAGGTTTATAAATAGAACGTCTACAAATTCATTGACCTTTTATAGATACACAACCTTGCCAAACGCTAGACATAATACGCTTTCATGTAAAAAATATAATTAAGAACTGTTAGAATGAAAGTTGACCTTTCTAAATCAATAACTTGTTTTGATTAATATATGTATATAGCTATAAACAATTCTTTGAATGCTCGTCTGAGAACTATAAAACTGTAGTTAATATCTTCATGGTCTGTTAGAAATTACGTTATTCTGCGAAAATGGCTCTTAGGAGTAGACGCAAGAGTGAGCAATGGAGCGGTGAGACCTTGCGTTTTATTTGTTCGTTGCTCTTGCCAACAACACTTGGACGACGAAATATACCAGTACACTCGATACCTAGATGATAATATTGTAAACCTTGACCGGAGGCAGACGAGGTTATCTACGCGTTTATAATTTTATAAGACAATTTGTTTATAATTTAGTCAGCGTAGCTACCCACTAAAAATACGTCCAAATATAAACCTCATAGTCAATGATGGAGCTTATGGTTGTTCAGCTTGGGCTTCAGCTTCATTAAATAGATGAGTGATAATGATGTTGATATATTTGTATATTTTCAATGGGCTGGTTCTAACATTTTTATATAAGGTCGTGAACTCAGGACACTCAGCTTCTTCATTTCGATCCAGCCCGTTCCTTGCTGCCTTCTTATCTTATGTCTCACTTCCAATATCTATGTTCTTCTCACACTAAGAATCTGCGTTCTTCTAACAATCTTCTTCTACTTTGTCCTTCTCATTCTTCTGACTTTGTTCATTCTTCCTTTCATATTCAGTCCATTCTTCTTTGGAATGCGCTTCCTCTCGATATCAGGACGGCCACCAGTCGGTTTGCATTTAAGCAGAAATTGTAGAGTTATTTTCATAACAAATAGCGTAGAGTCATCACAAAACTTCTTCTCTACCTTGAATTTGTATCTGTAGATTTATATATATATACCTGCCATGTAACCTCTTCACCACCCTTGGTTGACTGGTAGAGAATGCCTAAGGCATTAAGTCCGCCTTTGTACCTTTTTTTGTGTGCGAGAAGTTTAAATAAATAAATAAATCTTCCAGCGATGCCCTTAACCTTAACGTCTTACATTGACCTGCGAGATGTAATTCCCAGAAAAAAAAAACACTTTTAAAATGGTCTTACAGTAATAATAAACCACATACATAAATATCAACGTGTAAATTTTTACCTACGAGTACATGATCGACTCTTCAGCTCAGAAGATTTGATCATGAAATAATTATAATTTAATAGTTCTAACATTGTAACAACGAAATACTACGCAGCAAGTGCAATAATGCATGTTATAGACTCGGAAAATGTTCAGGAAAATCCGTTGTATTGATCGATTAATTTCTTGAAATAATCGCTTTCGGACTTAATTGAGCTAGAAAATAATTAAACATCAATTAGTAATTTTGACTAATGTTTTATTTTATAACCAATTAAATTCTAATGATTTCATTCATCATCAAGGTTTAATAAAAAAATGATTGGTTAGTTTTGAAACAAGTGGGCTGTAATCTAGGCTAAAGACATCCATCATGGATTCATCTGGAGTCCATTATGGTTAAAGGTGTAATAACGGTTATAATAGAGCCTTAATTGATAGCTTTTTGCCTTTGGATGCTGTACTAGACGCGATCATTCTATGACAAGGCTGTCCGCACTGGTCCTTATAAATTATCATTTGACAGGTGAGGTTAAAATAGATGTATTTTTTGGTTATCTACACGAGTCTATCTTTGATAAGTATGTTATTATATCCAAGTTAATCCCATAATGAGACAAGTGTATCACCGCCTGGATGTTTGTGAAAGTTATTCTATTTAACAAAGTGAATTTAACTATCAACTCCATTAGATTTATAAACAGGTTTTAAAAGTGTTTCCAAAGAATTTACCGTTTCGAAGGATGATTTAAAGTATTAGGTGTCAATGTTAAACCCAAATTTTTTAATTTAAAGCCGATATTTATTGATACCTACTTTCTCACTTGGCCGTTTTATATGGTAATTTGTATACTTCAAGAAATTGTAATAGCCTTTCATTCTTCACACGCCAAATCGTGAATCTTCCTCGTGAGAACACACGCTGCTAGCCTTGCTTTTACCTTAATCACTAGCCATTTACGTTCTCATCAAATTGTACATATTCTTTAACTATCGTAGTAGAAATGCAATCGTTTTTTTTCTTTTTGGCAACTGTGCCTATGTCTAATATACTGCCCTTTTTGGGAATGACGTCACGCATGTCAACCTATGAGGTTGTCGACTGCTTAACCAAAGTTGCCTGTGGCAACCTTAATATATTAAGTAGCTAGAGCTTTAAAACTTAAAACTAAAGCGACTACACGCTAAGGGCACCCCCTGTGGGGTACGGACCTTGGCTTAGGGCATTGCTAGAAGAGAGCAGCAAGGGACGGACAGGATCGGAATGAGGCTATTCTGCAATATTAGAATGCAATCGAACTTTCAAATACTCAACTGACACTTAACGGCCAGGGTAGTCTTCGAAATTCAAATCTTCTTAGGTTTTATTCAATATGCAGGTCAGTGTCAGAATTTATGTAGAACAAAATATGATTCGCGACCGTAACACTTGTGGCTTCACGGAATTATAAACTTTAAAATCATCAATACAACCCTCTTATTTCAATTAATCCCATTGAATTACTATTTCATGGGAAAAAAAACATTTAATGGGACTAAATGAACATCTTGAGAGCTACCCCTAGAGCATCTGCCACTCTTCTATTACATACTAGCGACACGTCCTTGCTTCGCACGGGTTTTACGACTGGATAAACCATAGAGATTTCATTCTTATATGTAAGTCGGAATACATTCTTTATGATAGTGTAAACCGCATTGAAATCTGTTGCGTTGTTAAGAAGAACGAGGTGGTCACACAAACACACACGAAAAGTGAGTTTTAAATTAATGTATAGATATCTTGTTTACGTTCCTAGGTCGGAGAGAGACAGCATGAATCTTAGATGAGTCTTACACCCGAAAAGAGGCTAATCAGCGCAAAAATGAGATAATCAAGAATGAGAACATACTTTCAAACTCTTTCGTTTCATTCAGTGATTCGGTCGAATGTTCTTATTTAAGTCAGTGATAAATATCATAGCAGATATTTAAATTATGAGATTGATGTTCGTTTTCATTAACACTATGCGACACTTAAATAAATGCCAGATTAAAAGCGCGATTTTGGATTTTCAACGTCGCGTCCCGTACTAAAAAAGAACGTTTAAAATACAACAGCGCAATCTGAGTACAATGCGCATGAGTCTTTCAGAAACTAGGTCTAAGATTAACCTCTCGCATGTTTTCAATAAAAAAACAGCGGGAACTGAAATGACTGAAATGACTGAGATGACTGATTCTGAGGGGAACCCCTCGCGTGTTTATGATGCACACGTGTGCATCATGTTATTTCAATGCCCAACTGTTTATGATACACCATGTGCATCATGTAAAATACATTTGAATTCCCGCTGTTTTTTTATTGAAAACATGCGAGAGGGTGACGTTTAAGTATTCGACCGTAAGATTGTCACATAGGTATGAAGCCTTGTCTTAAAATAGTGTTATGTAAGCACAAGCCAAGGTGTGTCGTAGACACGCCGGTGACATGACACGGGTGTTATCTTGCAAGTTGTCATGCCATTGTCCTGCCAAATGACAGGCATAATGTGTTTACATTGTCATGTTAGTATAACAAGTTACAAGTAAGTTACAAATATATTTGTCGGCGCAGCAAGTGGCGCCATCTAGATTTGTTCTTTTTTATGGCAAGCAAAGCCTATTGCAACCTTTCTTTCAGTGTCTAAACTGAATTGGAAAAGCTAGTGTACATTGTTATAAATAAAAATACAAAATGTCTATTTTTGTTACAAGGTAATTGGAATCATTGAAAATGTCGGGTAAGAGTGAAAAAAGCTGATTATTGTCACTAGGACAAAGGCTTGTGGTTCTGAGAGCGGGGAATGGGCTGTAATCCACTATGCAGGGCCAGTTTTGGTTGGCAGATGTCACATGTCTTCGAATTTTTGATTCTAGGATATGCAGCTTTCCTCACGATGTCTCTCGTCACCGTTTTGAGAGCAGTGGTGATGAAATAATTTACACTAAGTACAGCGCTTGTCTGGGTTCGAACCTCCGACCTATATAACGTAAGCCGAGGCCGTTACCATTGGACCAAATCTACTCTCTTCATGTTCTATCGCCGATATGACATCGTCCACCTCTATTCATGCAATTATTATGAACCAGCTTTTGCCCGCAGCTTCGCTCGCGTTACAAATAACAATATATAACAATATAGAATATGTTTTTTTTTTTCATAAATAGTATCCTATGTTACTTCTAATACCTCCAAGCATATGTGTACAAAGTTTCATGATGATCGGTTTAGCAGTTTTCGCTTGAAAGCGTAATGAATAAACTTACGTTCGCATTTATAATATTAGTAGGATGCGAAAGTTAAATAAGAATAGTACAATAAATTTTAGATTTTAGTTCATACTTCATTTTAAAATGTTGTGTCTTTATCCCGGTAAATTAAAGACATCAACGCGATCAGATCTGCAGTCGTAAGTACGGTGATGGACATCAAACCAGAATTAATTGGTTCTGTTTCAATTCTATTGAAACTCCGTACCTACTCGCTAGACCAGCTCAAGGTCATCCACGTGATGTGTGGCCTACTTTACGTACTTTACTTAAAATAATGGTTGAATGTTATGAGAAAAAAATATTTTCGTAACTAAAAATCTTGGATCTCCATGATTAATGAAGACAACGTTTCGCAAACAGGCGCATCGCAACAGCGCGAATTTGCGACGCGAGTCTCTTTATGAAAACTTCATCGCTATTGTTTTACAAATGTCGCGTCACGCCATAGCGTCGTCGTACGTACGGCTACAGGTCAAGCTATACATTGCCAGTATAAGCTGACTTCTCAGCGCACGAAAAATCTACACAATGCGAGCTCAGCTAAAGCTGGAAACGTACATCATGATGTGTGGCCGTGTGTACCCGTCTGAAGAAACCTTTAAGACCATGTAATATAATTCTTGATTTATATAAAACAGATTGTAGTACAACTCAGTTTTTACAAAGTACATAATACCTTATAGGAAATAGCAGAACAACAGTTTCTTACCCTCTTGAAGAAAGTTCGTTCGGTTACGTCATCGACAAGTGAACCAATTCATACTACAATCTACATGTATCGACTTTCCGTTACATCACTAAAACATAATGAATTAACAATCGCACAGACAGATAGCACTTGTTTTTTCATAAAAACAACGGATTTTGTTGTTTTGCGAAATTATTAGAGCGATTTAAATTAATGCGCTCTGCTAAGTACCTACGTGTTTAATTAGTTAATGTTAACAAAATTTAAAAAAATATACCGGCCTAGTGCGGGTAAAAAAACGGTCCAGCCGTTATGGATTGAAGAGTTCTGGCCTCTTTTGAATATTCGGTGTTTTTCTGAATGAAAAGTGAAATGAATAGTAAGGTCTTCAGTAACTTAACTTATTCTACAGCAAATACCCTACAATGTTATCGAAGAAAATAAGTGGCTAAGTGGTATTATTTGTGGGTCTACAACAGGTACATATCACCCTAACCTTTAGGGAACACAAGCGTGAAGATATGTATAATAATATATTCCACAACTATCACACAACGCCATCTAGTCCCAAGCTAAGCAGAGCTCGTGTTATGGGTACTAGACAACTGATAAACATACTTATATATTTCTAAATACATACATATTATAGATAAATTACACCCAGACACAGAACAAATGATCGTGCTCATCTGCTCATCACACAAACATTTGTCCTGGGTGGGAATCGAACCCACGACCTCCGGCATAGCAGTCAGGGTCACTAACCACTAGACCTACAGGCCTGTATGATATGTGTGGTGTAAAAGATCTATGTAAAATAGTTTGTAGTACACCAGATACATTTATACAAATAAATAAAACTGAAGTGTCTGTTTGTAATTTCAAATTTTCAGATTTTCACTAAACGCATATGAAAGTATATACGGTACATACATCACATTTCTTTTTTAATTTGTCTGTCTGTCTGTTTGTTCCGGCTAATCTCCGAAACGGCTGAGCTGATTTTGACGGGACTTTCACTGGCATATAGCTGATATTATAAGACGTAACATAGGCTAATTTTTGCCCCGGGAGCACGTTCCCGTAAGATAATTTCCAATATCCACACGGGCGAAGCCGCGGGCAGCAGCTAGTTAATACATAATAACGTTAATGACATCAATTATGTGAACAGTTCAATTACGTAATAGCTAACACCTACTGTAATTAGCTGAGTCTGCAATAAATATGTACCTGCATTGTTTTGTAGACTATGAACAGTGTAAACGAAGTTATTAATAAATAAAATTAGACTTTGATCGGTATGACATGAAGATAATATTTGATAATAAATTGTCTTTTAAACTGTTAAATAAAACATGAATCCTTGTATATATACTGATACGACAGACTTTAAACAGTTTAGTACGGATCATCATGAGCATTTCAGCCAAAATCGTCCACTGTTGGATATAGGCTTCCCCCAATTTGGGGGGTTTGCCGTAATCGCCACGCTTGGCAGGCGGATTGGCGATTGCAGTATGGTGGTAAAATGCATAGAGAACGCTGCTGCCCATTCTCTAGTAAGTCCCTTATACGACATACACGGGCAGAAATGAGATGGTGCTATTCTTTCCGACCAACACCATAAGAAACACGGATACACTTCGCTAATGTTCAGCTATTCATCATAACATTATGCCATATAGCTCCCAAAGGGTTAGACAGAGATGTAGGTATCTATAGGGTGGCAAGGATATCACCGCCCAGTGTATCTTTCGTCAATAAAAAAAAAATCTTTGCTCTACATTTTAACCGCAGTTATTGAATTGTATTTTACTACTATACAACATAACACTATTTTAATAGAAATACAACAGTAGATTTTTTTTTATAACCCACAATAATTTTTTTATGCTAAGGAGTTTAGAATCATGTGCTGAATTTATGGTTACAGTAGCATTGATTTCCCCCTACCACCCTGTACTCACACCCACATTTCGCCAGTTATACTCACGTCCCCTGTAATAGAGGGTGAACCTACTACCAAAAACCGGCCACAAATACCAGACTCCGGGCTGCTAGTGAGAACTTCCTGATGGAAAAACTTAATAAAACAGCCCGACCTGAAAATCGAACCCAGAACCTTTGTTCGGCATTGGCAATAAACCAACGAAGCAGTCTATTTTCTAGTCAGTCTAGTCTAGTATACCTTAAGGCTAGGATAAGGTACTATTTCCCCATTTACACCGTAGGAAAAAAATATTCCGAAAACATGTTTAGGTGTTTAAAAAAATATTTTTTTGATCAGACCTAGAGTAGCCTTTGTCATTACTTTGAAAGAAAATACGTCCATTTGCAGTAAACATGACGCAAAGAACGACTAAACACAACAAAAATATTAATAAAGCTGGATGAAAACATGCATCACATCCACGCAAAACGGCTGTCGCTCAGCATAATACTGTGACCCTATGCGAGACAGAGCCCCAGCGAAGGTTTTCAGCGACAGCAGGCGCTGACGTGATACGGTCGAACGATACAAAATCTTGAATGTAATAAACACCACACACACACACACACACACACACACACACACACACCGCTTATTTAATTATTCGTCAGTGCGCCAAAACAAAACCATGTTTTGTGTTCAAATCCATTTCTCTAACGCCTATATGCTTAGGAAAATACATTTTCACATTCCACTGTTTGTGCCAGAAATATATACGAACCTTTCTCTCCAAATATACTCGTTTTGTCAAGGCTCGCTTTGAATCAGTCAGTTCTATACTTTAACTATAATTAGGCAGTCTATTTGTCTATAGGTGGAAGTGTGCCTATACTTACAAATAAATAAAATTGATGTGTCTGTTTGTATGTCAAGATAACAGCTTTTTACTTAACACTCAAGAAAGTATGTACTTGACAAACAAAAAACTTTTTTTTAAATTTAATATTCTTAGAAACGGCTGGATTGATTGATCAATCTTTTTATTTCTGCCGGTGGGTTTGTACAAACACTTTTACACGTCAATCATATTTTAAAACTAGATGAGGTCGGCGTTTTCTGACTACTCTGATAAGAAAGGCCGAAACAAACTCAGAGGTCACAGTTTAAAGTCAAGACATAATCTTGGTCAGATCATGTGAAGACCATGTCGATTGACGTCTGAAATGGCCTTGTTTGGCCGATTTCGACCTGACTTTCCCAAGCAGATATTTGATATTATTAGGAGTAACATAGGCTCTTTGCCCTGGTAGCACGTTTCCCGGGGAGGATTTCCGACATCAGCGTCAGCGAAGTCGCGGCCGCCGCTAGTTCGATATTAAAGTTAGTGCTCATAAAATCGACAGAACGATAAAATCAAATGAATAGTTTCCGGGAGAGATAGAAGTACAGTAGCCTTTAAATGTCCAACAGCTCGTAAAAGTGTTCGGGCCGATAAATTCCGATTGCACGACCACTCACTGACAAGTATTAGCGCTCAGTAAAATAATTAAGGTGAAAGCGCTAAGGTAGCCTGCAAAATTCAAAGTTTCTTGATTTTTTGCAGTTTTCAAGTCAGTGCGACCTGGAGCTTCGCCCTTTTTTTTTTTTTCTTTTTTTTTTTTTTCAGGATGGGAAATCATCAAATGACTTCTCCCGCTCTGGGCGGAGCGGGAGGGCGTGTCAGACTTTTACTGACTAAAACCCACCCGTGTTCCATCAGTTGCCCATGTGCCAGGGTCACGGTATCTCTTTCGAACAATCACGCGACCCCGGCAGACTGGAGCTTCGCCCTTAAGTGTTAGGTTGTATGTTGGCTAAAATATGATTTGCGATTGTAACTCGTATATATTTATAGAATTAGAATCATCAATACAATCCTCTTAGTTCATTTAACCCCATTAAATGACTATTTAATGAAAAAGTCATTAAATGGGATTAAATGAACTCAAACCTTCATTCTGTACCGCTGCGCGATTAGCTCAAATAAAATAATAGCAAATCGAATAGATACAATACCCTATATATTATTTGTATACGTACTTATTAACAATAACATCACGCCTGTAAACCGCGAAGGGTAAAGCAGAGGTGTGCGTATGGTCACACCCTCATTTCACCAGTTATGTTGAAGTCCCACGTAAGAGGGAGGCTTTTGCTACCAACCGGGCACAAATCCAGACTCCGGGCTGAGATTTTTTTCTATAGTATTATTTATTCCTCTATACTCACTTAGATACTCTTAAAAATAATCATAGGCAATGCCAAAATGCTGAAATAAAAGCAGTGGTGGCCCAGATGTATCGGCCATGACACCCAGGCAGCACTTTACTATGTGTAATTAATTTCATCAGCACTGTTCTCAAAACAGTGAAGGAAAAAATCATGAGGAACCCGGCATACCCCAGAAGCAAAAGCTGAAGACATGTGACATCTACCGACTGGCACTGGGCACGCGTGATGCGTTACGGCCAAAGAGAATCCACACTAATACACTCGAGAACAATGAATCCGGGTCACTTAAAGAATCCTAAAAATCTCGGAAACTAAAAATGCTAGGTTAATGCAATAAATTGTATTTAATAGACAATGTAATACTCCTTAAATGAAGGTATTAAAACTTCTTAGTTATTGTAAAGTTATATCATAAAAAAATCAAATTTGAAAAAGGGCCACTTTCGAAGATGGAACTACGAAATTACAGCATTTGGTTTTGCTTTTGTTCGTAATCTGTCATTTATGTGGGTACATAAACCATGTTGATAGTGCTCTATATTCATTATTCAAGCTGAAATTATGTCGCTTACGCCTGAAGAATGCACCAGAATACTTACAATGCTGGAAACCGGCCGGAGTCAGCGCGATACAGCCTGGACTGTCGGTGTGTCGCTGTCAACAGTACAAAGAGTTCTCCGACGTTACGAAGAAACTGGTTCTAACCTACGCAGACCAGGAACGGGCAGAACCAGGTGTACCACAGCACGAGAAGACCGATACTTGGTGAACACCATGCTTCGAAATCGCTTTCTCACAGGAACTGAACTCACAAATCAGTTTCGACGCCTCGGAGGAAGTAACCCAAGTGCATGGACAGTAAGACGTCGGCTTGCTGAATCTAACTTAAAACCCCTTAGACCTGCAAACGGCCCTAAACTGGAGCGTGGGCATCGTATTTCAAGACTAAGATATGCCCAGAGCCACGTAAATTGGAGTATTGAAGATTGGTCAAAAGTTATGTTCTCCGACGAATCAAAATTTATGCTCTACAAGCACGATGGAAGACACAGAGTGTATCGAAGACCAGGGGAAAGATTCAAGCAAGCATGCATCGAAGAAAAAGTAGCCTACGGTGGTGGGTCTGTACTTGTGTGGGCCGGAATTTCTTCTGAAAGTCGCACAGAGCTGGTGATCATAGAAAACGGCTCTTTAACTAGCGTAAGATATGTGGAAGAAATCCTCAATGATCACGTTGGTCCATTTATGGTCAATTTAGGTAAGGATGCTATATTTATGCATGACAATGCCCGACCTCATACAGGTAGGATTGTGAATGACTACCTTCAAGAGATGAACATTACTCGTATGGAGTGGCCAGCGCGCAGCCCGGATATCAACCCGATCGAGCATGCTTGGGACGAGCTAGGCAGATGCGTAAAACAACGAAACCCTCCCCCAATCACGCTTCGTGAGCTCAAAATTGCTCTCACAGAGGAATGGGAGAATATTCCCCAAAATCGTATAAGGAACTTGGTGTACAGCATGCCAAACCGCGTAAACGCAGTAATGGAAGCACGAGGAGGCAATACGAAGTATTAAAATTCAAGAAAATCGTAATAAAGTTCAAAAATTTCATGTTTCCTATTTTTGTTTTAAGGAGAGATCAGCAGTTTTTTTCTTTATGTAATTTTGTGTTAATAAAATGTATGGTGACTCATATTTTTTTTACTTTCATTTAAGGAGTATTACATTGTCTATTAAATACAATTTATTGCATTAACCTATCATTTTTAGTTTCCGAGATTTTTAACATTCTTTAAGTGACCCGGATTCATTGCTCTCGAGTGTATTATAAATGCAAAAGTAACTCTGTCTTTCTGTCTGTCTCGCTTTCCTGATAAAACTACTGAACCGATTTAAATAAAATTTGGTACACAGGTAGTTTACAGCCTGAGAAAGGAATATGACTACTTTTATCCCGGTAGTATATTCCTGCGGGTTAATTTCCGACCTCCACGCGGGCGAAGCCGCTGGCAAAAGCTAATATTATATAGTCTTTGATTACGACTCACTCTCCCTTTTACCGAGAGGAGGCCCGTGTTCCAGCAGTGGAAAATTTATATGCTGAATGTGAATGCTGAAATCCTATTCAGTAATAAAAATCACACCATACCTAGTTAATGTTGAGAAATCACACTTTAAAGACGTCGTTAAAACAATAATAACTACCTTGCCAACCTGTTTTGTAAGTTAAAATTAAAGTAAAACATATCTTCTTCTCATGCCACTTAGCTTAATTAAGTTGCTGTAACCAAAAAGTATACTCGTTTACCTCAAAACCAAGCTTTGTGTCAGGGTCATCGCAAGTGTTGCCACCCTTTAATAATGTGAACTCATTGTGAATATTACGAGCCGATATATGGAGATTCTACAATGACTTGAACGAAAATAAACAGCACTAAAAAAGTATATAATTGTTTTCTTTGATAAGCTGTGACTTCATGTCGGTCTCTTGGTCGCAAGCGCTTTTGTTGGGCTTGAAGACTTGGGTTCGATTCTCAGGTCGGATAACTGCTATTAGGATTAACCATTTTCAATATCTCGGTAGCAACATGGAGACTGGATTTGTGCCCCCGGTTGATGGAAATAGGCTCGCCACTATTGACATGGGCCTCAAAAATACCTGATCGAAATGTGGATGTGCCATAGGTATAGGTACCCTGGCTAATCCTTCGAGAAAACTAGGCGTGATGTTTATGTTATCTGAACCCGTTTTCAACTTATAATTTAACGTTGTCATGTGATGCGTACTCGGTTCATTACGTAAAAAGTAAATTCTAATTCTTTGTGATATCTCCAAAGATTAGAGCTATGCAGACGACTTTCATGTACCTATAAACCGTAGTTATACCTCTGCTTCTC
This sequence comes from Aporophyla lueneburgensis, assembly GCA_932294355.1. Taxonomy (NCBI): domain Eukaryota; kingdom Metazoa; phylum Arthropoda; class Insecta; order Lepidoptera; family Noctuidae; genus Aporophyla; species Aporophyla lueneburgensis. The sequence goes on from OW028754.1 coordinate 18,750,232, forward strand.
ATGAATTCATTGGCCCACTTTTCTTAATAGTACAAGAGTAGTAGTGATTCGCGGATTCTGGCGCAAGCGCCAGAGCCCGCGAATCTGTAGCACCCATCGTAAAAAAAAAAAAAAAAAAAAAAAAAAAAAAAAAAAAAAAAAAAAAAAAAGGTTTTGGTGTGCTCTGATCTCAAATCTGTGGTCCATTTTAGCGTAGGATGCGTGGTTCTGGAGTTATGCAAATCAATTAACTGTTATCTCATTGATTTCCGGTGGTCCTGCACCCTCATTAGCATTCCATTGTTCGCCTAATCCTTTTATCTATTATACTTCGAACACCTCATTACGTTGCGCCAGAACCCACGAATCTGTTGCCCTACGGTTGATTTGGCGTTCTTATCTATTACTCATTGTATGTCTGCTTTTCTATGTCATCAATAAAACACATTCATTTTTATTTCAATATTTTATTACTTTTTTCTACAAAATATGAGCGGAAGATCTCATCCACAAAAATATCATTGTGCAGTGTGTTCCCTGTAAATATGTTCGTAAAACTATGCATTGAACATCCCTGAAACTTAAATAGCAAATACATTAAGCAATATTCACCACAAACTGAAGTCCAATCATTCTGAATCCTATCAACATTCCAGTCCCATCTCTTACAATTCCTTTTCAAAAACTGGAGATGATATCGCTCAGGTGTTCGTCCATATGAATCAAAATATTGACCGATACCATTCGTATCGATATGTACAGCTACCCAGTGTGAACCTGGTTTATCATCCGCATCCAAATTGCATATTATATACGTTGGTACATGTGTATACATAGGTAGTCTATTAGCAGCATAAACATTATTTTCTAGACTGGGATGAATCTTTTTCATATGTTTTTGTAATTCTAGTGTATCCATGATATTACTGTTATTAGCAGATTATTACAGTACCAATCTATTCAATGGTTGTCATAGGAATGTTCAATTATAGTGATTTGTAAATATTAAATCGCATTCTTTGTGGGAGTCACAAAGCTTAGGATTATCATTTTGCTGCAGCTAATTTAAAGTTTGTTATATGGGTCTGATTATATTAAATAAAACACTTTGAGTACATAGACATTTTTAATTAACTGATCAACACAATAATTATTAAATAAATAAATTAAATACAGACATATTATTATCAAAATACCATTTTCTAATACACACAGCATTATTCAATGCACAATTCAATTTATGGTTCACACAATTAAAATCAGTTTTATTTTTACAGAACTTTTTTTTTAATGTCGCAAAATTAGGACATCCCTTCTCACCTATGTCAATCACTTCACAGTTTGCACATAACTCTTTAATCCACGTAATCTTTTCCAAACCCTTTGTCATAATTTTTTTATTTTCTAAATATGGTAAAATAACACGTTTAAACTCTTTGTAGTCTATGTAGCCTTCACTCCAGTAAATTCCTCGATTTCTTTCTAACCATCTCACCTGCTTTTTTTCTTCTAGTGTTAGGTAATGGAATGAATATGGTGGTTTCACCAAGAACGTCTGTGTATGATCATGACTCGCAATGGCCAATTCTTTGATAATAAAATGATTTAAAGAATCTTTAAATCCTTGGAGTTCCACTATAAGGGTGTCCGTCTTCATGATATCTTCTTAACAATGTTACTTAATGGTTTGTATTCAACAATGCAATCGTTCAGAATGAGACAATATGCTGAAGTTTGATCTGGTATCTCCGAATCACTTTCAATTTCTACTCTCACGTCCACAACTGGCCCTGTCTTTAGATTATCCACTTGTCTAGAGCAATCAATGACAAACAGCGGTGCTAAATCTCTAAACTGTTTTTCGCTTAATATGGGTTCCGGTCGACGTCCGTAATACGACTGTTGAAATCTGGTGTATTGCTCGTTGTAAATATTAAATCGCATTCTTTGTGGGAGTCACAAAGCAGGTTGATGCCTGTTGCGAAGGAACGTGAGATAAGTTTGTTGACTCATAGAGTTACAATCAGTTTCGTTGTACTTAGTAATTTGTTTTAGATAAGAATAAGGAACGTGAGATAAGTTTGTTGACTCATAGAGTTACAATCAGTTTCGTTGTACTTAGTAATTTGCTTTAGATAAGAATGGTGCTATATAAGATCGAACAGTTGCAGTCATGCAGTCAGTCTATGGTCGTTTGAGCACAGTGGATTGTATACGTCTACCAATACTACGTTTGTGTTACTTCAACGCATCAATGGCCATGGAGGTAAGTGTTTATTCTATTGACAAACTTACTTGTATTTCTGTTGTTGTTTCCTAACGTGTGTGATTAAGTGTAAACAAATTGATATTAACGTGATAACTCTGTTGTTGCAGAGATCATTCAGCTTCGCAGACGATAATGAAAATACCTATAAACAGTATTACTACTCGCCACTCTCTCCTCAACACGAAGAAGAGAGTGATGACATCGTCGTTAATAACACAGACGATGGTGGAAAAAGGAAATCGCAACCGATTGATCAATTTTTTGAAGTGGTACCAAAAATAAAAAGGAAGAAGCTGCTATCCTCGACTGTGACACGAGCTGCTAGAGATGGCGTATCATACATCTCTACAAATTCTGACGACGGAGACCAAGCGACGCATCTCATAAAAATTGAAATGTATGATATGAAGAAACTATCCAAGATTCCAACTAGTGATCACTGGAAGCACGCTACCACGAGGATTAAATATTACATAAAGAATAATAAGGATAGCATCTACGACAACACAAACGGCCTCGTATACAATATTACAAAGACAATAGCAGAAAGTGAAAAAGTTAAAAAATACTTTTTTAACAATGACACTCATTAGTGGATTAGTGAATGTGATTCTGTTTACTTAAAGTACTTCTGTGTACTCATTAGATTTTACATGACTTTCCTAATCCTTTGTTAGACTATGAATATTGGACATTATTTGAAATTGGGTATCAGTTGCTCTACCAACACTTAACTGTTACTTACTGTGCTACATACTTTCTTCTTTATTATAAAGATGGAAAACTTCAGTGAAATGTGCACCAGTGCTTTCTTTTCCGCGCCCATTGAAGAGAATATAGAACAATCCAACAGCGAATTCAATCAGGAGCTGTCTAAAGTTTGTGATGAAATAGAGAAGCATGAACTGTTCGATTCATCGTATGATGATGAGTTGTATAATCAATGTTTGATGGTTGAAACAAAGTTGATGTAAGTATTAGAAGTACAAACTCAATAAGAAATATTATTGTAGTAATGTTTTATTTTAAGATTTGTCTAATAATTTTCTTTTTGTTACAGTCAACAACAAGTTGGAAGAGGTATCAAACGAGGTATCACTACTGATGAAAATAAGGTTACCAAGAAAGCAAAATTTGATGAAGGAGCTTCTACATCATCAATTGAAACCAATGATGTGGACAACAATAAGGTGGAATGTGATACATGTCATGTTTATATTAATAAAAGGTATCTAAACAACCATTTAAAAAGCAATTCACATAAAAATAATCTTTTAAAATCACATAATTCATTAACAAATGTTACAGTTGTTGAAACCGCTTTTGGCAATCGAATTTTAACATATAGAATTAATAGTAAAACACTTCAATCGGGACAATATTTTGAAACACCGGAATCGTTTTTAAATTCGCTAAAAATTGATATCTTATTTTTGATAAATGAATGTATTCAACAACATACAATTTTTAAAATAAACTTCATATTGCATGCTGATTTCATACAACAAACTAAAGATATTAAAAATACGTTTGATTTTCAAACGTTTAATTACATAATTTGTCAGGGAGATGACTTAAATATTTTTTATTCATCATTAATAGACACTGTAGTCGGTAAAATTTGTCAATTTGAAAAAAAAGATAGTGGTTGGAGTCTTAATCAAATTAAATACATAGATATGAATGTTAACAAATTCAACCCCCTACGTGGTAGTTCATATATCGACCTTCCTCAAGATATTAAATCAAAAAAAGCTGTAATCAATGTTAAAAATAATGATAATATGTGTTTCAAATGGGCATTACTCTCTGGTTTATATCCTGTATGTAAAAGTGTAGATCGGGTAGCATCTTACGCAATTCATGGAAATAAACTAAAATTTACTGGTATTTCTTTTCCGGTTATAATTGCAGATATATCAAAAGTAGAGAAATTAAACAATATTAGTATTAATGTTTTTGGCTTAGAGTATAATAAAGAAAAAAAGTGTAATTCTGTTGTAGGTCCTTTATATTTAACAAAATGTCGTACACCTAATCATATTAACCTACTATATATATCGAATGGTACTAACAATCATTACTGTTATATTAAAAACTTATCGCGATTAGTTAGTTCACAAATATCAAGACATCATTGTGCAGTTTATATATGTGATTCATGTTTACTTCATTTCCCATCGGAGGAAAGACTTAATAACCATCAACAATATGATTGCGCTCACATTTGTACGGAATTACCAAACGGTGAGGATTCCAAAAAGGATTGGTTTGGTAAAGCAACCTCAAATAATAAATTAAAATTTGATAAATTCGTGAAAAAGTTGAAAATGCCCTTTGTGGTTTATGCAGACTTTGAGGCATTTTTGAACCCAATAGAATCATGTAGTAACGATCCATCCAAGCCTAGTACAATTAATATTCAAAAACATGAAGTGTATAGTTTTGGATATTACATTAAATGTTCATATGATAACAGATTATCAAAATATGAGACGTATAGTGGGTCAAACTGTGCACAAGTGTTTATGAATCGCCTTTGTGAAGATGTGAAAACAATATTTAAAAAAAATAGTTTCCAAAAATGTCTCGTTCCATTATCAGATGAAGATAAAATTAAAATTTCAAATTCAAACATATGTCATATTTGTGAAACTGAGTTAAATGAAGATCTTTTTTACGATTTTGATTGGCACACTGGCAGTTTTAGGGGTGTTGCACATCAAGTGTGTAGTTCTAAGTACAGAACCCCTCGTCATATTCCAATATTTTTACATAACCTCAGTCATTACGATGCTCATTTCATTATCCATGCATTAAACCTCGATGATGACAAAGTTGAAGTTATTCCACAAAATAAAGAACGATACATATCATTTTCAAAACAGTTAACAATAAATAATCAACCAGTAAGTTTAAGATTCATAGATTCATTGAAATTTTTATCGTGTAGTTTAGATCAACTAGCTAAAAATCTTAATGATGATCAGTTTACAGAACTAAAAAGGAACTATCCTAATAATGAAGATTTTTCACGTTTAAGACGGAAAGGTATTTATCCTTATGAATTTATGTGTAATAGTGATTGCTTGAAACATCCATCACTTCCTGATCAACACCAATTTTATAGTTCACTCACAGATTCAAATATCTCAAATGATGATTATAATCACGCAAAAGATATTTGGCAACATTTTAAGTGTAGTAGTATGTCTGATTATTCCAATTTATATTTAAAAACTGATGTTTTACTTTTGACTGATGTATTCGAAAACTTTAGAAAGCTTTGTATTAAAACTTATGGATTAGATCCTGCTCATTACTATACTGCCCCAGGTTTAAGTTGGGATGCAATGTTAAAATTTACCAAAATAGAATTAGAATTGTTAACGGACTATGACAAAATTGCTTTTTTTAAAGCTGGTATTAGAGGGGGTGTATCTCAGTGTAGCAATCGTTTTGCTAGAGCAAATAATAAATTCATGGAAGATTATGATAGTGAAAAACCTAATTCATATCTAACATATTTTGATGCGAATAATTTATATGGTTGGGCAATGTCTCAATCTCTTCCTGTTGGTGGTTTCGAATGGATAGATTCTAATACAGATTATAATGTGTCGGATAACTCTGATTTCGGTTATGTTTTAGAAGTTGATTTGGAATATCCTGATGAACTTCATAATTTGCATTCTGACTTTCCGTTATGTCCTGAAAACATATGTGTGGGTAATACTAAAGAAACTAAATTAGTTCCTAATTTAAATAATAAAAATAAATACATCATTCACTACAGGAATTTAAAACAATGCATTGAAATGGGGATTAAATTAATTAAAGTACATAGAATTTTAAAATTTAAACAGAGTTCTTGGTTAAAGAAATACATAGACTTAAATACTAGTTTGAGAACGTTAGCTACATCAAACTTTGAAAAAGACTTTTTTAAATTAATGAACAATTCTGTCTTCGGTAAGACTATGGAAAATATTGAAAAAAGAGTAAACGTTAAACTACTAACTCACTGGGATAATCGTGGTAAAGTTTTAGGTGCTCAGGATTGGATTGCAAAACCAGAATTCCATAGTTTATCAATATTTTCAGAACATTTAGTTGCAATACAATTACACAAAACAAAATTAATTTATGATAAGCCGATTTATTTAGGATTTTGTATTTTAGATATATCTAAGACCCTTATGTATGAATTTCATTATAACTACATGATTAAAAAGTTTCATAATAAAATTAAGTTATTGTACACCGATACCGATAGTTTGATATATCAAATTTTTACAGACAATTTTTATGAGGATATAAAACCAGATCTACTTCACTATTTCGATACATCAGATTACCCGGAAAATAATATTTACGGATATCCAAAAATAAATAAAAAAAAGTTAGGTTTTTTTAAAGATGAGAATAATGGTAAAGTATTGAAGGAATTTGTAGGGTTGCGATCAAAAATGTATGCCTTAGAAATAGAAGATAAATTTATAGCAAAGGCAAAAGGGGTTAACAAAAGTGTTACCAAAAAAATGAATATGGAAAATTACAAATCGTGTTTGTTTAATAAAAATGTATTATATTGTAGTATGCTTCGATTTAAGTCAATCAAACACACTATTTTTACACAAAAAATAAATAAAACATCTTTATCATATAATGATACCAAACGATGTATTATGAACAACAACATTGATACATTGGCTTGGGGACATTATAAATTACGCTAAGTGTAATACTTTTTACTTTTATTTCTGTGTGTATATACAAATTTTGTACTGATTGTAAAATTATGATATTACTGTAATGTTATATAATAGTTTATTACATATTTAAAATTTATTGTTTGATTGTAAATAATGTAAAATAATTGTAGTTTTTATTTGTGTGCTTAAATTTGACGTTGAGGTGATTGTGAAATTCTGATAAGTACTAATTGTGTTAGAAATAGTATACAGATCATTCTATTTTTCACAAATTACATGTTTTATATAATTTTAGCAATATATATATATATTTAATTTTTACACCAAAATTTTCATTTTTATTTCATCCCTTTAAAACTCTAGACGTGTGAAATGTTTCACTTTATCCATCCGTTTACTGCTATTGTGGCAGGACCAAGTGGATGTGGGAAGTCAAATTTTGTAACAAATTTCATAAAATCAGTTAAAGAAATATGTAATTGTGATTTTAATCAGATCACATGGTGCTTTGATGAAATGCAGGCTTTAAATAATTTACCAAATGTTAACTATCATCAAGGAATTCCAAATCTTAATATGTTTGATGGTGAAAACCCACACCTTATTATTATTGATGATCTAATGAGAGAGTCTGATGGAAGAATTGTGGATATATTTACAAAAGGTAGTCATCACAGGAATCTTAGTGTATTTTATTTAACACAAAATTTATTTCATCAAGGTAAAGGTCAAAGAGACATTTCTTTAAACTCAAGTTATATAATTTATTTTAAAAACCCTCGAGATAAAACTCAAATAAGATATTTAGCACGACAAGTGTCACCAGATAACCCAAAATTCATTGAAGACGCCTACAGGGATGCAACTTTAGAAGCGCATGGATATTTAATGGTAGATTTAAAACAGAATACAAATGATTTTTGTCGTATCAAGACAAATGTATTCCCATTTAATGGTTACTGCACAGTCTACGTCCCCACGAAAGAGTTTAAATACACCAAGAATCAAACAATTCAAATCATTTCTAAATGATACATCGTCGACTCACAACGCATAAACATTTGCTAAACGCTTTGCAGTTTAAATACACCAAGAATCAAACAATTCAAATCATTTCTAAATGATGCATCGTCGACTCACAACGCATAAACATTTGCTAAACGCTTTGCATACGCTTAAACCAAAATATCAAAGAGCGTTACTTAAAACGTGTGATGAAGAAGAAATAAATTGTATTTGTGAATGTATTCATAACGTTTTACAAGGAAAGATACCTCTTAAAGATCAAGATAAACAAAAATTGAATAAACACAAAAATATACTCCGTAAACTGGTGCATAAGTGTAAACATAAACTAAGAAAAAATATTATTATACAAAAAGGAGGGGCTTTCTTACCAATAATATTAGGTGCAATATTGAGTGGATTAGTAAGTGGACTAGCCAGTTAACATGGAAAATGCTAAGAAAATGATACTTATTGAACCGGGATTGATTGAAAAATTAAAACAAGAAAATAAGGTTACTAGTAATTTGTCTCGATTAGATATTGAAATGCAAAATATTATGAATAGTAAGACGGAAGACCGAAAGAAGTGGATGTTATATTTACAAACACTACAAAGATACCTTCACTTTACCGAAGAGGATCGTCAACCACTCAGATTACCAATTTATTCTGATACATCTAATGAAGATTCAAATGGGTCTAAAATTGGTTTTAAAAATAAAGATAGAGATCTAAAAAGTTCAGTTGATGCTGAATCTTTGTTGGAGGAGAAAGGATCTATTAAAAGTATTGAAAGTGAGGCAAATCCACTGTATTCATCAACACAAATACTCAGTTTAATACCAAAAACTTATAATAAAAAAGGTGAGTCATTATTAAACTTAATTGGAACAAGTAAAAGTAAAATACGTTGGGATAATGAAGGCACAGTCATAATTGATAATGAAAAAATTCCAGGAAGTAATATTGTTGATTTAATAAATGATTCACTTAGACCCTTAAAAAAAAGTGATCCGATAGGGTGGGATAGATTTGCTAAAGCATTAAAAGATATTAAAGTACCACTTACTTATATTGGAAATCCAAAGAGATGTGAGTTTATTAACCAACTTCAAGTAAAAGATCTGAACAAAACCTCTGAGATTGAAGTTCAAGAGTTTTCTACACCGAGCAGTGGAGATAAAAGATCTATAACTAAAATACATAAAAAGATCGATTGGGAAAAATGGACCCCGTACTAGAAGAAATTAACAGGATTTATTATGATCCATCTAACCCCGCTGGTTTTGGTAGTATTGATAAATTATCAAAAGCTATGAAGGGTAAAATGGATAAAAAGCAAGCAAAGGAATGGTTACAATCACAAGAAACATATACATTACATAAACCCATTCGGAAAAAATTCCCGCGTAATAAGTACATTCTATCAAATATTAATGAGCTGTGGCAAGCTGATTTAAGTGATATGCGAACTTATTCTCAATATAATGATGGTTTCAACTACATACTTTGTGTTATTGATGTATTTAGTAAATATGCTTTTGCAAGACCAATGAAAAAGAAAAACTCAGAAACAACTAAAGAATGTTTTGAAAGTATATTTACTGAAAGTAATACAACACCTACTCACATACAATCTGATAAAGGTACAGAATTTGTTTCAAAAGATGTACAAAAATACTTTAAATCCAAAAAGATAAATTACTATACCACTAACAATCCTGATATTAAGGCTAGTATTGTTGAACGATTTCAAAGAACTCTAAAAATGAAAATGTGGCGTTATTTCACTCATAATAATACTTATAGATATATAGATGTTTTACAAGATTTAATATACTCTTATAATCACAGCATTCACTCGAGTATTAAGATGTGCCCATGTGATGTAAGTTCCAACAATATTATGACAGTTTGGACTAATCTTTATGATAGAGGGTCAAACAAACTTTCTCTAGAAAATCCAAAACCAAATTTCAACGTGGGTGATTATGTTCGAATAACTAAATATAAACATGTTTTCCAAAAAGGATATGAATCAAATTGGAGTGATGAAATATTTATTATATCTTCAATAATTGATAGATCTCCATGGGTTGTTTATACAATAACAGATTTACAAAATGAACCAATAGTTGGTACTTTTTATGAAAGAGAATTACAGAAGGTCACTTACAACCCCACCTCACAATATAAAATAGATAAAATAATTGGCACTCGTTATTCGGGTAACAGAAAAGAAGTATTAGTGAAGTGGAAAGGTTATCCAGATAAATTTAACAGTTGGATTTTAGCTTCTAGTTTAAAAGAAATATGAATAAAGAAAGTTTTTATTTAACTTTGCTCAGCAATAGTTCAATGGAATACTTTCCTGATAACAAGACCACAAATTTTTCAACAAAATTACCAAAAGCTATGAAATTAGAAGGTGAATGGGCGGTTGGAGTTGTCGAGTTTCAATATCCATGCACCATGTTTACTGTTCAAGATCATGAAAATGTTGTATACATCACAAAAACCATGTTAATGCCTAATGAAGATAAACCATCAACAGTGTACTACAAAAAACATATTCCCGCTACCAACTACGATAACGTTGAACATATTTTAAGAGCGTTAAATGGTATCAGAGAGAGCTTGAAATTTCGTTATGATGAAATAACAAAATTTGTGTCTGTTTCTGTTTTGGATAAAAATATAACATCCGTAACATTATCACCCAAATTAAGTTTACAACTAGGTTATGAACCAAATACAAATCTCCTAGACAGAAATTTTGGGAAGTGTCCTGCTAATTTACACTTAGGGTTACCATCTCAACTATTTCTATATTGCGACATTATCGATCCTCAGATTGTGGGTGATGTTATGACTCCACTATTAAGAGTCATTTCATTAGATCCTTCAAAATACATTTATGGTGCGAATAAAATGTACATTTTCTCTCCACCTCACTACTTACCTGTTATGCGAAGAGAGTTCGATACGCTGGAAATAGATATAAGATCGAGCACAGGACAAAAAATACCATTCCAGTTTGGAACCGTGTGTGTTAAACTACATTTCCGCAAATTATAATAATGTGTTCTCCTCATGATCATCATAAATGTCCATATGAAAATTATTATTCACATCAAGCTGGATCAGGAGTTGGAGTAATTTATAAGGGTTCACCATACCAACGCGGTCATGGTATTGGGAGCTTCTTAGGAGGGTTATTTAGATCAGTTTTACCTTTACTTTCAAGTGGTGCTCGAGTGGTTGGTAAGGAGGCATTAAACGCTGGAGTAGGACTTTTATCGGATATGGTTCAAGCCCGTCCTATGGAAGCCTCAATAAAAGATCGTCTAAAGCAAGTTAGTACAAACTTAAAACGAAAGGCTGATGACAAAATTGATCGATTTAACATGACAGGATCTGGGTATATAAGTAAAAGAAAACGATTGGCCTCGTTCATTCCACCACTAACAGCTAAAGTGAAAGCTACGAAAAAACTTGGTCTAAAACCAAAAAACATCAAAGATATATTTTCAAATTAAGTATGTCTTTCCTTCATAATCATTCTTGTGAGTGCGTTAAGTCAGAATTAGATTTGTTTGCATTACCGTCTACACAAACAAGCATTGAAAATGGATTGTGGATTCACTATAAACCAATTTCATCTCTTGCTGATGATGGACCTATCGAGTTTCAAGTTCCTGGAACAGGCGATGACTACATAGATTTGTCTCATACATTACTCCACATAAAGGCAAAAGTATTAAATCAAGATTCAACAAACTTGATATCAGCTACAGCAGTAGCACCTGTAAATAATTGGTTGCATTCACTTTTTAGTCAACTCGATGTTTATTTAAACCAAAAACTTGTATCACCACCTAATAATACCTATGCCTATCGAGCATACATGGAAACCCTTTTAAACTATGCTCCTGCTGCTAAACAATCTCATCTTACTTGTAGTCTTTGGTATGATGATACAGCAGGAAAAATGGATTGCACAGATGGTAAAAACATAGGATTTGTTAAAAGACAGGAATTAGTTAATGAAAGCAGGGAAATAGAAATGATTGGTCATCTTCATGGTGACATTTTCAATCAAGATAAATTTTTAATTAATGGCGTTGAAATGAGTGTAAAATTAGTTCGGTCAAGAGAGAGTTTTAATTTAATTGCTGGGTCAAATGATGTAAAGTTTAAAGTTTGCATTACGGATGCAACTCTTATTGTTCGAAGAGCACGAATTAATCCAAGTGTATTACTCGCACATCAGAAAGTTTTAGCTTCTACCACTGCTAAATATCCTATTACTCGTGCTGAAGTTAAAGTTTTAACAATTGCATCGGGTGTTCAAGGAAAAACTCTTGATAATATATTCTTAGGACAGGTACCCAAAAGGTGTATTATTGGTTTTGTGAATAATTCTGCATTTAATGGTTCACTTACTAAAAATCCATTTAACTTTGAAAACTATGGTATTAACTCTTTCAGCTTATATATTGATGGTCAACAAATACCTTCCAAAGCTTTGCAACCATCTTTTAATAATAATATATTTACATCAGCATATCATACTCTATTCTCGGGGACTGGTATTCACTTTCTTAATGAAGGAAATGCAATCTCTCGTGAACAGTATGCCAAAGGTTACTGTCTTTTAGCATTTGATTTAACTCCTGATTTATCAGCTAACTCATCAGCCCATTGGAATCTCATAAAGCATGGTAGTGTAAGATTAGAAGTACGATTTGAATCCTCACTAATACAAACAATTAACTGTATTGTTTATGCTGAGTTTGATAATATTATTGAAATAGATAAAAATAGAAATGTTACTGTAGACTATAGTAGTTAGGATTATAATGTGTGTTGTGTTTTAGATATATGTGTTATGTTTAATGCATTTTGTGTGTGTAACTAAAGATAACATTATAAAATTAAATAAAACAAATTGTATGCAATATACTATCAAGGATTTAAAGATTCTTTAAATCATTTTATTATCAAAGAATTGGCCATTGCGAGTCATGATCATACACAGACGTTCTTGGTGAAACCACCATATTCATTCCATTACCTAACACTAGAAGAAAAAAAGCAGGTGAGATGGTTAGAAAGAAATCGAGGAATTTACTGGAGTGAAGGCTACATAGACTACAAAGAGTTTAAACGTGTTATTTTACCATATTTAGAAAATAAAAAAATTATGACAAAGGGTTTGGAAAAGATTACGTGGATTAAAGAGTTATGTGCAAACTGTGAAGTGATTGACATAGGTGAGAAGGGATGTCCTAATTTTGCGACATTAAAAAAAAAGTTCTGTAAAAATAAAACTGATTTTAATTGTGTGAACCATAAATTGAATTGTGCATTGAATAATGCTGTGTGTATTAGAAAATGGTATTTTGATAATAATATGTCTGTATTTAATTTATTTATTTAATAATTATTGTGTTGATCAGTTAATTAAAAATGTCTATGTACTCAAAGTGTTTTATTTAATATAATCAGACCCATATAACAAACTTTAAATTAGCTGCAGCAAAATGATAATCCTAAGCTTTGTGACTCCCACAAAGAATGCGATTTAATATTTACAAATCACTATAATTGAACATTCCTATGACAACCATTGAATAGATTGGTACTGTAATAATCTGCTAATAACAGTAATATCATGGATACACTAGAATTACAAAAACATATGAAAAAGATTCATCCCAGTCTAGAAAATAATGTTTATGCTGCTAATAGACTACCTATGTATACACATGTACCAACGTATATAATATGCAATTTGGATGCGGATGATAAACCAGGTTCACACTGGGTAGCTGTACATATCGATACGAATGGTATCGGTCAATATTTTGATTCATATGGACGAACACCTGAGCGATATCATCTCCAGTTTTTGAAAAGGAATTGTAAGAGATGGGACTGGAATGTTGATAGGATTCAGAATGATTGGACTTCAGTTTGTGGTGAATATTGCTTAATGTATTTGCTATTTAAGTTTCAGGGATGTTCAATGCATAGTTTTACGAACATATTTACAGGGAACACACTGCACAATGATATTTTTGTGGATGAGATCTTCCGCTCATATTTTGTAGAAAAAAGTAATAAAATATTGAAATAAAAATGAATGTGTTTTATTGATGACATAGAAAAGCAGACATACAATGAGTAATAGATAAGAACGCCAAATCAACCGTAGGGCAACAGATTCGTGGGTTCTGGCGCAACGTAATGAGGTGTTCGAAGTATAATAGATAAAAGGATTAGGCGAACAATGGAATGCTAATGAGGGTGCAGGACCACCGGAAATCAATGAGATAACAGTTAATTGATTTGCATAACTCCAGAACCACGCATCCTACGCTAAAATGGACCGCAGATTTGAGATCAGAGCACACCAAAACCTTTTTTTTTTTTTTTTTTTTTTTTTTTTTTTTTTTTTTTTTTTTTTTTTTACGATGGGTGCTACAGATTCGCGGGCTCTGGCGCAAGCGCGGGCTCTTGCGCCAGAATCCGCGAATCACAACTACTTACAAGTACAAAAAAATCGACATACATGGTCATTTAATTCCGAGCTCGGATATAATAAAGGCTACTGGTTGGTCGTTTCATTTGACATCGAAAGAATCTTTAAGATGTATCGTAATATAAAACACTATTGATAATTTTCTAATCCCAGACTATAATTTGACAGGTATTTAACAGGGATGGGCCGAATATTTGCTATAAGTTCATATTAGGTATTCGGCATATTCGGAAAAAAATCCGAACATTCTTACAAATAACATTGTATTAAAAACTCCATAACTATTTATGAAGTAGCAAATTTACTATTGTTAACACAAGGGCAAGATCCATAACTAACTTTACTAGATGATGCAATAACAGTCTGGGCAGTCGGGATTAGCAGCTCAGTGGTACGATGCGGTAAGGCAGTGCACTACAACGCGCTCTACAACCACAGTCTGGGGCGGATGTTTTAGATACACGATAAGGCGCGCCAAATTCTGCCGAATATTCGGTTCGGTAAATTTCGTATTCGGTCCATCACTAGTTTAATTCTTTCTCCTACCTATGTATAAAAAATAAACACAAAAGACTTGAAATGTCAGATTAGTTTCTAAAACGAAATTTACTTGATTGACGAATTTTATTACGATTTATTATTTGTTGAGGAACGTTTTAATCTAAGATATTTAATCATTCGATAGAAATCGATGCCGAGGAAGATGTCCTCTCTGAATCTTGTCCCAGAAAGAACAGAAGAACTTGACTTACAAACACACAAGTTGACTATTTTAGAAACATGTTTTTGTAACTTAGAAAATGTGGCAACTCTAGTGGCCGCTCCTAAAGAATAATAAAATAAATATGTAGAGTGTATTATGAAAGTGCTCTCACAGTGTTTTGTCAATATTCGGCATTAGCATATTCATTGTCAGCGGCCGAGAAGCTTAAATTGTTGACAAATTACACACATATTTATGAAAAACACATATATTTTTCATAAATATGTGTGTAATTTGTTGTACAACAATGTCAACAATTTGAGCTTCTCGGCCGCTCACAATGGATATGATAAGTAAGTAACGATACAAACCTGTAATTAATATTGTTGTCGTCTTTGACTAAAGACGACAACAACACGACAAACGACTGTTTGGAAATATATAAGGTGTCTATTCATACACGAAATATTTTAAGAGGTACACCTGTAGGTGGTAAAGAAGCTATAGAAGCAAAAAGAATTTTTTTATCTAAGCGTTTTTGAATTTTAATTATTATTATAATTTTAAAACTGCTTGAGACGTTTTGCATAAAACCTTTACTCCAAATTCTATGAATGGCCCGCCTGACGCTGCGAGGAGACGGCGCGAGCATGGCAAGGTGTCTCGGGCCGTAAAAAATAAGAAGGAGCCAGTATTTCTTATGTGCGTCAAATAATTTATAAATATTAAATTTTGAAAAAAAAAATACATTTCAGAAAAAAATTTTTTTCGTTGCTGTAGCTGCTTTACCACCTGCAGGTGTACCTCCTAAAATATTTCGTGTATGAATAGATACACCTTATATAATAAATTCAAAAATAAAGATCTTTTATTACAGACAAAAAATTCATAGGCAAGGCAAGGTTGTTTGTAACAAAGATTTTTCGATATCTATATCGATTAATATATCTTAGCGAAAATATTATCATATTTTTTATATCTACTTATTTTAATCTTCTCACGCCGAATATGCAAATACTGCAGTCTTAAATCTAATCAAAGACTTGGAAAACATAAGTACTCACAGAATTTTATAATTATGTCAAAGACAGACTTCAATAGGTGATAGATAGTTCATAAGGTGTTCGTTGTTAAAGCCTACGATCTAGCCTCCATCGATCTCCATTTGTAATATCACCGCTATGCGCAAGAGTCTATCGCAGATAACGCTTAGTAATTGCCATCATTGTTTACATAGGGCTGTCACAGTCATAATAGCATACCTAATCAGCCGATAATGTTCCCACTGCTGGGACATAGGCCTTCCATTTACGACTGGCTGTAATCTACCACGCGGTTCTAGTGTAGGTTGGTAGTTGTCACATGTCTTATTGAAATTTAGATGCACTGCCGGTTTGCTTACGATGATTTTCTTCACCGTTTTGAGAGAAGTGGTAATGAAATTGTTTACTCAAAATAAAGCGCCTGCCTTGGTTCGAAACTACGATCTACAAATCGTAATTTGGAGCCGATACCACTGAGTAACCACGGCTCATAATGTGTCATCATAATAGACACTATGAGTTTATTTAGACGCGTAGCCAACACTGGGAGGTACTGACGCCGCCATTTTGAATTTTGAAAACTTAACACAAAACAATCGCACAAATGTTTACCAACAGCACCCAAACATCGTTGTAGCAGTGTAAAATTCAAATTTTCTTCTGTTTTTTGGCGACCGTAAAAATATGACTTAACTAATCATTAAAATTTGATGATTTTTTGCAGTTTGCAGGTCAGTGACCTGTCACCGCCATGCAAAACTGGGACCGCAATAAACTAGGACCGCGGTCCCAGTCACTGGATCCATAAAAATTAAATAATTTTCTTCCGGCGACTGGGACCACTCATAAATGATAACTGAAATCAAATAATGTACAGTCAAACGACGATGTAATAATTGAATAAAAATCCTTTTTTAACCCCCGACGCAAAAAGAGGGGTGTTATATGTTTGACGTGTCTGTCTGTCTGTGTATGTGTCTGTCTGTCTGTGGCATCATAACTCCCGAACGGATGAAGCGATTTCAATAAAAAAAAATGTATTAAAGGTGACTTACGTGCGAATGTTCCTAGACAGTTTTGATGAAAATTGGTTGAGCCGTTTAAAAGTTGTGGGGGAGAAAGAGGGGAAGAGTAACCGAATGTCAGTAAATATACTCGACTGGGGTCTCAAATGAAAGCGCACTGAAAGAGAATATTGATGAATTAATCGAGAGTGTTCTTAGCTTTGTTTGATTCTACTTTATAATAAGTATGTACCTATAAAAGTATAAAATAAAAAATAAATATAAAATTTAAAAAACCCTCAACACAAAAACTTAATTTCCCTTTAAAAAGTAAAAAATAATAAAAAAACTAAATCTTAAAGTACCTAAGTATGTATTAATAATTCAAAAAAAAATACGTCGCGTTGGGAGACCGCTCCGCGAGGGCAGACGTTGACGGTCGTATCCTAAATGCAATATTGTGAAGTAATTTTATAAAAGTTTTCTTTTCTTAGTAGAGTTAGGTAATAGACTATTTGTAAATAAATTGTTAGGTTTGGAGCGGTCCCCCAACGCGACGTATTTTTTTTAATTATTAATACATACTTAGGTACTTTAAGATTGAGTTTTTTTTATTATTTTTTATTTTTAAAGGGAAATTAGATTTTTGTGTCGGGGGTTTTTAAATTTTTATGATTTAAAAACATCATTAATTTATATATAAAAACAGCCTTTGACTACAGTTCCGTCATTTAAAACTTTCTTAATAAAAACATACACGAAAATCATGCTAGCAATAATAAAAAAATAACAATAATCAACAATTAACAATCAGAAAGTAATTATTTATCTTATTCAGTGCAGTGTCTTACATACAATGATCTAATACAAAACTGTCTGATGCAAAATTTGACTTTCTTAAACTGGTAAGCTTCTTGTTAGTGATTGGCCGAGCCAGTCATCGGGCAATGCAAATTTCCCGTTTTTAACAAAAGGGCTACCTGACCTTGAAATCGACAGGCAAAACGGACTCGAGTTAGAAAGGGATGGTAATATACAATCATACAATGCTATTGCTTTTCGTTTGACTGTACCGATTTTGGCTTGAATAGTAGATTTTTTTAAGTTACCTATGAGTGGTCCCAGTCGCCGGAAGACAATTATTTAATTTTTATGGATCCGGCGACTGGGACCGCGGTCTTAGTTAGTTGCGGTCCCAGTCGCCGGAAACCTCTGTTAATTCAAATATGATTCACGACCGATCTTGACTTGATTGGCCTGCAAACTGTAATAAAAACATAAGATTATTTAAATTTCCCGATTAACCTTAGCGTATCCACCATAAGACTTTAGGTAGGCTTCCCACGACCCCACGTTCCATATTTAAATGCAATCAGGCTTTTATAATAGGTGCTTTGACGCCTAAGGGTGTGTGGTGTCATGAACTCGTGGTGATGATACTAAATTGTCTGGGAAAATATCCAACTGCCATAGTGTTTCTTGTTTGGCCTCCGTGAACACCGCAGCTCACCGTATTAAAAAGGTTATAACTAATTGTAAGTGCTGTCCAGTAGGCTGTACAAAATACAATATTATGGGAATCTACATCTATACTTCTACATCTACACTAATATTATAAATGCAAAAGTAACTCTGTCTGTCTGTCTGTCTGTCTCGCTTTCCTGCTAAAACGACTGAACCGATTTAAATGAAATTTGGTACACAGATAGTTTAGAGCAAGAGAAAGGACATAGGCTACTTTTTATCCCGGTAGTATGTTCCCGCGGGATAATTTCCGACCTCCCCGCGGGCGAAGCCGCTGGCAAAAGCTAGTATACCTATAATTACACATGATTCTAGAGTTCCCACTAGCGTAGAAATATCCGTCAGCTGTCAAAAAAAAAACATTAGTTTTTTCACAGAAAAAGCAGTACCTATGAGGTCACATTGTATGGAACAGCATTCTTTCTGTAATAACCGACGCATTATTTTTTTACAGAGAGATTCAGAAACATGTAGGTACTGAATCCATGGTGACGGATTGTGGACGATATCTCAGCCACTCTGTATTTTAAGCAAATATTTTTTCAACTACATGATAACCCTATCCCGTTATCGTCATTATGTTCGAGAAAATAACGCTTCAGATTGCTTGCCTTCATGCAAGTGATTGCACTGCGGTTGCTTTGCAATCGCGTTCCGGTTCACCGAACAAAAAGAGTCTATCTAGTATTATAATTGTATACCTATTAAAAACCTTGACCTATGAATTGAAATTAAGCCTTTTGAATAGGTAATTAGGTAAGAATACTTAATATGCAATTAAAATTATTTTCAATCTTCTGTAATGAGATAAAATATAATGGTTTTTGAGAAATTGTGACGCGTTTCCAACAGTCTTTTCTAAGGACAGGTCCAATCAATTTGTGTGGTTCTTTCCTTAAAAGACCGCTTCAGACACCAATCCGCATGATCTTCACATGATCTGACCAAGATTATGCCTGGACTTTAAAAGAGATTGTGATCTCTGAGTTTTTTTCGGCGTTTCTTCTCAGAGTAGTCAGATAGGAAATGCCGACCTCATCTAGTTTAAAAAAAAAATATGATTGACGTGTAAAAGTGTTTGTACAAACCTACTTGCAAAAATAAAGTCATTTATCATTTAAGGCTTTGGTTTCTATTAAAAGCTAAAAATCCATTTAAGCGTATGCAAATTAAATGCAAAATTATTGCAGCACAATTGTTAAGGTCGCCGCCCGATCGTGATATGACCAAACCAATTAGAAAATTAGTTTCCAAATATTTGGATTAAGCAACGCATATAGGGCAGGTATTACTATTAAGTTAATAGTTTATTCATTGTAGTTTATTTCATACAATACTAGCTTTTGCCAGCAGCTTCACAAGAGTATCATACATATAAACATTCTTCTTGATTGAGTCTGTCTATTGATGAAAACGCGTTGCGTAGTTTCAAATATCTAAGCGTACAAACTGCGGGAAGCGACTTTGTTTCATACTATGTAAAGATTATTTTTGCCTGCCACAACCATCAAAAGCAGTTTCAACAAAAACGACTGTTGTCTAAAATGATTTTCATTGCAACTCATCATCATTTTAGCCGTAAGACCGCCATAATCGCCACGCTTGGCAGGCAAAATGCATAGAGATCGCTGCTGCACATTGTAGTAAGTCCCTTGGTCGCTTTTTACGACACTCACGGGGAAAAATGGGGTGATGCTATTCGTTACGTCCGGCACCAACTGGAGATTTCAACTGTACAGGATAAGTTTTTATCCAGTGCGTAAATTGCAACCATGAATTCCGCATATCATTCTAGACCCCCTTGCGCAGAATTTTTTCGTCAGTTTTACAAAAAAAAAAATCTGCTGTTCCATAAAAAAATGCAATACCTACGGGGTCAAAATGTGTGGAACAGCAGATTTTTTTATTTGTATAACCGACGAAAATTTTCTACGCTGGGGGCTTTAGAATGATATGCTGAATTCATGGTTACAGTTTGCGCACTGCATAAAAACTGATCCTGTATATTATCAAATAGGTAGGTACATTATAGCAACTTGTTCAATCAATCTAGGATCAACCTTGTACAACCTTGAAGGTTTTAATTAACTTATACCTAAATTATTCAATACCTATTCAATCACCATAATATTACAAACGCTATAAATTACCTGTTAATACCTGAACTTTAATACCTGAATACTTATTTATTATTCAATTACTTACAACAATGTCACGTAAGCCAAACAGTAAACAAATTAAATTTATTTGTCAGAAAATTATAAAAATTATTATTTGCTGTGCTAAAAATAATACAAAAGCTACACACGTAATTATAATATGTTAATTTTTGAAACTGTCACGATAAAAATTTCGCTTAACAGTCAATTCACAAAAAAAAATCTAAAACGTATTTCTGGATTGGTCTATTCACCTACAAATAAATTAACTTTTAGGCGAGTCGCCTATAGAAAATAGAATATTATTTTAAAAAGTGTCGCATTTTTCCGATTCGGACGAGTAAATTCGCTAGGTGCACACGAATTTACTCGTCCGAATCGGAAAAATAAATCAACTTAAACTGAACTGAACCTCAACGGAATCACTGCTACATTGAGTGAAGTGCTTGGCAAATTAACCTATTTGCCGTTTCTTGTGGTATAAATTACCAACAATGTTTGCAAAAAAAAAATGGACAAAAACCAACAAAAAATTAAAACGTACCCATTTATTTTCATTGTTAAGAGGTTAGTAACTCTTAACAAAGAAAATAAATTATTGCATACAATTTAAATGGACAATAATAAACATAATTCCCACGAGATAATTAGTATCCACCTACCTATTTATTTAGCATTAGATGCAACGAAACCAGCGGCCAAATTATGGGCCAAATTACATGAAACTGTCAAGGTGAGCCGGATTCCGGCGCTTGTGCAACAAACCTCGTGTTCGATCAATTGAATCAGGCGCAGGTTTCAAGAGTATTCGGCCAAGAGCACTCGTTTATAGTCTGCACGCATAGCTAAGTGTTGCCCTTTAAATATTGCACGAAGACCAAATGCGTATTTTCATTCCGATCCAACCTGTCCCTTGCTGCCTACCAGCGATGCCCTAAGCCGAGGTCCGTACCCCACAGATGGTGCCTTAAGCGAGTGACTCCAGCTATGACCTAAAAACTTAAAACTAAAGTGACTACTTTAGTTTTAAGTTTTTAGGTCCTGGCTGGAGGCGTTGAGTTATTAGGGCATGCAGCCGGTTAAGCATTCCAAAAAAAATGCGTAGTTATAGCTGTTCTTCGTTTAAAATCTTACGCGACGTGTATCTTAGGACGAGCTCCAGTAAAGAGTCGACAGCATTGCGTCTCATTGTCATGTGGCCAGGGGATGTAAACACGAAATCCGTAGTTTCAGCCGAAAAAGTTACAGGCGTTAAGATTAGTTCGTGGGCCTTAGAATGAATGAAAACACAATTTGACAGTGGTCCATACTCTCGATGTGTTCTTGCCCGTTCGAAAAATTGAATTTGACACTCGTTTTGGCGGATCAACTAATTTCGAACAGTCCCATATCTTCATTTACGGACTTAGAGAGTCAACCTCCTGGCTATACTTTGGTATTACTAACTTTCAGAAATAGTCAGAAAACGACTATAAGACCTGCTTACTTTTTTAAGAAGGAACATGTTAATACGTTTAATGAGCTCAATACGATATACAAAAACAAAACTGCTTACCTAGTTGGTCAAGGCTCAAGCTTCGGAAAAGCTCAAACAGCCCAGCAGCCAAAAAACTACATATTTCTACTATTGACTAATTTTTCTCATTATCCTCTAACAATATACTTCCTAAACCACAACAACGAACGCAACAGTATGACTCAAATTAGAAGTAGCATCGAAGAAAACCGCTAAACACGACTAATTTGAGTTAAAATTACATTGTTAAAAGACAGGAATTGGTAGAGCCAAGACTTACTATTATTAATTCTACAGCTGTGCAAGAACAAGCTATAGTTTATTATTGAAAAGATACAGAATAATCATGGAGTTTCGTGTTCCGTGCAGCTAGAAGACGTCCACTGCTGAATATAGGCCCCAAATGGGAGGGTTTTGTCGTAAACGCCACGCTTGGCAAGCAGGATGGTAGTAAAATGCATATTTTACGCTGCTGCCCATTTTCTGATAGTTTCTTAGTCGCCTTTTACAATACCCACGGGAAGAAATGGGATGGTGCTATTTTTACGGCCGGCAGCTTATTGCCGCTTTATCCACTTTTCAAGATTGCCTACTTTATGGTAATGTAAACACAGCACAGACAGCTTCCAGGCAGTGCTTCGCAGAAGAACAGCCTCCCTGTCTCCTGGTCTCGGATAAAGGGTAGCACCAACACGCTTCTGAGCGTGGTGTTGGACAGAGTGGACAGCCAAATCCTGAGGCATTGGTCGCTCATGCATGTCCACAATAATAATAATTTTAAATTTTGCTACCATAGCTAAGTATCTACCTACTAACATCGTATGGACTTGTATCTTTCACAGTGATCGTAGTCTGAAATAAGTATTTTCAATGTGAAGTAAAATATTCTGAATTTGATAATCGATGCAACGTCTAAGTTGTATCGCACTGTAACAGTACGATGTCACGGCTGAAGGAGCAATCTCCCGCACAGCGTACGCGCTAACATGGTAACGCTGCGTCTGCGCACACGGCGCAGACGCAGCCGCTTCCGCGCTTCACGGTCACCGCACACACACATAGTCACTCATGCAACGCAGACAAAAACACGAGATTTGGTATAACTACACTACTTTAATCTGATTAGCCGTAATTAAGTAGGCCGAACATTTTTACTGTTAGATACATGTGTGAAATGGAAAGTTATGCATTTTTAGTACCTATCCAAAATTTTTGATGTAAGTTGATGAAGTTTTAAAAGATAGATTTGATTTGAGGAATACGTAAAAGTGTATCGTGTACGTGTGCCATACGCAAAATACGCGCTCAGACGTGGAGTTGCGGATACCAGCCCGATCTACCTACCTACCCTATTACCCTACGTAAAGGTGAAACTCCTGAGAGACATGTGCAAAATATTTAATCATCTTTTTATTTTCTTCAAAGTTACCAGGTAATGAAACCTAGTGTTAAGTTAATTTTTAATTAAGATTTTAGGATCTGTCCAACTTTGAGTAACTCCGACTCTGATGGAGATTTCTTTTATAGTGTTTCTTTTTCGTGTCATTAACTCATTGGGTACACCTAAATACATAGATATATTAGCGGATTGTAAAACTCACACGTGCATGTTAATTTCGTATTGCATCGACTCGTTACTTTCTACTCGCACTCGACGAAATTCACAAAAAATACCTACTTATAACGGACTCACCGGGTCGTTAATGGACATTGCCATCAACTTCATTATAGAAAGTATGCTTAGCTTAGGTACACTCGGTTACAGGGAGTCTATTCTTTAACTCCGTCAACGAAGAAACGGCCCCGTACGAAAGTGGTTCCCTATCCATTTGCATAAAATTTTAAAACCTAATATAACTTGGCATACTTTTTTCTCCTAAGTATATTTTCACATAACATTGTTTACGCATAACCGCTTACGCATAATACTTTTAAGTATAATTTCTTTAATCATAATAATGGTTAAGCATAACATTCTAAAGCATAAAATATTTACGCATAATGATGTTAAAACACATTTTTAAAGGCATAATAAAAGAGCATAATAATTAACTCCTAAAATGTTAGACACTAACAAACATGTAAACATGCATACAGCAAACAAGCAAGCATGCAACATGCAGCAGGCATGGTCTATGTCACGCGAGCTGCAGCGAGCAGCTTCGGCTCGCTGGCCGGCTTCGCCGCCCAGCCTCAGCCGCGGTGGCGACCGTCAAAACCACTTGCTCCTCAGCTCGCGGGCCGCCTCACCCCTCCGCGCCTACGTGGGTTTAAATTACACTCTAGGGGTAGGGCAGAGAAGACTATGTGCAGTCGGTTTTGCAGCGATTCGTTTTTGTCACTAAATTTTGTAGCACAACGTATTGAATTTTGAAGACAGTACTTTAACATTAATTTAGGGTAAAAAATTGAATTTTAAAAAGTATGCCTAAATACTATTATGCTAATAGTCATTATACCTAGTAATATTATGCAAATTAAAATTATGCCAGAACAAATTAGCCTTCAAGATCATTGTTCCAACATAAACTGTATGTTAAAGAAATATATGTTAAAGTATTATTATGGCAAAACAAATTATGCCAAAATAGGTATGCCAAAGTACATTAAGAAAACGAACATTATGCGAAAAGAAGGGATCCCTACGAAAGTAGGCGATCTGTCAAAATAAAGAACAAATTCAATTTTTCGAGCGGGCAAATACACATCGAGGGTAGATACAACTGCCAAATCTTGTTGTCAATTATTCTTAGTTCAAACCCCGTACGAATCTTATGTAGGTGCCTAGATGGTATAGAACCGCCTGTAACTGATAACTTCCAGAAATAGTGAAAGTATTTCTGTAGTATGTATTACTCAGACACGTCAAAAGTCAAGTCTTATCGCAGTTACAGCAAAATCTTTGTCTCGCTAACGGAGTTTTTATTACTTTTGTGCCCGACAGTACTTTTAAATGTCAGATTTAACAGTTCAAGTTCATCAGAGTTTATTAAACCCGTATTAGGGATAAGATTTTTGTTTAAATTAAATAAAGTGCACTTTATGACTAATTACTTAAGGCTGCCATTAAGAATATTTTATATGATACTAGCTTTTTCCAGCGCGATTACCTGCGTTTTATATGTACAAATAAACCTTCCTCTTGAATTGGTCTGTGTATTGATGAAAATTGCATTAAAATCCGTTGCGTATCTTAAAAGATCTAAGCGTACGCGGGAAGCTTTGTTTTGTACTATGTAAAGATATGTATAGTAATTTCATCATGTCAATGATATTGAGAACATTATTTTTATGTTTTTTAACAAAGTTCTTGGCTCGAACATTCTAATGTCTGTAACCCTGTATTATAAACATGCAATCTTGTCATTGACATTCTGAAGATGTCAAAGATACTCATTAAAAATATTATAGTGTATATTTAACAAGTCAAGGTACTAACGACCTAAATTGATCTTGTTTCAGGCTTGGAAGATACGGTGAAGTTGGTGAAAGGTATCGGCGGCAAATGCCACGGGTATTTGGTAGACTTGACCCAAAGAGAAGACATCTACCGGGTCGCTAAGAAGGTCGAAGAAGAAGTCGGCAAGGTACGTAAAAATGTTGGACTTGGAGGTACATTTTGCGATTCTTCTTCTTTCGAATTGGAGCGTTCTATTTATGAATAGGTCATGTTGTGATTACAAAACAATACCAGCCAGCTAGCAAAGTGCTATTGGGGCATTCGGGGCTAACTACAAGTATGGCACCTCATCAGCCTTCGTTCCCACTGCTGGGACACAGTAAAGCGCCTGTCTGGGTTCGAAACTACGACCTACAACTCTTAAGTCACTACGTTCCTTAAACCCTTTTGAAATTGGTTTACTTAAGGTTGGACTTTTAATCCTATTCACTAACTTGACAATTGGAGGGATACCAGGTTTTGACAAAAAAAAGATAGTGAGGTGGTGCAAGAATGAATGAAATTGAATGAACTTGAAATAATGTACTTACATGCAAACTTTGTAATTTAAATTTAATAACTTGTCTTATAACAAGATGTGTACTATATCGATATATATGTAGTCTATGGCTGTCAGACGAAATAAAATGACTATAGTAAAAAAATAATAATAAATGACATGATTTTTATATTTAGTTTTGTTTCTATCAGAAGAAAATAAAAAAGGAAATAACTGTTATCAAAAATTATTAATTATTTATAATCCACACCTAAAAAAGCTATTTTTATTTAATTTAAACCATTTTTATCATTCATTCTTTATGCGAAAACGTTCACTACCCCGACACTATTAGTTTTAGAATGGTATCATTATTTTGCATTGAACTGTCAAGTAAGTAAATAGGATTAAAAGTTCTACCTTAGGACCGATGCGATGTTAAATGTAGGTATAATGGCATCCCAAAGAGCATATGTTTAGTTAGTTACCCTAGTGTATAACGTACGGGGGTTGTGAAATTACACATTATTATTTTTATTCTTTATTTAAATTATGACGTTTATTCCAAGCGTTCGTGTTTACATCAACGCGTCAATATTGTCACTGGTTTTCAATTTAAAAAAAAAACTTATAATTTTAAATCTTAGGTATTCTAAATTCGCTTGACAGTTCGAATGCAACCAGAGTTAATTTATTGCTAGCCTGAAATTCTAAAGGTTGACTTTTGCAGACAGTCTTTACAGTATTGTATAGTACCTATTTCCAATGCCTTTTGGTGCCGTCAAAATTTGTTTTGTTGATACATATAATGGCAAATTAAATATTCCTTATTGAATGTCAATACGAATAGGTACAGAGGTGTCAATTAATTTTGAAGACCGCTGTGCTAATATTGAAAGAGCAAACTCATAAAGACTTATGATCTTTGCCTAACAATTTGAGTCATTGAAAGGTATTAATTCCCAAAACAAATTACACATTTAACTGACGTACTTAAATAAAAATACATCAAATTAATTAAGAAAGATAAACAATACATGGTTAACTTTAAAAAAACATGCATAAAGGATTTGTATTTCATAATGACAGCAATTATAACAACAATGCTAATTGAAAAGAAATACTATTTTAATTACTTCAGTGCAGTTTTTAATTTATGACTTAAACATTTTATCATTTTATTAACACCGCTATTACTATTTCGGCATTGCATTAATTATATGTGTAATTAAAAAATCAAGTATATGTTTACTAAAAAATAAAATTTTATCTAATCGTACCTCATCTAGTTTTAGAAATATGATTGACGTGTAAAGTGATTGTACAAACCTACTAGCAAAAATAAAATCATTTATCATTTAAATGAATTCAAAGAGAAAAATGTGCAATACCAAGCATCAAGTTACAATATAAATCTTTTAGACTAACCTCAATTCCTATGCAAAACTCCTTAGTTAGGTGCTTAATATTCCTAGCAAAAACTCAAAGGCCGAGGAGAGATCTTATCATCTATCTATATATATACTAAAGTAACTGACTGACTAAACTTTGTCGCCACAGTAATCTCCTCAAATTTTCATCTCTACGCATACCGACATTTTGCTGTAGCCGACGCGCATTTATGGGCTTCAAGAACACTCGGATTCTATTATTATTATTATTTATTTATATTTAAGCCAACAAGGACCAATTACAAATCATAAAATCATACAAATCATAAAATCATAACATAAAATAATACATAAATCAAACACAGTCACAAGATAATATAAAATACAATTCAAAATAATTAAAATAATATCTCCACATTATCCCGTACGTGTACCATGTCAAAGTGATACACGTACTGGCAGTCGAAACGCTGGGCGAAGGCTTTCAGGATACTGTTCGGGCTGACCCGCACCCTGCGCACCAGGGATGTGCACCGCTTGCGCATGGTAGTGTGAAAGCAATCCACGCGCGCTTCGGCAAACATCCCCGACGCGCTACAGAAGCGAGGCAGCCCCAACAGCACCCTGAACGCATTATTGTATTGGATGCGTAGAGCGCTGTACTGCTTTTGCGTATAATTCACCCACAGACTGCTCGTGTAGAAGGATGTGCAAAATGCCCTGAACAGGGTGATCTTGACAACCTTTGAACAGCGAGCAAATCTGCGTGCTATCATATTCGCACGAACAGACAACGCTCTACGCTCCCTTTCTATGTCATTATCGTCTT
Organism: Aporophyla lueneburgensis; assembly: GCA_932294355.1. NCBI lineage: Eukaryota > Metazoa > Arthropoda > Insecta > Lepidoptera > Noctuidae > Aporophyla > Aporophyla lueneburgensis. The sequence goes on from OW028754.1 coordinate 18,778,857, forward strand.
TCAGATCCGGGGTTAGTAAGTGTCCGAGATATTTAAACTGTTCTACCCTGCTAATGGGGTAGCCATTCAGTCTAACTAGCGGAGGTTGAGTTATGGACCTTCCCCGAGCCTGAAAGACCATCCACTCATTCTTCTTAACATTATAAAGCAACCCGTGTCGCTCAGCATATTTTTCACAAATGTCAAGCAGCTGCGACAGTCCACCTACAGAAGCACTCAGCAGCACCATGTCGTCAGCGTAACTAATATTATTAAGGCAGACTCCATCACGGCATCCTCTCTATGTCTCCTCTTCAACATTTTACAAAACCGTCCTACCTGCGTGAGCGTTTTTCTTACGCTCGCCAGCGCTCGCCATAGCGACGCACCGTGTTGATAACACCTTTTTTTTGGAATCCCACAGTGAGCTCGACGTTTACAATTGAAAGATCTCTGACCCTGGCTGAAATTACGCCACGCCCGTTTCACCAAGTTTCTCATAAGTACATATTTATAGGAAGACTAGCTGACGGTACAGACGTTGTCCTGTTTCCTAGAACTCGATAGCAGCGCCACCATCCAGGGTGCCACCCAAACGCATACAAAAAAATCATTCAAATCGGTCCAGCAGTTTAGGAGGAGTTCAGTGACATACACACGTACAGTAGAATTATAAATATAAAGATATATACTAGCTGACCGTACAGACGTAGTCCTGTTTCCTAGAACTCGATAGCAGCGCCACCTACCGGGTCCAATAGTGAATCTAACCCATCCAGGGTGCCACCCAAACGCATACAAAAAAGTCATTCAAATCGGTTCAGCCGTTTAGGAGGAGTTCAGTGACATACACACGTACACTAGAATTACAGATATATACATAAAGATATATATAAAAGCGGAAGGTTACTCATTCATACATTCATTCACTCACTGATTAATCACGAACACCACTGGTCCTACGTTGACACGGCTAATCTTCCTGATTATAGTCGTCGTCGGAGACGTGTACTAAGAAAGGATTTTAGGAAACTCCCTCGTAAAGGGGTGAAATAGGGAGTGGAACTTTGTATGAAAGTTCGTCAGTTTCGAAGTTCAGTTTGAGGCTGACGATTTCAAAATATTTTTTCGCGCCTCAGCTTTTTCTTAATTTTACCTCCGAAGAGCTTAAAAGGGGATGAAGTTGTGTGTAGAAAATCTTTCGTTTTCAAAGTAAACATCACAAAATTTATTATTTAGGCGTATCATTGGAAACTAACGTAATTATTTTCAATCCTTTCAACCCGAGAGGTATGTTCCCTTTGGATAATTTTCAATATTGACGCGGGTGGAGCCGCGAGCAGCAGCTAGTACACAAATAAATTTCTAAGATAACGGATATCTTGATACGACAACGAGTCGGGAAGTTGAGACACAGTGGAAAAATGTCAACATACCTAACTCAAGTGAAGTTGCGAAGGAAAGCGCACACTATCATTAGGACCAAGTAACTATGCATATTTGCCTTAAGAATATCTCAGTCTATATGTTTTGATACAAAGCATAAATTAGAGTGCGTTTGTTTTGATGTACCGTGTGGTGCCGGACGTAAAGAATAGCACCATCCCATTTCTTCCCGTGGGTGTCTTAAAAGGCGACTAAGGGACTTATCAGAGAATGGGCAGCAGCGTTCTCTATGCATTTTACCACCATACTGCGATCGCCAACCTGCCTGCCAAGCGTGGCGATTATGGCAAAGCCCGCCAAATTGGGGGCAGGCTTTATCCAGCAGTGGATGTCTTGCGGCTGAAATGATGATGCTTTGCTATGATGAGGGGATTCTGGCTAAGTATAGCTGCACGTTAAGCTACGCTTGCCGAGGTTGGTTCGTGGATGGGTGACCATCTTCACATACCAAGACCCCTCTGTACCTCGGAAAGCACGTTTAATCATTCGTGGATCTTTAACAGTCGTTACGGGTCGTCAGAAGCCCGAAAGTCTGACAACCAGTCTTACCAAGGAGTATTGTGTTACCCAGTAACTGGGTTGTAAAGGTGAAAGGCAGCCGCTTCATGTAAAATACTGGTATTCAGCACCATCCGACTGGACTGGAAGCCGACTCCAATGTAGGGAAAATACTAGGCAGATGTAGGCTCACGTAGGTTGTTGTGAAATAAAGTAGGTACATATTTTGATTGCGACTTAATTAATGAAAAAAATATTTCCAGGTGAACCTGCTGATCAACAATGCCGGTGTGGTCTCCGGAAGCTACCTCCTCGACACGCCCGACCATCTCATTCAGAGAACGTTCGATGTTAATATTTTAGCACACTTCTGGGTAAGTCAAAAGGACGAGAGTCCCTAATCTATACTAATATTATAAAGCTGAAGAGGTTGTTTGTTTGGTTGAACGCGCTAATCTCAGGAACTACGGGTCCGAATCGAAAAATTGTTTTTGTTATGGGTAGCCTATTTATTGAGAAAGGCTATAGGCTATATAACATGACGCTACGATCAAAAGGAGCGGAGCAGCAATGAAAAATGTCAGGCAATTCGATACGACGGGAAGGGTCAGGGGAGCAAAAATTTGACGCGGACGAAGTCGCGGGCAGAAGCTAGTTAGGTAAATAAAGAGGTCGTTTTTTTACCAGCACAACACCCTATTGCTCTTTTGATGACAAATGCAATAGCTGAGCTCTGATTCCGCAGGGTAATTACGTAACACACTAAGGGTAGTATATCTATACTGTGCTAAGAGCCATATCACACTAGCGGTTCACGAACGTCTTCAAAGCGAAGCAAGCGAATACGTCGCGGACGCGTGGCGAATACGTCGCGCACGTGCAACGAGATCGTCGCGGATAGAACCGTTACTGAGTGTATTGTACGTAATAAACTTCCCGCGAACCGGCGTCGAAAACGTTGCGTAATCGCCACGCGCCCGCGGCGTCTTCGCTGTGCAGCCGCGAGGTGTTTGCGACGTATTAGCTGTGCGCCCGCTCCGCTCTGAAGACGCTCGAAACCGTTAGTGCTATAAGGCCCTAACAGTAGCAATGACTTTCATTTTGACAGTTTTCACAACAACATTCATTGTGGTATTAACGTTTTTGAGCAGACAATTCGAACATACAAAGCAATGGTTGGCAATATTCTTCAAAAGTCTGTAACAAAATTAGGGTGTCGATTGTGATTGTTACTGTGTTTCACAATAAGGGTGCTGGGTTCGATTCCTAGGTCAGTCAAAAGTTATTGGGTTTTTTTTCCGAAACTACTCAGTAATACCCCGGAGATTGTGTTAGTGCCATTAGTTAGTTTGAGTAGTCCAACATGTTGTACCTTGGACAGAGTTGTACCAACAACAATCTTATTTTTTTTAAACTCCCGTGCTATTAAGAACCTTTGTGTATGGTGTTTAAAACGTCATTTGTCAAACTTATCGTGAAGTTAGTTGAGCTGTGCCGGCGCCGTGTGAGTAGGTACAGTTAAAAAGGATAATTTGTTTTTATACAGACAACGTAGGTTTTTAAGGATTTAGGCTTATTCAGACCGGCGCGACGCGACAGCGCGACGCGATTCTTGTAGAACAATTTCCATGAAGTTCACATAAAAATTGTTCTACGAGTGTCGCGTCGCGCTGCCGCGTCGCGCCGGTTTGTAGGAGGCTTTTACGTCTTGCCGATTTACTTAAAGTTATGCAAGTTTTTGAACACTGCTTTATTTAAAATCTAATCTTAGTTTATCTAAGTACTGGACAGCATAAGTGTCAGATCCTAACCTCGACCGCAAGTGGGTTTAAAAAGCTTGTGAAGTAAAGTTGTCACAATGTTGTACCTTAGCCACCCCACTTATGTTGTGCCTTGGTCCCTAGACAAGGTACATCATTTCGGTCGAAAATAGGTCAACAATTATTTACATATTTTTGATGGGTATAATTGTAGTGCACTAAACAAAAAAGAAGTGGAAGTAAGCTGCAAGTTAAAATTACGTGATTTTATGCCAACAAATTGTCAACACAAATTGTGCACAAAATGAAATGAAGCTTTTTAAAAAACAACACTTTTACTTAAATATTGTTGTCAATTTTTGTTAATTGCAAATGCTTTTTTTTTTTTTTTCAGGATGGGAAATCATCAAATGACTTCTCCCGCTCTGGGCGGAGCGGGAGGGCGTGTCAGACTTTTGCTGACTAAAACCCACCCGTGTTCCATCAGTTGCCCATGTGCCAGGGTCACGGTATCTCTTTCGAACAATCACGCGACCCTGGCAGACGCTCCGGCCGTCTTTAGTTAAACTTTTCCCTTCATCAGTGCGCGCCCTCGACCCGAGCTTGGTCCTTACCGGGCGGCGAGCTACCCATTGCTCGCCACCCGCAAGCTCGCGCCTACGGTGGCCGGGAGTCCGCTATTGACTCCCGACGCCCGGGGCGTCTCCTCCTGCGGCGGCTAGGGACGTGAGGGCGCAGAGACTGCCACTCCCTCACGCGCCCCGCCTCCTCCTTCGCGAGCATTACTGCTTCGCAGAAGGAGGTGACGGCTTCCCATTCCCTCTCGCTCCGTACCATGGCTCGCACCAGGGCCGGACGCGAGAGGTTGCCGCCGCCGATAATTGCAAATGCTAATCTGATTATCTAGTTATTACTAATATTATTTTAAAAGAAAATAAATAAATTACAGCTACTAAAAGTTCTTATCTTTATTTGAACCTGATCTGTCCAAGGTACAACACACACAGTCTTAAGTATATCTGGTTTGTTGTACCTAGGACAGTTTTCTCTTTTTTTTTAAGTGGCTAGTGGTCCCAGGTTTTTGAGAATATACACAGTTTTATGAATGAATTGATATTTACTTACATGCACACTGGACAGGTGTAGCTAGCACAATTAATTAAAAAAAAAAAACAACATTCAAAAAACAACATTTAAAAAAACTGGCCTAGGTGCAACAGGTTCCACTACTCTAATACACTAATGGCAATAAGATCGCCATAACAGTTTTAAATATTACTGGCAAAACGTGGGTGTAGTTTAGGTCTCTACCTAACCCTTTGGCAAAAACAGGCGTTGAAAAAAAAAATCTATACTCGCAGTGGTTGGATCTGGTTTTTGTATCCGTAACAAAAGACCTTCACCTCCATGGCGTAAAGCAGTAATAATCAAAATCAATTTAAAGCATATTTACTAATGTATTGGTTCATGAGTACAAGAAAATGTCTTTATTAGTGTGTTAGGGAATTACCCCAAGGATCAATGTTGTCAGTAACACTCTTCAAAGTCACTCCTACTTACTAATTTTACGAATTTTCCAGTAGGCCACATACCCAATCCTTCTTGCACACCATAAGCTATAAAGCTTATGATGCAGTATAGTTTAAGTACATTTTATGATGTAGTGTAACTATGTATAAAAAATATTCAAGATTGCAAATTATATTCAACCTGTATATGTAGTTATCTATACAGGGCGAATATAATCTGCAGCCTTGAATTATGCTGTTTTTTTTTTGTTTTTCGTAATATTTATTACTTACATAATCAAGTTCTTCTAACTTAACAGACAGCTGTGCTGCTGGGGAGTTTGTTGCGCCACTTCTTCTTGCCAGCGTAAGCACTAGGAAGTGGTGCTGGCCTTATGTAATTTTGACGTACAAAAAATGCTGTCTCTCAGCCTAGTTTCAATAAATGATTTTGATAATTTAGCACAGATCCTTTAAGTTCAAAAAAAATCTGCGCAGGGGGCGCAGAAATTTTTCAAACTAAAAAAAATGAAATGCTACTTCGTAGAAAAGTGTAATATATGTATACGTAGACTAAATGTATGGAACAATATTTTTTTTAGAAAGGATATTGACTCGAGGTTATTTATTAATAATTAAAAAGAAGAATAGATACCGGAGAATCGTACGATATAGCTCTGAGAATCGCACAATTTATTTTTTATTTTTTTATAATAGTGTCTTAACTGGCCATTAGTTGTTAAAATAATTTTATAAAATGAGTATTTTATTGTTTAGTCCTTGATTTTACATCACATTTTCATACAATAGGTACTTAAGCTTTACCTGATTATTGTTTTATTTTTGTAAACTATTTATGATCTCTTGACAACTTGAGATTTCGCCACAAACAGTGATATTCAAATTCATTTTTTTTGCATTCCTTAATGTTTAAAGTTCTTTCAATAGCTCAAAGCTAAGGTACAATAACGGACCCTGTGTCACAACAAAAAGTATAAAAATTCATTCTAAAAAATAAAACAAGAAATTAAGTATAACTAACTATTTAAAAATAATTATTTCGTCAATTAGGTTATCATTTATTTTACTGATATCAGTTATAGGTGGTACATAATATATATTTTATATATTTTTAGCATTTCGATATAATTTACAACCGTAATATTTAAAGTTCAGTCCTATTGTAGAAAACTTATTAAGGCTGCGACAGACAGGCACGACGCGACTCTTGTAGAACAAATAGTCGCGTCGCGTCTGATTGCAGGAGGCTTTAATGAACGTTACAAATTAACCTGATAGACGTAGGAACTAACATTTCAATTGATCCGGTAATTCATAGTTTACGCGAGGATACATTAATTTTGTACAGGATAAATAATTTACAGCTACAGCAGGCGCGAAAACGGATTTTATCATAATTTTGAATAAATTACGTCCTTATATAATTAATCTTCCTAAGGCCATCGAACCTGTTCATTATGCATGTTCAGCGATGAGGAAATGTTTGCTGACCAAAACCGGAATAATATTGAATGAGCACAGTGAATTGCAACTGATTAAAAGGACTTTGAACTTGGTTCAGAAACCGTAATGACCCTATATGAACCCTATTATTTGTAATATACTCACATTTTTCCTCATTTTTTTTTACAGACAGTAAAGGCATTCTTGCCTTCCATGATCGAACACAACGATGGGCACATAGTGACCATTGCTTCCATGGCTGGCCATGTCGGAGTGGCCAAGCTGGTAGACTACTGCTCTTCCAAGTCGGCTGCCTGTGGCTTCGATGAGGCTTTGCGATTGGAGCTAGAAAGTCAAGGCATCAAAGGAGTGCGGACTTCCCTTATATGCCCTTACTTTATTCGGTCCACTGGCATGTTTGAAGAAGTCAATTCTAGGTAAGAAACGTTCATCTTGTCTGACTTGCCATAATGGCTACTCATCACCGTTAATACATCAGAAGTGAGAGTAGACATAAAAGTAAGAAGTGCCTGTAGTAGGCACAAATCAAACACTCGTAGAATCGCAGTTCAATCGCAGTAATTATTGTAGAAAATATTTACCTATGTAAAAGTTGATCAAATAAGTCAGCATCGGTCATATATGTACGTCAGTACCTATTGGTCATACAAGTGTTTTTAACCAAATGAAAAATGCAAAAAACTTCAATAAAATGTTTTTGATTAATGTTTTTTGTTTGTTTTATGTTTTTGTTTTGTGTGTGATGATTTGTACAGATTTTCTTTGTCTACACGTTTTTATATCTACGTTTATAAATGTATAAATGATTGACGTCATTGCACACCACAATTAGGTAATGCAAAAATATGTATTTAATAAGGAAGTAAAATAATGAATACAACAAGTTTTCCCATAATTACATAAACTTTTCAACGTACTAAAGAAAGCTCGGTAAATATAGTAAATTATTGAAAAACACTCTTGTTTTCATCCCGAAACGATTCTGCTCAAGACAATGTTAGCAATCGTTATGACAACCTCAAGGACTGTGCAAGCTATTTTCTGCATAGAATACAAAGACAAGTAAGAATAGAACACCAAAGAATAGCAGCCAACAGGCACTTGCGAGATTCTGATAGCTTACTCTTTGGGGCGGTAACGCACTTGAGAGCCCTGCACAGATATCAATAATATCCTTAGGCCCTATTTCACTTATGAAATTGAGCACATCTGAACCGCGTTCAAGAGCTGACAATTTTGATACTGACAACTCCTGAAAGCGGTTTATATAATACCGATCGCGTTCAGTTCAGTAAAATGAAATGGAGGTGAAATGGAGCGTAAGCAGCGCATATAAGATGAAAGATAAAGGTATCGCAAATGACCGATGAGCACTTAACGTCGCGTCCACTTCTGCTTGAGTACCACCCAATGGCATAAAAAACGCCAGAACAAATACTAACTTATGAACTTCGTGTTTCCAGATTTGTGCCCCAACTGAACTCAAACGACGTTGCTGACCGTGTGGTGCTTGCGATCCGCACCGACGAACCTTTCGCCCTCATTCCTGGGTACTTCCGCGTCTTGCTGCCTTTCAAGTGGTAAGTCAACTCGTATGACACAAAACACAAGCACAACATGACACAATACTCCTGTATGACATCTGACACGACCTATGTAATAACTGGTCCGGTCAGGCGTTCGTTTGTATCAATGGAGTTCGACGAGTACCGGTGATGTAGTAACTGTATGTTGGATCTCAGCGTAATGTAATTTTACGATAATTTATTTTAGACATTGGCCTTTTTTAAGATGATATATTTGGCATTTCAATTGCACGAAGCACTATATTGAATATCTTTAGGTACTACATGAAATGTTAAAAATCTAGTTGCAATCTTATCTCGCCGACTAAGTTCTATGTGAAAATGTTGGTTTATTTGATGTAATTTTACGAGAATCCGGACGTTCTCTCATCTCTTCTGTACATTACCATTGTCTTCATCAACCAACCGCTTCGTAGTTCGAAGTCTCCATTTAAAATAGATCCGCTCCCGCTCATCGTGTCCTATAAAACCATCCATATATAAACTTAAACTTTATAATTCCAGGCTGGTACCGTGGCCGTGCATATCAGACCTGATCCGAGGACTAGTTCCGGACGCAGTGCCCGTGCCAATTCCAGGTGGACGTTCAGCGGCGGTGGCTGCTAAAGTTGCCAACAAACCTTCATTGGACGCTAAGCACGGCGCCGGCCCCATGACGGTGCTGCCGCCCGCGCGACACGACCGACAAGTGTGACGTCACTATCTGCGTCTTGTTCTAGCACTTGTTATGTGAGACGAGAGGCTCATATTAACTTGGATACAAGAAATTAATCAAATGTCAAAAAGGAATAGCCTATAAACTTAATTTGAAAAATGTTTGTTCATATACAGCGGGTTGCAAAATAATCAAAAAATAATTACAATATACAGAGTTTCAAAAACGTTCGTAAAGAATTTGTTTAAGTAAAGTACAACCTTTTGTATAGGCTGAATCATGATATCATGAAGATTTTGGACAGATTATCAAGTTTAAAAATAGTTTTAATTACATAACATCACTCCTTGTTTCTTCAGACAAAGGTGTACTTATAATACACCTACATTTCGCCAGCTAGCATAATATTTGTAATTTATAAATCATCAAAGATAAACAGTTTAGTCGAGCCTCTCGTACCTCTATGTTAAATGAAAACAGGTTAGCAGTAACGGCTAGTTGATATGAAATTACATGTGCAACATACTGTAATAATATTTAATATTGACACTCAATGTGTTCAACATCGAATGTAATCTTACTACACAATCTATGACTGCCGTGTTGCCTTTTACATTATGAACTTAAATTGACGGGGCCTTATAAAATGACTATGTAAAGTAATGGTTAGCCATTGGGCATTTAGGAACTAAGGAGGTAATTATTTCTATACAAAGTTTGTTTTGATATTAGCATTGATTTATTTTAAAGCAAAGCGCAATAAAGAAATGCTATTATTCACTACTGAATCAACTTCTGCAACTGTAGAGAAAGAGAAAAGTCAAAAGAGAAGTACAAATGTACATTTACCCTACCCTCAGTAAGGAGACATTCACAGGAAAAGAATAAAGTTTTGTGGTACCTATGCTTACTCTAGCAATGTACAAACAGAATTCTCAAGTTTGTCTTGGGCATTCCCAAGAAAAAATTTGAGAATTCTGTATATTTCTTTGAATAAAATCTTTCATGAATGCATTTATTATCCTTCATACCGGAGGAATAATATTGTTTCAAGACTAATAGGTATTTTATAAATACTCCTGACTTACTTGTTACATAACCAGCAAAGACAAAATTCTTTAAGAAACGGGAATTCATGTTACCTATGAGCCTATGACAATGTTTCTTCAATCATTTTATTTAAAAAAAAAACAAACAATTAAATTTAATAGCTTAATTTTAAAATATGCGATGTTTCTAGGTAATTATGCCAGAGCAAAACCACAATTTTATCTTCCACAAATAAAATAAGTTGGTACTTATTATGAAGTACTAATTTTTTTTTAATGTACATAACTAATGTTTTTTTGTTAAAATTCTATAAGAATTAATTGTGTACGGACACCTGTGGTACTTAGTCAAACTAAGATATTAATTAAGATATTCTGGATGTGATTTTATAAATAAGATTTTTTCTACCGCTAATATTAGTAATTCAATTGTACTCTTTGCTATAAATTTTAATTTTTATAAGACATAATATTATTATTTGAAGAAAAATATAGTTAAAATATTATGAAAAAAGAGCATCCTGTAATTACAAGTATACCTCTTATAAAATAAGTTTTCTTTTAATTATAATTAAGTATAATTAAATAACGGAATGGGATGACAATTTAACTGCTTAAGGATATGTAAATATGTTTAGTTAGTTGTTGTAGTCTTCCAGATAATAAGATTGTAACGGTGTTAGGGTAAACTGATCCATTAAAATGCTTTTTTTGGAATTAATTATTATTATTACTGTTAATTAAATTTGGGCCTCGCGCTGGCACCATGGCTTTACACTAATTTAAAAAAAATACTTGAAAAAATATTCCGATTTGATTTCGCCTACCTTGTGTTCATTAAATGGAAAACGCTGCAAACAAAACTATTGAAAGAACACAAATTAATATATTAGATAAAGTTTACCCTAAACCCGCGCCCTAGCCAAAAAACGATCGTTTACGCGAATGCGCGACCGTTCGTATATCACTTTTTGTGGCGAACAAAAAGTGTAGGGTTCGCCGCATCCGAACGCGACATCTCGTTTTCGCGTGACGATCGTATTTGTTCCGACGTGCCCTTACACCTATATAGTGTGTGTTACCTCTAGTTCTTATTATTTTTTTACCAATATGTTGCGGTGGAAGTGATTGATGCATTCAATTATACTCATTCTGATTCTTACAAATTATTCAGAATCATAATGAGAATATCTATGAACGCGTCAAAATGAATAAAACCATGAAAATGTTAACGAGCGTTTTATTTTTGGTTTAGTTATTTACAAACATTTTATAAAAACAGTTTATTTAGACAAAACAACTTATTTTTAGGAACTTACTAATATAGGTATAATAGATTTCATAAAATTAATTGCAAATTTGAACAAATAATTAAAAAACGTAAAATACGTAAAACGTATACGTTAATACGTAAATATCTGTGCGTTTGTCAAAAACATAAAATATACAATTAATGACTGCATAAAATTGTATTGAAAAAAAAACCAAAACACAGCCAAAATTGGCTGCATGTCTGACAATTTCGGTATATATTGGTATTTTTGATAACTTAACTTTATATTACTAAAATTAGATACATTAGAAAGACGTAAAATGCAATGTTGCAAGACTAGCAAAAATACTTTAACATTCTCAAGCTAAAAATTGTAAAAAATAAGTACTTTTTAATTATTATTTTCCTTACACTCTTCTTTGTTCAAAAGAACTCCCATTTTTCAGTAACAGACTTCTTTTATGATGACATTCAGCCTTAAAAGCCTTAAAATCTTAGTAATATTTAAAAATACGTGTCAATGAAGGCACGAATGGCAACAACTTGAAAAGTAACTTAACTATTAACTTATTTAAGTAAGTACATTTTATGTAAAATATGATTTGTACTATTTAAAAAATTGCAGGCAATTTTATGACATAGATTTTAATCAACAATTTTAACAGCACAAATACCTAAGTTTTTTTTTTAAATTAAGAAAATGACATGCTTCACACCATTTATCAATGCTTAGTATTATTAATATAAAGCAAACTAACTGGGCACTCCTTCGGTTGACGCGTTGCTACGCAGTGTTTGTGCGGTGCCAAACCATGTCTACGTAGTTGCTACGCGGGGTCTACACCCAACTTACGCAGCTACTACGCGAGGTCTACGCTGAATCATCGCAACCACAATGTTTATGCAGCCTACACTAGGCTAATCGCCTCGTGCGAAGACATTCTAATTAAACACAATATATATCAGAAGATCAGAATAACATTTTTTTACGAGGAATACAATGTGAATGTAGATAATACGTGTCTTGAAATTGTGTATATAAAAATGTGCACCTGAGAATTAAGTACCATTACAAACAAATCAACTTATTTACAAAGCTAGCGTAAAGAAATGGTAAGAAGTAAAAATCTAATTAAAGTGGCACTTTTTGCCACTAGAGGCGCTGTAATAGCTTGGGTCTAGTTTTGCTTCAACCCTTTTCTAGACGAATTAAGTCACAAAATACACTTTAAGTACATACATATCGAGGATAGAAGCATCATAATAAACTCAAAAAAACAAAACTTAATCATTCTTATCTCTAGGAAACGAATCAGGCAGCTTGAACTCTGAAATAGGCGAAATGTACAAGGGGTTCAATTGTTGCATATTCTTCCTGCTCTCTTGAGCTTCTTTAACAAACTTCGCGTAGGCTCGTCTGTCAGAGAATATCTGGGCGCACTTGATGAACAGAATGATGATCATTCCTATGGCTACCACACAGCCCATGATTATTAACCCGTTCGTCATAATTCTAGCGCTGGTTGGTGTGTAGCAGTCCTTTGAACTGATGGATATCTCGACTCCAGAAGATTCGGGAGAGTAAGTGTATTTGTACTCGCATTCTAAATCATTTTCTTCGAGGCGGAGGAAGCATGATGTGACGTCGTTGCTTACTGTAACAAAATATTTAGTTTTAAGTTTTAATTTGAAGGCTTATAATTATAAGGTCATTACAAGAGCTGGACAAAATCAAATAAATCTCTTTTTGTAGAGTTGAAGAAGAATGCCTTTCGCTTCGGCTGACATCCTTGACATACAGGTCCAAAACGATGGAGCATTATCGTGAAAATGAACCCGCTTTTCAGACGTAATGGGAAACGGAAGTAGCTGAACTTAAAAAAACTTTACTTATTTAGGACCCACGGCACTTTAGTAGCATAAACAGCCTAGAACGTTCCCACTACTGGGACACAGGCCTCCTCTCAGTGAGAGGGAGTGGGCCGCAGTACACCACGCGGTTGATAGATGTCACATATCTTAGAAATGTTGGTTCTAGGACATGCCGGTTTCCTTCACTATTTGAAAGCAGTGGTGATGAAATTATTAACACAAACTAAAGCGCCTGCATGGGTTCAAACCTACCACTTGCAATTCGTAAGTCGTGGCCGTTACCACGGGGCTACCATCGTTCCACTAGGTTTGACGCATTTGGTGCACATCTAAACTTGTATACCATGCTCAAATGGTGAACTTAGCAACTGGTGCACTTCTCATATGGCTCACTTCACAACTGGTGCACTTCTCAATTGGTGCACTTCGCAAAAGGACTACTCTTTAAGATGAGTGGAGATTTGGAAAAATTGTATAAAAAATGAAAGATTTTCTTAAAAATACAGTCAACAAAAACCTTTCAAGTAGATACACACTTACTTAAACTTAAACAATGTTCAATAATTATATAAAAAGTCACTCGAAGGTAATAAAAAAAAAATATGTAAGAAAGATTTACCTACTGCAAAATAATTATAGCAAAACAAAAATTATTGTAATTAAACTCTACATAATCACTATAACATTTATTTTTTCAAAAATAAAAATAATAATTTTGCTGCTTGTATTTTTAAGAAAATCACTTACGCAAAACCAAAGATTCTTTCATTTTTAGACAATTTTTCCAAATCTCCACTCATCTTAAAGAGTGGTCCTTTTGCGAAGTGTACCAATTGAGAAGTGCACCAGTTGCGAAGTGAGCCATATGAGAAGTGCACCAGTTGCTAAGTTCACCATTTGAGCATGATGTACAAGTTGAGATGTGCACCAGATGCGTCAAACCCGTTCCACTTTAGTGATTAACATAAAGTAAGGATTTCAAACGCAGCTCATCTCAATAATGACAGAAATGAGTACTACTCTGAACCGCAAAACCACAATCGCTTAGATGACGACTGTCATTACTTTTTAACGCTTTCAAGTGTTATGTTAACTACTGCTTTAGAAGTCGTAATTTTTTACATTAGGCTCGAATACCTCTTTGCCTAATGATAGCGGAGCTCATAAACTCAAAAGGTATATTTATGCAAAAAATATTTACAAAGAAGCACATCAAATCTCAATTTTTTTTTTATAGAAGACTCAACTAACCCATTACCGTCAAACTGAATGAGAGCTAAAACATAAGTAATATTGGAAGAATCTGTCAAGAAGCTATATCTCCCGCCAAACAGCATCGTTTCGATTTGAAGGATTTGGATGCCTTTGTAATATATTAATTATTAACAGACATATGGACTTAAGCTCAGTATACCAATTGAATTCAGGATATATTATAATCTCTATATAAAGTGTAGATATCTATTCATATACGAAATATTTTAAGAGGTACACCTGTAGGTGGTAAAGAAGCTAAAGCAACGACATTAAAAATTCTAAATGTATTTGTTTCAAAATGTATTATTTATAAATTATTTGACGCACATGAGAAATACTGGCTCCATCTTATTTTTTACGGCCCGATACACCGCGGCCATGCTCGTACCGTCCGGTCACCGCCTTCGCAGCGTCAGGCGGGCCATTCATAGAATTTGGAGTAAAGGTTTTATGCAAAACGTCTCAAGCAGTTTTAAAATTATAATAATTACGAGAATTCAAAAACGCTTAGATAAAAATTTTCTATTTGCTTCTTTAGCTTCTTTACCACCTACAGATGTACTCTTAAAATATTTCGTGTATGAATAGACAGCCCCGGATCTAAGGGGGGGCAAACCGGGGCACTTGCCCCGGGCGGCAGTTTCATGGGGGCGCCAAATCCTTGAGACAAGAATTCGAAATATCAAAAAAAAATAAACAGTTTTTCTCAAACACTGAAGGGGGCGCCACGATCAAGGTTTTGCCCCGTTTCGAAAAAATCGTAGATCCGGGGCTGTGAATAGATACACCTTATATATTATAATTATAATAGTTGTTTATTTCCGAACTTCCGGTAGTTAGAAGGAAAGCATTCGGGTCAAAATCAAATTATAAAAAGGTCCCGCAGGTCGGTATGCCTTTTGGAATAGGTATCCTCCAACCGTCTACATTGTACACTCTGTCCTCTGCAACTCTGGTCCAGTATGGCCTCAGTAGTCTTGTGTAGTTCACGAACGAACTAGCGCTCCCATAGATGAACTACGCGAACTAGTTCGCTCATTTCCCGATCCATAGTTCGTTAGTTCATCAGTTCGCGACCGAATTAGCGAGGATGGCGTCAACCGAACTGATACACGGGACAAAATACAAAAAGGTTTTTGTAATCACTAAACTAGTTATTTATTGCAACAATAAACCTTGGTATTTTTTACAATCATGATCTTTTTATGAATTATCACTCAATGGTTTTTGCTATTTTTAGAGTCCAAAAATTGTAGGTAAAAGTAGAACATTCCATAATCTTGTCACATGCAGTACGTGCAAAATCTAAACGAGCGAAGGAGCGAACGATCTGCCTCTCTTTGATTCGAGCTGGGAGCGGATGAACTAGAAGAGCGGATGAACTTGAAGAGCGGATGAACTAGAAGAGCGAACTAGTTCGTTAAGGAGCGGTGAACTAAACTGAGCGATCTCAGTCGCGAACTACTATGCCCAAGCCTAGGCCTCAGGGTAAGACATATATCGTCTTCCTGTCTTGTTTTTGGGTGCTCCCACGGGTGCCCCCGATTACTAGTAATGTCTTTTGGGTACCTTCTTCGACAGGGTAACTTCTTTGCTCTATTAGTCTCTATTACCAGACTCTGAATTTCTCTTCCGTACCGTGTGGTGCCGGGCGTAAAGAATAACACCATCCCATTTCTTCCCGTGGGTATCGTAAGACGCGACTAAGGGACTTATTAGATACTGGGTAGCAACGTTCTCTATGAATTTTACCACCATACTGAGATCGCCCCCATTATGGAGACCCTCTTTTGGGGGAGGTCACCAACAGTGGACGTCTTTCGTCTGAAATGATGATGAGGACTAGACCCTCAATTTATCTTCCATTAGCTGGTGTAAAGACCGACCCCTAAACTAGCCTAACGAAAAAAAACATTAAAGTGTATCTCATACCAGTCTCGTTGAACCTCTCGGCGACAGTATAGTTGACGCTCCCGGTGGTGCAGATATCGGTGCAACCAACTGTCTCCATTGTGCTGTCTCATCATGTGTCATGTGCAACTACAGTCCACTATGGCCCGCAGGTTAAACTTATATCGTTTTCTCGTCTTGTTTTTGGGTGCCCCGATTTCTAGTAATGTCTCTTGGGTACCACAGGGTCACTTCTTTCATCTATTTGTCTCCATTGCCAAACTCTGTTTTTTTCCGTTAGTTAGTACAAAGACCGATCCCTAAACTGGCCAAATCGAAAGTGAATCTCATACCAGTCTGTCAAGGTCGCGAATTAGTTCGAAAGAGTTACTGTGGCCCTGGCATAGGCAACTGAAGGAACACGGATGGGTTTTAGTCAGAAAAAGTCTGACACGGCCTTCCACTCCACCTAGAGCGGGAGACGTCATCCGATGACTTATGATTTCCCACCTACAAAATAAGGTCCTGTGCAACTCTGGTCCACTATGGTCCCAAAGTTAGACTTATATCGTCTTCCCGTCTTGTTTTCGGCCCCCATTTGTCGCCCTCATTTTCTATTGCCGTATCTTGGGTACCACAGGGTCACTCGTTTGCTCTATTTGTCTCTATTACCAGTCTCTGAATTTCTCTTCCGTAAGCTGGTGCAAAGACCGACCCCAAAACTATCCTAATGAAAAAAAACTTAAAAGTGTATCTCATACCAGTCTCATTGAACCTCTCGGCGACAGTATAGTTGACGCTCCCGATGGTGCGGATATCGGTACATTCAACTGTCTCCATTGTGCTGTCTCATCATGTGTCATGTGCAACTATAGTCCACTATGGCCCGAAGGTCGTTTTCTCGTCTTGTTTTTGGGTGCCCCGATTTCTAGTAATGTCTCTTGGGTTACCAGACTCAGATTTTTTTTCCGTTAGCTGGTGCAAAAGCCGACTCCTACTAGCCTAACGAAAAAAAAAAACTTAAAAGTGTATCTCATACCGGTCTCGTTGAACCTCTCGGCGACAGTATAGTTGACGCTCCCGATGGTGCAGACGTCGGTGCAGGTGGTGTTGAGATGGCACGACACGCACGGCTCGGCGTGCGCGCACAGCGGGTTGTCGCACGTCGCGCACGACTCGCAGAACATACCCGAGTATCTACCGCCGCTCTCGTCTGCGGACCGGCATTCGCAACGACCTAGTGGAGAGAAGATAGTATAAAACAAAGTTAGTCACCGGGTATTGCTGGTCCGAAGAAAGATTTGGAGCTGAGTATGACTAGGTCAGATCAAAAATCCCTCTGTCCACATTCCTGTTATTTTGATATCGAATTATATGGACTTCTTCCATACATTTTTAGGTGTGATCATAAGATGTGTGATGAATGAACATGTAATAGAGTCAGAATTTTTACTTTGGCGAAAAAGATATAAAGAAATTGTTAATAGCGATCACTTTGAGGACTACTTATTTCTACTAACCTACCACCCACTTGCTTATTTACTATCTTTTACCATAGCTCTTGCCCAACTCACCACACACAGTCCCTATGGACGCAGCATCTCCGCCAGCTGATGATATACAAGTATCGCGTTCTGTCGGTGCAGTGTTGCTCCAGCCTTCAGTACAAGCGCATTTACCACATACGCATACCCTGCGATGAACTATGGATGGATATTTCTAGAGTACTTACCACACACACAGTCCCCATGTTCCGAGCACACGTCTCCGCCAGCTGGTGATATACAAGTATCTGTCCTGTTTGTACAGTCGCACGTAGAGCCACTCCATCCCTCAGTACAAGTACATGGGCCACATACGCAACCCTGCGATGAACTATGGATGGATATTTCTAGAGTACTTACCACACACACATTCCCCATGTCCCGAGCACACGTCTCTGCCAGCTGGTGATATACAAGTATCTGTCCTGTCTGTACAGTCGCACGTAGAGCCACTCCATCCCTCAGTACAAGTACATGGGCCACATACGCAACCCTGCGATGAACTATGGATGGATATTTCTAGAGTACTTACCACACACACATTCCCCATGTCCCGAGCACACGTCTCTGCTAGCTGGTGATATACAAGTATCTGTTCTGTCTGTACAGTCGCACGTAGAGCCACTCCATCCCTCAGTACAAGTACATGGGCCACATACGCAACCCTGCGATGAACTATGGATGGATATTTCTAGAGTACTTACCACACACACATTCCCCATGTCCCGAGCACACGTCTCTGCCAGCTGGTGATATACAAGTATCTGTTCTGTCTGTACAGTTGCACGTAGAGCCACTCCATCCCTCAGTACAAGTACATGGGCCACATACGCCACCCTGCGATGAACTATGGATGGATATTTCTAGAGTACTTACCACACACACAGTCCCCATGTTCCGAGCATACGTCTCCACCAGCTGATGATATACAAGTATCTGTCCTGTCGGTACAGTCGCACGTAGAGCCACTCCATCCCTCAGTACAAGTACATGGACCACATACGCCACCCTGCGATGAACTATGGATGGATATTTCTAGAGTAATTACCACACACACAGTCCCCATGTTCCGAGCACACGTCTCCGCCAGCTGGTGATATACAAGTATCTGTCCTGTCTGTACAGTCACACGTAGAGCCACTCCATCCCTCAGTACAAGTACATGGGCCACATACGCAACCCTGCGATGAACTATGGATGGATATTTCTAGAGTACTTACCACACACACATTCCCCATGTCCCGAGCACACATCTCTGCCAGCTGGTGATATACAAGTATCTGTCCTGTCTGTACAGTCGCACGTAGAGCCACTCCATCCCTCAGTACAAGTACATGGGCCACATACGCAACCCTGCGATGAACTATGGATGGATATTTCTAGAGTACTTACCACACACACATTCCCCATGTCCCGAGCACACATCTCTGCCAGCTGGTGATATACAAGTATCTGTCCTGTCTGTACAGCAGCACGTAGAGCCACTCCATCCCTCAGTACAAGCACATGGACCACATACGCAGACCCTGCGACAAACTATGGATGGATATCTCTAGAGTACTTACCACACACACAGTCGCCATGTCCCGAGCACACGTCTCCGCCAGCGGGTGATATACAAGTATCTGTCCTGTCGGTACAGTCACAAGCTGAGCCACTCCATCCTTCAGTACAAGCGCATTTACCACATACGCATACTCCCCGACCAACACCACCGCACTCTAGGCTGTTCTCTCTGAAAATATTTTAAGCAAATTGGAATCAGTAAATAAGCGTGTGCATTGTGTGAAGGATGACGAATGTATCAATAAAAGAGAAGAACTTTCAACCATTGCCAAAGTCTGCCAGGGTCGCAAGATTTGTTCGAAAGAGATACCGTGGCCCTGGCATATGGGCAACTGAAGGAACACGGGTGGGTTTTAGTCAGTAAAAGTCCGACACGCTCTTCTGTTCCACCCAGAGCGGGCGACGTAATATGAAGACTTCCCACCCAAAAAAAAAAACGATTCCCAAAGTAAGAGATTTGCACATTGCCGACGATAATTTACGAGTAAATGAGTGAGTTCCGTGTGGTGCCGGGCGTACAGAATAGCACCATCCCATTTCTTCCGGTGGGTGTCGAAAGAGGCGACTAAGGGACCTACTAGGGAATGGGTAGCAGCGTTCTCCATGCATTTTACCACCGTACTGCGATCGCCAACCCGCCTGCCAAGTGTGGCGATTATGGCAAACCCACCAAAACCAAAATTAGAGGAGGTCTATGTCCAGCAGTGGACGTCTTTTGGCTGAAACGACGAAATTAGTGATAGACTAATCTACTGGGTGATTATCTAAATACTTAAGTACCATAAAACGACTTATGCTTTAACCTTAAGATTCCAGTTGCACGACTACTAGCCTAATCTTTATAACATCCTCTTTAGGATGTATTTAGAGACACTGGTTTTGAGTAAGCTACAATTTTAACGTGTTGACCTAATTCATTTGCATAACTTTACTAGCAGTTATTTTGTAAAGGCACATTAACCAGACCATTAAACAGCCATCAGTAGGAACTAACGCGCCTATTCCAAATGAGACAAGTAAACATTCCGCGAGTGTCCAGAAATACTCCAAAGTGTCGATAATCGGTAACATGAAGTGTATTTACTAATGCTCTCAATAACTACCGACATTTTGCGTGTCTGGTTAGAATCAACTGGAGTAAGAAATATAGCATCTTTTGCAGGGACAAAATTACAGGTTGAAGCCGTTAAACTGTCTTTTTGTGACATTGTATGAAATTAAACTGGGTACGCATCCGGAGTACTACTGGATACTGAGAAATTTCCGAAGGAAAAAGTCTACGTTGAATAGCCATGCTATCGGACTCGTTTAATAAGAAATAGTCTGTAGAATTTGTATCGTGCAAATATTTTTTTTAAGTTTCTGGTTCTGGTTAAGACACTTATAACTAAAACAAAAGGGAGAAAAATCCGTTGAATAAATTTAATCTTTCACCTTTCACAAATCACATGTGCACTCTCGGTCAAATATCATAAGAAAAGTTAATAAGGGCCAAAAATGGAACCCTGTGGAATACCAAATAAGGAATTGAAGTTGACAAAGTAAAAAGTCTCGCCAAAATTCGTTGATATATGTAGCAAATACAGACTT
The DNA here is from genome assembly GCA_932294355.1 of Aporophyla lueneburgensis. Taxonomy (NCBI): domain Eukaryota; kingdom Metazoa; phylum Arthropoda; class Insecta; order Lepidoptera; family Noctuidae; genus Aporophyla; species Aporophyla lueneburgensis. The sequence goes on from OW028754.1 coordinate 18,799,815, forward strand.
GAGAAAAGACATATCGTTATGGATCATATCGAATTCAAATGAATATCGGTTTTTAGTCTGCTATATTTTTGGAATCTTCTCCTCAAAGCCTTTCCTTCGCCTCAAAAAATTTAGCACCTTGACCACGTGGGATATCAATAGATTGCTCAACGTGCTCATTTTTGTTTTCAAGTCTGTAATAACTTCTAATATAGTTTTGCATCCTTGGAATCTTTACACTTCATTAACGCACCACCTTTTGCGCCAGTCATGAAATCGTTAGATAGCACCATCATTTCATCTTCTGAAGATTACGGGTGTGCAGAATTATAATACGAAGTCGGTAGAAAATCATTGAAAGATGCTACTTACTGTCAGAAGGGAGCACAGCTATATAGAATCTTTAGAAATAACTTAAACAGGAATAGTGTCATACTTACAGGCTGACATCGCAGGTCTTACACTGGCAGTACCGGCCCGTAAAGCCCCGGTCACACTCACACTCGCCACACAGACAGTCTCCGGCACCCGAGCATGCTATACTTCGCGTTGCGTTCGGTTCTCGACACTGTGCCATCAGTTCTGCTGATTCGTTCTCATTCCCTATCGCGCAGTCGCATGATGGACCAGACCTGGAGGAATAGACGTATAGATTTGATGAATCTGATGCGTGGTTTTGAATATTCGGTATTTTAAACGCGTAACGGTGTTTCAGATAACAAAGTTGACTCAGTACGGCGGGCCAGCGTATAAAATAGATCTGTCTCAAGCTACATGTACATCGCATGAATCTGGCTTGAAAAACAAACCGATTATAATTGTCTACATGTTTCGCAGAAGTAAAAGCTAGTTAGTAACACCTTTTGACATTATTTTGATTTAAGAGCATAAAAAAACGACAATGGTTTCTTTTTATGAGCATATCAGATATGGGTGATGATGAAGGGAAAAGTTTAACTAAAGACGGCCGGAGCGTCTGCCAGGGTCGCGAGATTGTTCGAAAGAGATACCGTGACCCTGGCACATGGGCAACTGAAGGAACACGGGTGGATTTTAGTCAGTAAAAGTCTGACACGCCCTCCCGCTCCACCCAGAGCGGGAGAAGTCATTTGAAGATTTCCCATCCAAAAAAAAAGACGGAGCGTTAAAAAGTCTCATCTAAATAATAAAACTAAATACGTCCAAAAACGAGGACGTCACACTTCACATATACTACCAAGTATAAGTTCACTATTGTAAAGTAGGAAGTAACAAGAATACGAGTTCCTGGAATATTCGCCACACATTATTGGTCTGGCAAATATTGCACCCGAGGTGCGAAATGGTCGAACACATTATTTGCAAAAAGTTGTCCTACTACTGTGCATTGAGGTTTTAAGGACATGCACTTGTGACGAATCTTCTAGAGCATTCTGAGATTTTACTACAATAATTATGGTGTCTCTAAAAGTCCACGTAAGATGATGTTACTGCAGAGAAAAAAAAAATGTCAAAGATGCTTTCTCCAGATTAGGAACCGCACCCAACAACCTGGAATACTACAAGGCTATATATTGCTCTGCCGAGGTTGACGGTTTTAGACATATTCTATACTAAAACGATGAAGAGTTGACTGGAAATTAAAACAGCTGATATGATGACATCAAAAGTAACTTACCATCCCTTATTACACTGGCACACGCCACACACAAAGTGCGCGTTGACCGGACACATGGGCGACATGTCCTGTTGTACGTCAGCGCTGCACGCACATCCGCATTGGATGTCCACTTCCAGGGTCAGAGCATCCTGGCCCAGTTGCGACTCGGATATGCGGATCGTTTGTTTAGACTGTTGGAAGTTTGTAAAATTTTGTTAGGATTATCTTTAAATATTGTGGTAAGTACAACATATCACTAGATGGCACTGGGATAGTACAATTTATACCGTCAAACGGTATAAATTCTATAACGTGATTGATAGTCAAGGCAGCGTGAAGAAAACGAGAAATGCGTAACAAGTGCAGAAATTAAAGATGCACATTTCATTACTTTTATCTTCGCTAAACGGAAAATTCATGTCTCACAAGACATGTATTTTCTTTCATGTAAACAAAAATTTAAATTTACATTACATTCAAAATGAAAGTTAGCCAACTTATATTTTATACAGAAAATATTATTCTACTTACTGACCTGGATATACTCAGGACACGCTTCCAAAGTGACATGCGCTTCATAACGTAGCGTCATGCCATATTCCACTCCAGTACATCTCGTCTCCTCTTTCAAAGGTCCTCCCTTTACACCACAGTCCGTAAAATACCTAATTTTAACTGGTCCCAGGTTGGAGTCATCATGAAAATCAACCACACTAACAATATCTTCGTAACCCATCTTTACTAGTTTCAGAATATTGGAACTGTCACTTTCTAACTTGGCCACGTAGGTAAAGTCTTCGAGCAATTGATTCAAACTATCGTAGTGACTCTTTACACCCTCCGTTACGGCGAAGATTACGTTGACCTAAAAATGATCGAGAACGTTAAATGTGAAATGACCGATCAAATTTTATAGGGTGTTATGTCAATCTATTACCCTCTATGTAGGGTGTGTCAAGACAATTAATTTACTCCTTACATGCTGTCTTCTCAATTTTACGTTAAAACATTAACACTGTAAGTCCACGTTTGTACGTCCGTAAAGATATCGTGTTGGGATTTTTTAACGCTCTGATAAGCGCTGAGATTTTATATAAAACAGTGTTTTTCGACGCGCTGGGCTGCATGCTGTAAGATACACAATCCTCGGTTTACTACCGAGAGTTGAAATTACAATGCACGATAAACTCCTGCCGCGACGTTTTTACGGCCGTACGAAAATAACAATATTTTTGATTAAAATTATTCGTCTGTGTATTTTGGGCTATAGTTATTCGTGCATTTCTTTCATGAGTGACATACAAAAACGTGCTTTTTTATTTATATTCTTCAATCTTAGATTCAATCTCACCTTATACTTTTCCAAGAGTCTATACAACTGCGCTACTGATGGGTAGTCGTAAGTAGCGGCATCAGAATAGTACCCTTTGTCGTCCAAGTGACATTGATCGTCGTTCTTCTTCGTCGCGCCACCTTTAACAGATTACGGCTCGTTATCAGATGACATGTGTAATTTTAAATCTTATTTATTGCGGTATTTGACTTCTTTGGTATGTGTGTTTGGGAACTGGTAACTGATTGTCTACTTTTCTATAACTGTTTTGTCGCATTTTAATATTGAATAATCTCGCATGATGTGACACGGGTTTATTTTATTTGATAAATGGATTTCATTTAGAGCGTTCATAACTTTGACACCGCCATTTAAATAGTACGGTTTCACTAAGTTCATATTACGCGTAATTAATGCTATATCTGTGAGTTTTCCTGTTTCCTTAACATCTATTTCAAGTTTAAGGACAAAACCTTGACAAAGGCTCAACATTAACTTACAAATATGTACTTTGTGATTCCGACAAATTGTGAATTCAGAAACTAATTTAGAAATAACTAGAACCACAAAGTTGTCTCCTAACGTTGCCTTTAACACTGATATATTTTATAGACCAATAAAGTTATTAAAAAAAAACAAAAACATATGCAGTGGACCCCCGGTAATCCGGCCCCTGTCACATGTCTATTATTTTTGACTATTTTTTTGACAGTCTTCGCTAATGTAGGTAATGCATGAATGAACGGGAAATGGATCTGTAATTTGTCGGATTACAAGGAACTCTTTTGTAAAAAAATCCGGACTATAGGGGGTCTTCTTTGGCAGTACTCTATCATCCGACAAATTTGATAGTCCAACACTGCCCTGCAAAACGTATGTCGGATTACCGGGGCTCCACTGTACATGTAAACATTAATTTAGCTCACCAAGTTTCCCATCCCCAGCTGTATGCATAAGTCCATCAGAGAGCAGGATGACGATTTTTCTGCTGTGCTTGGACCACCCAATCTTATCACCACACGCTATGACTTGCACCAGGGCATCCAGCTGAGCTTCTGCATTGTCCAGGTTAGCAGTGACTGAACTACTGTTCACATGTTCTATAAACTCGTTTATCTGGAGAAAGGATGCCAGAAAAATGTATATTTTTGGAACAGAAAATTACAGGAGATGACGAAACTACACAACACCAAAAACCTCGCAAGTGCAAAATTACCGTATTTGCCCTGATCCACACTAATATTTTAAATGCAAAAGTAATTCTGTCTGTCAGTCTGTCTGTCTCGCTTTCCTGCTAAAACTACTGAACCGATTTAAATCAAATTTGGTATACAGATAGTTTAAAGCCTGAGAAAGGACATAGGCTACTTTTTATTCCGTGACTTTGTCTGCGTCAGCGATAACCGACATTTACGCAGACGAAGTCGCGGGCAGAAGCTAGTACTAAAATAAACAGCATCTAAATACATTTGACCACTTCATTGTATGGACAGCAAATTAACCTTGCCTTTTTACGAGCTACTAAAAATGGAAGAAAAGTATAAAGGATTTCCTTTTACAATACGGTGACGTGTGCCTAGATTAATTACAATGTTACCTGGTTTGTAAGGGACAGGTGGTGTTTATAGCTGTAGGTCGCTTCACACGCTACTTCCTCCGTAGAGCAAGGGTTTGCCAATCTCCGGGAGTCCGTACTTATGAATGGCATTAGGGGTTTCTCGGCGAAACTTCCGAATCCGAGTCTAGAAATAAACTTCATTTTAATGTTGGTATTTTTTGCAAAGACATTATGAAGCCGCATTTTGTTAGTAGACATAAGCACTGGTGCTAGTTGGGACACCAGTGAGAGCACTACCGATGTATTGATGAGTTTTTTTAGAAGCATAGCATCTTTGTCGGATATCTCAGTTATTTTGTCTCAAGTTTGCCTAACATTAGTCAGCTTAGCATCCACTATTTCTTCGCACAGATGAGCACCCTCATAATCTTTAATTACGTTGTCAAACTCAGTTTTCAGTTTTTGTATGGGAAAATTGGTTCAGTAATTGCAAAATTGCATTTTCCGGCTTGACCAAAGAGACAAAATTCCTCAAGCAGTATAGAATGCGTATCATCATATTCATAACAATCAGCCTGTCTCCACTGCTGGGACAAAAGCCTCCTCTTGGTGAGAGAGAGAGATGGTCGTAGTCCAACACGAGGGCCTAGAGCGAGTTGGTAGATATCTCGTTTTTAAATGTGTTTCGACTTTAAATGTTTCGTTCTCGGATATGCTCACGATTTCCGTCACCGTTTTGAGAGCAGCGGTGACAAAATAATTCACACAAAATAGAACGCCTCGCGGTCGTAACCAGTGGGCCATCATTGCTCAAGAATCCATTTACATTTTGGGAGATAATGCTATAATATGATCAATGACAAATGACTATTTGGTATGTTAACAAGAGCAGCAACTACACCGGAACCTACAAACATTATGTACGAATTTAAAAGATCTTATCAAACACTTACCTAAAATTATCAGTAAGATTCTTCAACATAGTAGGCAGATCATCTCTCAATGATACCAGAGTTTCCTTGTCGTCCTTCATAGACCAAGTGAGATCCATCAAGTAATATAAATCTAGAGGGTAATTTTTGGCTGGTCTATAAGAAAACTGAATCTTTTGCGTCTCCCCTGAAACAATTTGTATAATAGTAAAGTAATTTTATTTATTTAGCCTGCGATGTCCGAAAATTAACTCTTTCTGTCTTTGTGACAAGTCACTGGGCTTTTGTTTCTATATAAAAATATTTTTATTTGACTGTTATACCATAATCCCTTGATTAAGCTTAGGGCTACTCGATGCAGAATCTCCGAACGGCTATCTTTTCTGAAGCTGTCGATATTTTGGCGAAAGTGTAATTCCGAGTAAAAATATGATCTACCACCACGTACACCTCGTTCTAGAGAATAGCCATCATTTGTCACTATTGATTTGTGGTTACGATTTTCTAGTAAAATAACTTTATCGCTGAATACAGGTTTACTGCTGCATAATCATAAGTCGATAATTCGAGATATTAGAGAGATAACTTTGAACCAGATGCATCCGAAACCTAATAGAGTATTGTTTTCGCCTCATGATGGCCGAATGTTAATCTTCACGAAACTTTCTTAATACTTAACCTGTATTAGCTCAAATCGTGTTTATGTATATAAGATGTATGTTGAAGAGCGTTTTATGTATTAAAAGATTCCAATTATTTCTCAACTATCTAACGACTGCTTATTATGTGTCTTTAAAATAGCAAAACGAAGAGAAAATCAGAAAAGCGTGCATGTCTACTCATTTTGTAAATTTCTATGTTCATTTGGTACTCCAAATTCTTCAATAAATGCGTGTTAAAATGTCTACTTTCACTTTAAATGTTAGGTACTTGCTTTAGCGTGGATGATAGTGGCTTTTAACTTACGTGGCTTCAAAGATAGGTGAATCCTCTGTGGTTGTATTTGTACTACATTTTCCTGACTGTTGGGCGACATATCCTGGAGCGAACTGTTCTCGAACACCTCCCAAACTGGCTTCTCAGGCCGCTGGATTAGACCTTGGCTGCAGCCAGTGTTCGTAAGACTGAGAACAAAAAGTGTTGTTTAGAAAAAAGAAAAAATATATATATATCGCGTTAAGTCGTTAAGTCACCACGCCACTATGTAACTAAATAGACTAACGCCAGGATTCAAACCATATGGCCCTGAAACCCTGACTGTTCACTCCTGCATGTTTGCTGAAGTGAAAAATTTGAAATGAAGTAATGTATTTTACTACTTCCTATTAAAATATAACTCACGCCTTATTCCCATAGCAGTACTACATGACGCCACGAGAAACTATCCACACAAACCTTTGCTTCATCCGAATTCGTTCATTCATCAGCAGTGATCGGAGTAGGTAGATTGAAATGGGATCAATGAACTGGCACGTATCGTATGGATTAAGGATGTTATGGATATGAAATTTCGTATACGGATTGGTTACGGATGTAAGAATGATTATAATACCGGATACGGATACGGATATGAAATTATTTCGGATTATCCGTTAGTTTCGGATAATTTCGGTTAGGGATATTAACCTTTTAAAGAATTTCAAAAGTAAAATACAAATAGCTAATAAAATGGTTTTATTTATATGTCACCATTTGGTAGGAATTACAATCAGTCTGTGAGTAATTATTACAGCTATTTAAAATAAATATGATTATAAATATATATTGAGTTTTATCTATCTACCTAAAACAAAAATGTAAAAACAAATCCGATATTATCCGAAATTTTTATTTCGGATTCGGTTACGGTTACGGATAAATTTTTATATCGGATATCCGATAGTTTCGGCTACGGTTACGGAGCTCCCTAACATCCCTGGTATAGATATGCCTCCGGGATTCCGGGATTTTGAAATTAATTTCAAATGTTTTAATGTGTAGAATAAAGAATACATCAATATGAATAGGAAATGTTTAACCCTTTTGCTGTCTTTTTAATAGTATATAGGTGATCAGCCTTGTACAGTAAGACAAAAAAAAAAACAATTTTAAATGTTTATCTATCGCATTCTATAAATTTCGAATGTAGTACCTAGTTTAAAAATCCTTACTTTCACAATATTTGATTCCATCCCGTAAGTAACAAAATGAAATCCCGGGAAAAAGGCTTATCCATGTTGTGATTTCTATGACTATTCATGATGCGAGTACGTAAAATCAATCTACCTACTCCGAAAACTGTTCATCAGTTGCGTAACACAGCAGGAAAGGCTTTTATTTTTATAGTTCAAAAACATTAATTGCGTTGCTGAGCAGACGATTTTTTCGAACATAGGTATGAAGCAATGGATTCGAAAATGATTCAGATTGTCATTCATAGTCTATTACCCAATTAGGTTGCTGGTCATACATCATGCGCGTCAAGTTATACTTATGTTTTTATTGGCAAATAGGTTAAGACCTCTTCTTGACCCCGCCATATTAACGGCCCACGCGGGAGATGACCTATTTTTACCGATTTTGTTGCTTAAGTACGAAGCAAACACGAGTAGATACTTAGTTCTTATTTTTTTTTTATATAATTTCGTTAGTTTTTCCTTTTATGAATTACTACAGCTGGTGATATATTTTTCCAAATACTATTTATTTAAGTATTTATTTAAACTCCTCGCACACAAAAATGGTACAAAGGCGGACTTAATGCCTTAGGCATTCTCTACCAGTCAACCAAGGGTGGTGAAGAGATTAAATGGCAGGTGCTTTGGTTGAGAGGATCAGTGAAATACTATTAAAACTACAATAATCAAATTGTATTATAAATAATAAGGGAATAGTAGTATATAAATAGACCAAAACTAATAATACACATACACACATACATATTACCTATAATATATACTATAATAAATAAATATATATGCTTATAATACATAAAAATAAAAATATATCAATATATATATTAAACTGATTAAACTGAGACAGGAGATGAGACTACTCTACACTATTTGTTTCGAAAATAACTCTGCAATTTCCGCTTAAATGCATACCGACTGGTATCTAGCCTATTAGCGAATAACTTAATAAGTCATTTAAATATTATATCTAACTAACTTTTGCCAGCGGCTTCGCCCGCGTATAATACACTAGCTTCTGCCCGCGACTTCGTCCGCGTTAAATTTTTTGTTCCTCCGACCCTTCCCGCGTCGCGTCGAATCGCCTACCCGTGGGATTTTCCCCGTTTTTGCAACATTTTTCATTACTGCTCCTCTCTTCTTGGTTGTAGCGTGATGTTATGTAGCCTATAGCCTTCCTCAATCGCGCTAATCTCAGGAACTACTGGTCCGAATTGAAAAAATCTTTCTGTGTTGGGTAGCCTATTTATTGAGAAAGGCTATAGGCTATGTAACATCATTCTACAACCAAGAGAAGCGGAGCAGTAATGTCAAATGTTGCAAAAAAGGGGAAAATCGCACGGGTATGCGATTCGACGCGACGGGAAGGGTCGGGGGAACAAGAAATTTAATGCGGACGAAGTCGCGGGCAGAAGCTAGTATTATTATAGATATTAACCTTCCTCTTGAATCACTTTATCTATTGGTGAAAACCGCATTAAAATCCGTTGCGTAGTTTACAAGATTTAGGCGACGCGGGAAGCGACTTTGTTTTATACTATGTAAAGAAAAAGTTGCCAAGTAACTACAAATAAAATTAAGAAACGGGAAGACACCAGATAAACGAGTTCTTTATAGTAGTAGTTCATGAGAACCAAATAATCCATTACAGATTTCGTGTTAACTTTTAACTAAGCCAATTTCCTGGTCTTTATCTAAGTGGGGAATGGAGTGATTGAAACTGAATCAGACTAAACCATTAAATTAAATTTTACAAACCAATTTCCGTGTAATTGCGCAAACACTGAGGTAATCTTGTACGAAGAACTATGTTTAGATAACACTTTCAATTATATTAGCTTACTAGCTTCTGCCCGCGACTTCGTCCGCGTTAAATTTCTTGTTCCCCCGACCCTTCCCGTCGCATCGAATCGCCTACCCGTGCGATTTTCCCCGTTTTTGCAACTTTTTGCATTACTGCTCCGCTCCTCTTAATCGTAGCGTGATGTTATGTAGCTTATAACCTTCCACAATAAATAGGCTACTCAACACAAAAATATTTTTTCAATTCGGACCAGTAGTTCCTGAGATTAGCGTGTTCAATCAAACAAACCCACAAACAAACAAACTCTTCAGCTTTATAATAATAGGTCTTTACCTATGAAAATGCCGTTTTGTATGAAAAAATTAAACAAATTTTTTTCATGTATTTTTTATTTGTATTAATCGAAATAATCACCCATGCAATCAATGCATTAATCGAAATAATCACAGATGCATCTTTGCCAACGCAGTGGCAGTTTATTGATGCTCTTCTTAAAAAACCGGCCAAGTGCGAGTCGGACTCGCGCACCGAGGGTTCCGTACAAACCTGTAGGTATTTTCGGTTTAAAAATATATATATTTTTTAATTTTTATATTTCAGTTGATTGAATCTAAGGTAAATTGCGGTTTACGATTTATGACGTTTTAAAAAAAAACTACTCACTCGATCTCGTTCAAACCAATTTTCGTTGGTAGTTTACATGGTAATGTAAATCATATATTTTTTTTAGTTTTGTCATTCTCTTATTTTAGAAGTTACGGGGGGGGGGGGACACACATTTTAGTAAAGTAAAGTAAAGTTAAGTAAACTATTCAGTTTAGAAAAAAATGATAATAGAAACCTCATTACCATTTTTGAAGACCTATTCATAGATACCCCACACGTATGGGTTTGATGAAAAAAAACATTTTTGAGTTTCAGTTCTATGTATGGGGAACCCCAAAATTTATTGTTTTTTTTCTATTTTAGTGTGGAAATCTTAATGCGGTTCACAGAATACACCTACTTACCAAGTTTCAACAGCATAGCTCTTATAGTTTCGGAATAAAATGGCTGTGACATACGGACGGACGGACAGACAGACAGACAGACAGACTGACGAATCTATAAGGGTTCCGTTTTTTGCCATTTGGCAACGGAACCCTAAAAAATTAGCTGGACGGGAGGCAACAAATTCTTCAAAGGCATGCTGGTTGGAGATGTGCCAGCTTCTCCATCATTGAGTTTAGTTCTTCACAGTACACATCTGCAGTAATGCTCACCCCGTTTGGTAAGAAGCTGTGATGAATCACACCGGCGCTAGACCACCAAACAGTGACCATCACTTTTCTAGGGGTAAGTTTTCGATTAGGGCATTGTTTAGGTGCTGAACCAGGATCCAACCAACTTGCTGAGCGCTTGCGTTATCAAACAGAATCCATTTTTCATCGCAGGTAACAATGCCGTTCAAAATTCCTTCATTTGTGTGTCTGTTGAGCAGTGCAAGGCACGTCTCGACGCGTACTTCGCGCTGGCGATCATTGAGTTCGTGGGGCACCCATTTGTCAAGCTTTTTTACCTTGCCAATTTGACGCAAATGGACCAATATTGTTTTGACGCTAACGTCGAAAGCTGCTGCTAATTCAGCCGTAGATTGTGTATCATCAGCTTCCACAATCGCCTTTAATTCGTCATTGTCGACCAAAGTCTTCGGACGACCGCGAGGTTCATTTTTCAGGTTGAAATTACCAGAACGGAAGCGAGCAAACCAATAACAGGTGGTACGTCGGTTTGTAGTGTTAGCTCCGTAAACGTCGTCGTTGATGTTGCGTGCCGCTTGTGCCGCGTTGCTGCCACGACGGTACTCATAATCCATAATTACTCGAATTTTAAACGTATCCATGATGACGAAAAAGATTGAAATGCGATGAAAATGTAACACTAATCAATAAACAAATGACTACTTTTGGAAAAAGAATTCCATTTTTTTAAAATAAAATTAATTTGAAATTAGAATTCTTAGACAAACAAAAATTATTTTGATTTGAAATGGCCAGTACTGCAGAACGGCAATTTCATAGGTAAAGTCCTAATATTAGTATAGATTACTGCTGTTCCGTTACCTATTCCGTGTGCCGGACGTATCGTAGGAGGCGACTAAGGGACTTTCTAGTGAATGGACAGCAGCGTTTTCTAAACATTTTACTACCATACTGCGATCGCCAACCGGACTGCCAAGCGTGGTGATTATGGCAAATCCCCCCAAAATGGGGGAGGCCTTTGTCCAGGAGTTGACATATTTCGGCTGAAATTATGGTGATGATGATGACGATTACTGCTGTAGTGTAAAGGCCTTTTGTTAAATAAAATACAGGGAGGTCTAAGCGTTAATCACCTCGCATGCTCAAGACGAGTTGACGATTATAGACCTATACATAACGACTACATGCAAGCCGCGTCGTCGCGCCCGTGGATGTTCGAAAACATCGCACGGGAACGTACTATGAAGACAAAAGTAGCCTATGTTACTTATTAAAACATCAGTTAAATGTCAGTAAAAGTCCCGTCAAAATCGGTGAAGCAGTTTCCGAGGTTCGAATAAACAGACATAGAACCCAACAAACAAATATTAAAAATTGCTGTTTTATTATGAGTACCGTACCTATAAACTTTCATATGCATTTAGTAAAACGCTGTTGTTTTGACATTACAGATAAATATTTCAATGTCATTTATTTGTATGTAGTCTGTATGTAGTGTGTGTAAAAGTTTTACAGATGTCACAATTGGAAAAGTTGCATTGGTACTTGGACAGATTTGAAGCCACAACCACGTGCATGGGAGGTGTGACCTTAACCACTAGGCTATCGCCACATTCCAAGTTTAAAACTCAAAACAAACAAACATCACAATAATAAACACAAACAAATCGAACACTCAACATGGGCCACTTTAATTTCGTTACCCACTTTCCTCCGGGCAGTAGTGGTGGTACTTTAAGTATCAGGCCCATTGAAAATCGTTCATTCGCTCTCTGCACAATCAATAATCTATCAAACAACGATCTCTTGATTAGTTGGGGAGCCGAGCAGAACTATGGACTGCCCAAATATCGGTCAGTGAACGTGGGAACAGTGAAGTGAGCACGAGGAATGCGCTTGCTTCGCGCTCGCGGTACTTAATTGATTGAGCGAAATAAAGCGGAACTTTTTATTGTTTTTGGTTCTATTGTGTGGAGAGATCGTGGTACTGGTGTCGGTAAAGGTTAAATTATTGAGATCTTAGAATCTTAAAGCCCCTAAGTAACGTAATAGCATCTTTGTTTATGCAATGTTCTCGATAGATAGGTAATTTATCTTGTTTTTAAAATGATAAAAGTTTATGCAACCTCACTATGGGTACAACTTCAAAAAAAAACCGGCCAAGTGCGAGTCGGACTCCGCACCGAGGGTTCCGTACAAACCTGTACGTATTTTCGGTTTAAAATATATATTTTTTTTAATTTTTATATTTAAATTGATTGAATGTAAGGTAAATTGCGGTTTACGATTTATGACGTTTTAAAAAAAAAACTACTCACTCGATCTCGTTCAAACCAATTTTCGGTGGTAGTTTACATGGTAATGTACATCATATATTTTTTTTAGTTTTGTCATTCTCTTATTTTAGAAGTTACGGGGGGGGGGGGGGGGACACACATTTTACCACTTTGGAAGTGTCTCTCGCGCAAACTATTCAGTTTAGAAAAAAATGATAATAGAAACCTCATTACCATTTTTGAAGACCTATTCATAGATACCCCACCCCACACGTATGGGTTTGATGAAAAAAAACATTTTTGAGTTTCAGTTCTATGTATGGGGAACCCCAAAATTTATTGTTTTTTTTCTATTTTAGTGTGAAAATCTTAATGCGGTTCACAGAATACATCTACTTACCAAGTTTCAACAGCATAGCTCTTATAGTTTCGGAATAAAATGGCTGTGACATACGGACGGACGGACAGACAGACAGACAGACAGACAGACAGACATACAGACAGACATGACGAATCTATAAGGGTTCCGTTTTTTGCCATTTGGCAACGGAACCCTAAAAAGGAGTAGATAGTAGTTTTTTAACGTGAAAAATTACTTGAACATCGGAAGTCGGTGGTAAAAAATGATGAAACCACCAACTTCCGAAATTTAAGTAACTTTTCACTTTGTAGTTTTTTTATTTAGATAGTTATTGTTTTTTTTTTATTAAAACTTTTTTATTTTGCCAACCATTATTTCAGATTGTGAAAGTGCACAAAAAGCATAAAACCAGCTGCTAACATAAGATTCCGAATAATATTACTGTTAAATTGGCTATGCTACTAAACAGCTTACATCAAGCCGCACCTCCCATCCCATCTTCACTTACGTCAAGGACGGCAGCATCCGACCTTACTTAGTACCACGTCAACGGTCCCCCATCCAATTACCGTGTGTCGTGGGCGTCGCTTAACTGCCGAGATCTACGCGAGATAACTAGACGATGATCCCTTGTTATTGCGATGGGCATTTCCTCTAAATACCTAGTTCGGCCTTAATTAAGAAAACGTATACAAATGATTTTTTTGGACAAAATAGTATGTTTTTGTTCGACGAAATGTGGTTTTTATGGTTACGTCGTTTTGGTAATTGATAGGCATTTTTGTTTGAAGAAGGAATAAACTTATTTGATTGGTAATTAAGTAGGCAAGAGGTTATTTTGAAAACTTACACAGATTGATTCTTTGGATAAAAATATAATTTTATTGTTTGGTTTTAAAAATGTGGTTTTTATGGTAACGTCGTTTTGGTAATTGATAGGCATTTTTGTTTGAAGAAGGAATAAACTTATTTGATTAGTAATTAAGTAGGCAAGAGTTTATTTTGAAAACCTACACAGATTGATTCTTAGGATAAAAATGTAATTTTATTGTTTGGTTTTAAAAATGTGGTTTTTATGGTAACGTCGTTTTGGTAATTGATAGGCATTTTTGTTTGAAGAAGGAATAAACTTCATTGATTGGTAATTAAATTTATATGGATACGTCGTTTTAGTAATTGATTGGCATTTTTGTTTGAAGAAGGAATAAACTTCATTGATTGGTAATTAAATAGGCAGGAGGTACATAATCTACACATAGGTACTTATTTATTATTATTAATGTTATTTGCCTACTGGCGTGACCCCTATGTTATGACGGATACAGCCGCTTCTTAACTTACACTGTCTACTTACAAATAATTCTTAAGGTAATAAGCAGTAACTTGAAATGGCACAATATGTATGTATGTATGTATTAATGCAAATTGCAGGAACCTACTGACATATCTGTAAAGGACAAAGGGTAATTCAGTATGGGCTCCTAACTCAAAAAAATAAATGATTGTAGCATCATGTTATGAACTATATCTCATATGTCTCTCTTGTATGTCCACAGGAAGTAATGTGCTGTGAACAGCATGTCTGAATTCACTTGGAGAGAAAATATATGTGTAGATTCATTTAATAAAAGAAATAATTTACCCTCTAAAACCGAATTGACCTGCTAATGATGGACAATGGTACCGATTCCCTTGTTCACAAACTAAACTAAATTTAAGTTCAGTGCATCTTTTTCTTTGTATTCCATTAAGAAGAGGACAAAAGAAAAATTTTCGTTTAGTCCTGTCAAATTAATCAGCGCCTGTCACTACTCCATACAAGTTTAGACGTGATTAAAAACTTGCCTACTAAAATTTCGCCAATTTACGTCAAGCGCTGATTAATTTGCCAGGACAAAACTAAAATTTATCTTCTGTCCTTTCCTTAATGAAATAGAAAGAAAAAGATCCACTGAACTTAAATTTAGTTTAGTTTGTGAATAAGGGAACCGGCACCACCATAAATTAATGAACCTCTAAAAACTTTTTGCGCTTCTAATGATACAGTTTTTAAATAACTGAGCTTCTTTTTATTTTTCTGGTCCTTTTCCCAGAGCTAGTGGCAGTATCTAAGCTAGGGTACCCCGCCTATTGCCACCATATCTTTTCTTTTATGAAGCAAACTATTATTATTTAGAAACAAAAGCGTTGACTCTAGCATTACTTTATGTATTTAAAATTGAGTCTTGTTGCGCTACAATAATATTTAATTATCTTTGGCGAAATCGGCAGTTAGTATGGCAAAATAAGTCATAAAAAAACACCTTTAATTAAATTTCACTAAAAAGGATTCAATAGTCAATTAAAAATAAACTACTTTCAGGACTTGCACTTGTTCTCTTACACCTTGGGTATTTTAGGAATCCTAAAAAAACCTAATTAAGTCTTTAATGTGATAGGTACCACACATGGCAAAATTATAATTATACGTATGTTTTTTGTTTATGACTTTATGTCCTACAGAGGGCGCCATATACAATTTAATGTACCGTCATACAGCCCATAACTAGCAGGCGATCAAGATGCTTCCAACTATAAATATTTTTCTTTCTCACCTCTCATCATCATTGCAGCGCGGGGCTCCAGAGTTGTAGTTGATGTCTGCACACCAGCGGCAGTGCGACGCCGCAGACAAACATGCGCCACACTCATTGTGCTCGATGCACACCAGCTTGTTCAGCATTTGTTGTACTAATGGAAAAAAGGAAAACGTGAAAATTTACTAAAAATATAAATGTCAAAAAAGTTGTTTCCCGCCAATTTCCTATCTGTCAAACGGTTTTTTTTTTCTCTGGTAGCGGCCATTACTGGCGTAGTGCAATGTGCTCTAAGAAGGTCGCAGATATTATGTATTTGAATTAATACCCTATATTTGTTACAAGTTTTTTATGTCAAATGTCAAAAAAGTTGTTTCCCGCCAATTTCCTATCTGTCAAACGGTTTTTTTTTCTCTGGTAGCGGCCATTACTGGCGTAGTGCAATGTGCTCTAAGAAGGTCGCAGATATTATGTATTCGAATTAATACCCTATATTTGTTACAAGTTTTTTATTTATAACTACTTACTAGTGATTCTGAAAAATAAAGACAAGAAAATTAGACAAGCGCCTGTTAGTTAAGTATGTATCGAGATTTTTCACAACAAATTGAAAATTACCTAGAAGTTGGTGTCTTTGGATCTAAATTTTAGTTCTTTGCCACCGACTACCGAAATTAAAGTTTTGTCACTTTGTAGTGTTTTTTGGAAATAATTTGATTTTTAGTATGTTATGCGATTAGGGGGGGCTGGGTAACTTACAAAATCTCTATCGTGAGCTTGAGATTACTCGGATTATCTCTTGGATGATTGGCAAAATTGGCAAAGGTACCTAATTCCTTTATTATGTATGTGTAATTTATCTACTAAATGTATATGTTTAGAAATATATAAGTATGTTTATCAGTTGTCTGGTTGCCATAGTACAGGCTCTGCCTAGTTTGGGATCAGATAACGTTGTGTTGGTTGTCCTAAGATATTTATTTATTTTATTATTATGTTTTCAGAGAATACAAGTATAATTACGTAACTGAGGGGCGTAAACCTATCAGCGATTATACGAATAGGTACATACCTACGTCATATTTATTTTTATAAGTATTAGGTATGTCATTGTTACAATAACTACGTCGAGGAAAATAATAGGTAGGTATAACTATCATAGATCTTTGCAAAAACTAGTTTTGGAAAAGCCAAAATTGATGGGTTCGATATTGTATACTAACAATAGAATTTTTAATAATTTAAACGAAATTTGCCTTCCGCTAACATACGTTTCGAAATCATTAAACTACGTTCCAAAAATAAACAGAAAAAAAGAAACACAAACATTCAATTCATTCCAATCCAAAAGAAAAAAAAGGATAGCATATCTTAAGAAGCACTTGACACAAGGAATAGAGCGACGAACAAGTTAAAATAGACCACCAAAATCGGTGGTATTAGAAGCTCGCTAGGCGTTGACATAATTTATGTGGGCGTAGAGTAGATTACGGCCGAAAAGGGACGTCACACAGCAAAAGATTTAGAAGATACACTTCATAAGATTTGTAGTTACGAAGCAACAAGCATTTGATACGAAAAATCTGTCTGGTTGTGAATATATTCATCAATTCAGCCGAAAGACGACCACTGCTGGATATAGACCTCCCCCAATTTGGAAGGTTGGCCATAATTGTCACGTTTGGCAGCCGGGTTGGCGATCGCAGTATGGTGGTAAAATGCATACAGAACGCTGCTGCCCATTCTCTAGTAAGAATAAAAAGAATACATTACCTATTTCATAAATATAACCTTTATGAGTAAATATTCAAAACTAGAATACATTATTGTCTATGGGAGACCTTGTTTTAGCGGTTTTTACGTGTTGTTTGTAAATTGGCGCTATGAACTCTGGTCTCCCTTACTTACGCAATATCAGGAAGCATATAATGTGCAAAATAATGTGCTAATTACATTCAGCCTTCTGTTCTGTGGATAACGTTTCTGATCGGCTTTTCATCCACCATTATATGAAAGAACTTGCCATCGTAAAACTCGTGTATCAGCCTACGTTCAGTACTGCTCCATTCAAGCTAATGGGTCAGACCTTCTGTATTTTTTTTTCTAACTTGAGCTGAGATAATCTTCACAAATACGGCACAATTGCCAGCACGTGCTCGTAGAGTTAACAGACCGACACTACCCGAAATAGATACATACATACATGTACGTCCAATAACCGGATCGGCGACAATGTGTAATCAATTTTGTTGATCACAGTTTACTTTTACTGTTAGTTTTTTGTTTGATCGATTGTGGTTTAAGTAGGTCTGGTATTTTTAAAATGAGTAAAGTAAGCAACTTTAAGTTACAACGTATTAGCTCATGAAGTTCTTCAGATATTCTATTCATCCCTCCTTAGAAATTCAACTAGGGTATTTTTGTTTGATAAAATGTTAATCTACCCTAAGTTGGTGTTGATACCTACACGAAATAAGTGGGCCAATGACCGATACACTAATTACTAAAGTAGAAAAATTACATAATCTATAGTACATTCATTCTTGATTACAGGATCCCCTAATGATCTACAAGAAGAAAGTTCAGCACGTTCTAAGATCCTAATATATTTGGCGTTCACTGCATGGTCTGTAAAAACTTATGATTCTGGGCCGGATGGAAGGAAGAGTACCAGCAAGATAGTCAGACGCGATCTTGAAGGCGGGAGGAAAAGGCATCTACCGAGTGTTGCACACTGCAGAAAATATAACCGCATAACTTTTAGACGCGTCGTATGTGGTCGCGATCCTCAACATTGACGGAACGACGAAGAAGAAGAAAAAGATCACATTATTACAAACTAGCTTTTGCCAGTGGCTTCGCTCGCGTATTGTACATATGTATAAACCTACCTCTTGAATCACCCTGTTTATTGTTGAAAACCGCTTTAAAAGCCGTTGCGAAGTTTTAAAGATCTAAGCATACAAAAACACAAAATGCAACTGTGTTTTTTGCTATGAGAAGATTTTGGTCTCCGACCAAAATTGTGAAATAATTTTATAAGCAATCATTCCTATACCTATGTTTATGTTACAACAATGTAGTTGAATAACTATTACGTACGACAAAAAAACTGCATGATGATGAGATGTAAAATCACCTACAATATAATGTGTGGTAATATTTCAATGTCAAAGCTTAGGTTATCCTTATTTTACCAAATAACGTCATCCTTATTTTAAGATCTAGGAAAATAAACAGACAACGCACTAGCCAGCTAGACAGCAGCTGTTACATTAAATCAAACATGCAGTTTACAGCAACACCTGAAAACACAATTTTTTCTGGGTGGGAAATCGTCAAATGACGTCTTTCGCTCTGGGCGGGAGCAGGGAGCGGGAGGACATGTCAGACTTTTACTGACTAAAACCCACCCGTGTTCCTTCAGTTGCCTGGACCAGAGCCACGGTAACTCTTTAGAACAAATCCGCGACCCTGGCAGGACCTCAAGATACCATTGCAGTAGCAGTTAAACTGAAGAACCGAAGCTCAGTCGGTGACCTTATAAGGGTAATAGCTTTTACCAGTGGCCTTGCCCGCTTGTAGGTCAAAAAATATTCAGGAACGTACCACCGGGATAAACAGTACAGACGCCACCAGGTCAAGCTACCCGAAACTGTCAATTTTTCCCAATGAACCTTGAACCTAATGCTCTAGAAATAAAGTCGAAAATCTATCAAAGAAATCTGACAGATTGTAGTAGCTTGATGTGTTGGCGTCTGTATCATCATATCATAATCAGCCTATAACCAGTTCCCACGTCTGGGACACAGACCTCCTCTCTGTGACAGGTGGGTGGGCCATAATACACAACGCGGGTGAAATTTAACAGTATGCTATGTGTTAATCCAGATTAAAAACTGTCTGTGTGCCAAATATCCTCCAAATCCGTTGAGCCTTTTTGCGTAATTGGGAAACAAACATTCAATAATTCAAACATAGAAGGTTTGTATACTGTTCTGTAGAAGGATGAGGAACAGGGTGTGAAGTTTCTCATCCTCCATCGAAAAGGGATAATCCTCCGACCAGGCTGGTGGCGGTGTTGTGTCTGGTGATCTACTGTCCAATGATTGTCATCAGGTGTTTGTTAATGGGCAGATAACTCTGCTTGCGCGATGTAGGATTTGCGCAACGCCAGGAGTGATAGCAATCAGTCTATCAGATTCAGATCAATCAAACGGACACTTCTTTTTTACGGAATGTATGCACTTCTTAGCGACAGAACATTGCATTACTTAAGTAGCTATCAAGCAATTATCGCAGCTAAAAATATTGAATTTAGGTCCAAGTAAAGAGCCAAGTCTCGTTCGCAGAAAGTGCAATCTAAATCCATGCAGATTTGAGATACGGACGCCAGCGCTTGCATATCCTCTAGTGTGTCTATCTGTGGTGCCTATTTGTAAATCTGTGAAATACTACTGTTAATCTGGCACACATTTTAGAGATCATTAGATATTTAGAGAGTGCATCATAAATTAGATAGTAGGTAAACTAGTGGTGAGCTTCTATTTGAGAGCCCATCAAACATTTGGTTTACAACTTCCTATTTCATATCTCGCCCTCATTGCTACTTGCTAAATCTTTCGTATTAGTTCCGTGGTAGTTAAATCTTGTGGGCAAGCTAAGTAGATACCCACTTAACCTCTATACTAAGACCCCTACCTAGCCCACAGATACCACAGACATCGGGGACATGGTCTTTGGACCAAGCTCACCGCGGTCCAGGCTCCGGAAAAAGGTCATTTTGAGGAGTATCATTTTGTCACTATATCTCAATCTCTTCCTCTCTATTTCTTTCTTATCTGATGATTGCGTAATGGGAGCCAGTTCTGGTCGAGGCTATTGGCAATTAGTCCATCGGCCGTAACAACTATTGGTATAAGGTCACGGAGTCCACTTCCCACATGTCGATAATCTCACCAACAGACATATCGGTGATCTCACCACTGCTATCACTGCCCGCACGGTCGGTGTAAAAAGGATTTGAAAAGCTAATCCTTACTTAAATATTTTTATCTTTTACTTAATTTTCATCGTTATTAGGTTGATAACCTAAGTTTTCACAAGGTGATTTTATGAAAATATAATCTGCTGAAGTGAGTTTTTACAGAATTACAGAAGGAACAGCAAACCTAATTGCGTTATACATTATTAGTAACTCGAATCCTTATTAAGGGATTACGATGTTCAGCTTACTTTCAGAATAGGTATTCAATACCTAATCAGCCGTTATTGTTCCCACTGCTGGATCACAGGCCTCCTCTCTGTGAGAGGGAGTGGGCCACGCAGGCCCTGTTTGGGTTGGCAGTCACATGTCTTCTTAGTTCGGGATATGCAGGTTTCCTCACGATGCTTTTTCTTTCAATGTTTTCAGAGCAGCGGTGATGAAATAATTTACGCAAAGTAATGCGCCAGTCTGGGTACGAACCTACGACGCGCAAACCGCGACCATTGTCATTGAGGCACCACTGCTCTACCTACACAAACCTAAAATTCCTATACTTACTATGCCAATTCAAGTTTTGAACCTTGAACCTTCTCGGCCCTTCACCTATCATTGCATAAGCCCATAAAACTTTAATTGGTAAACACACGAAGGTCCTACCTAGTCACTTTAATAACTTTGACACGCTGGACAATCGAATTGGAGATTTTAGTAGGTGTTGTCATATTGGCACATTGAGGCTCATGTTGACAATTCTTCTGTACGTATTCTTTATTTAGACTTGCCTCGTTGATCTTGTGGTGGCATCCGCTACTACTGAGCCTGGTATCGATTCCCAGGTCAGGCAAAGTGGTATGTGTTTTTCTATCTGGAATTTCAGGTAGCCCGAAGTCAGATTTGTGCCCGGTCGATGGCCATTGCTCGCCCCTTATTACATGGGATTTAAACATAACTGACGAAATGTGGGTGTACTATAGGTACCTACACTTGTGCCCAATCCTTGGCCTAAAACAAGGCGTGATGTTATGTGTACTTTTCATTCGTATAAATGCCTGCTCTATAACATTAGTTTGGTCTTAATTCAAGTTTTATTTAATGTCAATTTAATTATCTTTAAACTCCATACGTACATACTTATTATATCATCAATTCCACTGTACATACTTATTATATCATCAATTCCAGCAACGCAACGTAGGAAAGTAGAAAGTAGGTTAGACTTCCTAGGATAAAGCTGAGTTCTCATCTCAAAACAGTAGCGCTATTTTGCACCCAGTTTTAACGTCTGCAGTTAAACTAAATACCCACGAGCTTAATTATAACAGCAACACAATGTTATTTCAGCTGAACAGCGAACAGTTTAATATTTTTCAATGTTAGTGTTGTAGCCATACAAGCTGTGAACTCGGAAAACGCATTCCCGGCGTGCAACTCGAAATAAAACTGTCAATCCTATTCCGATTTTCTATTTTCGAAAACGAATGTCCGTAACAGGTGTGTTCCTGCCTTGCGTCTGTTTCGGTTATTTTAGTTACCATAGAGCATAAAATAAATCTCTTCGTTTGAAGTTACATTTATGTCCGTGTTGAGATAACGAATAAGTTTTTATTTTGTTTTAATCTTGCTCAGCTCAGTAATAACGTTTAATTATGAATAGTTTTAGACTTCCGTCCTGTTTGTAGATAATAATTGGAATATCCTTTCATGATTACTGTTCAAACATTGTTTAAAGTTGTTTAAATTAATCCTAAAAAATAACACTTGAGCGTTTGTAACTAGTGAGAAGGTCGTTTTAGAATGCAAGTATAGGTACTTATGTTGTCAATCTTCAAGGATATAACGAGTTTATTGCCTAGTGTTGATTTTCAACATATTTATTGAGCAAGTTTAATTTCAAGCATCATTTTTGCGTTGCAAGAACTTCAGTTTAAAATGAATAGGTCTATATAAGACCTATTGTTATTCTTTGTAGGTTTTCATGCATTCATTAGACAATTCATGAATGCCTGAATTCCTGCGGATTCCACAGGAACCCGCGGATGTAACAAGCACAGAAACGGTCGAAGTGGCGGTGCTTGGGAGAGGCCTATGTCCAGCAGTGAACGTCTTTCGGCTGAAATGATGATGATGATGATGTTAGTTAGGCAATAGTTAAAAATGCCAATTTATTTTTTTCTCAACTCAGTTTGGTTCAACATTGCATAGAGTCGCTATCTTATTCTCGTTTACAATTTGTTATGTTGTAGCAATAATTTAAATGCTAGGGCACGCCCCTTTATGACTTCATAATCTGCGCGAACACGATGCGAATACAGCAGAAGCCTTCACCTCTGCTTACCTCCTCTTAGATCATAGACATGACATCAGTTTACCTACACACATATCTACCGTGTCTAAGTAAAATCCAATTTATGTCCAATTTTGAAAACCTACCTACTGACACAGAAACATTTAGGTATCTCAATCTTATCCAAGTCCATTCAAGTATGTTTAAAGAATTTCTTATCACAACCTTCAAACGTTGTGATAATCACATAGTAAACATTGTAAGAACTAGTTTACTGAAGCATTCACAGTTTCATGAAGTACACCTGAGTTTACAAAGTATAAGTAAGTAAACTTAGGTAAGTACGAGACTGTTAGTCATATCCGTGCGTGAGCAAATAATATTTATCTATGTAGACAGTTACAACAATAACCTTCATTATCATTGACAAAAACATGAAAAATGTATGAAAAACTCACCTTGACAGTTTCCATGCTCGATTTTCACGAACAATAAACATGAAAAAACAAACACTGAAATCCCGTACATGATCAAATGGTCAGACACAAATCACATCTGGATCGAACTGTTGGCGCGTGTGTATCGAATGGCGGCGTGCGATCGGATTCGCGATGAGTAACTGATAAGAGTTGATAAGGTGATAACGATACGGCGCGGGCGGCGAGTACCGGCGCGCCGGTTCGCGCCTCACGTCTTTGCCGCTCGACATCTGCCGCGCCTCTAACTAACTGACAACGCTCAACAGTCTTCGTAGTTTCGCTTCACGGTGTCGATAAGCTGTCGTAGTACTCGTAGTCGGCCGTAGTCTCGTAGTACGCGGCTACGCTCGCCGAATTACGCCAATTGATGTTTGGTTCCCGATAAGATTGGAGGTCGTGCATTAGACATCGGTAATAGGTGCGCCTAGTACTGGGTGGTCCTGCTGGTTGTCGACTTAGCTCTCCGCATTACCGCTTCATTATTCGTTTGGTTGAAGATTGTATGTCACATATGTTGTGGGACTGGGTTTCAGGCAGAATATGTCGGTTTATCATACATGACATACTCATCTAATTTTTCTTTTAATTAAATATTAATTTTACGACGATTCTATTTACTTTTATTAAGTTGAAAGGTCTACTGAATTTTTTAACTCTAGGTTCTATCATTATATCTCTATCTATCTAGGTATATATATTGTGTTCAAAGAGAACATCCTATACGAACATGGTGCAATTCGTTTTGTCTTTGTTGACATAGTTCTTAGCCAATGCTCTAGAGACAGATGACTAGTCGACGTACAATCTCCACATTTGCACAAAATATCTACACTTCTCTATATTTGTCTGCTATTTATAACTTAGGCGACTCAAGGTAAGATCAGAAAGATACCTGTAGACAACCTCTTCATTTGTCTATTTTAAAATTTAGATTAACATAATAAATTATATAGTGATAAGAGTGTTATTTTAAGTATCTGACAGTTCAATTACCTTTTTAAGTACGTTCTCATTAAGAATCTTCTTATTAAGAATTAAGATCACTGTAGAAAAATCGCGTTGTATGTAATACAAAACGTGTGAAAAGGCTGAACACGAATTGGTAACATCGCGTACTGAGAGAGTTTACGATACGGAAAGTACAGTCGACATAATACTGGGCATGGACCCCTCTGTGTACCGTCACGAATTAATAACCTACAAGCCCATTAAACTGGTAGTAAAATCAGTGTCCTTCACCTCGGAACCATTCTGTTGTCCTGCCTAATTACTAATTATGGACACTGAGGTAGTTCGCAAGATACACGGCTGCGAGTCACGCACTCAGCACTGGGCCACTCCTATGCTTCTCTAAAGTGTGCCGAACCACCACTTCAACTTGACCCACCTCGACCCCCTTATCAGAGCACGAAATAGGCTTGATAAGTGAAACGTTGTAAGATTACAGGGGCCTTCCGAGAGTGGTATTCAAATGTGGGTGTACATTCGAGGCCAAAATAACAAACCTAAGAGTTCGTTCACAGCCTTTGTAATCTTTGACGTGATACAAATGGTCTGTAGGCGGCCGGCAGTCTGTCCGTACATATGACGATGCAAATAAATGTCATCATACCAAATGGAGCCGTGTGGAAAACTGCGCAACCTTAACGAGCCATTCTTAATATGTGAGCTTGCATCATTCAACTGGCTGCCACAAGCTGCCACTTGTTGCTTTGTTTATAAATCATAAGACCGTTTGATATTTATGAGCAGTCATTATCAAAGTTACGCTTGAAATAACTACCTTCTGTAAACACAGTTCATGCCTCACCTAGTAAGTGTTATCTTACTGCCGTATAATGCCATCATTACTCATTTCTTTGTTAACTTTCACCCAGTAGCTAAGTTGGGTAACTGTACTTTAAAAAAAATTTTTACAAAATACTCGTATTTGTTACAAACTCACGACGGGCTTTTCTTTTTAAAGGGTTTTCTTAACACGTGATGTAACATTTTGACCGCACACTTGTCTTTAAATCGGCAGATTTTTTTTTCGGTAACCGACGAAAAATTTCTACGCTAGAAGGTCTAAAATCATGTGCTGAATTCAAATTTACAGTTTGCACCTCGATATCCCTGCTACTCTTTATTGGTTCATCGGCTACTGCCTTCACAAAATAAATACCTTACCTATACCAACAGACTTTAATTTATAAAACTTTTTAACAAAAAATTAAAATTTTGAGTCGGCGCTGAAAAATCAATGAACAAAGATCACTCAAAGCACCGACTCATAATTTTAAGGTTTATTATTTTATACTTTTCAGTTTTTTCGGCGGTTTAATTTTTTGTTAAAAAGTTTTTATTTCATAATTTTTTGTGACTTCAATATACTAATAATACTTGGCAAGGTATACCCTGTCCAACAAAAAAAGAATGATCAAAATCGGACTACTCTGTATAAAGTTATGCGTGGTTAAACATTACAATCAGTGAGTGAACAATCAATCATCCCCTGTTTTCCGACCCTTAGGGTTCGATTTTGTTTTCCAAATTTATATGGGACCACCTTGGGAGTACACCCTTTCCAATAGAAGAAGAATTGTCACAATCGGACCACTATGTAAAAAGTTATGCGTGGTCATACATAAAAAAAAAAAAAAATATACGCGTCGAATTGAGAACCTCCTCCGTTTTTTTTCGTCGGTTGAAAAGTGTTGCCCGTGACTGTATTAGTATAACCAAATGATTTACGTGTATCGTAAGTGGGTTCCACCGGCAGTGTCACAAGATGGAGTGCCCCCTAGTTAAGTGACTAACTGCAGTTAGCGACCAATATAGTAAACTACACGTACTTCGGTAGGTGCTAGTTTCTCAATCCACCAAACGTTTTCTTTGTTTACATTAGGCTCTATCGATTGTTTACATAAATGATTGGAGCACGCCTATACATTTACAAGTTCACACTTAACAAGACAAGTTCGAAGTCAGTCGCTTCCTGACCTAATATACGGCTGCGTATGTTTTGCTAACGAATTGATGTTCAACCGTCTGTCTCGAACACGATTTAGGGTCAATACTCTCTTATTGCAGACTTGAGAGGATACTAATCATAATAAATAACATAAACTTAAGTCTTCAATAGTTTTATTCACACACTTGGCTATCACTTTTCATAGAACATACAACAAGTAAATAACGCTCACAGATGCTCACTTTTTCTTTTTCGGCGATTTTGTTTTTGGGATTAAAGATTTAATAGAAGCCTGGGCAGGGTTATCATCCACCAAAGGACTCTCTATTTCATTCGAGGTGTCCGGAACAGTCTTATGACGCCGCTTTATCCTGGTACAAGTCGTCTCCAAAAATTCATAGAAGTGATTGACAGGCTCGAACCACCCAAACCCGTGATCAGCCTTTCCCAACCAAGTGTGTCCATTAGGATCCGTCAATACCAGGTTACCTACCGGACAGTTATCAGCGAATTCACCCGTCAATATACTGCCATCCGGATAAGTATATGTGCCGTGACCGGTGTAAACCCAATCTTTTAATACACCTTCGAATTTCGCGCCGTCATTGTATGATATGGTAGTTTGGTCGGTGGCGGCAATTTTGTCTAACTCCCAGAGTCCTGCGTATATGTCGCCTTCAGCCGTTGTGTAAACGCCTTGCCCTGAAACGGTGAAGTTACAATGTGAACATTTAAATGGACATTTAGAATTTCTAAGTAGCAGCACGGAGTCTTGATTTGTGCCCTCCTATTACGGGATTTAACCTGGGTGTAGGTACTATAGGTACACGTCTGCCCAACCCTTCGGCGAATAGAGGCGTGATCGGTGATTGTTGTTATTGTAAAAAAACATAATCAAGTCCAAGACGCAGTACAAACGCAACTGTTTAAGTAATCAGAGCGTAACACTCGTCTGTTGGCTTGGTTAGATTACGATACGGTCCATTAGACCACACTCGATACGTCAAAAATATTCAGCTTCCTACGACTTTTACAACCGAATAAAGGTGGCTTTACAAGACAATGCACAGTTTTGTTTCGCAAATGTAAGATGTGTAAGTGCAGTTACTTGCAAGAATTTGAGTTTTGCATATTACACGCTAGTCGGGAGAATGCATTGGGTTGCAACTTGCAGTTATTTATGTTAATTTAGTCATGGGAGAGAGGATTACGATGGTGTAAATTATCGACAGCATAACATCACGTTTTCCCCGGTGGAATTGGCAAAGTTCGTCAAGCACCGTTCCAATAGGAAGCGAACCTACTGGGTTTATTCGGGCGAACATCCAGACTGATTGGCTACTGAGAAATTACTGATAGAAGAACTAAAGAGAATAAATCAAACCTAATATAAGAAAAAAAGCCACTTCGTTGTCGAACACGGGAACCCGTAGTCCGAGGTGATCAATAAAATCGTCATTTTATATTATTTGCGATTATTAGCTACCTGCATCTTCTGAATTTCTGAGATAAAGTTTGACTTAGTTTGTAATGAAAGACATTCATTCGAATTAAATGAAGCTAGGTGGTTGTATTGTTTGAGGTATTGTATTGGTGGTTGAAGAGCAGTGATGGTCCAATAGTAACTCAACGTTCGAGTTGTGGGTCGCAGGTTCGCACTCAGTCAGGCACTTTGTGTAAATTATTTTATCACTACTTCTCTCAAAACGGTGAAGGAAACCGGCATGTCCTAGAACCAAAAATTCGAAGACATGTGACAACTATCAACCCGCACTGGGCCCGCGTGATAGATAACAGCTCACTCTCTCTCTCGAAAAGAGTCCCAGCAGTAGGAAAATTATAGGCTGATAATTATGTTACCCATGTAGAAAGTTATATTGATGACTTCAATATTATAGTCGCGAATAATATTGAAATCAATCGTACAACGTTGCACTGACCTGCCCCCTAATTGCGAAACGCACAATTTATCAGCATCTGAATGGGATTGAAGATTATTTCTAAACCATTGCGTTATATGTTCGAATAAATTGTGGCTCAGCAACGTGAATAACGCAATGAATGTTGTTTAACTATGAATATTAAACCAATTCCTACCGATAAAAAGTTCCGCAATTACCCCTCTGCAAATGATTAAAAAAAAACATTTGAATTTCGTGGGCTTTCGTGGGCAATGATAAAAAAAAAACATTTGAATTTCGTGGGCTATCCTGAAGCTTTCACTTTTAAAGGGGAAAACACAAGAGTAACCCTTACAGTTCCAATTTTCTTAAGTTTCTTACAATTTGCATGTTTTTTTCATGAAATAGCCATTCAATGAACATACGAGTGTTGTATTGACGATTTTGATGATTATAATTCTGTAAATACATACGTTTTGCGGTCGTGAATTATATTTTAATCAACATACAAACTGATGACCTGCACAATTGCAAAAACCTCCTTAAAAATATGGAACCTCACCATGCATTTTAAGAGAGTGATCCTTCTTCCTGGCCTCGAATCCTCCGTCGTATGTATCCCCGGTGTCGTGTTTGAAGAACCCCGTGTCATGTACAAAGGGTACCTCCTTCACCGGTTTCTCTTTCTTCTCGTCGGTGTCGTCAACCTCCGTTGTCATCACTGACTTAGGACTGGGACCACCCTTTGGAGACCTTCCTGTTGCCGATGATTCCGTCATTGTGTAGATACCTTTAAAATTATTATGATTTCATGATTAAAAATATTCAGGTTAAAGACAAGTATAGTTGTAGGTACCTATTATAGGTGTTTATAGTTCTTTCCTTGATGAGGAAGTATGGACGGCAACAAGCATATTAATGGTTTTTAAAATGATGATTACTATAAAATAAATATTTGATTTATGATCATAGAAGTTTTATGGATGTGAGGTGTTAAACTGATTGGACGTTAATTGCCGATATCACTTTGAAAAAAAAAAAAAAAACATAGAAGTTAGGTAGGCACCTAGGTATATAATACCGAAACTTAGACAACCCACCTATTAAAATACTAGCTCTCTCACTGAAAGATGGTGTTGTACTCTTAGATTTCTCTAGGCAAATGTGGGGCTTGTGGCTATATAATAACCGCCGCACGGGTCGATCGTTTTGGTTAATTTACGCTAGCCACGGTTGGTCTCCCCCGCGCCTCGGAAAGCTCGTTAAGCTGTTGGTCCTAGCTGTCTTTCGTAGACCTTTGACAGTCGTTAAAGTGAAAGCCGACACCGACATAGTTGGAAAAAGGCGACTAGCCTTTTGAAAGATGATTTGTCTAAGCAGGTGTATTAATTCTCTATTTCGAACCTACATGAAATTTTCTAAATGAATGTTATCTCTCCTAATCTTTTGACCATGTTACCACCATCCTATACCATCTTCTCTTTTAATTGTGACAGTGGCCACAGTGCCATTTTACAGTATGATTAGTTCAGTAAGATTTTACAGTAGATACTTATAATGTTGGAAATTCCACAACGCCAGTCACTCTTCGCGCAACAAAGAGCACCGGTAATAAACCAAGATGCATTCCCATATTAAATTCTATTGTCTATTGTTACGGTAATTGTGCCTAATTTTACACCGTGAATATCATTTGGTACAAGTACCTATGTATCTTTCTTTAACCTACTTTATTTATTACTATTACTATTATTAGAGTTGATGCCTACTTGACCGTGTCTTTACGGGAGAGAGTGACTTAACATCAACTTTTAGGTTGATGACAATTTAGCTACGGATTGGTACTGGGTCTAGGCATAAAAATGTAGGTATATCTAGATCAGCCGTGTTTATACTAAATTCTTAGACAATATGTAAAAATGTCTCTCCTTCCTTTAAACCATCCTAAGTTGTCTTTAAAGTAATGTAGAATTTCTAAAATTGTTACTGTAATTCTTATACCTATTGTGTCAGTGAGATTTAAAAGATGCTTTCATATTAATTTTTATTGTATCTAATAAAGAGTATTCTATTCTATGTAAACTTAGGTATCTATTTAGTACCTACCTCGATACTAGATAGTGCCTACCTGCTACATAAATGCAGTATTCTGTGTCCAAACTAAATAGTCACCGCCCCTTATGGGCATCTGCAACACTAGAGGCATCTTATGTGCATAGTTATTCCAGACAAAATTAAAACGACTTGTCTGCCTCTATTACACCTCCAACAAACACTGCACGCGGCAGAAAAGGGTTTTGGTGGAAGCATTTCCCCGGCAGAGCTTTTTTTCAAAGAGCTCTGCCATAGCTTTCTAAACAAGCCCTAAAATGCGCTGAGTACCAAAAGTTCAAACAAAACACAAGTTTTCATACCGTATTACAGCTTTTTATAATAATTCCTAGGTGACAGTTTGTCAGGTGTTGTCCCATAGGATTATGTCACGTCGCGTGTCAAGTTTTGCACGAGTATTTCCGGCCATGACCCTAATGAATGTAACGAGACTATTTCATTGTTATTGGCGGAGAAATTACCATAAAACTATTTTTCTATTTGGTGTGTCGAGGACAGGACAATGGTTTAATAGGTTATCGTTAACTAGGTCAATTTTGCGATTATTATTCAGTTTTGGATTTGGAGGGCACACACATTCGTATTTTTGTATTAACATACCTGGAGTCAGGCGCGGTCGCAGCCTAAGATTTTGGGGGGGGTCACCATGAGTACTGAAGAATATTTTTAAGAAGGTACATCCCCAAGTTGGTCTAGTCGTCGCAAGCGCTACTGCTGAGCATGAGGTCCCGGGTTCGATTCCCAGGTCGGTTAGTGTTATTGGGTTTTTCCATCAGAAATATCTGACATACCCAGGGGGTACTTAATCATGCTGGCAAATTGGTAAGGCAGCATTATTTGATAAGGAGGCAATTAAGATAGAGTAGCAAATTCATAGGTTACGTAGGGTGAGAAAAGCGAGCGAAGCGAGCTCGAAAATTTTAACAACCCGCCTGGTTTAGGTTCGGTTTTGTTTATATTTTCAACAGAAATAGGAGTTACATTGTCGATTTATGCCTGGAAAGCCCAGGTAAGAGAATTATGAGTGCAAGAGCGAGCTCGAAATTTTTCCACACGCTCCGATAGGCTCGATTTTCTTTGATCGTTCCCAAAGGAAAGCTCAATTATCAAAAAAAAAAACGCGGTTTAATTTTTTGTTAAAAAGTTTTTATTTTATATTTTTGTCGCTTTAATGTACTAATAATACTTGGCAAGGTATACCCTATCCAACACAAAAAGAATTATCAAAATCGGACTACTCTGTATAAAGTTATGCGTGTTTATACATTACAATCAGTGAGTGAACAATCAATCATCCCCTGTTTTCCGACCCTTAGGGTTCGATTTTGTTTTCCAAATTGATATGGGACCACCTTGGGAGTATACCCTTTCCAATAGAAGAAGAATTGTCACAATCGGACCTCTCTGTAAAAAGATATGCGTGGTCATACATAAAAAAAAAAAAAATATACGCGTCGAATTGATAACCTCCTCCGTTTTTTTTTTTTTCGTCGTTTGATAATGTAGAATGTAACTGCAAAAGAGAGCGAAGCGAGCCTGATAAATTTTAGCACCAGGTAGGGTGCAAAATTTTTTCTTTTTGCCATAATACAGAAAGGGAACTTGCTTTGTCAAGTTATGACGAAAAACTTAAACTTGTTTTACAGCAGTTTTTTTATTTCATTGGGCTGAGTTTAAAAATATGTAGGTAAGTAAACAATTAGTAACCAAGAAAATATTAGACAGGTAACTTATTATAATATATCATTGGCTAATAGGTACTTACTGTGAGACACATCCCAACGTTCGGAGCAAACCGAATCGTAAACAATAAATCCAGGGTCCGTATACAAAGCAAAGTTCCTGCCAGGGTCGCGAGATTCGTTCGAAAGAGTTACCGTAGCCCTGGCATATGGGCAACTGATGGAATATGGGTGGGTTTTAGTCAGTAAAAGTCTGACACGCCCTCCCGCTCCGCCCAGAACGGGAGAAGTCATTTGATGATTTCCCATCCAACAAAAAAAAGAATCGTCAGAATGCTCTACATTCTGATCAGTCATTCAGTCTCTGTACTCGATACCAAATCAGAAGAAAAATCAAAATCCAAGTTCCATAGCATAGATCAATAATAATGTCAGAAATATCACAATACAATTGAATAAACAAATAAAAGTACGGCCAAAATGCATGTTGCGCTAGTGTGAATGCATGTCCGAGCGGTACCTACACAACACTACTGCCAGCCGTACGACCGTACACACATTGACATTTTTGTGAGACGCGATAGCACTACTCGCTAGTGAAAATTTATGATAATTTGGCTATGTTCCGTAATACCAAAAATGATGAATGAAAACTTAATGATTTTTAAATTGGTTTTCATTATTTTGTATTTTGATAACATAAGCTGTGTTATGGATAAAACATTATTACAGATATTGTTGTTTTTAATGGAGAAAAAACAAAAAGAAAACATGTCATTTATGTTGTAAAAATGTGCGAAATGCAATTCGCTCAAACTTCATTTTAGCTCATTTTTTTTAAAAAAAACGTCACCATAACCTAGATAAATACTGTCTAAAGCCGAATATCATCTTAAAATGGTGGAAATATGCTCAAATTGCAAATGATTTTGGTATTACGTTTGTATGGACAGATTGTCCTTCGCCGGGACCTTAATTGACAGATTCTGCCCGCAGTCCTTTTGCTCTTGATTGCTTATATTCTTAATCTTTTTGCAAATGTCCATCGGAGTCTCCGTGGCTCAAGTAAAAACAATTTTAAGTTAGTAAGACAGTCAAATTGTTCAGGGTCTCGACAGCATGACTGACTTTGGGGGGGTCATGACCCCTAGGACCCCCCTGGAGTAAAGTTATGCCAAACCTTGAGCTAAAGAGGGTACCACTAGGTTATAACTTTCATCAACATCATCATTATTTCAGCCGAAACATGTGCGCTGCTGAACATAGGCCCCCCGAAGCACCGCCAAATCAGCCGGTTCGATGATCCTCTTCACCGGGTTATCGGTCCACCTTGTGGGTGGTCTCCCAACTCTACGTCTTCGGCATCACAGGGGCAATCCTCCGGACAGAGCTCCGCCGGGATTTCATGGCGACATGGCGAGTACGATTGTCGCAACCCAGTGCTGAGCACACCACTATTGCGGCCGTAAGTCCCCTCTTTGAGGAGTGGCTAGAAAGCCGCCACCACCTTCACCTTCCGCCTTACGCAGGTCCTCACCAGGCATGACTGCTTCGGGAGGTTCATGTTCAGGATAAGGCGAGAGGAAACGCCCGGGTGTTTCTATTGCGTGGATCGTCTGGAGGACACGGTGGAGCATACGGTGGAGGTGTGCCCTGCCTGTGTGGAGCATCACCGTGTCCTCGTGAAGGCAATCGGCGGCGGCAACGGCATGGAAAGCCGTCTCCTCCTTCTGCGAAGCAGTAATGGTCGCGAAGGAGGAGGCAGGGCGCGTGAGGGAGAGGCAGTCTCTGCGCCCTCACACCCCTAGCCGCCGCAGGAGGAGAGGCCCCGGGCGTCGGGAGTCCATTGCAGACTCCCGGCCACCGTAGGTGCGAACTTGCGGGCGGCGAGCAATGGGTAGCTCGCCGCCCCGTAATAACAGGCTCGGGTCGACAGACAACTGAAGGAACACGGGTGGATTTTAGTCAGTAAAAGTCTGACACGATATAATAAATGACGTCTCCCGCTCCGCATAGACCGGGAGACGTCATTTGATGATTTCATCCCACAAAAAAGGGGCAATCCTCATAATTTTACGAATGTTCAGTCTAAATCTGTCAAAATTACCTCGAGCTCCTCTACATTTTTGACATTTGATTGTCGCCGACATGAGACTGCGACTAGATTTTGAAAGTTTTTAATTCTTTCATTCGGTTCCGTGTCAGAGGGAGGAAAGTTTCAACAACTTTTCTCCCCCTGAACCGGAACCGTACCGAAAAGAAAAACGTTTTAAGAACCGAAATGATGAACCGGAACCCAAATTCGTACCGGTTTTCAATCCCTGTTGAACTATCGAGTTTTTATTTTAATACAAGCTTCTGCCCGCGACTTCGTCCGCGCTGAATATTTGCTCCCCTGATCCTTCCCGCATCGCTGCCTCCCAGTTTTCGTCCATTTTTTGTTGCTGTTCCGCTCCTTTTGATCGTAGCGTGATGTTATATAGCCTATAGTCTTCCTCAATAAATAGGCTACCCGACTCAAAAAGAATTTTTCAATTCGAACCAGTAGTTCCTGAGATTAGCGCGTTCTACCCCCCATTTTTGGGAAGTGGGGGGTTAGAAAGAGACAAAAAGTAGCCTATGTCACTCTTCATCCCTTCAACTATCTCCACTTAAAAAATCACGTCAATTCGTCGCCCCGTTTTCCCGTGAAAGACGGACAAACAGACACACACACTTTCCCATTTATAATATTAAGTATGGATTACAAAACCGATATCAGTTCAGTGTTGACCTGCAGATCATCATCCCTAGCTTTTTCCCAACCCTATATGGGGCCGGCTTCCATTCTAACCGGATGCAGTTGTTTTAGACCTGAAGATACCTTTTTTAGACTAACCTTTAGTCAGCTTTTCTTTTGAATAGTGTTTGTGAATATTCTTGGCTGTCAGTTCTTACTTAAATCAGAGTAAGGTACCAACTTTTGTAATGTTTATAGGTCCGAGGTTTAAGACACAATAAAACAAAATGTCTAAATGTAAAATATTTATTTTCCACTAACGTTCATAAAATCATCTGCATTTTCAAAATGTAATAGGTTTTAACAAAAGACTATATAAGCCCATTATTGCGCAAAATATTCATACATATATACCAGTATACCTCGTATTTGTGATTCAAATAATATCTCATCATAATTTCAATTAAGGCACAAAAATATTCAAAAAAAATTGTTGATAGATCTCTGCTCCAATCACTACTAATTAAACTTGATTAGAATTTAATGAAATAAATATCTATACAAAAATGCGAATGGTAAAGTCGATAAAAAATATATGTAAACATAATCCCGGATTAGGCAGGTAAATATTCTTCAAGTGCGTGATTTCCCTATAAAAATATTTACAATATTACAAATAGGGATGGAGCTTCTGATATTGAACATTGTACGATTACCATTCCTTATAAAACTAAATAAATAATCACTTATTTTGGTAAAAACCGCGCTTCCTTCGATTAATTCGCGTTCTCGCTATATCTACGTTCTTCTATACATTGCCTATCTACAAGCGAACGCACGAGACAGATAATCACAGCACAGATAAATAAACTTGTAAAAGACAAACTAATTAAATTATATCAAAACTAGAATCGATGCTTTTAATCGAAGGAAATCACAGTAACTCTTTACAATTCGATTTATGGACACCCGCTTGCAAAAAAAAAGTTGACAATGATTATGATTTTTCCGGTGTCTGTTTGTCTGCCACAGGCGATTATTTTGTAATGACATGTGCACAGAAATGGCAGCAAAAATTTTTAGCCGGCGGTTTTGAAATGATTAATTACGTTTTATACAAGAAAAAAATATGGGAATGGTGTTGATGTTACAAGCGTAAAAAATAATTGAAATAAACACGACTTGACACTTACATTTAAGTACCCTTACTATTAAAATTGCTCACACGCTGTGCACTTACACAATTGTTGATATTTTGTACACAGATGCCCATTAATCGAAATGCGTGGAGCCTCTAGGCAGTGTTCACAGGATGATGTTGGCGGGGTCCTCGATGTTCTCCTTGAAGGCCTTCATCCACTGCGCGCCCACCGCGCCGTCGATCACTCTGTGGTCGGCCGACGCCGTGAACGTCACGAACTTGGCCAATCGGAAACTGGAAATGGGAAATAATGCGACAATTAGACTGAACTATCTTCTTAGCGTGTCGATAGCAATCTAAATATAGTCAGCCCAGAATTTGGCTACGAGCTTAGCACTTTCCGAGGCATCCATCAATTCCTGTGGCGTGCAAACAGCAGGACATGCTGGACTAAACTATAAAAACCGACCTTACTGCTGTAAATTTAAGGCGCTATCTTGTTTTCATCGACGAGCAGATACCCAATAAAATTAATAGTACAGTGACTTACCCTCGGGGATCGTCATGGTCCGGAATAACGAGCTCCTGTAGACCTCCGCACGCCAGGATTAAGGACTGAGGAGGATTGATGATGGCATTGAACATTGTGATACCTGGAAATGCAAAAAACAGTTTCACATCAAACATATATGAGCAAATGACCTTTTCTGAATCGATCGTGAAGGGAATCTGGGAAAGAACATTTATTTTTCTCTTCTCTGGAGAAAATAGGGGGTGAAAAAGGCGTGAAACAGCCTTTAGCTAATGTGTGCGAACGTGCCCCTGCACTAACTGACAGTAGACGAAGAAACACTAGTACGTACGCCACGCTCGCAACCTACTCATAAAAATCTCTTTGTTTTTTTTACACGCTTCATATTAGCTTCACTTGTATGTTTGTTGTAACCGACTCCTTATAGCGCGATTTTGACCTAATTTAAACGACCAGATTTAATTTAAACTCTTATCGAAGACCGATGACAATACTATAATTTCATAAATTTGTGCCATTACCCTTGCCAGGGTTACCAGAACAGCAAAAAACTGTCTTCGAAAACTACGCTGACATACGTCTCAAAATTCGAAACACCCTAAAAAGTAGAAAATAAATAAAAAAAAACTAAAAAACACGCTTCCATAGAAAACCAAACTAAAAAGTAGAAAATAATGGAAGAACGCGTAGGGTGCCTGATATCAATAAAAAAATACTTTAAAAAGTTTTCTATGGAAGCGTGTTTTTTAGTTTTTTTTTTTTTTTTTCTATTGACCTGGTTGCTCTTATGCTACAAGTTTTACAAAAATCATTATACCTAACTAACTAATCATTATGCCTTTTTTATGTGGGATCCAATAATTCTCTTACACAGATTAAAATTTGACTTGGCTTTACTCACCGTACATTCCAAGGTTGGATACAGTGACAGTGCCACCCATGAACTCCTGAGGCTGAAGTTTGCCCTCCCTGGCTTTAACGGCGAGTTCCTTCATGTTCGTGGAGAGATCGATGATGCCGCGGGAGTCGCAGTTGAAGAGGATCGGCGTGATCAGCCCGGCGGGAGTCGCTACGGCTACGCTTACGTCTACGTTGGCGAACCTGGAAAGAAAATTAAAATGATTTGGTCAGTAAACAGTTATTTTTAACTTTGATTTCAAAAGTCGCAGTGATCTTTATCCCTTCTATGATAAGTTCATGTTGGGTTGCTACCCCACTCAAAATTTTGTCAAAATCACAATGATCTTAATTTTCGTTACAATAAGGTTGCGGTTTGATTGTTGCTGTCAGAGGTAAAATAACTGTGAACGATCTGTAGACATCGTTTACTTTTAAACTGCACGCCTTTCCTTCCGCTGCTTGTTGGATACTTTTCGAATGTTTGTATAAAAATATTTTTGGAATGGTATACAATTTCAAAGTAAATAATCTCTACGCACTTTACAGTTTTGTCACTGATTTGAATTTTGATTTTAGACATTTTAAGAAACTATTTTTAAATAATCAAACCCTATAAGCAAAAAAAAATTCTGACCGAACTTACACGCCAAAAAATTTTTAAGCCCATTGTAATTATTTAAGTCGAAAATAATGTTAGTGCGGCTATCGGTCCACCATGATGTTCTCTCGTATATGAACTATCGCAGATAAACATAAACTTACTGTCTAATGTAGGAGTCCATCCAGTGTGAGTTGACTGTGGGAACTCGCTTGCAGGCTCCAGCAACCGCTTTCACTATGAAGTCATTCATTGAAACCTGAAAAACACAATTAGTAAATAAATATATTTTTAAATTATATTAATTTGAAAGTTATTAGCACAGTTTGAAAAAAGAAATGGGAGACCTTTGCCAAGCTGTAGGCCACAAATTAGGTTCATGTTGTTAAAGTATTCTAATAATATTGTTGTAATTTCTTATTTTAAAATTGTATATTGTAACTGTATAACATTATGTCATTGGCGTCATTGCCTAATATTATTACTGTGTGTGGCAACACTGGTGTCACTGCTCCTTTTCTGTTCTCTCTGCTGCTATATGTAAGAACTGTGCTAAAACTCTGCTTCCACATTACAATATCAAATGAAACTAGTTTGTTTTATTTAAAAATCTCAACACATGTCACATTATCATATATTGAACTCATCAATATTGAACTAATCAGGTCATCATTTTGAGCGTGTTTCTTACCTTAACTCCAGCCTTCTCGGCCTCCAGCTTTTCGTTGACCTTCTTCCTCATGGCCATGGTCTTCTCCACGTTGACAGTGGCCGTCAGCTGGTAGTGCGGGATGGTCTGCTTGGCGGCCGAGAGCCTCTTGGCGATAGTGGAACGCATACTAGACAGCGGGATGTCCACGTAGGAAGCTCCCGGCGCAGGCGCAGGCGCGGCGGCGGCTGGTGCCGCTGCTTCCAAGGCTGCCAAGTCCGAACTCTTCAGTGAGCCGTACAAGCCGGAGCCTTCTCCTGATAGCATGAAATAAGATATTGAGCTTTGGATTTTAAAGCCAGATTCAAAGAGTCAAGCATTCAAAACAATAATTATAGATTTAATATATCAGTTGTAATTTTATCATTATAATTATTAAATATTGAAAATATTACTCAAGTCTAATACTACTCTTGAAAATATACTCAGTGCATACTTTATTTCGTGCCATCGGAATAGAGGCTGACATTGGGTATCAATTTTATTATATCATTTAGAATTAGTGTGGAAATCGTGAAACAACATGCCACATTGATTATGTGTTAATTGGGAATACATTGTTATTGAAGGTACAGAAACAACATGTCTTATTTTTGGTGTGTAAGACTATACAATAAATAAGTTGGAATAAGACAAAAAATATTTTTTTACAATATAGTTGGTAAATTGTTTAATGATTCATGTTTACAAATCCAAAAATTAATAAATAACAACCTGTACAAAAACGTCGTGTCAACCAATGTTCAAAGTGTGAAGTAATTCTTACCTCCAAGCCTGACATTCCTGATCTCAGCGAGCCTCCTCGCCATAGGGCTGGCTAGGACTCTGCCGCCCTCAGGCGCCGCAGGGGCCGCCGCGGGTGCCGGGGCCGCGGCCCGCGCGGGGGCCGGCGCTGCGGCCGCGGGGGCCGCCGGGGGAGGCGCGGCCGCGGCGGGGGCCGGGGCTCCACCCGCTGCTGTAGTTACATTATTTATGAATACGTGAAAGTTTAGGAAAATAGTCCGTTTTAAATGATCATTTCCACCACCTAGGTTGCCAGTATTTATTTGACCTGCATCACTGCAGAGGCTGTTGATTTAGTCACTTGCAATTTTTAAAGGATTTATTATATCCCTCATACTGAAAATTTGAACAACTATGAACCTATATGCAATATGAAAATACATAAATTCATACACAAATATATTTTTTGTCTAGGTAAAAAATCATCACGAATTGATTAAATATTACAGGTGACTAATCATACTGCCAGTTTAAAAAAAATGTTTTTAAAAGATAACCTTTTTTCTTGGCAATAGGCCTGGCCGCACTGGGTGCTGCTGTAGGATACAAACAATGTTAGTTAAATACATGCAAATATACAATATTAGATATGTTGAAATTGATAATTATTATTATATTACTATTACTTGATGTCTTTTTAGATGTGATGATAAATTCTGTCTAAATGTGTCTTTATCTAAATCTGAATGTTTCCCTTTTTCAAAACAACAAGCATTCCGAATGATATTAGTATTTTGTAAAATTGCCATAGATGTTAATGACGTGCTAGCGATGTCGCTAGTTTTACAATTTTATCTAATGGAACTGTTTTAGTCATAATGAAACTATAAAAGTAAATTTTAACTTAAAATTGAGATGAGCATTTATAAATACCCCTTTAAGCTTAGTCTGAATGAAAATTAATCATGGTACTAAGTACGAAATATAAACAACATAACATTATACATTTGGCATTGCACTTACAGTCGTCTTCCTTGAAATCTTTGAAGGCAGCTACATAAGCTTTGTCTCCTACGATGATGCACAGCAGTTTGCCAACAGGCACACCCTTGGTTCCAGCTGGGATCAAGATCTTAGCCAGGTAACCTTCTTCAGGTGTCTCAAAACCCATAGTGGCCTTGTCTGTTTCAATCTCACAGAGAAGATCACCTAAAAGGAATGAGAGATTTTATGAGCTTTAAATATTTGTGAGTGTAAGATTCTTGTCTTATAATTTTAATCGACTGCTACGTTGGTCTAGTAGTCGCAAGCGCCTCTGCTGAGCATGACACCTTGGGTTTGATTCCCAAGTTGGGCAGTGTTATAGGATTTTCTGATCTAGAATTTCCTAGTAGCAGCCTGGAGAGTCTGGATTTTAATGGCAATAGGCCCCCAAAAATAACTAGCGAAATGTGGGTTTACTATCAGTACGCCTGTACACAACCCTTTCGGGAAACACGGTGTGATGTATTTACGTGTACAATTTTAATAGCCTATTTCACCAACTCCAGATAGGAACTGGTTTACTTATCTGAAAGATAGCTCATGCAAATTGTGTTACATTTTGAACTCATGTAGTGGATATACACTTTAGAGAGATTGAAGGGACTGTCAAGAGATTCAAGGGACTGAATTTAAGAGACTCTTAAGGTCTTATATCCATATCCATCTCTCTCTGTCTCTGGTCATTATTTATGTCCCTTGTCTGTTACTTGTGACCGTGAATGTTTTATCAATAAAAAATAAAACATACCTTCACTCAGTTTGTCACCCTCCTTCTTCTGCCAGTTGATAATGGAACCACTCTCCATAGTTGGTGAAAGTGCTGGTAGGTTCACCTTTGAGTGTCCTGGCAGGTCGGCATAATACCTTATCTGGATAGACCATTGTGGTGTGGCTAATATTCTCCTGTTTTGGGCATTTAATACTCTGGAAAGAAGAGATTTTAATTTAGCAAAAAATAGATATTATATGAGTGGTCACATTGTTTGGAATAGAATAACAGAAGTATGAGTGACCAAATGTTTAAATTTATAATAGTTATGGAAAGCATACTATCAAGTTTTCACAATTTTTGAGTTTCTCCTCACAGATTACTTATTTTTCAACTACCAAAGAGGCAACCTTTATGAAAAAGCTTAATTTGTTACAAGTGTTTATTTCACTCGTCTTGTAAGAATGATATAATCATCTAAGCTATTTTATAACTAGGTACTTCTCTTGGCATATCAAATTGAAAATACTCTTCCCCTCAGATAATTATTGAATATCACAGTTTCTGCTAATTACATAATTAGCAATTAAGCAGCTACACATGTATAATATGTAAAATAATTATCAAAGTCACTGTGAGATAAGTTTATATTATGAGTTGGCTTATCAGTTAGGCATAGTTCAGACATCTCAATGATATCTGCAAGCTTTCATATAACCAAAGATTT
Source organism: Aporophyla lueneburgensis (assembly GCA_932294355.1). NCBI lineage: Eukaryota > Metazoa > Arthropoda > Insecta > Lepidoptera > Noctuidae > Aporophyla > Aporophyla lueneburgensis. The sequence continues at coordinate 18,841,885 of OW028754.1, forward strand.
ATTTTAGCATCATCTCATCTCATGCCATGATCAGGTGATTTATTTTTAATTAATTTTTATGTGAACCTCAGTGCATAATATTTTATAAACGTTTGAAGTCTTTGAAATCACCTATTTTGCGGTAATGAGGTAAGACTGATATTAATGTACCGATTTTATAATTATGTACAGCTCAATAACATGAACTAAGTAACTTGTGACAATAGGGTAGGTTCAGATTCCGAGAATCTGATTTAAATTTAATATTCAACTTAAAGCAGTACAGTCAAGCCTACCGTAGGATAGTAAGTAACAGCTGATTCACATTGAGAACATGCTGCGTATAAGGCATAAAAGCATCATTTACACTGCAAATCAGCAAAACATCTAAAAATTGTACTATAAATTTTACAGCATAGATTTTTGTTGCTATCCTGATATTTTACACTACACTGCCATGCTATATATCCCAAATACACCAATAGTCCAAATGAACTTCTATCTTATTTAAAAGTTTGATTATTTACTACTTAAAACTACATTGTTCTGTATTTTTTAATTCTTAAAGAATTGACATTTAACTTCTAATTCTTTAAATTTGACCCTATGTAGTTTTTAGCTACTTAATTCACTGTTTTTATTCTAATTGGAACATATTTTGTGGTGTAGATTATTTTTTGGTTAATTTCAAACTGTATTTATTTGATTGATTTTGATTGAATCAAAAAGATGTAGTGTAGACATAATAAAAAATTCTCAGACAATCTTATCAATCCCCTGATAATGAAAACTCTAAATGAATCATTTTATTTCTATTTTGTGTATGTTATTTCTTTCTCCATTAAACTATTGTATTATGACAAGTTTAATAGGTTTAATATGCCTTATCAAATGAAGTTTTTAAAAATGATAAAGTAATGTAGTATGAATTGCGATCATTGTAAGAGTACGGGAAGACCAACGAAACAATAGTAGGATTATGTGTATATTGATATAGTTAGAAACGCAGGTCACCCCCTTTCTAACCATATTTATATATAATATGTATGTATTTAAAAATACATAAGTACGTTTATCAGTTGTCTGGTGGCCATAGTACAGGCTCTGCCTAGTTTGGGATCAGATAACGGTGTGTTGGTTGTCCAAAGATATTTATTTATTTATATCATCATTCACATAATAGAGAAGTAGAAGAAAAATACATGTTTTTGGTTTTAAAACATGTATTTTTCTTCTACTTCTCTATTGGGAAACTCCCAAAACCAAACTTCCAAACTCAAATTGGGATGTAGGCAGTACAATGATGATGCCTTATCAAATCATGTGCTGTCTCTTTTAAGATATCCAAAACATTTCCAGTTTGTTATTTTACCTTAAACCAGTATGTTTTAGATCAAACTTGTTCACAATCAAATAATGTAGGATTCAAGCTCGATCATTATTGTGTTTTATAACCAAATGAACTATACCACAACTACAAAACAAAAGAAAGCGATATTGCTGAAACAATCCAGTCTGTTTACACTTAAAAAATTATCACAAGTTTCACGGCTTGATTTAAAAATGGTTCTACATATCTGGTACTCTAGTAAGCTCCACAAGAATGACTAGAAAGCCAGTGTTATACATCGCCAGTGCTTATGTTCTGGTTCCTTGGCAACAAACTCTATAAACAAATTTCTTTCAACACAGTTTATTGCCAATACTTCCCCAAACATTACATTCAACCAATAAATTACTGTGAAGTCCTCCTGAATGCAAGACACGTGGAATAGCCGGCAAATACTCGCCTAATTAAAATATGAATCTGCAAGGTGAAAACCATTGACGTTTTGGTTATGCAACGATTAGAATTTATTTGAGCGGTAACAAGTAACAATATTAGCGATGCGATAAGTATCAATGAAACCTAACACCAACATCTTTATTCTAAACTATACAATAATTAAAACCATGTAACTTACTTGTGAGAAACTTTCCTTTTGGATAGTTCTGTGCTCATGCATCTCGAGAGGTTTGACCGTAAAGATTTTTTCAAGGCATCGTTTAGAACTTGGTTTCGTACAAATATCGATCGCAACATTTTGATTTGTTTTATGTTAAAACAATTCCGTCCAGGTGATCGGGACGGCTAAAATTTCCGTAGGATCAACCTTTTTCCAAGTCGTACCGGCAGTGTTGTGGGTTGCCAGATGGCCGTCTCGCGTTTACCGTAAACTTTACCCAGAATAACCCAATAATCTCAACCTAACATTCATGCGGAGTTTCTTACCAGCTGTCATCTATAGGAAACGACCAATTAGGGCCGTGCACCTTGCAGCTAACGTCTGACGTGTCATAAGTGCCCATGCATGTAGGTTTATGTGAAAATAAATATTTTGATTTTAATTTGCATTATGAGTGACTTTATATTTTTGTGGTCATTTTAAGCAATTCACCTTTAACGAAGTTATCCATAGCAAGCAGTATTTTTATTTATTTATTAGGAACCTCAACAGCTTATTATTAAACATATTATCTAAAATATTTTTTATATCCAGCAATTTATTTCATTATTTATTTGTTGGTGCACAATTAAGATACTGTTGGTATTACAATATATAAGGCCGCCAGAAACAATCGATTTCTATTCGTTGCATTGACAAGCTGGGTAAACACTTAATTACTATTTTCTATGTTGGTATCAGCGAGACTGATATAATACATGCCCACTAAAAAATTACGAGCTGCCCTCAATGTTTTCCACAAGCAAGCCACTTTCGTGTAATCACATAGTTGCCCTCAATGTTTTCCACAAGCAAGCCACTTTCGTGTAATCAAGCAACTTATTATACATCCTAAGAATTAAAAAGAGAACCCAATTACATGTTCTGTATGTATTATAAAGTTCAGACAATATAAAAAAAAAATCAAGCGACATGCAACAAACAATCACATCACATTCATGTACCTTTTGGTCATTAGTTTAGCCAGGTAGTAGTATAACTTTTCCGGAAAATGGGGAGATTCTCTATAAACTGGCATCATCGACCTACAATAATTGTAGGTCGTTGTAAATGCTAACAAACCTCACATTTTCGAGAGCTGGAAATCAAAAGTTTTGACACTTTTGTAACCAATCACGAGAGAGTTGATAGTTTATTGGTCAATTATCTATACTTAAATAACAATATAATATACAAACTAACACTTAAATAAATATATTATGTACAATTAAATAAAAGGGGAAAAAAAAAAAAAAAGAAGAAAAGAGCTCACTGGGCATCAAAGAATTCGTCCGCATCGCTGTCGGTGGGAAAAGTGCCCAGAAGGCTGGCAGCATTGCCACGTTGGATGGCAATGCTGATTCTTTGACCTAAAAATAGGCCAGCCCTCTGGTCACGTGAAGATTCGGCCAACCGCTTGGCGATATCCCGGAATACTCGATGAGCACTCGGACCCCACGGCCCTAGTGTTTCAACCCCAAACGGCTCAAACATATAACTCCCAATAAGGTTGTTATATTTGCGCCGTTTAAGGTTTTCTGCACCTGCAGCAGCCGCCCCAGCACAGCCTGCCGTGCTTAGAAGATGGGATGGCGCGAGGGTGTCGACACAGGTAGCATCCCACACCAAAGGCCTACCCAACTTCCAAGGCATTATGGTCATTCCGTCTGGCCTCTTCCCATCGTCGCGTGCCAAGCCATTGGGTTCTAAGACTGCTGGCACCCCGGCGGTGACAAGAGCTCGACGGATGATGTCATTAATGCTGGCGTGCCGTGCCAGCCGACCAGCGCTCTTGCTGCAAGCAAGGCCATGGTGTCCGAGACGGTCAAACGCTTCACCGCACTGACACCGATGCGGAGCCACGCAAGGAGCACCCAGACGCAGACTTGTAGCGAGGCGGAAAGTAGAGTCACACAACATAGTTCCTATATTAGGTGACGGTAGCGCCTGAAGCCATAAGCCCGACTCCCATTCTCCCACAGCCAGCAGGCGAGCACGCTCAGCAGTATTGGTGGACGTATTAATGAGATTATTCCGTACCAACCTGCAGAGCGGCTCATCCCACTGTCTCTGGGAAGACAGGTTCTCGGGCTGAGCCGTATCCGGACAAGCCACCTTCCAGGCATTCATGGCATCAGTCAAGCACGGCACTTCCGAGTGAACCTGAGAAGAAGCTAAGATTTTCGTGATTAACTTTTCAGTGCCGTGGACCGAGGATAGGAACGCCGGTAAGTTTACACTAGAAATTTTGCTGACGCCGAGCCCACCAAAACGAATCGGTAGTGTGGCTTGTAGCCACGAGCGGTCGTCCAATGTCACATTTAAAATGGATGTTAGAGTGCTTTTAAGAATTTGATCGACTTTGTCTAAAAGGTTTGGGTGCTTCCATAAAGAGGAAGAGCGTAGATAATACATGAAATTTGGACCGAAACAGCAGTATCTGATAAGGGTGAATGCCGAATGTAAATTAATTTTGGAAAGTCTATCCGAAATATCGTTAAAATGTTGAATTTTTTCGTCAATGAAAGGATAGTTGATAGTTGATAGTTGAAATTGGTTCAAATCAAAATCATTCTGCGATGTAGGTTTTCATTATTTTATATTATTGTGCTTCAAAGTTACATGCTCAAGTTAATTAAAATTATTTAATAATCTTTCATATTTAATATTGAAAAGCTGAAGAGTTTGTTTGGTTGAACGCACCAATCTCAGTAACCACTGGTTCGAATTGAAAAAATAAATTGGAGTCCATTTATCGAGGAAGGCTATACCTATATATCATCACACTGCGGCCAATGGGAGTGGAGTGGAGTGGAGCATCAATGAAAAATGTTGCAAATACGGGAAAAATGTTGAAATACGGGAAAAACATTGTTCTATTTGGGAGCTTCCGTTGCGTAAAAGTAACGACAATCATGTATCACGGAATTGATCCCCTTAAAAAGTTCTAAAAAAATGTCCGGGATGGCTTATTCAATTCAAAATATGTATGAGATACTTAACTGATTATTTTTTTATTTCTAATACACACTGGAAAGTCTAGTGTGATAAAGGCTAAATATCTTGAACTAGCTTCTGCTCGCGTCAAATCTCTTGCTCCACCGACACCATCCCGTTGCATCGAATGGCCTGGCGAGGCCTTCATATTCGTGACTTTTTTCTTTTTGCTCGTCTCGTAGGTGTCCTAGCGTGTTGTTTATATTCTATAGCCTTCCCATTCCCTTTTCGATAAACGGGCTAACAAACACTAAACGAAGTTTCTGAGATTAGCACGTTCAACCCAGTTCTACCAAACAAAATGATCAGCTTTATATTATTCTAGCTTTATATTTCGATTACAATTCAAAAACTTATAGTGAGTCAACCTTAAGATAGGCATATTATGTACTTAGTAAACTTTTTAATGGGACAGTTGATTACTTTTCTGATGAAAATGATGATTGATAAAAATGATGATTAAAGATTGCTAAAAATCATGATTTTATGGCCATTTAGTCCGTCCGTTGTCATTATCACAACAGCAAAAGACTTTTATGACTTTCCAGTCGTGAAACTAATACAAAATATAATAGGTAAACACATACGTAACGTCAGTTTGCCCTCATTTCTTTCTTTAATTTATCATAATACCGTTACAAAATAATTTAGTAAGCTAGATTCAATATTTTGATATTCCACAAGGAACATCATACTGAAAGTCAAGAATAAAAAAACCGGCCAAGTGCGAGTCGGACTCGCGCACCGAGGGTTCCGTACAAACCTGTAGGTATTCTCGGTTTATGCATAAGGTTTATTTGTTATGAATTAAATGTTTTTTTTTTTAATTTTTATATTTGAGTTGATTGAATGAAAGTTAAATTGCGGTTTACAATTTATGACGTATTAAAAAAAAAACAGTGGAAGTTTATATGGTTATGTACATCATATATTTTTTTTAGTTTTATCATTCTCTTATTTTAGAACTTACGGGGGGGGGGGGGGGACACATTTTACTACTTTGGAAATGTCTCTCGCGCAAACTATTCAGTTTAGAAAAAAATGATATGAGAAACCTCAATACCATTTTTGATGACCTATTCATAGATACCCCACACGTATGGGTTTGATGAAAAAAAAAATGTCTAGTTTCAGTTCTATGTATGGGGTCAGTTATATGTATATATAACCTCAAAATTTATTGTTTTTTTTTCTATTTTAGTATGAAAATCCTAATGCGGTTCACAGAATACATCTACTTACCAAGTTTCAACAGCATAGCTCTTATAGTTTCGGAGAAAACTGGCTGTGACATACGGACGGACAAACAGACAGACAGACAGACAGACAGACAGACAGACAGACAGATAGACAGACAGATAGACAGACAGACAGACATGACGAATCTATAAGGGTTCCGTTTTTTGCCATTTGGCACCGGAACCCTAAAAACCTAAAAAAATCCGATCTGTCAGGCTGCATGAAATTTGCCTGTGACAGAGGACACGACACCGTGTTTTTATAATGCACCAATGGCCCATTTCGAAAATCTCTTTGTGATCGTTTAATATTTTATCAGTAGCGTATTATTGGAAAGTTCCTTGATTATTACTAAGAGATCCATAGGTTATGTTGATGATTCAGATGATGAGTTCAGTCAAGAATACTAATAATGTTTTCGACAAAATACGGTTTTTGACATACACTAACTTTATTTTTGGTTTGGTAACATCAAGCTGTCAATTGTTGTTTCTCTTCTTTTCTGTCAACCGTTGTGTTAGACAGGTTATCAAAAATGGTGAGATTTAATTTGTGAATATTTAGCTAATCCGTTCCTAAAATCAGTGATAAACCTCAACAAAAGGGTGCTAGTGAATATTTTTAGTATTCAATATGAATATTTTGGGCGACAGACACATACCATAACGATAGTTAGCCGATAAATTTTGGTGGCAGTGCTCAATGCAACTACATGAAATATTATAATATTTTCAGGCCAAACGCACGAAGAAGGTCGGAATCACTGGCAAATATGGCACACGTTATGGTGCCTCCCTCCGTAAAATGGTCAAAAAAATGGAAGTCACCCAGCACGCAAAATACACTTGCTCGTTCTGCGGTAAGGTTAGTATCGTGAATGCAGTTGCAGTATCTATACGTATCTTTAAGGACAATTGATAGAATAATGCTATTCCTTGATAGTATTTGATGTCAACATCAAGGTATTTTCGATTTTGACTGACTTGAAAGTTTATTATGATTTGGGGGTTATGTTTTTTTCTCATCTATAAAATACTTATTCACACAAACGTTGATCAGAGGATCATTATAGGCTTATTGATTTTAAATAAATTGATTTCATAAAGTTACACCACAAGTTACAACTTTACTGTCAAACATTGCATTGATTAAACTAATGTCCAGGCTCCACGCCCGGACTACTTGAAGCTCATAATCAAACAGTAGGAACCTATAATTGTAGTTTTATTACAACAACAATGTTTTCTGTAGTATTGAGACATTCCATTTTACTGCAGAATTATTAAAGAAATGGAACTGATCACTACAACCTCGGATGTTTCTGTCAACTCCAATTAGCCAGAAAGATGTTTTACTGTATTGATGATGTTTAGGCATTATCACTACATTCTGATGCTTTAGATTGAGTAATAGTATGACAAGTTTCATCCTAAACATGAGTTATTCTATTCTTTGCTCTATCTCTATTCTTTGATAGTAAACATTGTCACCTAAGTAACATACAATACATGACCAGGTACATTTATTTTGTCATCAGACAGGCACAGATCCAGATTCCGGGCTGCTATTAAATGAAATTTCCATTGTTATCATCTGGCAATGTCTTAGAAAAGCACTGAAGGTGATCATCATCATGTTGTGAATGTGTGGAAAGAAATTATTGGTAGGTAGACGGGCTGGTGTCAGCAACCAGCCCATGGATGTGCCAACGTAGCCCATGAAATTCAAATTTCCTTTTCTTTTCATGGGCACATCCACCTAAAGTCTTACCAATAATTTCTTAGGTTTACATTTCCTGGCATTACTTATGAAGCCTTTCTTTTAGGCTTTCCACTTATGTAATGTTAGAGGGTCTGGTTTCTGCATTTAGTCCTTCAAGTGAATTATTGTGTGTGGGCCATGAACCAACCAACCAGCCCACCTCCCTCCAAATTATTGTCTCTTGGTCTGTTAAGAATATCTGAGTAAGATCTGGGTTTACCATAACTTTTTCATAATTGCCATGACGCCTGTGCATTCAAAGAACACTTGCTCATACAGAACAACCTCCATGCACGCTCTGCATAGAAGTCTGTCTGTTATGTCTATTGAGTGGAAGTGTTTGGTTAGCAAGCTGTTCTAATTCAGGTGTAATGTATGTACGGTTAGCAACTCACTGTCAAGGTCCACCAGCTCTCCGCTTGAGTACGGGTAACCTCCTGTAGCCACCTGTGTAGCTATTTGAAAGAGCTCAGTATCTAAAATGCCCACTGGTCTAACATATGTTCAAATTTCTCATTCCAGGATGCCATGAAGCGTTCCTGTGTCGGCATCTGGTCTTGCAAGCGTTGTAAGAGGACCGTAGCTGGTGGTGCCTGGGTATTCTCCACCACCGCTGCATCCTCCTGCAGGTCCGCAGTCAGAAGATTGCGTGAGGTCAAGTAAACATCTGACATTAGCTTAAGAAAATAAACAAAATCACCAAAATTCATTGTTTTATTTAAAATAAAATCTATAAAATACATCAGTATAAACATATATTGATAAAAAATATACTATAAACTCATACATGGGACAATCACTTTCCATTTAGAATAGGACTAGTAATGAAGCAATTGTTTATAAATCTGTTAGTGCTGAGGTGTAGTTCTCTGTGATATACAGACTCAAATCAACTGAACCCACTCAACAAGACTCAACCACAATTCTCCATTATCTACACTACCTGCAGCTTGTACCTACAAAAGTACAATCTCCTTTGACTTGAAATACTGTTGATACTCATAAAATAATTTCCAAAACTGCCCTAAAAGAAACCTAGTATGTGCACTGGGAATCGCCTTCATTTCTATGTTCTGCGCCGGAGATCACTGTCGCTGGCCAAAACCTCTGCAGTTCCCATTGTTTGTTTCATGGTCTATCTAACTGCAACAATAAAGACATGAACATTTTTTTTTATATTAATGTAATAATAATATGTTTTGCACTTGCATAGTGCGACCAGGGATAATAGTCGGTTGGTGCCTCATTTCTTTCAAAAAGTAAGGAGTCTCTGCAATTTGGCTTTGGTCTTACACCTTCCAAAGGTCTGGGATCACCGATCTTGGAGAATTGCAAATATAATAATTTAAGATTAATCAAAACATAAATATGTAAATAACGTGTGAGTTTATCTTACTTGTGTTTTATATAGTGCCCATTAATCAAAATATGTGGGACGTGAAGCTTTTAGGCAGTCTTCGTTTATAAGATCATGTTAGCGGGGTCCTCCATATTCTCTTTGAAGACCTTCATCCATAACGCGCCCACCGCGCCGTCGATCACTCTATGGTTTGCAGATGCGGTGAACGTCACGAACTTGGCTAATCGGAAACTGGAAATAGGAATACATTTCGATAAAATAAAACAATGCATGACAAAACAAAAAAAAAAAAAAACAATGTGCCGGTCGTTATATTATCGTATGCTCGCATTGCTCCATATTATGAACATAGAGGAATCATAATCTGGCGCTATTTCAAATAGGTAGTGGCGCTATTTCAAATAGGTAGTGGCGCTATTTCAAATAGGTAGTCAAACTGGGATAAAAATAAATCCAATTATTAGGTATTTCGCGTAATGAAACGTACGTATTCTTATCCTTATCCTTTGATTTTTTATCGGCAACAACAATATCCTGGAAACCGCCGCACGCTATTATCAACGACTGGGGAGGATTGATGATGGCGTTAAACATTGTGATACCTGCAAATACAATAACACTAATTACAGGAAACTTGTTTCTTTTTTCAGCACTACTATAGTAGTTTTACGCTTGGTCAGTAATAATAGTATATGGGCAACGCAGTACTCAAAACCCTCTACCTCGTATCAATGACCGTGCTGTGAGAAAGGGGCTGTCCATTAATCACGTGAGGCTCGAAGGGGGGGGGGGGTCCATTAAAAATCACAAAACATCACAAGGGGGGAGGGGGGGTGTAGTAATATATCACGTGTATTTATTTTTTCGGCAAACGCGATACTGAGCCGAAAAGCTGCGTTGCGTGTATTAATTTTTTCGTCAAACGCGTACAAAATCGGAGGCGGCTTGTAGTGAACTTTATAAACTACCGTAAAAAATTAAGAGATCAAAAATAAAATTCGAAATTTTTGGGCAATTTTCAACAGGCCGTAACTTCGAGAAATGGTCGTAAAAGAAATTAAAAAAAAAAAGGAAATTGTAGCTCCAAGTGTCTAGTTTTTGGATTAGAACTTTAAAATTTTGTTGAGTCAGCGGTTTTGGAGTAATCTTAGAAAAAACAGCAACAAAGAAATTTTTTTTTGCTTAACCACTATATTATGAATCGAATACTTCGTTCATTTAGCTTTAATTTCTTTTTTAACCGACTTCAGAAAAAAGAGGAGGTTTCTTAATTCACGTGATTAATGGACGCCCCCAAAGAATCACGCACGGAGCGCGGCACGCAGTACCGCTCTGTGCGTGGGCACTGGCAAAATATTTTCTCCGACAGTATTATTGATGCTGTGCATACCAGGCGACGGTGTTGTTAAGGAAAGCTCTAGTGGTCATAGTCTTATACAAAGAATACGCATTTTTCTGCCTGACGTGTTATGGTATGATACGGTGTAGTGGGTAGACTTCATACGGGACAAATTAATTTACTGGCAAGTAAGGTAAGGTACTGTTTTCTTAGCAGCTCGGAGTCTAGATTTATGCCCGCTTGATGACAATAGGCTCGTTTCCAAGTATGGGGTATAAAACATAACTGGCGAACTGTGAGTGTACTCGTGTATAGGTAGGTACACCCCAGCGCAACCCTTCGGGAGAAACAAGGCGTGATGTTATGTTACAGTTTTCATGGTTGTTCTGTCGTTTGCAGCTTTGGCAACAGGCGAATCCGATACACTTCTAACTTTCACTCCAAAAGCTATCGAAGTGTTAACTGTATTAGAGAAATTACTGAATCAGACCTCAAAGAGATGTATGGGACAAGAAGCAAGCTGCCCCGCCCCTTTTGGGATCAGGATAGAATGATAAAGATGAAAATGTGTTCATGTTAGTCCACTCACCAAACATTCCAAGGTTGGACACAGTGACAGTGCCACCCATATACTCCTGCGGCTGAAGTTTGCCCTCCTTGGCCTTAGCGGCGAGTTGCTTCATGTTCGTAGAGATGTCGATGATACCGCGAGAATCGCAGTTGAAGAGGATCGGCGTGAGTAACCCAGTGGGGGTCGCTACCGCTACGCTTACGTCTACGTTTACGTACCTAAGAAAAAAGGAGTAAGAAATGATATGGCCATGTAAAGACTTCACATGGACATAAAAAAATTGCGGCGGGATTATTTCCCACATTCGATTTTCAAGGGTGTTGAACCGAGATTCCAACAGAGTGCATCTCAGTGTTTTCAAAAGCGAACAGTGTGTTTCACGGTCCGATTTTAAACTACCGGGCGTTTTCTTTTATTTCTGCCTATTCTTACGGATATTGGCGAAAGTTATGTTATAGGTAATAATAGTTGAGAATACCGTAGGTATTCCAGCACTATAATGATCATCGTTCTCTTGTCCTTATACAATTTATTTAGGGTCGGCGGAACATGTCCTTTTCTTCCATAATCCTCTAGTAGTCGTCATCTCGGTAGTCGCCCCCCTTTTCTAGCCATACCATCTTTTAAACTGTCAATCCATCGTTCTTTTGCTCTTCGTTTACTCATAAAGCCATCGATATTCATACCCAAACCAAAGAACTCAGACGTACATAGAAGCACAGTTCTTATGGCCGGTTTGAAGACAAACTTAAGGCGACCCAAACAGCCGCTTGGGCAGCGCTGCAGTCGCGCTGCGGTGCGGGGTGCGGGCCGGCATCTGAATTCGTTGCTTGAGCCTACGAGAGTGAGTGAGCGCGAGAATACGAGAGTGAGTGAGCGCGAGAATGATTCTGCCGTCAGCGCCACTAAGCGAGAACTAACCGTGGGGACATGTCCCCAGTAGAATCGGCACGAATAATCCTTAAGAACTGTGCTTCTATGTACGTCTGAGTTCTTTGCCCAAACCAACCAAAAATTACGTGCGGTAAGCACGTAATTTTCCTCATTCGTCCTCATCACATGCCTATACAACGACAACCGGTATTCGCACAACTTTTCAGTTGCCGGTGCCACTTTCAGACGTCCTCTTAGCACAGGCTATTCTGGTCTAACGAATTATTAACAAAGAAGAACTTACTGCCTAATGAACGTTTCCATCCAGTGTGCGTTGACCTCAGGAACTCGCTTACAAGCAGCAGCTACCGCCTTGATTATGAAGTCATTCATTGAAAGCTGAAAAATATTGTTAAGGTTATGCATATTATAAAGAGTCCCGTCTTGCCTAGAATATGATTAATTAGATACTATTACCAATCCCATCATTTTGTGGAGTTTCTTTAACTTATTCAAAAACAACACGTTAGGAGGTAATTTTGCGGTAGTGAAGTATCTACCTACTCCATAAATGGTATATTCTATCTATGACTAGTCAGACTAATTGATTATAATTAATTTATGTTGGTCGTACCTATGTGATATTTCCAAGGGATTTTTGTTTGACTACCTACAGAATTTGCGGAACCTTAAAAAGTGTACCTTAACATCAGACTTCTCAGCAGCCAGCTTTTCGTTGATGCGCTTTCTCATCGCCATGGTCTTCTCAACGTTGACGGTGGCCGTCAGCTGGTAGTGCGGGGTTGTCTGCTTCGCGGCAGTTAGCCGTTGGGCGATGGTAGCGCGCATGCTGGTCACTGGGATGTCCACGAAGGTAGCTCCAGGCGGTGGCGCCGGCGCCGCCGGCCCTGCTCCAGGCGCGGCCGCGGCGGCAGGCGCGGCACCCATGGCTGACAAGTCCCCACTCTTCAGTGAGCCGTATATCCCGGAGCCTGTTCCTGATGGCATGAAATAATACATTTGAGCCGTGTAATTTGAAGACGGAATAAAATTCACACCTCACCAATTCCTACCTAAGTATTAAAATCGTATTTCAATAAAATTATTTTAAAAAAAAAACTCTGTATAGTCAAATAGTTCATATTTGTTACGTCTGAAAAGATAGGTACTCAGTAATGACTCAGGTGTCGCTCTACTTTATTTCATGTCATCAGAATAGAGGCTCACATTCACGTGTTTTTTTTTTATTACATATCGTCGCAGCATCCTCGACATTTAGGTATAGATTTCACCAGGTAGGTGCATTCCTAAATGGACCCAACAATAATTGTATCGAACATAAAATATGTTTTTAATATGTTCTAGCCCGAATGCAGCGACTCATGTAATTATGGTCAAACTGCACTAAAGTCAATTTTTCTTTAACGTTCTTTAAATCATACAAAATAATATGTATGTTCCTATACAATTTACATTTGCTCTATCTCACGATGGCGGGTGAGCAGTATTTGTAGTTGTGACGTGTAGATACCTATAGACACGCGCTCTAGTGTGCGTAACTGCAGGTAAGGTTAGCAAGTTCATCGTTATTGATAAAAATTATATAATATATGTAGGTATGCCTATTTAGATTTGTTTCTTTTAGTGATGAAATAAAAATATTTTTGGTGTTCAGTATTTATTAACATAAGTTAGGTACACTTTAACAAATAAGTACATATTAACAAATTATATTTTTTGTGTAAAAATGAAATGTTCCAATCATGATGAGACCCTAGCGAGACTGTTAGAAAGAGACACCGTGACCCTAGCACATGGGCAACTGAAGGACACGGGTGAGTTTTAGTCAGTAAAAGTCTGACACACCCTCCCGCTCCGCCCAAGAGCGGAAGACGTCATTTGATGATTTCCCACCCACAAAAAAAACCGTTCCGTGACATGACAGTTTCATTGTCAGTATCTTTCTAGAATCACGTTTTACATACCTACAATTAAACTCAAAATTAAATATTTACTAAACATTATTTACTAGTAAGAGTAGAGACTAGAGTAAACGGAAAAAAACGTTGTTCACAGTGAGGTACACTGTAAACAACTTTTTTTCTGTTTGCTCTCCATGTTGACGGTAATTCAGGCAAAATGTTGGTAAACAGGGTTAGCACTAGAAGCGCGACCGAACGGTTGCGGGCGATATTAGAACAACTGTACCTATGCTAAGCTATGGAAATCAGACCAAGCGCAGTCGCAGCCCTAGATTTTGGGGGGACCTCCTCCAAAATCTAACGATAGGTGCCGAGGAATATTTTTAGGGAGGTGAGATGTACCTCCCTCTTTGATCTAATGGTCGCAAACGCTACTTCTGGGCATGAGGTCCTGGGTCCGATTCTCAGGTAAAGCAAAGTGTTACGAGGTTTTTCTATCAGAAATTTTTCAGGAGCAGCCAGGAGCCTGGATTTGAGCCTAGTTGATGGCAGTAGTAACATGGGATTGAAAACATAAATGGCGAAATGACGGTGTACTATAGGTACATCTAGGGTTACCTACCAAGTTGGTAGGTAAATACTTATATACTACTTAATACTATAAAAAGAGTACAATACTTTAGAGTATGGTTGGTACTACTTTTTGTTATGGGTGTGCTTTATAATCTACTAGCTTTTTCAAGCGACTTCGCCCGCCTATTATACTTATAAACCTTCCCCTTGATTGCAATTCCAGCGGACGGGGCGAGCGCGATTGATGCGGTTGTTGACCTATGCCTATGCGACACGCAAAAAAATAATTTATGTGCTTAAAGTACTGGACGTCTCAATGGTAAAGTTGCGTTATGATGAGTTATATCGTTACAATACAACTCATCATTAACGCAAATTTGACCATACGTCTGCCAAGCTTGAATTTGCCGCCCCCTGAACTTGCCGCCCGGGGCATGGGCCCCGGCTTGCCCCCCCATAGATCCGGGGCTGCTACCAACCATACTCTAAAGTATTGTACTCTTTTTGTTATGGGTGTGCTTTATAATCTACTAGCTTTTTCAAGCGACTTCGCCCGCCTATTATACTTATAAACCTTCCCCTTGAATCACTCTGTCAGTTGATGAAAACCGGATTAAAATCCGAATCGTAGTTTAACAGATCTAAGAGAACAGACAGCGGAAGTGACTTCATTAACACGCTTTTATTACGTCGACCTGTATGTAACTAACTATATAATGGAATCTAAAGTAACTAGTTTAACCATCTTCCCAGGATCTTAGCGGCATGAAAATTGGCAGCTGTATGTAGTTCTGATGACAATACAATAATATGGTACTGTCGAACTGATCTGATGATGGAGCCGGAAGATATGAACTGGAACTTCATGATGGAACATCGTATCATAGCTGTTTTTGAACTTGTTAGAAAAGTTTTGTACTGAACTTTGACCCGATTAGGTTTCAAGGTCTGATGATGAAGCCGGAAGATAGGCACTGGCATTCCATGATGGAATATCGTATCATAGCCGTGTTTGGACTTCTTAGAAAGGTCTTGTAATGAACTTTGACCACGATAAGGTTTTAGGTTTTTACGTGCATTTATAAAAGCGTGTTTTTCCAGTGATCTTTTAAACTATAAATTTACTTTATACTATGTAAAGATAACACTAATAGAGTTCAATAATATAGCGATTTTTTTGAGGCAAATCTGAAAATTCCAAAAAAAAAACTAGGAATTAGTTGCCTTATCGACTTATGAAAAATATCTCAGGAATCAAGAGAACGCAGAATGCAAGAGCGATTGAACCGACCACTAAGTTTAGCACCCCGTCTTCTCTTTCTGTTCTGTTTTGACCATTATATAAGAAGAGAACTAATTTTGTCGAGTTATGAATAAAAGCTAAAAAAAAAATAGTTAAAAAAAACTAAACAAACACGCTTCCATAGAAAACCAAACTAATAAATATAGTTTATAAAACTAAAAAACACACTTCCATAGAAAACCAAACTAAAAAGTAGAAAACAATGGAAAAAAGCGTGGGGTGCTTTATAAGGTATTTTTTTATTGATCAGAGGGGTAATTGCGGAACTGTTTATCGGTAGGAATTGGTTTAATATTCATTGTTAAACAACATTCATTGCGTTATTTACGTTGCTGAGCCACAATTTATTCGAACAAATGACGTAATGGTTTATAAATAATCTTCAATCCCATTCAGATTCTGATAAATTGTGCGTTTCGCAATTAGGGTGCAGGCCGTTTCGAATTTTGAGACGTATGTCAGCGTAGTTTGTGACGTATGTCAGCGTAGTTTTCGAAGACTTTTTTTTGCCGTCCTGGTAACCCTGGCAAGGATAATGGCACAAATTTATGAAATTGTTGTATCGTCATCGGTCCTCGATAAGTCTACAAAGTTTAAATGAAATCTGACCATTCGAAGTGGGTCCAAAGGAGTCGGTTACAAACATACAAACGTACAGGTGAAGCTAATAAAAGCGTGTTAAAATCCTCATGTTTGCAGCAGTTTAGATTTTAGAATATGGTCTTAATCTTTCGAACCATAAGTACAAGTGGGTCGCCCTAATTCCCGAGTTTGCTCCGCTCGCTCTTGCATTCTACATTCCCTATTTTTATATCAGGCTTTTTGAAATGGAAACTTCTTTGGGCGTTGAGCGATTTTTGTACTACCTAAATGGAAAAGCGGGTGAAAAATGGGTTCGCGTCACCGACATGCTAATGTTAACAGTATATCTGTAGCTATGAGTAGAACGTGTTCTGCATTTTGTTACTCGGAGTGTCGATAAATTAAAAAAAAAAATGGTATTGCATAGTCGTAGTACCTATAGTTTTTACTTTTGTCCCCTGAATCCCTGTTTTTTAAATGTTTCTGTCGCCGTGGCTCAAGAACAGTTTCAAGTTAGTAAGACATCATTCAGCTTCGACAGCTTGAGTGATTTGGGGGAGGACGACAGGGGAGTCCCCTGAGACGGTTCCTGAATCAGATATTGAGGAATGAAAACAAGTCATTCCATTCAAAAGTGATATTTGGAGACACTCTATTTACAATATGGACACCGAAGTCATTATTATACCAAGTAAGGCTGACCCCACATTAGGCGTGCGCGATCCTCGGGCGCGAGCGCCGCGCGCGCGTCGCGAGCGCGTCGCGAGCGCGCCGCGTGAGCGTCGCGTTTAGTTGCCCTGCGGCGCGCTCGCGGCGCGCTCGCAGCGCTCGAGTCGCGTTCTTACCCCTTCGCCCGCTACAATACTCAATACTTTATTGCATTCCACAATGCTTAGGTGGTAAAACATTTTATTTAGAAACAATTGTGGACCCTGTCGGGCACAGCAAAGGAAAATACAGTAGGTAGAGAGGAGGACCTATTGATTATCTTATAATGTAACTTATTCTAAAATAGTAATTAAAAATAGATGAAATACATGCTTTGGACTTTTCTAAACTAATTTCAGGGATTTATCATTTAAAATTTCGTTGTCGCTATAATAACATTTGCTTAACAGCAGCTTTTTTAATTTATTAGTAAATAGATGGCTTTTTTCTCTGTCCCTATGGATTCTGGTAACTTGTTGTATATTGCTACTGTTTCGGTCAGTCACATGGTGGGCAGTGTTGTGTTGACACACGTTAAAAATAGAGTCACGAGTGAAATTAATATCGAAAGCTTTATCCTAGAAATACAGAATCGTTCTGCGATATGGGACATGCCTACAAAGGAGTATAGTGATCGTATTACAAAAAAAAGGTGTGGGAAGAAATCAGCACTTTATTGATAAAAGACTAGCTTCTGCCCGCGACTTCTTCTGCGTAAATGTCGTTTATCGCGGACGCAGACAAAGTCACGGAATAAAAAGTAGCCTATGTCCTTTCTCAGGCTATCTGAGTACCAAATTTCATTTAAATCGGTTCAGTAGTTTTAGCAGGAAAGCGAGACAGGCAGACAGACAGACAGAGTTACTTTGCATTTATAATATTAGTGTGGATAGTGTGGATTTTGAAACGAAAATTGTCCAAATTGTGACTGACTTGGCTGAAGGGGGTTAAACGCCAAGGCGAGCGCCGCGTGCGCGCCGCGAGCGCGCCGCGAGTGCGCCGCGAGCGCGCCGCAGGGCAGCTAAACGCGACGCTCACGCGACGCTCACGCGACGCTCACGCGACGCGCTCGCGACGCGCGCGCGGCGCTCGCGCTACTCACACGCCCGAGGATCGCGCACGCCTAATGTGGGGAAGGCCTAATAGTTGCAATTTACCCTAAAACACTGAAATCGGCAGCATGATGTGTTTCTTACCTCCAAGTCTTAAATTCTTAAGAGCAGCGAGCCTTCTCGCCATGGGGCTGGCCAAGACCCTATCACCTGCCGCCACAGAGGCCGCGGGCGCAGCTGCAAAGTACGAACGTGTACATTTAGTAGATAGAAGTACCTACAGTTGTTTAGGGGCCGTCCATTAATAACGTGAGGGTTTTTTTGGCATTTTTTAACCCCCCCTCCCCCTTGGTGATACATGGTGAGGTTTAAGACTACCCCTCCCCCCCTCCGCCTATATCACGTGTATTTTTAGTACCTACAAAGAATCTTATTTTTTTTTCATATTTATAAAATACAGGCTGCTTTACGGTTCAGTACCGTGAGTTGGCCAAAAAAATAAATACACGTGATATATTACAACACCTTCCCTCCCCCTTGTGATATTTCGTGATTTTTTATGGACCCCTCCCCCCCCCTCTTTCGAGCCTCACGTCATTAATGGACAGCCCCTTATCTCACGAAGACAGGTCGGTCTTAGTTTTGTGTGTACAATTCATAATCACACAGACACAATGTGTGATTATGAATTATTTGTTTTAAAGTCGTCAAGTGGTATAGATAAAATATAGGAGGTTCTTAAAAAATTAAACGTTGAACTTAATTGACAAATAAAGAAAACTTTCGTTACCTACTTACGTATCGTTTCAAAACTTTCGTGAATAAAACTATATAAATGTAACTATCTAAATCTGCCGTTATACTTAAATAGTGTGAATAAGAAAGTAGTTCACTGTAGAAAAATATTTTGATACAGAATTTGAATTAATCATTTTACTAGGTGATAGTGACGACGAAACTGTCACGAAAGGGTGAAAAAAATAATAATCACGTGTACTCACTACTACTTGTATGTTCTTCGCTAAGATGTATGTTTATAAAATACTAGCTTTTGCCAGCGGCTTCGCCCGCGTGGAGGTCAGAAAATATCCCGCGGGAACGTACTACCGGGATAAAAAGTAGCCTATGTGTTAATCCAGGTTATAAACTAACTGTATTTCAAGTTTCATCCAAATCCGTTCAGTAGTTTTTGCGTGAAAGAGTAACAAACATCCACACATCCATACATCCATACATACAAACTTTCGCATTTATAATATTAGTAGTAAACAGCGCGGCAATATAACACACTGTTTGATTTTCAACTCTCGGTGTTGAAGCGAACATTTAGAATCCAACAGAGTGCGTCGAACAGCGCGGCAAAATAACACACTGTGTGATTTTCAACTCTCGGTGTTGAAGCGAACATTTAGAATCCAACAGAGTGCGTCGAACACAGTGGCCCCCGCCACTGTGTTCGACTTAAATTTGATGTGGGCGAGATACATTTTGCGAGTAGAAAAGTAGAATTCGCAAACTGTTATATGTTTTTAGGAGTCTTAGGTCCGTTCTGAATTCCAAGCAACTGCAATCAGTCTATTATGCATTTTGTCAGTCGCTATTGACATACTGCATTACTTCTTGGGGTGGTACTTTTAAAACCAACTGTATACCTCTCGAAAGAGGTGGCACTATCTCTTTCATTCCGTCATCCCACAAAAGATGTTTACAAATCTTTGAATGTCCTCTCAATTCGTCAGCTTTTTATTTTACATGTTGCTTTAAAACAACGATCTGTTATCCCTGTGATTGTCTCCTAGAACATTGATGTGCGGAATAGAAGAAGGAACGTATGCCAATCAAGGCCAGTTAAAACTAAATTTGCACGAAATTTCTTTAATTTTCTTGGGACATTTCTATACAACAGACTTAACAACTTACTCTCAACACATTTCATAAACCAAACAACTTTTAAAAGAATATTGACTGAATGGCTACTCCCCTTAGATTATGCCCAAACTGAAGGTCTTTTCACTACCATTTCCTAATTGTAGTGTTCTGAAATGTCACTCACAACCTCATACAATCATCTACACTTCCACATCCACATACACACACCACACACCCACACTTACTCATACACTTACCTATACCATAATCTCACATATTCTTTGTATGTTTTCTAATTTAAATAAATAAAATCTTGTTTGTAACAATCCTTTTCTAAGAAGTGAATTAATAAAACTGCGAATTTAAACAAAATATCTCCAGTTCAAATAATTGAATTAAATAAATTGTAAAGGGAGCCTGGTGTCCTGACTTACAGGTTTTGAAAAAAACCTAGTTTAGGCACCAGTCTTACACAAATTAATTACAAAACTGTACTTACTTGTAGACTGATTTAACTCTAAGGTGTAATTTGTGGCAAGATTAATTCTATTCAAACTTCTTCATTGTAATCTAGACACGCGGCAGCGTGTCAAGCCAAGTTCAAGTAACAGAACTGGCGGGCAGCACCGTGTGTAATATTACACGAACCATTTGGAGCCACTTTTGACCCCCTCATAACTCAAAATCTATTTCACATAAACATATCAAATTTGGCTCATATAGTGAAACTTGCAAGATACATATGTGATCCAAATTTCATAAACATATCTCAAACGGTTATTTAGATATTAACGTCCAAAAATCGTCATTTTTATCACTGACTGACCTATAGATCAAAACTCTAACCCAGTTCCAGATGACCTAAAAAGTTCAAATTTGGCAAGCAGATAGGTAATTAGGTGAATACAAAGGAATAAATCACAAACTGGTAAATTTTTATCATTTTACTATAATTTTTCACTTAACTGATTCTATTAGGAACACTTATAACAAAAACCATTTGGTATTAATTTTGTTATAAATTTGTTATAAATAAGTACCTACTAATAATTCATGTACAAAAAGTAATGATATCCCATCAAAAACATAAATGTGAAATGAGAGCCAAGTTCAATATTATGACATATACCTTGGTTCTTGACTTCAACGACAAAAGAAGTGAGATCTAAATGGGTGCCAAGTTTAATGGTCAGTCCTGACTTGGCTAGTTTTCATATACGAATTATATTATAGCCTTCGCAAGTTTTAAACCTGTTACTTGTCGGTTCTTATTTTATTATTCCGAAAATTTGGCTTGCTGGTAGAAACTAGCCATTGAACATAATAATTCGTATACTCGTATGAGAACTAGCCAAGTCAGGACTGACAATTGAACTTGGCACCCATTTAGATCTCACTTCTTTTGTCGTTGAAGTCAAGAACCAAGGTATATGTCATAATATTGAACTTGGCTCTCATTTCACATTTATGTTTTTGATGGGATATTACAATATATACTAAACAATTAAAGATACAGAAATTTTCAACTTTCAAACTTACTGAACTCCGATTAGATGCTATATTTGGGTCTGACCTATTGTACTTCTTAATTTTTTTCTAAATGTATTAACTTGTCATTACCAAATGAACCCCAAGTAGGTCTAAATTTAAAACATGATGGCAAGAAACTAGATGCTATTTCGGAATTTATATTTCTAGGGATTACTTTAGATTGTAAATTACAATGGGGTGCACATATTACAGCATAGCAGGTAGATATAGTTCAGCTGCACATGCAGTAAGAAAAATAAGGCAGCTGACCGATAGAGCTGCAGCTAGATTAGTGTACTTTGCTTATTTCCACAATATAATGTCTTATGGCGTTCTGCTGTGGGGTTCAGTAGCCGACGTAGATTCAGTTTTAATTTTTAATAAAAGAGGGTAATTCGCGCTATCTAGAAAATAGGGCCTCGCAAAAATAGGAAGCGAGTTCCGTAATATAATAAAAAAACTCGTTATCATCATCAGCCTATATTGTTCCCACTGCTGGGACACAGGCCTCCTCTCGGTGAGAGGGAGTGGGCCGTAATCTACCACGCTGGGCCAGTGCGGGTTGGTAGATTTTACATATCTTCGAATTTTTGGTTCTAGGACATTTCGGTTAAAAATAATCGTCGTAAAAATGAAATTGTGATACCTTTTAGACTGACTATGACTAGTAACTGTAAGTCATTTCTTATAGACAATTTCCGCCGCTATAACAAGTTGGCAAAGTCAGTTACTGAAATTAGCTATGGAAAGTTCAAGTCACACATCATACGTGTATCAAAAAAACTATAATAAAAGATAAAACATTACGTTCAAGACAAAGAAGTTTGGCAATAATTCCTTCTGCACATGTGGCTTCCCAGTTTTAAATGCATTCAACAACATCATCAAATGAAAATAAAAAGGCTTTTACTGCCTTGATCCTGCTTTTCCACCTTGTGTCTGATGACTTTATGATGAGCATATTTTTTTTTTGTGTTTTTTTACTCTCAGCGTTTGGTGGATCTTGAAAATAGCAAATATTTTTTCTGAATAAAACCAAAAAAGTGTTTGCTGCCGCGGAAAAATTAGCTGTATCTACTTTTACCAACAGCAGATCCCAACTATGACACTCACGCAGGCACGGTGTAAAAAATGTCCTAAGATTAATATTTAATATTCGAGTTAACTCCACTGTTTATGCCTATCATATTTGCACAAGTGTCGTATCCATCCCCACGACAATTTTGAATATCTAGTCAATTTTTTTCTAATTCCTCTAGTATATTCAAAGCAAACAGAATGGGAAATCTCTAGCGACCGAGGCAAAGATTACCGCGAGGCCGTAGGCGGTCGCCCACGCCCGCCGCCTCTGGTCGAACAGCGCGGCAAAATAACACACTGTTTGATTTTCAACTCTTGGTGTTGAAAGAACATTTAGAATCCAACAGAGTGCGTCGAACAGCGCGGCAAAATAAAACACTGTTTGATTTTCAACTCTCGGTGTTGAAGCGAACATTAAGAATCCAACAGAGTGCGTCGAACAGCGCGGCAAAATAACACACTGTTTGATTTTCAACTCTCGGTGTTGAAGCGAACATTTAGAATCCAACAGAGTAAATCGAACAGCGCGGTAAAATAACACACTGCTCGATTTTCAACTCTCGGCAGTGCGTTGAAGATCTAGTAGGTGAAAAAATGTCGCCAGGATATTATTACATCCTTGTGTGAACGTCGACTTACACACACAAGAGTGCGTGTCTATAGGAAGGTACTAATATATATTCTGTGCTATAGGTACACATCATCAACAAAAAGTATTTATTGCCTTCGTGAGATAGAACTGTATTTATTTGTGGTAAGTAAAATATTAATATTTGAAATAATTAGGAAGAAGTATTCTAACAATTTGTTAAATATAAATAAGCTGTATTAAAAATCATTCTAAGAAACAGTTATGACACCTAGTATCAAAATCATGAATTATAAATACGTTTGTATTTAGGTATTACCTACTGAAATCCAAAAGCCAAAAACAAAACAGTATGAAGTTAACAGTGTAAAGAGTTTCTGGAAACAAACTAATAAGATAATCATGGACTGGGCCTACCTGCAGCTGCAGGTGCTGGCGCTGCTGGAGCTGCTGGAGCTGCTGGAGCTGCTGGAGCTGCTGGAGCTGCTGGAGCTAAGGAGATGAAGAAAATGGTTTACCTCAGTTAAGTTCAGTTGATTAATTTGTTAACATACGTAAAAATACAGATCTTATGTTGATGAACAGAGCGCTATGTTATGCCAGGAGGCGAACAAATACCGCCAGTTAAAAGTTTGCCGCGAGGTAAGTCACGATAGTCAGTCGTCTCGAGCATGTCTTACATGCGGGGGACGTCACGTCTTTCAGATTCTAGTACCAAATATTCTACGCATTTTGCTCCAGAATTTTTAAATTTTAATTCTGGTCTTACTGTAGGCCACTATACTGAAACATTAAATTAAATTATCTACCTTTAAAACAACAGAATTAGTTCTTTAGGGCTTATCACTTACGCAACCATACTTTAACTCAAGCTCGTTGGATAATGTTCCAATTGTGATTTACAAGCGGAAACCAGGGCATGTAGTTTCACCAGTCGGGGATCGCGGAAGACATATTGGTTTCCGTGGTCCCCGACGTAGGTGTGGGACGGAACACCGGGGTGGTTTTAGTCAGTAGGAGTCTGACAGACCCCTCCGCCCACCCCAAGGCTGAGGACATCCATGAGGATTTTCACAACGAGATCAAAAAAAAAAGCATGTATTTTAATTATATCTGTCACTGCTGCTTAGCGTGAAAAATAAAAGAATTAGAAATTACCTGGTGCCGGGGCAGCGGCGGCGGGTGCTGCTGTGGGCAAAGACAGTAATTAGAGACACAGTCATGCAAATGTAATCAAGGCAGTCATCTGCATGGTAAAGCAAAAGAAAGAGCTATCGAGCGAGGACAAAGGCGTCTAGGTAAAATAACGATGCATTGTTTTAGATCGGAAGAGTTAGCAAAAAGAGTCATGCAAATGTAATCAAGGCAGTCATCTGCATGGTAAAGCAAAAGAAAGAGCTATCGAGCGAGGACAAAGGCGTCTAGGTAAAATAACGATGCATTGTTTTAGATCGGAAGAGTTAGCAAAAAGATCAGTGAAGAACACGTGGACACTAGGGCATGCAAACCGGATACCCGTATAACCGAAAAAACCGTATAACCGGCTGATTTGAAAACCGGGTTTTTTGGTATACCAAACCGGAGTTTTCGGTTTTTTCGGTTAACATTATAAATAATCATTTTTGAGCAAAAAATTCAGACCACCGAAATGCGCATGTTACGTTGGGCGGGTGGAGTCACTCTCAAAGATAAAGTGCGTAATGAACACGTTAGGGGGAGTTTTAAAGTAACGCCTATAACTGCAAAAATTGCAGAGTCCAGGCTAAGGTGGTACGGACATGTTATGCGCAGACCCGATGACCATATTGTGAGAAAGTGCCTTTCCATGGCTACTAAGAAGAGAGGGAGAGGTAGACCGCAAACTACCTGGATGACAAATGTCCGGAAGGACATGCAAAAGCTTGGTCTTACCGATGGCGATGCTTACCACCGAAATGAATGGCGCCGCATGATTAAGAAAGCCGACCCCGCGTAACGGGAAAAGGCGAGGGCAAAGAAGAAGATTTTTCGACTACTAAACCGACGGCAACTACAACTTAGGAAAACCTAGACTATACAGTAGTAAATGTTTCATAGAACATCAAGGACCAACTCGGACAAGAAATAAAGAAGACGCTCAAACAACATACCTCTGGTGCAAGCCCATCTACAGAACTTCATTTAGAAACTAAAATGAGGGTGGAGATGGCACTTTACGACGGTGGAGGAAAAATGGGAGAGCACTTAATAAAAAAAAGTATATAAAGCTTTGGAATCTATACCTCCAACAAGTGTGGAATCAGAGAGAGCCTTTTTATGAGCAGGTCTCATCTATACTATCTACACTAATATTATAAAGTTGAAGAGTTTGTTTGTTTGGTTGTTTGGTAGAACGCGCTAATCTCAGACACTACTGGTTCGAATTGAAAAATCTTTTTGTGTAGGGTAGCCCATTTACTGAAAAAGGCTATAGGCTATATAACATCACGCTACAATCTAAAAAAGCGGAGCAGCAATGAAAAATGGACGAAAACTGGCAGGCAATTCGATGCATCGGGAAGGGTCACGGGAGCAAAAATTTGACGCGGATGAAGTCACGGGCAGAAGCTAGTGTGTAATAAATCCGTAGTACTCTAAATGATGACTTCCTCGATGCACTTGTGTCCTATCAAAGTAAAAAATATATGGTCATGTATGGTAATTTTATCAAAGTAAAAAATTGTAATTTGATTTAGCTGTGTAACTTTAATTTAGAATAAATAATCTATTATATCTACAAGAATGTTTGATTTATTTTGTTTTGTTTTACTAGGAATAAGACTTATATTTTATGCGATATTTCAATAATTATTTTCATCTCACTTTACGTACTGTTGATTTTGCCTGTTTGTATTTTATGACAGTTAAATTGTTATTTAATATTCTGTAATTTTAGGCCTTTGTCTACCTACCAAATGTTCCTAATTGTGTATGTTAGCTACCTTAAGTTTTAAAGAATATGTTATTTTCCTAAATAATAAGCTTTATGATTATTATTCTATGTATAAAGAAAACAAACTTTTTGTATTGCTTGTTAGTAGTTGTAGCTTATTTCAGTCTGTAATAAAAACTTTTTAACAAAAAATTAAACCGCCGAAAAAACTGAAAAGCAAAAAATAATAAACCTTAAAATTATGAGTCGGCGCTTTGAGTGATATTTGTTCATTGATTTTTCAGCGCTGACGACGAAAGTTTTTATTTTATAACTTTTTGTGGCTTTAGCCTCTAAGTCCCTGAGATACCACATTTGGTATCGACACAATGGTTTTTTAATTGGGTCTGTAATTACGGTAATTGACTGGTTAATGTACTAATAATACTTGGCAAGGTATATCCTATCCAATAAAAAACCGGCCAAGTGCGAGTCGGACTCGCGCACCGAGGGTTCCGTACAAACCTGTAGGTATTTTCGGTTTAAAAATATATATATTTTTTAATTTTTATATTTCAGTTGATTGAATGTAAGGTAAATTGCGGTTTACGATGTATGACGTTTTAAAAAAAACTACTCACTCAATCTCGTTCAAACCAATTTTCGTTGGTAGTTTACATGGTAATGTACATCATATATTTTTTTTAGTTTTGTCATTCTCTTATTTTAGAAGTTACGGGGGGGGGGGGGAGACACACATTTTACCACTTTGGAAGTGTCTCTCGCGCAAACTATTCAGTTTAGAAAAAAAATGATAATAGAAACCTCATTACCATTTTTGAAGACCTATTCATAGATACCCCACACGTATGGGTTTGATGAAAAAAAACATTTTTGAGTTTCAGTTCTATGTATGGGGAACCCCAAAATTTATTGTTTTTTTTTTCTATTTTAGTGTGAAAATCTTAATGCGGTTCACAGAATACACCTACTTACCAAGTTTCAACAGCATAGCTCTTATAGTTTCGGAATAAAATGGCTGTGACATACGGACGGACAGACAGACAGACAGACAGACAGACAGACAGACAGACATGACGAATCTATAAGGGTTCCGTTTTTTGCCATTTGGCAACGGAACCCTAAAAAAGAATTATTAAAATCGGACTCTGTATAAAGTTATGCGTGGTAATACATAAAAAATATATATATATATACGCGTCGAATTAATAACCTCCTCCGTTTCTTTCGTCGGTTGTAAAATACATATTTTGATTAGATTTCAGCATTTTCTTTTCTTTACAGACATATTTTTCATTTATTTAACAAAAATTAAAAAACCCGAAAAACCCGATTTAACCGATTTCACCGGTTTTGTAAATGAAAAACCCGAAAAAAACGGTTTTTAAAAACAACCCGGTTTTTGCATGCCCTAGTGGACACCACATATCATTATAGCCGGAAGACGTCCACTACCGGACATAGGCCTCCCCCAATCTGGGGGGCTTTGCCATAATCGCCACGCTTGGCTAGGCGGGTTGGCGATAGTTGTCCTTTAGGGGTTACGACTTGAAGACACGGTGGAGTATACAGTGGAGGTGTGCCCTGCCTGGGTGGAGCACCGCCGTGTCCACGTGGAGGCGATCGACGGCGACAACCTCTCGCGACCGGCCCTGGTGCAGGCCATGATACGGAGCGAGAGGGCATGGAAAGCCGTCACCTCCTTCTGCGAAGCAGTAATGCTTGCGAAGGAGGAGGCCAGGAGGAGATGCCCCGGGCGTCGGTAATCTATCGCGGACTCCCAGCCACCGTAGGCGCGAGCTAGCGAGCGGCGAGCAATGGGTAGCTCGCCGCCCGGTAAAGACCAGACCCGGGGTGACAGCGTGTTGTGTTCCACGCGCGCCTCCAAGAGATGTCAGGATAATTGATGGGGTTCGCTGGGACCGATGCCTGCCAGGGTCGCGAGATTTGTTCGAAACAGTTACCCATATAAGCAACTGAAGGAACACGGAACATTTGACATTTGATAATTTCCCACCCACAAAATAAAGAGGTTACGACTTACGCAACTTTAACCTAAGTTTAGCTCGTGGACAATGATCCATCAGTGATTTTCAAGCGGAAAACCACAACAATGAGTCACACAGTGTAAATACCTTAACTTAGGACAAGTAGTGTACACACATCGTGGTCGGGGGGTCTCGGATCGCTGTCGAGTCTACCATGAAGTATTTGGGATTGGTGCTTGACAGGCGATGGGACTTCGGCCCCCACTTCCGTCGGCTGGCGTCCAAGTTTTTAGGCGCGGCTGGGGCGCTGTCAACGCTATTTCCCAACCTGGGGGCCCGAGCGCCGCCTGTAGGCAGCTCTACGTAGGGATCGTGCGATCGATGGCCCTGTAAGACCACCGATCTGGGTGGCCAACCTGACGGCCGGCAGCATCGCTGTTTTGCGAAGACCGTAGAGAGCGCTGAGAGTTATCAGGGGATATCGCACGATCTCAGTAAGAGTCTGACAGATCCCTATGCCCACCCCAGGGCGGAGGATATCCATGAGAATATCCACCTCGACACAAAAAAAAAGACATGTGACAT
Source organism: Aporophyla lueneburgensis (assembly GCA_932294355.1). Lineage (NCBI taxonomy): Eukaryota > Metazoa > Arthropoda > Insecta > Lepidoptera > Noctuidae > Aporophyla > Aporophyla lueneburgensis. The sequence continues at coordinate 18,870,681 of OW028754.1, forward strand.
CTACCAACCCGCACTGAGCCAGCGTGGCTTATGGCCCACCCCCTCTCACCGGAGGAGGCCTGTGTCCCAGCAGTGGGAACATTATGGGCTGCTGATGATGACAAAAAAAAAACAGGCAAGCAGTGTAGTCACGGATGACGTGATTATCTGAAATTTCAGATATACGAGAACATAAATACGTTAGAAATTACCTGGCGCGGCGGCAGGGGCGGCGGCAGCAGGTGCCGCTGTGGATAAAGACAGCAATTAAAGAAACAGTCATACAAATATAATAAAGCCAGTCATGAAGCAAATACATGAGCTACCGCGGACAAACCCATCCACATAAAATAACCATGCATTGTTATGGTCGGAAGCGTTAGCAGAACGAGTAGTGAAGATCACAGGAATACCACATTTGGGCACATAAATTGAACAAAAGTATCACCGTGTACTCTAGGTATGTATTTTGCATTACACTTACCGCCGTCATCCTTGAAATCTTTAAATGCAGCTACGTGACCTTGCTCTGATACAATTATACACAAGAGTTTGCCGACTGGCACATCTTTAGCTCCAACTGGGAGAATTATCTTAGCCAGGAAGCCATCTTCAGGGGCTTCGAAACCCATTGCAGCCTTATCTGTTTGAATCTCGCAGAGAAGATCACCTAAAACATAGCTATATCAGAGATTTATGAGCTAAATTTAAACAGCTTCAAATATTTTGTTGTAGTGTTCACATTCATTTATGGGAATGTATCAGAACTAGACTGCCGTTATCTTCATACACGTACCAGTATCATGTCACTTCTAGGCAAAGGCATTTACCAGCTACGACTCAGTATTTATGCCGCATCTCGAATATCCTTCTGTGACTGATGCAGCTCTTCATTCCAAATTTCCCTCTTTTAGTCTTCCTTTTATATCAAATAGCTTTTGCCCACGGCTTCGCCCGCATAGATGTCGGAAATTATCGCAAGAGGACGTATTACCGCGGTAAGAATGTATTAATCCATGTTATACATACATAAAATTACGCCTTTTTCCCATGGGGGTAGGCAGAAACTACGGAACGCTACCTGCTACGATCCTTACATATCATGTGTGTTTGATGTACTTAAAATAAAACTAATAGTATTCAGAGTAAGAAGACTGCGACATAGGGCTGGATTAAATTGAATATAAGTCTTACTGGTCTTTCTTAACGCTCCTATTCTACTTAAACAGACACTCAATTATTTACCAGACACCAAATTAAACATAGTTATAAGAATAGTACTTTTGCCAGTGGCTTCGCCCGTATAGCTTTCGGAAAATATCACTCGGAAACCTACTACCGGGATAAAGTATCCTATGTATATGGTAAGTATCCAGGATAACCAAAAATCCAAATCCATCTAAACATCTAAGCCATATTTCGCGGTCTCTTACTTGGAATAATACAATTAGGTTTATTTTGAGTACTTCGAACACACATGATATTCGCATTTACTATGAAGCCCAAGTAATATGAATTACAATCCTACTAATCTGCACTACCTACCCGACCGCTACCGAGCGAGACGGCCGGACGCGGGAAGGCCCGCTAGCCGCTCTGCGGCGATTTTATTATAATCTCTGATATCTTCTAAAACATTAATTTTAATGATATGCTGTAAAGGGCAATTTTGATCTACATGAAATGCACAATTTATTTAAGGTACTTAATTGGATAAGGATCTATTAAAAAAACCTGCATCAAAATCCGTTGCGTAGTTTTAAAGATATAAGCATACATAGGGACAGACAGACAGCGAAGTGAGTTTATTTTATAATATGTAATAACTAGCTTTTGCCCGCGGCTTCGCCCGCGTGTATGTCGGAAATTATCGCAAGAGGACGTACTACCGCGGTAAGAATGTATTAATCCATGTTATACATACATAAAATTACGCCTTTTTCCCACGGGGGTAGGCAGAAACTACGGAACGCCACCTGCTACGATCCTTACATAATATATCATGTGTGTTTGATGTACTTAAAATAAAACTAATAGTATTCAGAGTAAGAAGACTGCGACATAGGGCTGGATTAAATTGAATATAAGTCTTACTGGTTTTTCTTAACGCTCCTATTCTACCTATACAGACACTCAATTATTTACCAGACACCAAATTAAACATAGTTATAAGAATTGTACTTTTGCCAGTGGCTTCGCCCGTATAGCTTTCGGAAAATATCACTCGGAAACCTACTACCGGAATAAAGTATCCTATGTATATGGTAAGTATCCAGGATAACCAAAAATCCAAATCCATCCAAAAATCTAAACATCTAAGCAATATTTCGCGGTCTCTTACTTGGAATAATACAATTAGGTTTATTTTGAGTACTTCGAACACACATGATATTCGCATTTACTATGAAGCCAAAGTAATATGAATTACAATATTACAATCCTATTAATCCTGTACTACCCGACCGCTACCAACCGGGACGGCCGGACGCGGGAAGGCCCGCTAGCCGCTCTGCGGCGATTTTATTATAATCTCTGATATCTTCTAAAATATTAATTTTAATGATATGCTGTAAAGGGCAGTTTTAATCTACATGAAATGCACAATTTATTTAAGGTACTTAATTGCATAAGGATTAATGCTGTATTGCTTAAAATCGCATTCATAAATAAGCCATTATTTCTCGTAAAAAGTAAAGGATAAAAATGGTTATTATGGGTTATCCCTAAGAGTTAGACATATACCATCGCGGACTTTTTTGTAGAACTTTTTAAGGTGTACAATACTGTAGTACATTATTTTGAGCTATTTCGTAGGGTTCAGCCAGCATTCGCAATGTAAGCGCAAAAAAATGAGTTTATTTATGACATCACATTAGAAACCTCTAAAATTATCAGTGTTTCTTTACTATATTATGCATGTTATATACATATAAACCTTCCTGTTGAATCACTCTATCTATTTAAAAAACCCGCATCAAAATCCGTTGCGTAGTTTTAAAGATATAAGCATACATAGGGACAGACAGACAGAGAAGTGACTTTATTTTATAATATGTAATGATAATGATAATGATGATGATAATGATGATAACAGAAAACCCATACACGTACCCTCAGACAGTTTATCACCCTCCTTCTTCGCCCAACTCATAATGGTTCCTTTCTCCATAGTTGGTGACATTGCTGGCAGCATTATCTTTGTATGTTTTGGCAGGTCTGCATAATTCCTCACCTGCAGGATCCATTGTGGTTTGGCAAAAATTCTTCTGTTTGGAGCATTTAATACTCTGAAAAGATTAGAAATATTAACTTTCGTGACAATTTATGTGATCCTACCAAATCAACCAAAATATATGATAAGTATCCTTCTTCCTACTATCATACTAATATCCTTCCTACTAATATATACATCCTACTAAAATCTATACTTCCTATACTTATATATCTATACTAATATTATAAAGCTGAAGAGTTTGTTTGTTTGATTGAACGCGCAATTGTGTAATTATTATGGACTAGCTTCTGCCCGCGACTTCGTCCGCGTCAAATTTTTGCTCCCCTGACCCTTCCCGTCGCATCGATTTGCCTGCTAGTTTTCGTCCATTTTTCGTTGCTGCTCGCACCTTTTGAGTTATAGTGAGTCAACCTTAAAAGATAGACATATGCTCTCGCGGACTTTTTTTTAGAACTTTTTAAAAGGAACAATTCCGTCATACATGATTTTTGCGTTACTTTAACCGTTTACGCAGCGCACGCAACGGAAACTCTCAAAAGGAATAAATTTTCCCCGTTTTTGCAACATTTTTCATTACTGCTCCGCTCCTCTTAGTTGTAGCGTGATGTTATATAGCCTATAGCCTCCCTCGATAAATAGGCTACCCAACTCAAAAATAATTTTTCAATTCGGAGCAGTAGCTCCTGAGATTAGCGCGTTCAATCAAACAAACAAACAAACAAACAAACAAACAAACTCTTCAGCTTTATAATATTAGTATAGATATGAAATGTATGCCAAAAGATGATTCTAAGTTTATAGTTTCTGAGATATGATAGTTTTGCCTTTTAATAACTATCAATATGAAATTATGCCAAGAGACGATTCTGACTGCGAACTTTCTGCGATATGATGGTTCTACTTTTTAATTATCTATACTAATATTATAAAGCTGAAGAGTTTGTTTGTTTGTTTGTTTGTTTGTTTGATTGAACGCGCTAATCTCAGGAACTACTGCTCCGAATTGAAAAATTCTTTTTGTGTTGGGTAGCCTATTTATCGAGGGAGGCTATAGGCTATATAACATCACGCTACAACTAAGAGGAGCGGAGCAGTAATGAAAAATGTTGCAAAAACGGGGAAAATTTATTCCTTTTGAGAGTTTCCGTTGCGTGCGCTGCGTAAACGGTTAAAGTAACGCAAAAATCATGTATGACGGAATTGTTCCTTTTAAAAAGTTCTAAAAAAAAGTCCGCGAGAGCATATGTCTATCTTTTAAGGTTGACTCACTATAACTCAAAAGGTGCGAGCAGCAACGAAAAATGGACGAAAACTAGCAGGCAAATCGATGCGACGGGAAGGGTCAGGGGAGCAAAAATTTGACGCGTACGAAGTCGCGGGCAGAAGCTAGTTATGGAATAAAATTTATGCCTAAAGATGATTCTGACTTATAAAATTATGCGTTGTGAATGTATGATAAATGAGTGTATGCCAAACGATTTTCTGCGAAATGAAGTTTATGCCATCCGCTGTTATACAAAATAATATTATGACGAAAAAAATTCTGCCATAAAGGGTGGACCCAGCTGAAGAGTTTGTTTGTTTGTTTGTTTGATTGAACGCGCTAATCTCAGGAACTACTGGTCCGAATTGAAAAAATATTTTTGTGTTGGGTAGCCTATTTATCGAGGGAGGCTATAGCCTATATAACATCACGCTACAACTAAGAGGAGCGGAGCAGTAATGAAAAATGTTGCAAAAACGGGGAAAATTTATTCCTTTTGAGAGTTTCCGTTGCGTGCGCTGCGTAAACTCTCTATAACTCAAAAGGAGCGAGCAGCAACGAAAAGTGGACGAAAACTAGCAGGCAAATCGATGCGACGGGAAGGGCCTGACCCTTCCCGTTGCATCGTCGGAGCAAAAATTTGACGCGGACGAAGTCGCGGGCAGAAGCTAGTAATAACGCCTGCCGGAGTCGCGTGATTGTTCGAAAGAGATACCGTGACCCTGGCACATGGGCAACTGAAGGAACACGGGTGGGTTTTAGTCAGTAAAAGTCTGACATGCCCTCCCGCTCCGCCCAGAGCGGGAGAAGTCATTTGATGATTTCCCATCTAAAAAAAAAAAAAAGAAGCTAGTAATAATATAAGTGTGAAAGTTTGTAAGATATGTGGATGTTTATCGCTTCTAAGCGACAGCATTATGTGGAAGCCATTGCAGCCAAAATAGTGAGCTGTATACACTTAAATTAGATTTTTTTTACAATGCACATTTTAGACTAATTAGTAGGTATATTTTCATAAAAAATAATACCTTTATCGCTTTCGGTACTTGTAGATAAACTTTGTCTTTGACATAAAGAAATTTGGACGAACAGATTAAAAGTTACCACGATTAGAATGACCTGAGTGGAGAGACATTAAGCGTCTGCCCGTCCGCGTCTGGGGAAGGATAAATCCTACTTTTATCAACACACCTCGCAGGCGCAGCCGCAGGCTGAAGCTAGTCTATTATCAACAGAAAAGTCATGCACCCGATGGGGTTCTCATCGTCAACAATGACTAACTCCCATAGGAACTTTCATATATAACCCATTTAGGTGTACATTTTCAAAAATCCTTATACTCATATCGTTAGGCACTTCTTCATAGGAAACTTATGTGTCTCATGCTTTCATTTAGATCCAGTGGTTTAGGCTGGGCGTTGTCCGTCAAATATTAACAGATTTGTATAGGGTTCCGTACCCCATAATCCAAAAACGGAACCTATAAAGGATCACTTCGTTGTCCGTCTGTCAGTCTGTTACAACCCTTTTAGAAACGCGTATGAAGTTGACATTAATATCGAATAATTAAATCTTTGAAAGAATTCTATCAAAGAATTAATATCATTTTTTTTTATATTATGTATGCACCTAGAATTAAACCAAGAAATTTGTAAGAAGCACCTTGTTTCTCACGGCAGAAGTGAAGGAAAAGTCCGAAAACACAAACAAAAATTGTAAAAATTAGTCTCGGAAGTAGACGTAGGAATAGGATGCGATCGATCTCAAGATCTTAGAAAATAACATCACATTACATTTTGTTCTGTAGTTTTACGTGTATCTTTGTGTATCGTGTTTTTAAGCAAATAAATATAGTAGGTATTACTTGTGAAAGTTGTGCACTAAAAACTATGTTATTGCAGATACTTTCATAAAGTTTTTCGGTAAGAATACGATGGATTTTTTTTTTCAACTTTTTTAGGTTCTGTTAAGTGCGACTGTGGTTAGAAGAATTTATTTAACGAATTAATATTTTATTTCATATGTAAAAAATTTACTGTAACTCCACTAGGATTCACAGTGCCTCACATGAAGATCCATGTGAAGATCCATGCAGTGTATCCCACGTGTCATCATTGGGATGATATCCCAACTAAAAAAAAAAAAAAAAACGTTTGCTGCTAGAAAACTGCTGATATTATAGCTAAATTTGAAATCGATTTCGTCCATCAAAATCTCGTTTTATTAAAAAAACAGTATTTAAAAAAAAAACTGATTTGGACTGCTCATGAAAAAGTGCTCCCTTGTGCCCACCTTCTCCCGTAAATTGTTACAAGTCTGCGTCTGTGCACAACACCGTCAGTACGGTGAAGCAATCGACCGCCTCGATGGTGTCCCTTGGCCTTTCCTGTAGCGAGACCGCTGATGGGTTGGCACGTCACGCCACCATTAATTACCTAATCCGCCCATCCGTCGGGCTCTTGTCACTTAACAACTGTTTTAAAACCCATTGGTTTGGCACGCGAATATGGAGACCAGACGGAAGGGCCATAATGCCTTGGAAATTGGGTAGGCCTTTGGTGTAGGATGCAACTTGTGTCGACACTCCCCAGACTTCCAATCTTTTTATCACGGTGAGATGTGCTGGGACGGTTGCTGCAGGTGCAATAATTCTCCAACGGCAAATATAACAACCTTATTGGGGATTTATGTTTGAGCCGTTTGGGATTGTACAACGAGAGCTGTAGGCTCTTAGTGCCTATAGAGTTGTTCACTGCCAGGCTAGACCCCCTACAATAGCATTTCAATAGCGCAGTGGAAGTTATGATGGTGGGGTCCAGGAGACAAGAAGTGGCTAGCGAAACTAGTCCGCCGTACGCGGAGCAGAACTATCAAATCAAACACTTACAATACAAAGCAATAGGTACAATATACGAACAAAAGAACTTACCTGTGGTAGAAGAACACCTGCTCTGGTGCCTACCTGGATTTATGTATGTAAGTGAGTGTATATGTATCGTGTAGTGACATTGTAAATGGGTTTTCCAGGATACAAGCCGCAACAATGAGGCTGGAGGCAATCACAGCATTCGGTTTCCAATAGCGTCACTTTGCTTAACCTTCAAACTATTTCAACAAGATATATCCAAAACTCAACCCGTGTTATTACACCAAATTGGGGTTATTTACAATCAAAGCAATTGGATCACGACTAATTGTCACAAACGGATCGATTTAAAAGGATTAATTTCAACAAACGCGTCGCGGGGTCCCAAACCGCGACGGACCTTCAAGCGCCCAATCAAGAAGCAGTGTCAAGTGTCAAAGTCAAACTGACAAGTCAGATGTCATTCTGTTACACGTTTAGAAACGTAGGCGCATAAAGTAACTAATTTATACGGTTCGGAACATCTACCCCCCCCGGACAGGACTTCCCGTCCGCTAATCACTTGGCAATCCCGACAAGGTTGCGTTTTATCAGTCCACCTGACGCGCTGCTGGAGGATGTGCAAATACTCCAAGCTCCAACGCTTCCAAAACTCTGAGCGAGCTGCTGCACCAACTGAAACCGCGATAGCCAATTTTGGCTCACATCGACAAAAGGGTGCTCCGGCAGGGCGACAAGTGGCTGTCAAAACCAAAAAAAAAAAAGTCCCGGGGTCAGGGCCTCCAAGTCGTTCGGGTCCGAAGACAGCGGGCACAATGGACGCGAGTTCAATACAGCTTCAATGCGGCAAAATACCGTAGCTAACTCCTTAAAGGTGAGAACGGTGTCTCCCAACAATCTGCGCCAGAGTCCCTAACCGCTTTCACCGCGGCCTCAAAATACCCCCCAATGGGGGCAGGCTGGCGGGTCAAAACAATAACAAACACCAAAAACAACCAAACAACAACAACAACAACAACAATTTAACCAAATGGCCCTCCTTAGGCAACAAAAGGGGGTGACGGACCCCATAAGGAAGGCTAGAGTGACTCAACCGTCAACAACCAAACAACAAAAGACCCGTATCGTCCAAAAGGGGTTCAACTTACTAACGGCTCCCGACAATATCCAAAACTCTCGCTGCAGAATGGCCAACAGCGCATTGCAACCGGCATGCGAGTTCTTAATGTGACGATCAGTCACCAACAATTCAACAACAATTTGTCGAGGAGCTGTATCGACTCAACAAAAAATCAGGGTCCTTCGTTCCAACAGCGAGCACCTTGAGCCCGGGCAAAGGACCCGACATCCTCCAAATCAAAGGCGTTTCAAAATTTTGAATCTGGGACACTCGGTACGCAACAAAGACCTCCAAAGAGTGGACGGACGTCTTCAACCAACACAAAACAATTTGACTGTCCGTCCAGGCGTAAGAAACCCGAATGTCCACAGTTCCACCCAAAGTGTGAGCAACGTGGTTCAATAGACGCACAAGAAGCGCCGCCCCTGACAATTCTAACTTTGGGATGGTCAGTGCCGTCCGGAGGGGGGCCACCTTGCTCTTGGCCAAGACCAGTGACAAATTCACCTGGCCTGTCGCGCAGACGGTGCGCAGACAAACAACAGCTGCATAACCGTGCGAAGACGCATCACAAACAAGGGTAGCAGTGTAGCTCCCAGGGGGGAGGATAGCGCGGGGTAACACGACCTCGTTGACTGCAGGGAGTGCGGATACAAATTGGAGCCAATCTTCCAACAGGGTTTCCCGAATTAGCTCGTCCCAGCCAAGTCCCGCAGTCCAAAAGCGCTCAAGAAAACAATTTGCCCAAAACAATACAAACAAAACAACAAACAATAGACAAAAGGCAACCCTGGGCTCCCGTGTCCAAAATGGCACGGACCTCAACAGAGTCCCCCGTGGGCCCCCAGACCTGACCGATGCCGTTGGCAACAAAACCGTGTCGATCTGAGGGGTACCTTAGCGGGGCAGGCGCCAATGTCCTACCAATGCCTGGGCGGCGACCGATCGCCGCACCCAGGCCCAAGTCTTTCCCGACGAGGATGGAATTTAAATTCCTCGTACGCGCGGTGTCCCGAGCCACGCGCCATCGCTGGAAGGGCATATCCCACCGGATGCCTGAATGGCGGGGAGCGTGACTCCAACCGGGGACGTTCCGCCAATGGAGGGGAGGGAAGGCGGTGCTGGTCTGGCCAGCGCTGCCTAGCAACAACTGCGTAATCGTCTTTACGCGGGGAGACCAAATGGCGGTCGCGCGGCTCCCGATCAACTTGCGCGGGGGGTGGAGTGCGGCGCTCAAAATTGCGGGCCTCTCCCCGGTTCTGAACCGGCGAGCCAGAAGCCCGGTGACCAACTCCATGGTACCCCCCCGTGCGCGAACCTTCATCAGAGGCTGGTCTGCCAGCGTGGTTCGCGTTAACGCACAAAATGTCCAAATGAGACCCCCTACAAACTCCACAAGGGCGGGGGTTGGGGCAGTCCCGATGAAAGTGAGCCCCCAAACAAGAGAAGCACAGGCGGCGTGCCTAGGCAATTCGGCGGCGGGCACTCACCTGCAACTTCAAAAAGGCCGCGCAAGTTGCCTCGCCATGCCCCGTGTCCCTACAAAACTCACAACCAGGACGACTCTGGGTGCCAGCAAAACGAGCGGCGGGGCGACCATCAACAGGCCCGCGAGCCCTAGTCCGTCCCTGGTCTCGTGGCCGGGAAGACAGCTGACATGACTCATTGGCAACGCCAGAGTTGTCCACAAACCGACACTCATCCTCCAAAAATTGGACGAGGTCACCAAATGGGGGGAGATGTGTGACACTATCCCCACCATACTTTTGCTCGAAACGAGCCCTCAAATCGGCAGGAAGCCGTTGCAGCACAACATGCACCAAAGGGTAAGACCATTGGTCCACCGGCAAGTCCAATCGCTTTAAAGCGTTGGTCGCTACCACCAACGGGTTCAACAGGTCAGTACGCAATGCTGACAAACTAGTAATGACCGGTAACCCCAAAATCAATTCAATATGAACGTCAGCCAAACAACGTTTATTTTGGTACCGCTGGGTGAGTAGTCCCAAAGCGGTAGGGTAGGCTGAGTCAGTCAACAACAGATGCTGTACCAAGGCTCGGGCCTCACCTTCCAGGACAGACAACAAATAGGCCAACTTTTGGGCGGGTCTGAGGTCCGAGCGTGCATCAACCAAACTTGCAAACAGGTTTTGGAAACCGTACCAGTGGTCCAAGCGACCGTCAAAGTGTGGCAGTTCCAAAGTAGGCAATCTACTCAATAGTCCGGGACCTGAAACAACCGAGGTCTCCGGCTTGACCTGGACAGGTGTCCGGCACTGCAATATTTCCATTTGTATGCCATTGCACAAACAATACAATTCAAATAAACCAAATAATTAAATAATCAAATAACAAAGTTCAAACAATCAATTACAAAATAACTACAAGCAAACAATCAAACTACCAAACTGTTAGTCAGCAACTCAAGAAATAACAAAATATTGGTTTCAATTCAATTCAACAACAAACTTTTATTTCAATTCAAAACCAATATCAACGTTCAAAAATTCAATTTCATATTCAATTCAAATTCAAATCCAATTCCAAATGGGTCAAACACAAAAACGTAAGAAAAAGTGTTCAGGTTACATAAATTCTAGAAGTACATTATTTGAGCGCGTATGTATTTTTATAATGTAAGATTATGTTGTATATACTAGATTAGACATTATTTTATATTATAAGAACAAATATAAATTATTTTACTGCTCTCGTTCGTATTACAATGTCTCCTACTGTAGACTGTTCGGATCCTTAGTACCTCAGTTTGTTAGATGTTTAAAAATATTTTCGGAACCATAAATAAATTATTTTAATGGTATAAATATGTGAAATTTAAACAAGTTTTCATATTAGCGTAGACACAAAAACAGCAATCCATATTTACGAATAAAAGCAAATAAACATGGTGTTCCGATATTTGTAGTCTCCTACTGTGGATACGTAAAACTTGCACAATTTTAAATATTTCGAACGCACCCAATATTTTTATTGGGTTATGTTGGCATCACTGTTTTGTTAGTCGTTCATTTATTTGTGACTTCGATAAATGGCGTCTGCGTTGGTGAAAAAATATTGATTTTAAAAGATACACAAGTTTTTGGTCGTGTTTTGAAGATCTTTTCTGTATAATGTGTTTAATGGTAAGTAGATTTATTAAAACATTTATAAATTGCAAGCCTCTATGTGGATTGGGGATAGGTTTGCAAAATCCAACATGCTTTCATTCTAACCTCAAAACATTTTATGATTTCTTCGTTTTTTTACGCTATGTCTTTCCTGTAGACATCTTTTCTGTAGACCCAGACGTCTACAGGAAATACTGTTGTCTACAAAAGAGACGTTAAATGACTTTTAGTAGGCTAAAACATCCTTTTCTCTATAAGGGCGCATGCACGCATGCCGCCGGCTTTGCCGGGCGCCTGGCCGTCGGGCTGACTGCCACATAAGAGATATGCATGTGACCGGCAAATGGTGTAAGAAGCAGCCTTAAAACTTGTTATAGGAAATGTATGAAAATTATGTATTGTTACAGTAACTATGCCACGGGCAAGTAGAAGTAGGATTCAGCTTTCTGAGGAAGAGAAAAAAAGGCGCAGGCGGGAGCAAAAGAAGCTCAGTATCCGTCGTGCACGTGCCAAAATGGATGAAGCAGCACTACAAGAAAGAAGAAGACAGGACAGGGAAAGATATAAGCGAAAAAAGGAACAAGGTGAAATTAAAACTATTAGAGACTACACCCCTAGAGAACAACGACAAATCAGAAAAATATGGAGAGAAAAGGCCAAACTAAGACGTCAGAAGGAAAAAAATAATAAAAATGCTTTACGTTTCCTTGAACAGAACTCACCACCATCTAGTCCCTCAACTTCGCGAGTTAATGTTGGGAATGCTATTGTCAAACGCAACGCGCGAAGATTACGATTCGAAAATAACTACCTAAAAAAAAGAATACTTGAGCTGGAATCTAAAATGGCAAAGTACCGTATGAGAGCTATTAGATATTTTAGTGGAAAACGCAAAGAAAAGAAAGTCTCTGAAAGAAAGTATAAGAAGGTGCAAGAAACAAAAAAAGCAGTAGAAGATTTTTTGCTTCAAGATGGAAACAGCACACTTACATCAGGGAAAAAAGACACTATAACAAGGAAAAAAATTAAGAAACAAGTACGTTTTTTGAATGATTCTCTTAATAACCTACATAAAGCCTTTGTAAATAAGTCTGGTATTAACATCTCGTACGAAACATTTCGGAAATATCGTCCATTCTGGGTCCTATTTCCTAAGGTTAATGCCAGAAACACTTGCTTATGTACCATACACGCTAATAATAGTTTTATAATTCAATCTCTTCATAATGCTAAAATGATTCCTTATAAATCTATATCAGACTTGTTAAAGTATTTATGCTGTAGAAATACACTTAACTTGACTTGCTTGGAAAATAAATGTTCCGGTTGTAAAAATAAAACTTTGCAGTGTAATATTTTTGATGTTAATGATACTGTATCGTTTGAAAGATGGGTCACAAAAAGCGTTCCTGTGGTTATTAAAAATACTCCAAAGCACTGTCGAAAAACGGTTAAAGAAAAGGTTAACACCAAAAAAAAATCACTCTTTGAAAAATTAATCTTAAATTTACCTAATTTAAGAAAACACGTGGGAAATATGATTCATCAAATTAAATCCATACAACATGTTAAACAAAATGTATCTACCGTTGAGGGATTACTACACATAGACTTCTAGGAAAATTATAATTGTAAGTATGGACAAGAGGTCCAGTCGGCGCATTTTGGTGGATCAAAATCGCAAATCTCATTACATGCAAGCGTATACTATAATACAAATTTAGAGCCCCCCAACAATTATATAAAAAGTTCATCTTTCTGTACTGCGTCGGAGAACCTGCGACATGACCCAGCTGCTATATGCGTCCACTTAATTGCTATAATAAAAAGAATCAAGGAGCTGTCCCCTGATTTGCAAACTTTACACATCTTAAGCGATGGTCCCCTAACTCAATACCGCAACAAGTCCATGTTTTTTTTGATCGCAACGTTATTAAGTAAAGAATTTTCTATTAGATCCATTATTTGGCATTTCAGTGAACGAGGGCATGGGAAAGGTGCTCCCGATGGTGTTGGAGGGTGCATCAAGCGTATTTGCGATAGTCATGTTGCAAAGGGTAATGACGTGTCTAATTTAGATGATTTAATGGCATGTTTATCTGTAAATTGTAAAGGTATACAGGTTTTTAAAATCGACGAGTCGAGGTTTTCTGAAATCGATCTACTTTTGCAGGAGAGTGCTACACGTCCTTTTAAAGGTACGCTAGAAATTCATCAAATAACATGGCATATACAAAAGCCTCATGTAATCCATGCCCGGCGATTAAGCTGTTTGGATTGCGCAGCTAATGAAAAATGTCCGCATTATGAAGTTGGACAGATTCAAATACAGTTTAAAGCTTCAAATTCTCCCACTAATTCCGTATTATCTGATCATAACTTTTTCAATATTTCGCCGGCATCTCCTCAAGCAGGGCCTTCCAAAAATCGTTATCCTTTGTTTGAAGCTCACTCACCTGCAAGTACAGGAACTAGTAACGCTACAACTAAGTCCATATCACCCGGTTTCTCTGAAAGATTAACACCTGATAATCCTATTGAAAACTTATTTTTACAAAGTCATAGACCTATGAAAAGCGCACATCGCGGTGGTATCGTCTTAGACGACTCTGAGTCTTCCGTAGAAATGTCGCCAAAGAAACGCAGAATGCCTTTTATTTTGGACGATTCTGGCGATGAAAATATATTTTAATTTTTTTTTAATATACAGAAAGGACATTTGTGGAAATTTTGCCTTTCTTACATTTCAAGATACCTACTGTATATTCGATCATTGTTTGTTAAAATATGGAATAATTACTACATATTTTTATCATTTTAAATTGTTTTCCATAAGTCATTTGTTTGTTTACTTAATAAGCTATATGTTATCACCCGTACACAACTAGGTATTTTCTGTGGAATTTCTACAGGAAAGATGACCATTCTGTGGACTTAATACATATATTTTTTTTTCTCGATAATTCCCGAATATTCAATAATTATTTTATCTTATAACGAAAGTGAATTTTATTTTGAGCATTATGAATAAAGTTCTGTAAACAAATCGTAATAATACGATTACATAATAAGGTTTATGTTATTATCTGTAGACAACCAGGTCTTTTCTGTGGCCTTATAAAAATAAAAATTGAGATTTTTTCAGAGAATATGTGAGACTGATCTATGTCGATATTATTAAGGATCATTAGAGACTGTTACACAAATAAAGGCTGATTTTCAAAACATTATGTGAAGTTTTATTTTTTGGAATTTATGAACTACATGTTTTGTGTTTGACCCAAATGTTAAGTTCACAAACCACTGTGTCAATGGTACAACAATAATAAACCTTTATTCCAACTCAAAACAATGGTAATACTCAAAAATGCCAATTTCAAATATTAATTTTCACAAATAACCATATCAATGGTACAAACTCAATATTTTAATGTCTTCCTGACATTCAATACAACACAGAGGTCAAATAACAACAACAAGAGGTTATAACATAGCTCAATAACCTTTTTTTTTTTTTTTTTTTTTTTGATTTCGAGGTGGAAATCCTCATGGATGTCTTCCGCCCTGGGTTGGGCAGAGGGGTCTGTCAGACTCTTACTGACTAAAACCACCCCGGTGTTCCGTCCCACACCTAGGTCGGAGACCACGGGAACCAATATGTCTTCCGCGATCCCCGACTGGTGCCGGCCCGCCATTGCGGGCCTCCTCACGTTGGGGGGGAGTGAGGTGTTAAACTCCCCCCCATACATCACAGAGAGGCGCGCGTGGAACACTACGCGCCACCATCTCGGGTCCTAAGGAATAGGGGGCGACGGATGTCCCCAGATCCGTTGCCCCTGGACCCATTTAGGGGGGCTGGAAGAGGGCGTTGTCCGCCCTCCGCCGACGCCCGGTGCGCCTGCTGCGGGCTGGGTGAGCGGAAGATATCTCCCGCTCCCTTTCCGTAGCCTCCTTCTGCGACATTACTGTTTCGCAGAAGGATACCACCGCGTCCCAAGACTCCTCGCTACCGACCATGGACTCGACCACAGCCGGCAGCGATAGGTCGTTGCCGACTTCTGAGACGAGAGCACGACGTGGCTCCTCCCAAGCGGCGCATTCTGCCAGCGTATGCCGCGCCGTGTCCTCCCGGCAGTCGACGCAGTGGTGACACCGGGCGTCCGGCTCCCTGTTTATGCGACACAGGTACTTCCCGAAGCAACCATGCCCCGAGAGCACCTGCGTCGTCCGAAACGACAGGGAGCCGTGCCTCCTCCCGAGCCAGTTCCCGAGTACTGGCCGGACCGCCTCGACGGTGGCGAGGCCGGCGGTAGGGCGTGAAAGCCTATCCTGCCAGCTCGCCACCAGGGCTGCGCGGAGCTGCGACCGACGAAGCTCCATGTGGCGCTCCGTCAGTCGCTCGTCCCGCTCCCGCGCTTCCTCGCGCCACCGATACAGTGACGCGAGTACTTTCGCCTCGAGGTCCCATGGTGGGGATCCAGCCAGCACACAGGCTGCCTCGTAGGAGATCGTGCGATATCCCCTGATGACTCTGACAGCCATAGCACGCTGCGGTCTTCGCAGAACAGCGATGCTGCCGGCCGTCAGGTCAGCCGCCCAAATTGGGGCCCCATACAGGGCCATGGATCGCACGATCCCCACGTAGAGCCGCCTACAGGCGACGCTCGGGCCCCCCAGATTGGGAAGCAGCGTTGACAGCGCCCCAGCCGCGCCCATCAACTTAGGCGCCAGCCGCCGGAAGTGGGGGCCAAAGTCCCACCGGCTGTCGAGCACCAATCCCAGATATTTCATGGTGGACTCGACAGCGATCCGACACCCCCCGACCACGATGTGTGATCCGGCCGGCGGCGCCCGCCGGGGGCCATGAAAGACCATGGCCTCCGACTTGTTGAGGGCCACCTCCAGGCCATAGCTCAATAACCTAACCTAACCTAACCAACTCTGTTAGCATATGCAAACCCGGTTGACCCCGGCAATATGAGTTACTCGTCTCAACAAATCTAAACTAATTATTTCAAATAACAATTAATTATAGTTATCAAACATTTACAGCGTATTACTACTTCCCTTATAGAGACTGCCAAGTAATTAGCCTACTGTAAATTACCAATTTATATACGCTATATGCTATATGCTATATGGCTATATGTCTTATAGCCACGCTCTGCTACCAAAAATGTTCGCTGCCAGGCTAGACCCCCTACAATAGCATTTCAATAGCGCAGTGGAAGTTATGATGGTGGGGTCCAGGAGACAAGAAGTGGCTAGCGAAACTAGTCCGCCGTACGCGGAGCAGAACAATCAAATCAAACACTTACAATACAAAGCAATAGGTACAATATACGAACAAAAGAACTTACCTGTGGTAGAAGAACACCTGCTCTGGTGCCTACCTGGAGTTATGTATGTAAGTGAGTGTATATGTATCGTGTAGTGACATTGTAAATGGGTTTTCCAGGATACAAGCCGCAACAATGAGGCTGGAGGCAATCACAGCATTCGGTTTCCAATAGCGTCACTTTGCTTAACCTTCAAACTATTTCAACAAGATATATCCAAAACTCAACCCGTGTTATTACACCAAATTGGGGTTATTTACAATCAAAGCAATTGGATCACGACTAATTGTCACAAACGGATCGATTTAAAAGGATTAATTTCAACAAACGCGTCGCGGGGTCCCAAACCGCGACGGACCTTCAAGCGCCCAATCAAGAAGCAGTGTCAAGTGTCAAAGTCAAACTGACAAGTCAGATGTCATTCTGTTACACGTTTAGAAACGTAGGCGCATAAAGTAACTAATTTTTACGGTCCGGAACAGAGTATTTCGAGACATCGCGAAGCAGGTGGTCGACTTTTCACGTGACCAGCAGGCTGGTCTATTTTTAGGTCAAAGAATCAGCATTGCCATCCAACGCGGCAACGCTGCGCCAGCCGTTTAGGCACTTTTCCCCTTGATATCGATGCGTTCTTCTTCCGAGTTCTTGGAATAAAGGAGATTGCCACGGAACAGGTCCCTTTTGTGGTATCGTGTGCCTGATTGAAATAATAACGTAAAAATATGATTTATTTTTTTGTGTACAGGGTATTTTTTATACAATTTTTTTCAATAAAGTTAAAGTTAATTAATAGTTAAGCATTACGTTGACATCCGTTTGATTCAATTTAGTCTGTGGTTTGATTGATATAAAAAAATGTTGCCTGGTATCAAAGAAATAACTAACGAAAATGACGTCTTTTAATCAATTGAGTAATCGATTTCAAAATAAAACGATAATTAAACAATAGAAAACAATTATTGTTAATTATATATAACCTATTGGCAGTACATCTCAACATTAAGATTAAAATCTCAACAATTAGAAACTTCCACGCTACTGTGGTATCCTTTCTGTATTCACAACGATGAGGTAGAATCATGTTACCCCTGCCCTTTTTAGACGTATTATTTATTGTGTCTGAAATGAACAAAGATTGGCGTACCCGCCAAATATGAGTCTATGTAAAGTATTCTTGATGATGAAAACTATTGGAAACCTATACACTGCTCATAGCCGGTGCAAGTAGAAGCGATGGAACGATGACAAGAACAGGTTCAGGGATTCTTGGACGATATATTTTATGAAGGATAAATGGTTTGTTCAAGTTTTGATTTGTTTTATTTCCTTTGGTACTTAGACATGAACTACTTACATATCAATAACGTTAATTATGAAAGTCCAGTGCTGAAGCTGTTAACTAGTTATACATTTTTTATCATATTTAAACTTCATTATTCTACACCGTCTGTGAGTACGTATCTACTTTTTATTGTGTTGCTATTTTATGTACCGACATAAAGTATTAAAGACATTACCATCCCCATAGTGATGTATAATATAAAGGTAGTAGAAGTAGGTACTTAACCTAAATAGAATAAGGAGGAAATGTCAATGTCAATTTCTAATTATAACCTAGATTTTACAACAGAAAAACAACGATATCTCTTGAACCAGGATGAATAAATGAAAAATGGTTTCTGATTAAGAAAATACTATGTTTTTACTATTATGTAAAATAAAAATCTTCAAGGCACAACAATTTTCCACTGGGACCCAACTTCCCCTACAAAACGGGCAATCTCCTTTATCCCAACCACGGAACCCTTCATTTTGCATGGTCCGAAACGTACTTGGCTGGTTTTCTATTATATTAACTTTCACCCTATTAATATTTTCTTGTGTTTTGTTGTTTTAATAATATTAGCATTCACATCTGTTTGAGACAAAATCTAAGCAAGATCACAGAGAGCTCAAGGTATATATTGTGTATAGGTGTATAGGTGTCATGTACAGTTCAGACATCTCAGTGATATCTCTGTCAAACTTCAGACATTTATAGATGTTTTCCGCTATCTCATTTTTTACATGATCCAATAATCCCTTTCGTTTCGTAGCGTTGAGTTTTTATGCTGATAAGAGTTTTTAAATATGAATGAAAACAGACACCATTTTTTTACTCAAACTAGAGAACTGTGGTACTTACTGAGAAAGTTTTCTTCTGGTCAATTCTGTGCACAAAGATCTTTTGAAACTTGACCGTATTGATTTCTTCAGGCCACTGTTCAAAATTTGATTTCTTACAAATATCGATCGAAACATTTTGATATAAATTTCTTACAAACCTGTCCATGTCATCGCGACGTCTGGTAACTCGAGTTTCGAACTTCTTTCTTATTCTAGCAAAATTAAAATTTCACCGTAGTGCTGCCAGTTCTATCTAGCCACCTGCTTTTATCTCTGAAAACTTTCCCACAACCATACTCTCCGGAATTTGTAGAAAAAAAAACACAACCTTGCCGGGCGAATATGGCCTATGGTGATAGGCTTGACACATTATTATCACAGTCTGGGAGGAAAAATCATGATGAAATGTGTGATCTAGCCTATCACAGAGGTTGTGCTAGCTCGGCTGAGAATGTCGTCTTGATCGTCTATATCTAGGTCCAGTACTGCACATACCAGTAACTTTATGTGTATGGTGAGTGTTATCACTCCATTTTAGCGTAAGTGTTTTACCCAAGTTAGTAAGCTAGACTGGAAACATTAATTTGGTCAAGAGACTGCTGCCATCATGGATGCGCTGATGCTGATGGCCGCGCCACGTAAGTCTTCGTATCAAACGATTAGTGACGTAACGGAGGTCTACCGTGGCCTCCTGCCACCACTACCAATGGCTTCGTGGTATCGTGGACTAAGGGGCCTTGGACCGCGCCGCGATGTCTCCAATTCCCGATTCATGGCAAAGCTTTGGTTTACGTTCATTAGCACGTAAAAATGAAGTATATTGACTTAATAATAATTGTTTCGCAAGCGCAAGTTTGGTCAATGATCGCGAAAGTAAAAAAATCGCGGTGGAATTCTCTTGCGCACAGGAATTTAAATTCTCGGTGTTGATCCGAGCATTGAGAATTGAGTGCATCACAACGCGTCGAAAATCGTACAGTGTGTTTTACCGTTCGATTTTGAACTCTCGGCGCTAAGCACTGCGTTGAAGATCTACTGCGCGAAAAGTTTCAGCTGCGATTTTCATGCGACCGTGTGGATGTCGACTTGCTGATAGAGTATTTTCTTTGCTGCCGCTATCTTTTCGAAATGTTGGGTACGTTTATGATTCACCTAGTTGTCCACCAAAATGTCTACGTTACTTAGGAAAAAAGGTTATTTGGTGTACTTTACCAATATCTATGATTTTGCTCTACCACTCTTCAGCGTTTCACGAATCGCCCGTGCAGATTTTTTTTACAATCTTTTAATACCTTATCGTGATTGCTGCATAGTGCAAAGTTGTCCGAGCATCAGCGCAGACAGCAACATAGGCTCCATGGGCGAAGTCAAATCCGCTCTTTTACCCTTTATAGGATCATGATGTAGGGTTTAAATTTCAACATGAAATTGTACTCGTGTTATAGTTCTCAGTAAGCAACGCTACAGTATACGAGACATACCTCGAGAGTTAAACACATCTAGAAACACAGTGAGGATCTGGATCAGGTGGTATGAAGTAGAGGGTACCCTGGAAGATAGACGACGATATAATCATGGCGTTCGTCAAATCACGAATCAACAGAAAACCGACATGCGTCATCATTATGAAGAACATCCGTTTACTTCCACTCGGTACTTTGCGGCACATTACGATGATGTTTGTCTACAAACGATAAGAAAGCATTTGCACTTTACTGGACTGTACTATAGACATCACACTAAGAAATTCAACTTAACAGATGCACACTTGCAAGATTAAATTTTGTACGTGAATATTTAAACTTTCTATAATCTTTTAGATCATCTCAGCACGGTCGCATAGCTTTATGTACAATAATACACGATACGAGGATCACGTAGTGCCGAATCAATTATCTGGCCGAAACTCAGGTAACATGTGGGGCTGAATAGGAGCGGAGGTGTAGGCGAGTTGGTTCAGATCTCTTCTCATGCGAATCCAATGGGTCTTGTGGATTTATTAGAAAAATCTATGTTACCGACAGTGCGAACGGTTTACCTGCGAGAAGAAGTTCCAAACTTTTATTATGTTCATGATAACTGTAGACTGCATATAGCCAGACTTGTGTCTGACTGTTTAGCCAAAATCCAGAAGTTACGCTAGTTCCCGCCGTCTTAATGCCCGGACTTAAATCCAATTGAAAAATGGGATCTGATGGGTCCAAATGTAGGATAACAGAAACGAGAGGACAAAGCAAGCAACTGAACAACATTGCAACGAAATTTGGGATTATATGAGAGGGTATAGTTGCAGTCGCCTTATTGAATCAATGTGTTCGAGACTACTGGCTGTTATTGCAAGCAATTGTGGTTACACTCGATATTAACTATTGTTAGATAATAATGTGTTCAACATTACATTTCAGTGCCTCCAGTAAAAAAGGGAACAACTCAAATTCGTCACGTTACTGTGTACTTGAGACGCAAAAAACAACACTTTTAACGTTTTTTAGTAATTTGCTATTAAAATCAAAACTTTTTTCAGATTGACATTGTAGGTAATAAATAGCCCTTTCATTTAATGAGAATCACTACACCATTTAGTCACTCTTTCTAATTTTTTTTTAGTTTTTGTCTAGTTATTCCCTTGTTAACGAAGTAATAATTGAATAACATCATTAATACTAGTCAATTTGGTCGTATTTAAAGTAATATTACGAGTTATTCCATTATTTTATAAGTGCCGAAGACAAATAAAATGACTGAATTCCTTCTGCAATCGGAGTCAAAGATTTAAATTAGTAACAAACAATCTGTAATTAAAACAAGGCTCTACGAAATCTTTAATTTATTTCCTAAATAAACATTTTAAATAAAACCAAAACCATTTCAATTGTCCTCGCTGTCCTCTTTATTGCCCAGTACAAAACATAAGTCAGAATCGTCTTCTGTTGAGGCTGCTTTGAAGAGTGCTTAACGCACTTTGCAAACAAAATTCAGAGAAGATGTGTGCAAAGATGGCGGAATCTCGTTTGTAGCACATTTAAAAACACACTGATTTTAGTACGACAATGCGTACGCGTCGTATTTATTTTATGTGAGCATTCAGCTTTATACCGCACTCGTGTGTATAAGCTCTTAACAAAGATGGAGACTGCAACAGATAATTCTCTGTGTAATCAAATGGCAGATAACGAGGTCATTACCATGGAATTGTATGTTTATGCGAATGTTGAAATGTTGAATGAATTATTTTTATGGTGGGTCATAATGCAAGGACACGCCACAATTGCGGCGGTAAGTCCCCTCTTCAAGGAATGGTTAGAGAGGCGCCACGGCGTCCTCACCTTCCGCTTTACGCATGTCCTCACTGGGCATGGATGCGTCGGGAGGTTCCTGTTCAGGATAAAGCGGGAGGAAATGTCCGGGTGTTACCATTGCGTGGATCGCATGGAGGACACGGTGGAGGTCTGCCCTGCCTGAGCGACGCACCATCGTGTCTTCGTGGAGGTGATCGGTGGCGGCGATCTCTCGCAACTGGCCCTGGTGCAAGCCACGGTACCGAGTGAGAGATCGTGGGAAGCCGTCACTTCCTTCTGCGAAGCAGTGCTGCTCGCAAGGGGGAGGCGGAGCGCGTGAGGGAGAGGCAGTCTGTGCGCCCTCACGTCCCTAGCCGCCGCAGGAGGAGACGCCCCCGGCGTCGGGAGTCGATAGCGGACTCCCGGCCACCGTAGGCGCGAGTTTGCGGGCGACGAGCAATGGGTAGCTCGGCGCCCGGTAAGGACCAAGCTCGGGTCGACGGCGCGTAGTGTTCCACGCGCGCCTCAAAGAGATGTCAGCAGTACTGAAGGGGTCTGCTAGGACCGATGCCTGCCGGGGTCGCGTGGTTGTTCGAAAGAGATACCGTGACCCTGGCACATGGGCAACTGAAGGAACACGGGTGGGTTTTAGTCAGTAAAAGTCTGACACACCCTCCCGCTCCGCCCAGAACGGGAGAAGTCATTTGATGATTTCCCATCCAGAAAAAAAAGGGAATGGAAGGTATCTCACGGTGCATTGGGTCTATTTGATAATTGAAAACGCACATTTGACACAAGCCCAGAAAGCCGCCTAACGTGACGCCCTATACACCTATTAGTTTGCTGACTGGACTCTCCAAACTCTTTCAGAAATAACTGTTGCGCGGTGCGCCGGGTGATAGGTTCAACGCTAATGGTTTCCGATCATCTATTAGATCAGGCAGAATATGCCACTACAGAACTAATTCATAGTGTCGCGTCATTACAAATGCTCTAGAAACAAAGCCACTGTTCCTCAGTCTTTCTCAAACCTTCGACAGAGTTTGGCATAAATGACTAATAGATATGTAAAATAAAATCACACCAGCCTCACTGCTACTACAAAATCCTGGAATCTTATCAATCTGATAGAATATTTCAAGCCATGAAAGGCGATAGATCTTCTTATTTTCATGACATACTAGCAGGAGTACTTCAGGGTTCTGTTCTTGGACCAGTGTTGCACACCATATTGACGGCAGGCCTACCGCAAAACCATGCAGTGACATGGCGAAACAGATATGAAATGCACCATGGTTTATCAGGAACGCACGAACACCTGAACATGAAAACAGTCAAGGAAGGCATAAGTTTATGTTCGCAAAAGTTTAGACTGGAGAGACACTCAACCAATTGGCTGAACTCACAATACCAGATTGTGTTAAAAGAGTCAATTCTACGGTTGGATGACTTGTAGAGAGCTGCTTCACAGATAAGAGAGTTGTTCCTGATGAGGAATAATTCTTCCCAGTCAGGTCATCCTACAAAATACACAGTTTTGGAAGCTGATAGCAAGGTAAACTAAATTAAACAAAATAAATGGATATACGGTCGAATTGAGCAAGTAAAAATTTTTTGCAATTAATTTAAATATCCATTTTTAACGAGAAAAAAGGTCCAGAAGGCACTGATCTGCAAATTGCAAAAAACGCAACAAAACTGGAATTTCGCAGGCTACCCTGCTAAGCTTCCACCTTAACGTGGTCTCTTTTTTAATTTTGGGGCAGTTCAGTAGCTTACCAATTAAATATTACTAGTGGTCACCCACTAGTCGAAAATCGACCATCTATCTATACATATAAATGAAATTGGGGTGTCTGTTTGTAATATTAAAATAACCACTTTTTACTAAATGTATATGGATGTATACACGGTACCTACATATACCAAAACAACAATTTTTACAATTTTTGTCTGTCTGTCTGTTTGTTCCGGCTAATCTCTGAAATGGCTGGCCCGATTTTGACGGGAATTTTATTGGCAGATAGCTGATGTAATAAGGAGTAACTTAGGCTACTTTTATTTTACAAGGAGAGTACCAAACTTGGGAATCAGAGATTCCGTTGAATTTTATATATGTTGTAGAGTAGTCTCCCCTCAATAACTAGGTAAAATGGTAAGACGCACTTCACCTTCATTTTCGAGAAAAATAAATTTAAAGTTCTAGTCCACTCGACTCTTTTTTTTCCAAATTTATTTAATTATTTTTATAAATAATTTGTTATTTTAATCAATAAATAGTTCAAATTCTGAAGTTATTTAATATTAAATTTATTATCGGTCATACCTAAAGTTTTGACATATTTTGTTTTTATAATAATTTAATAAGTATACGCAATTATTTTTAATAACTCACATAAAAGTAATCAATAGTCTCCGCAGCTGTCAATGACCCGGGCCCAAACCTCAGGTAATTTTAAAACACCACTAAATGTTCCATTTTGGTTCAACTTTAAAATAATCTCATTTAACTTCAAATCAAGATCTCCTTTGCAAAGTAATCGAGTTGGGTTATTCCCGCTCGGTAACACCCTTTTGTCAACACTGTTGACGATAGGGAAAAAAAAGTTTCGTTCGTTCACAGTGTTGACGAACGCTACTTATTATTTCGGGTAATTCCCGTTCGGCAACACCTTTCGTTCCTGTCGTCAACACGGTTGACGATCGGGAAAAAAAAGTTTCGTTCGTTCGCAGTGTCCATGAATGCTGGTTTTTATTTTTAAAATATGGAAATAAAAATAAAACATGTCAACATCAAGTAATATAAGTCAACAATTTTTTTTTTTTTATATAAATTACCAGAACATTTATAAATTAACTGAAACTAATGTTGAATTTAGAACATCGTGTGCACTATCACATACTTAGTACACACGATGTTCTAAATTCAATTTACTTTATCCTCTAGAGAATAAAAACGGCTTTTCCACTCAGATATTGAAGATTAAAAATACTCTTTCCGAGATGGTGGGATGAAAAAATCTTTTTATGTTTGGTATTTCATTTATCGAGGAACGCTATAGGCTATACAACATCATGCTACGACAAATAGGAGCAGAGAAGCAATGACAAATGTTGCAAAAACGGGGAAAAGACGCGGGCAGAAGCTAGTACTATTATAAAGCTGAAGAGTTTGTTTGGTTGAACGTACTATCAAGGATGTTGCGGATTCTGATTTTTCCACATCCGCGGATGCGGATATTTCAATGCTCACATCCGCGGATGCGGATCTTAAGATTTATTATAAAAAACTATGTGGGTGGAGAAATTAAATAATAAAAGAGTAATTATTAATATTTTAATCAAATATTTAGTCATTAAAGTTGAAAATTAGAGCATTATTTATATTTAATAAATAGTAAAATTACCGCCTTTTCGGGGTTTAGTCTATTACGCAGAGGTTTATAAATTAAACCCGTACTACTAAACAACTGTTTGCTAGGAACACTGGTTGGTGGTGTCGATAAAAATCTACGTGCTATTGGTGATAATAGTTTAAATTATTTTCGATGTATGCTCCGCCATTTAAGAGCACAATGCTGTGTATATTTACAATTTTACAATACACTCGAAACCTTAAGGGTCCGTTCACATCTGACGGAAGATGCGTCGAGCGTATCATCGGTCGGTCGCTTCTATTCGGTCAAATAGTGTGCTTTCATATCTGACGGAAGATGCGTCGGGCGTAATTTTGGATTTCCGTGATACATCGTTCGTATCAAACATTTTCAATGCAAGAAAACTTCGAACGGTCAGTACACAAACGATCTCCGCAGATGTTACGCCTAGTCTGAATGCATTAGTCAATATACGCGTGGCACGACGGTGCCGCCCTTTACGTCGGCCGACAATGCGTTGACGGAAACGGAACAGACGCTGTACGCTCGACGCACTAACGCATCATCGGTTAATTGTGAAAGGTTAAATGTTTTCTCATATAATTGTCTGGTGTTACGCGACCGATGATACGCGACGCATCTTCCGTCAGATGTGAACCGACCCTTAATGTTTATACGATAAGCGCAACTAAACAACACCTTACGACTGATTTATTTACCAAAACAAATGATACACATTACACAATAAAAAAGGCGTCGTATCTTTTCACCGAGCGAAATCTTCGCACCTATTGGCCAATGATCACGTGCGTACGGCACGCGCCAGTCGCCGGCCACGTCAATTTTGTGTCTTGTCGCGACCTGTGCAACATCTGCATCCGCATGAATACCCGCAATAATTATTGCGGATGCCCAAATCAATGCGGAAGCTCCGCATTTGCGGATGCGGATGCGAATATTCGCAACATCCCGTACTAATCTCAGGAATTACGTGTAGTGTTTCATAGCCCATTTATGAGGAAGGCAATAGACTATATAACATCACGCTAGGACCACTAGGAGCTGAACAAAAAAAAATGTCACGCATATGATGACCTCGCACCGGTAGGCGATTCGATGCGGCGGGATAGCAAGAAAGAGACTTTCTTTTGTTTTATTATTTATTTATTTTTGTTTACGATATAACTCCTCGAAATGCTGTGTAGTAGTGATAGTGGAGATTTGATGACACCACCACCGCCAGAATTAAAATAAACTGCTCTAGCTGTTAGAGAACCTATTGCACGAGAAAAAATACCTAACTTCACTTTGACAAAATTATTTTTCTTCGTAGCTACCTATAGTATAAAGCACTATGTATCACTCAGACGAAAGTGCGATTCCCATCAGATAAATTTACTGTTATATTGGTTTGGTATGACACCATTAAATAGTAATTAACATTCTTTATAACGTCTCACTGCTAATGGACTAGACAACCAATTAATATTTAAGTGGAAATTCATGATCATTGTCTTTTCACTCAGACAATTAGCTGCGCCATACATTCGATTTAAAACTTATCTAATACTAGCTGACCCAGCGAACTTCGTACCGCTTCAGAATCAATAAAACCCATGTTAGGTCTTAGGTGAGCTCCTACTAAGTTATGCCAACCTGGTAGTTCGAAGACATAAAGCGTTTTCTAGCTATCACACACCCATGTTAGGTGAGCTCCTACCAAGTTATGACAACCTGGTACTTCGAAGACATATTTATTTGGATGATTTTTTACACCTTGGGTCCGAAAAACCCAAATATCTTGCGGACCCCTACTTTTTTTAAATAAAATATAGCCTATGTTACTCGCAGATAATGTCACCTTCTAATGATGAAAGAATTTTTAAAATCGGTCCAGTGGTTTTTGAGTTTATCCATTACAAACAAACAAACAAAAATACAAACTTTTCCTCTTTATAATATTAGTATAGATGGTTGTTCAAATACCGCACGGGAATTGAACCCGCGACCCTAATCAATTAGTGCGACATTTGATTGATTATAATAACTCATCAGTTATTATTTACTAAAAATAGGCCAGCACCCTAATTGCGTAACATATTATCACAATTTGAATAAAAACCGGCCAAGTGCGAGTCGGACTCGCGCACCGAGGGTTCCGTACAAACCTGTAGGTATTCACGGTTTATGCATAAGGCTTGTGTTTATGAAATTAAATCCTACTTTTTTAATTTTTATATTTGAGTTGATTGAATGAAAGGTAAATTGCGGTTTACGATTTATGACGTATAAAAAAAAAACTACTTACTAGATCTTGTTCAAACCAATTTTCGTTGGAAGTTTATATAGCAATGTACATCATATATTTTTTTTAGTTTTATCATTCTCTTATTTTAGAAGTTACAGGGGGGGGGACACACATTTTACCACTTTGGGAGTGTCTCTCGCGCAAACTATACAGTTTAGAAAAAAATGATATTAGAAACCTCAATATCATTTTTAAAGACCTATCCATAGATACCCCACACGTATGGGTACGATGAAAAATTTTTTTTTGAGTTTCAGTTCTATGTATGGGGAACCCCAAAATTTATTGTTTTTTTTCTATTTTTGTGTGAAAATCTTAATGCGGTTTACAGAATACATCTACTTACCAAGTTTCAACAACATAGCTCTTATAGTTTCGGAAAAAAATGGCTGTGACATACACGGACAGACAGACAGACAGACATGACGAATCTATAAGGGTTCCGTTTTTTGCCATTTGGCAACGGAACCCTAATAAAGGATATTGTTGTTAATCCATTGCTTTCAATGTCGGCAAAATTTGTCCATTCAACAACTTAAATATCGCATTAAATGTTGTTGATCAGTCAATAACCTGCAGGTATAAATTATAAAGACTTATCAAAATCAACAAGTTTATTTATTCAAAATCACAAAATTATATTTTCTATTTATGTACTTATAAAAATATCCTCATTTTTTTAAATATTTTTAAATATTAGTAGCACCAATATGAATTATGTTTTTAAGTCTCAACATATGTACATTTGCATAAGGTTTATGTATAAAGTAAGTACATTCTATTTATTGATAGTAGTTAATTCATATAAAAGTAGTTTTACATGAATTAGTAAGGGAAGTCAGAAGCAAAAACTTACTGATAGTCGAAAACTCTCTTCATAGTTAAGTACGTGCCACATTTCAAATAAGTACATGAACATAAAAATAATGGCACAGGACTGAATAATACTGCTTAGATATTACATATTTAGAATGGAATTGCTTATTTATTAAGTATTGTCTTAAATAATTATTACATTTTTATCAGCTTCTAAATAGTTTTGAGCAGTATAAGCCGATGTTACTACATTGAGATTTATGTTAGTCTCCTAAATCACTGTCTTTATCACCAATTGCATATAGGATGCTGAAAGCCACACCTAGGAGTGCTGTGCCCAGTAAATCACCCAGTGCAGTAAGATATGGTATTGCAGAGTTGTCAGGATCCATTCCCATCCTCCACATCCACGCAACCATGTAGTGACTAATGGTTAACAATAAGAACACTTGCAACATTGCAGCAGACATATAAATTAATATGAATGTAGGGGTTGTGGATGTGTGACCAGCTCTTAAGTAGCCTATAGTGTAAATAAATATTAATTGGCCTGGTATCACCATTAAGAGTAGAAGTTTTGTAGTGCTCCCCATTACAGAACCTTCTTTTTGTCCTGTGTGCAGTTGGGTGGATAGCCTAGAAGCATGTACTGCTACCATGTTGCCTCCTATGCCATTGATGACGAGCTGGTACACAGCAATACCTGTGTACACCGACACAGTGTGGTCCAGTATGAGTCCTCCAGCACTGCTTATTACCATGGCAGAAACAACTGGCACCCATCCTTCATCCAATGCTTGTCTTGTAAATTTATTGCTCCAAGCAATATAGCCACACACCGGTACAAGAAGCGCACCAATAATGATAATAATAGATGGTAGTATTATACTTGTGCCAATAGATTTATATAGTAGAGATGCTATCCAAGATAACAGTGCCAAGGTCGTCAGATCTCCCAGACTGGCTGCTATAGGTGTGGCAATGTTGTCAGGGTTTATATGCATCTTCTTTGATACCACTATCACTCCTATCATGATTAAACCCAGTACAAAACTGGCAGATGATGCGGTTAACACACTAGACGCACACAACAATGATGCATGATGGATGTCAAATTGTCCTTCAGGTATCCAACCCATGGCCACAGCAGCCATGGCTGCCAAAAACCCTACCAGAACAGCCTGACATTGTATTAAACACAAATTACCCACAACCAGGGATCCCAAACTAGTATCTAGATGTCCCAAATGGGCATGAGTTGATAGTCGAGATGCTAATGTCATTTCCAGATTACCTTTTAACCCAAGGAGGGCTGGCACTAAGATATAAACTTCAGATACTTTGGTGAAGACATCCCAGTGCTGCACCACATCCAGCAGGAGACTGGCTGCTACCATGCCAAACCCAGCCAGTAGGAAGGACACAAACATTTGTACTCCAGCCACCCATGAGTTCTCCTTCTCAAATTTAATGTCAGGCGGCTTTTCTTCATTTGTAATGAGTCTGTATGGCGTGTTTGCAGTCTTTGTTTCGGTCTCGCATTTGGTAGTTCGCACCATCCTAGAATTGTTCTTGTTTCTGTTCATAATTTTATTATTAATCAAATGAGTCTAATATGAAATGACACGTATATTAGGGAAAGTAAACACTTGCCTAATTATAATCAGAAGCGCGACGTTTACTTGTTGCAGGTCAAGCTGTTTTTAATGGTCTCAGTTCTCTTCGGTGTGGGGCGGAAATTTGATAAGGAAATTCATTTTGTCACACCATAACTTGCTGCGGTATTAATTGGGTTTTTCTAAGAAAACAACTTGCTGATCGCCACTTTTCTATTCGAAGTACAGGAACCACATTCTTCTGTTATCCATAAAAAGTACAGTACATTATTATTAATAGTAAAAAAAAAACCCGTTGTATATTTATAAGACGCACTACAGAGGGACAATCTAGCTAAATTATTTACACAGTAGCCTATTATGTAGTGGATATCTTACTACTTCTGTGAGAAAGATTGATAATAAATTGATAACAAGTCTGAAGTCACAACTGTCAGTACACTCAGCAATGTCACCGTCAGTAATTTGTCAATGTCAAGCACATCAAGCAAAATAAATTGTTGATGGTCAATACTAATGATAAAGGAAGGATACATCAAAATCGGAAAAGTACGATTTATAAATTGACTGAAAACACTTAGACAGACAAATGTGGGGAGAGCATTATTTTAACAAGACTTGATAAATTGAATATCTGGTAAAACCGCAGTACACCTGCATAAAACCGACTGATTTCATTTAATATTGCATTGTAAAATGTAAACGTTTAAAGAATAACATGGGGATAAACTGCCACTTGCTCACTTCCTATGTCACTACTACCCAATATCCAAGAATTTAACAGCTAGCTGTTACTATCCAGATTTTTTTTGTAAACAAGTGGCCCCTTTTACCTATAATTAATTAATGATCCCCAATGAAGAAAATTAGCAAACCGACATTTCACGTCTAAACTATGAGCTATTTAATTTTTTATGGCAGAGATTTATAAACAGGTGATGCTCCCAAGAGATCTTAGACCATTTTTGATATCTACAGGCATCTTGTTATAACATACATTATAGTAAAGGTGTGTGTTTATATTAATGTCTTAGATCAGTGTTAAAATTAACATCTCGGCCACCTATTAAGAGCTTTCAGTTTTAACCCACATCTAACCACAAGAAAACCGAAAATCGACTATGTTAAATAATAAACATTCTTTTGAGTATGGCAACCAAATACTACGGTTTTGACACGGTAGAAAGTTTGACGTATACATTTTGGCTTGTCGTGATTGGCGATCTGTGTTGGCTGGCGATTGTCGATGGAATTGATTGTCGTCGACGAGTTGAATGTCGACCGCGAGCCAACATTCACTAGCGTTGCATTACATACAAACTTTACATTTCACAGAAAATAAAACGGGTAATAATATTTTAACTAGGAAATCGTGAGTTCGTTGTTATCGAAATAAATAGTTTTGAACCGGTAGTAATACAAATGAAACTTAGTGAAGTATTTAGTGCAGTATTCACAATTTAGATCCGGAAACCTACTTACTGTGAAATTGTGCTTAGAATTTTATTATTTATAATTAAATTTAACTAGAAGAGCAAGGTATTAAGGGCTTAAATGGTTTCAATTTAGGTCGTGTCAAAGTGTAATTCGTGTAAACGTTCGTTGTTAGTTTTGCTTTGTTTGCTCAAAATACGCGTGTGTTGCAGGTCGGGAAGATATCGTGACATTCGTGTGGCCGTGTTGTCATGAGGCAGTGAACTCGAGTGCGTTCGAACTTGATCAGTTAAAATGTTCAGGAGTAAAATACGGATACACACATGTCGGATAATATTGCTGACTTCGTTGGTATGGCTCCTGGTGGACGTCGTACTCCTGGCCATGTATTCCGACTGCTTCGGTGATGGTTGGGACTGCAGTAAAAAGACAGACAGTGATAATATTATTCAGGTACGATTTGTTAAAGTTCAAGGTCTGGATGTGACAGTACTGCAAACATTTTTTGTTTACACACCTTCTTCTTCATAAAAATTGCTACGACTTCCTTCTAAACATGGAAAATAACATACCTTACTGTACCTGTTCCCACATTGGTTTTCCAAAATCGTATAGTTTTTCATACAAACCTATTGGTGACACATGCTATTAGCACAATCATTTAGCAACTGAATGTGAGTAGTGAAAGGGAGACTAAATGGTTTGTAATTTCAACACACAAATAGATTCCGAAATATGTATAGGTATTGGGACTGTAATCCAAGTAGAATGTTATATTATTTCTCATATTATACCCCATTCTTCAAAGTCTAAAAGTGACTTTCCGCTTCAGCCATTTAAAATACAAATCACATGAAAAGGAATATTTTATTTCTCTAAGTTGAATAGGTGTTTGCATTATATTATCCTTAAGGAAGCTAAAAAATGGTATGTCACAGTTAATCAAGTAGTATGATAAATTGCTGATAGTTAATCTTTACCTAGCCCATGACAATTTTGACCTTATGTTAGGCAAGACACATAAATTACATGCTTAAAATCACCTGGACAGCTGCATGCCTCTCCCATGTCTGATTTGTTAACATTATTGCACAGATAGGACTTTATTTGAATGGGTATAGGTAAAGTTTTGCATTGAACCTCATCTCAAGCAACACAAAATGTCAATGACTTATGACCTTTCGTTTGGTGATCTTCATGGTAAACTTGGTTATTAAAATGACAAATACCAAGGTTTATAAATGTTGTGTTTTACATATTTTGATAATTTATCATCCTTTAAATAATAGGTCAAAATGTAGAGCACTTTAGAAATTGTATAGCCATAGGCTAAATTATAACAGGTTAAATTATAATATACTTGAAGAACATCTTGAACGAGGAATGTATTTATAAAGATGTCTGTTGTGTCTTTTTTTTTTTTTGGATGGGAAATCATCAAATGACTTCTCCCGCTCTGGGCGGAGCGGGAGGGCATGTCAGACTTTTACTGACTAAAACCCACCCATGTTCCTTCAGTTGCCCATGTGCCAGGGTCATGGTATCTCTTTCGAACAATCTCGCAACCCTGGCAGGTGCCTGTTGTGTCTCACAGTCATTATTTGCTTGAATTATAATGCATTTAAAATGCTCAAGATCTAGACAACAGTTGCTACTTACTTTTGATTTAATATTTTACTGACCTATGCAAAGTATTTTTTTAAACATAAAAACAACTTTTTTTAATGTTTGTAATAGACATGATAGTTGTTTGATAATGCCTATATCCAATGGTACACATTTTTTTTTAGCTAAAATGATATTGATGACAAAACTTTCTTGCTCTACATAGAGTTAAAAAAAAAATAAGTTCTTGTTTATTCCCAACAGACTAAAGAAGAGTACAGAGGCAAAAAGGCGGCAATAGCAGCTGCTCAACAAGGAAATCAAATTGATGATGATGATACAAACTTAGAAGTAAATGAAATCGAACAGGATATAGGAGAAGATGGCATCCTACTATCAGCATATCCAAGATCAAGGCTCAAGAGGTGGGAGAAAGCACCCTTTGTCAAGCCACAAGGGGATGCAGTAGCTGGAGAAATGGGTAGGTAACTTTTAAATTGAAATTGAATTAATAACATGCTTTTTGTTTTGTTTGTGCTGAGAATCAATACTGTTTAAGTGTGCAAAAGAAAGCTTTCAAAAGACTCGACCTTTACTAATTCTTCAGTATAATCTATGCTACTCATGCCATTAGTTTCGAAAATTGGCATGCACCTTGTAGACAGTCTGTTAAGTTAAGAAACTGTCTACAAGTTGTATTTATAACTTTTTTGTCTATGTGTGTACACACATCTTTAATGAAACTTTAAATACCAAAATTAGCATAAAGCATTATTTTATTTGGGAGTATGTGCAATAGAGTATTTCTATAAAAAGGTATATACCTATTAATAGTGTACTAATAAGGATTCATTTCTGAACCAAAACTGCTCAATATTCTGTACTTAATCACAGCAATGTGTGCACATACTTTATTTAATTACTGCATCATTAA
The DNA here is from genome assembly GCA_932294355.1 of Aporophyla lueneburgensis. Classification (NCBI taxonomy): domain Eukaryota; kingdom Metazoa; phylum Arthropoda; class Insecta; order Lepidoptera; family Noctuidae; genus Aporophyla; species Aporophyla lueneburgensis. Next base: position 18,905,146 of record OW028754.1, read on the forward strand.
CAAACATATTTTACATGTGGCTTATTTTATAAATTACTTTTGATAAAAAAAGGTTTAGATAAAAATACACTCCACACTAATATTATAAATGCAAAAGTATCTCTGTCTGTCTCGCTTTCCTACTAAAACTACTGAACCGTATTAAATGAAATTTGGTACACAGATAGTTTAAAAGCCTGAGAAAGGACATAGGCTACTTTTTATTCCGTGACTTTGTCTGCGTCCGTGATCTGATAACCGACATTTACGCAGACGAAGTCGCGGACAGAAGCTAGTATTATATAAATTAGTGATTTACTGCCCTTATTAGATGTATCAACGAGATGACATTAAATCACATTAGGAATGGGTATGATTTAGGCTGTCGCCAATTTAACCAGTTTTGTGTTTCTTAAATAATAGGGTTTGCCCGCAAAATAGTAGATTTGTCAATATAAAATCAACTCCACAATAAATTACCTAAAATCATGGAGATATGGGGTCAAGTACCAAATAAATGTTTTTGTATGTATTATAATAGGTTTGTCCTAATAGTATTTAAGCAAACTAATTTAAAGAGATCACCAATAAATCATATTTTATGCCACTAGAAAATTTCATGAAGTTCCAAAAATGTAGGGTTGTCGTCATCATACTTTCAACCAAAAGAGTCTACTACTTAACTGGCCATGTGCCTCCCCCAAGGGTCTTAATTTCCACAGGTAGTATAAATATATTTAAATTAAATTTTTAGCAGAATAGTAAATAAAACACTTAATTAAAGTCAAAATAATCAATATTTATTGTTAAAAATAATAATCACTGAATAATCAGCGCTGGTTTGGCTTTTGAAGGGCGCGCCGGAAAGCGCGCCAATTTGTCTCCGCTCCCTTTTAACATATTTTCATTAAAATTATAAACTGATGTATTAAATTGGTAACGATTTAATAACTGAATGAAATAAAATGTAACTACTGTATTGGTGACAAAATCCACACTAATATTATAAATGCAAAAGTAACTCTGTCTGTCTGTCTGTCTGTCTCGCTTTCCTGCTAATACTACTGAACCTATTTAAATGAAATTTGGTACACAGATAATTTAGAGCCTGAGAAAGCACATAGGCTACTTTCCCCCGGTAGTATGTTCCCACAGGATAATTTCCGACCTCCACGCGGGAGAAGCCGCGGGCAAAAGCTAGTAATAAATAAAAAGGAGTCGCAGTCAGGGATCGATTAATCGATTTGTTTGGTGACAGATCTACCATTCTGAGCACAAAGCTAATTTAAGTAATAAAACTATTATTATAAGAACGAAGTTTATATTCATGTAATGCACTACAATTTTTTTGGTAATCCATCTCATATTTTACACATTATACTAACAATAATTTGATAATTCATACCTGGGAACACTCTTTGTTTATCTGAGAACGAAAATATTTCGTGGCGATAGATCTATTTACTATGTGATACAACTTGATGACAAATATAAATTTTGGTGACAAAAAATATAGTTCCCATTAGGAATGTGCTCCCTACACAACCTATTTGCTCTACTGGCTGGAAATCCCCAACCTGGACATGAGTTGCCTTGAACCTGTTACCTGGAACTCTGTATACGGACTTCAGACCCAGGTTGGCCGAACCACGGAAAACTTGCTCCGGTGGAGATTTTCAGATGACTCTGCCCTTCGTGGGAAATTATCAAATGACTTCTCCCACTCGGGGAGGAGAGGGAGGGCCTGTTAGACTTTCACTGACTAAAACCCACCCATGTGTTCAGTTGCCTGTGCCAGGGCCATGGGAATTCTTTCGGACGAATTCGCGACGCATGACTCTGCCCTGGAATGTCAATGTAGCACTGTTACACAAACAAAGGGAGACTTAATATCCTGCATGTCCGCTTGTCTGTAGAAGTTTTGCCAACACCATTAGATTCTTCTAATCTCAAATTGTAATTTTTAGAATGGGTATGTTACAATTAAAAATAATTAATTAGGTACTCTGTAATAGATATATTTTCCAAGTTCAAGGTCGAGTGTGTTACCAACCTGATAAAATAAGCAGTTCTGACTATAAATACGTTATGTAATACTGTTATGAATAAAAACTGTCATGTATCAAATCTTATACCTTTAAACGAGCAATTCTTGTATATATGTATATATATAGACAGGGTTATTTGTAAAACACCGGCAACCTTTCAGGACTATGTTACTAACATCATAATCAACAACTTTTGTTCTATGACTTTTGAAAATTCATCATATTTTAGTTTATGAGATTTTCATACAAAAGTCAGCTGCCCCTAAATAGGTCAAGTTCAAGCGCTCCCGCCGCCCTAATCCCGCTCCCCTCGCTAATGTAGTATCTCTTTCTTTTGCTTCCCATAGACTGCGTAACATTTAGAGCGTTCAGATTAAATATTTTTATTTTTGTATGAAAATCTGATGAACTAAAATATGATGAATATTAAAAAGTCATAGAACAAAGTTGTTGATTATGATGTTAGTAACATAGTCCTGAGAGGTTTCCGGTGTTTTGCAAATAACCCTGTATAATCTGAATCTCGGAAACTTTATTGTTTAACATGTGGATATAAGTCAGTTTTTTAATTGGCATAAAAGTTTCTCTCCAGCGTACAATGTGGAGACATTCAGTCTACTGACAAAACAATTTAAGTAAAAATTCAAGATGTTAATTACATTTCTAGGTGTTAGTAGATATAAGAAGCTAGTTTATTTTACTTTCAGTTTAAGTCATACCTGTTAGTAATGGCATTTTTGATGATACGCGATATATGATTATGATATATGATTTGTATGCGACTCTAACTTTCTACTTGCAGCACAGATATGTCTAAAAGATAAGGACTGCCTGGCTGTATAAAAAGACTAAAAATAAATTCCTAATGTTTCCTTTTTTCATGTTGCCGAAGCTTGTTCGCATGCACAGCTTGTTCTTTGCTTGTGTTCAATATTCGTGTGACACATACACATGGAATAATAAATTTTATATCAAAATACAGTAGAGCGTCGATTATCCGAATGTCGATCAACCGAACGACCACTTATCCGAACTACTACGCCCGCATCACTCGCGCTTGCTATTCTCCTCCCGCGCTACAATACACTCGCAATTTTAGTTGTATGTACTCGTATGTCACTCTGAAGTAGCTGTTAGTTGATAAACTAAATTTTACCGCGTGAAAGAAACTATTTGTCATTAATGATATGTCTAAACATAAGGTTTTCATTCACCTGTACATAAATATGTATGGCTGAATCAATACAGTTCGATTATCCGAAAAAACCGATTTTCCGAACAATCCTGTCCCCTAATTAGTTCGGATAATCGACGCTCTACTGTATATAATTTTGATATAAAAAATGTTATTTCATTTAAGAATGTTTGGAGATACCCTTTAAAAGAAAAGCTTAATATTGCCTTAAATAACTTATTTTTATCACTGGACGCTTTTATTAACAATGTAGATTGGACAAAATATAAATATCTATGTGTATTTTAGTAAAACAACACTTTTATTTATAGCAATTTATTTATATTTGTCACTCTATTTAAAACATCTTTTGTACCTAAACAGCTGGTAGAATAAAAAAACAAGTAATGTCGATCGGGCGTCATGCGTCGTTACCACTAGCTGTTTGCTGTAGATAATTCAATGAGAATATAATTAAATATGTCTGTTTTAGAAAAGTTTGCGTCAGAGAAAAGAGAAAGCATATTATTGATGGAAATTTTAGCGTTAAACGTCTCTTACTGTTTAAGAATGCAAACAATAGCGGAATATCTAAGACACCTACTTGATGATTTAATCGTTGAATAAAAACAAACTTGACCCCTTATCTTGAGGTCAAAGGGTTAAGCCCGTTTAGCCTTTCCCACGTTATGACCTTATGAGGTTACTAACAGACAAAAAAAATTGTTGTTTAATTTTCGTGAAACCAATCATGAACAGTATTTCTTGTGGTAACCACGGGCGCCACTGTACTTAAACACCCGGGCATGCGAAGTTTGAATTTTCTTTTTGCGTCTCGTGAGGTTGTTAAAGTATAGTAGTTCCTAACCACGTTTAATAAAGTACGAAATCAATTATAAATTTTTTTGAAGTGTAATTTTGTTCACCAGTAATTAAGAGAGAACTTGTTTATTAACATGTGACATTATTACAGGTAAGCCGGTGAACATACCAATAGAACAAGAAAAGCTGATGTTGGACAAGTTCCAGGAGAATCAGTTCAACTTGCTGGCCAGTGACATGATCTCAATCAACAGGTCTTTGACAGACGTCAGATTTGATAAGTAAGTATTACTTCAAGTCCTTTAATTATTGAATTTGTGATAGTGTCGATCGTTTATCACTGAACCGTCGGTATCAGCCAGGGTCGCGAGATTTGTTCGAAAGAGTTACCGTGGGCATATAGGCAACTGAAGGAACAGGGTGGGTTTTAGTCAGTAAAAGTCTGACACACCCTCCCGCTCCGCCCAGAGCGAAAAAAACCAACTGTATTTGTGCAACATTAGCCTCCATTCATAGATGGGGACCACGATTGAGGTGTAAGCAGTATGTATTGTATTTACGCCCAGTTCTTGTATTCCTACTGAGTTGCTGATGTGTCAGATCAGTGTAAACTGCTGTCAAAACTTTTTATCCCTGTGGCTTTTGAGTCGATTTCGACTATTCTGCCAGCGACCTATCAAAACATAGTTTAATAAATTGCAGAACAAGTAGATAATTAGACAATAGAGTAGAGACTTAGAGTTTCAGAACAGGGTTCGTAATTTCCTTTTCTTATAATCTTCTCTCATTTATTAAATTGTAAAGGATAAAAATATCCATAAATGTAACTAAACGTCAGTTGCTACGTCAAAGCGTATTTCTAGTCCTCTAAAAAAAAAGTAAAAAATGCCGGCTAATTAAATTTGACCCTGTGTAGATATCGAATTTTCAACTAACATCCTTATGGTTCTGAAAACACGACACATATGGCGACACTTAAACTGGCGACTAGAGGGTGTACTAGTGTGTCTTTTTGTACTTTTCAGAATTCAATTAGTACCTGATAAGATTAACCATCTAATCTTTGTAAATTATTTTTTTATGTTCATGATTCTATCACTGCATAGATACACTGATACCTTGATGATTTTGAGGTGTAGCCATCGGCAGTTTTAAATTATATAACGTGGTGATGGAAATATTACATACATATAAATATACATTATAATGGTGTATGCTGTATAAAATCCTCCCTCCCAAAATATTACTCAATAGAATAATATCCTGCAATAAAATGTCTAACGGTTAAACGAAAAACAGCCATGGAATAACCAGGAGTGTTTTACCTTTAAAATGTTTGTATTTATAAAATTATAAGTAACTGCATTGTTCTGTTCCTAAAGAAGAAAAGTACTCAACATCAAAGGAATTCCTTGACCCGCGTTTATATTGTTTCCCCGACAATTTTACTACGGTAACATTCTGGCTTCCTTTTCACCGGCTTTTACGGGCCGGCTCTATGGTTGACCTTACAAATTAACAGTGTTATTTTATTTCATCCGCGAAAAGACAAGAGTTGCGAGGCATAAAAGTTTAAGCCACCAGCAGTCCACTGATGGAAATAGGCCTTTCCAAGTGCACGCCATTCAGGTCCATTCTCAGCAACTCTCATCTGCGGCTACCAGCAACCCTGCGAAGATCGTTGCTCCACTTAGCCTGAGGGCGTCCTACCTGCCGCCATGGGATCTGGAGGCAAAGGTCCTCGCGCACATGTGGGAGTGGCGCGAGGAGGCGAAACGCCGGGGCGAAACTCCGCTGCCGCGACAAATCGCGGCACGGCGGACAGAGCTCCGGTGTGATCTCATGGCGACATGGCGGGTACGATTGTCGCAACCCAGTGCTGGGCACGCCACAATTGCGGCGGTAAGTCCCCTCTTTGAGGAGTGGATAGAGAGGCGTCACGGCGTCCTCACCTTCCGCCTGACGCAGGTTCTCACCGGGCATGGGTGCTTCGGTGGGTTCCTGTTCAGGATAAAGCGGGAGGATACGTCCGGGTGTTTCCATTGCGAGGATCGTCTGGAGGACACGGTGGAGCATACGGTGGAGGTGTGCCCTGCCTGGGCGGAGCACCGCCGTGTCCTCGTGGAGGCGATCGGCGGCGGTGACCTCTCGCGTCCAGCCCTGGTGCGAGCCATGGTACGGAGCGAGAGGGAATGGGAAGCCGTCACCTCCTTCTGCGAAGCAGTAATGCTCGCGAAGGAGGAGGCGGGGCGCGTGAGGGAGTGGCAGTCTCTGCGCCCTCACGTCCCTAGCCGCCGCAGGAGGAGACGCCCCGGGCGTCAGGAGTCAATAGCGGACTCCCGGCCACCGTAGGCGCGAGCTTGCGGGTGGCGAGCAATGGGTAGCTCGCCGCCCGGTAAGGACCAAGCTCGGGTCGACGGCGCGCAGTGTTCCACGCGCGCCTCAAAGAGATGTCAGCAGCAGTGTAGGGTAGACCCCTAGGACCGATGCCTGCCGGGGTCGCGTGATTGTTCGAAAGAGATACCGTGACCCTGGCACATGGGCAACTGATGGAACACGGGTGGGTTTTAGTCAGTAAAAGTCTGACACGCCCTCCCGCTCCGCCCAGGGCGGGAAAAGTCATAAAAAAAAAGAGCGTCCTACCTTTCGTTTGCCGAATTCCGGTCTCCAATTACGAACACGTCTAACCTAACAGTCATCGGTTCTACGGTAAATATGGCCAGACCAATGCCACTTCAGCTTGCTTATTCTGTGAGCTATGTCGACAACTTTCGTTCTCTGCCGTAATTCGGGACTCTATCCCTCAGAGAGACTCCAAGTATAGCTCGTACCATAGCTCGCTGAGCGACCTTGAATTTATAGACCACCCGTAACGTGAGTGTCTACGTTTCGGCTTCGTAGGACATAACAAGTTCTGGTAGGACGCACTTATCGAACACTTTAGTCTTTAAGCCGAATTCGCGACGAAGCCCAAAAGTTGCCCACTGTAGCTATAACTTATTGTAAATTACGTTCGCCGTATATCGACGATGTATCGGAAGTAAACGGTGTTTGTATACGGTTTCGCTTTTACATTAAAAAAAACCGATAATAGTGCGTGCTTATGATGGAAATATATGACATTCTCTCCAAGACTGTTATACGTGTTGAAATATGCATAAATGTCTCTCTCCACCACCCAGTAAAAGTATTCACATTAAAACAAAAAAAAAAAAGAAAATTAAATAACAATGTAGAATGTAAAGCCTCATATCAAGGAGTAATTAATTAATATGCAAAAGCAATAAATACTCTGAAAGTGTATAAACGTTGGTAATTTAACATCACATGTGACGTAGAAAGTGCGATAAAATTTTGTTACACATATTAGTCACAGCACGGTGAACCACTGTACGATTTATTTAATCGGCGTGTTATTTAATCTCGGTTTACAACAGTACATATTGGCGTATAGTGGTGTATCACATAATTTTGATTTGCACACAGCACGTGGACCGAACCGTTACAATAATGTTTAAACAAACACTTTTGTTCACTTCTTAAATGAGTATGTATGGCCTAAATATTTATAAAATATTGTGTGTGAAGGTCGTGATGAATGGTAGTTTTCTTTGCGAAGTTTGTGTTATGACTTCTGACCATCAAAGTGATGACAACGATTGGACCAACCGTATTTAAGATTTTCCTTAAGGAATATTAGTTGTTGAAGCTCAGCTTGTATGACAGGTGTGCGTGTAAGACCTAAAACATATTTTACATCAAATAACCATTTCAAGTTTCTAATACCAAACTTTTGAGTCATAGAGACATAAAGATTGACCAACGCAAAGTTGCAACAACCTACAATTTTCTTAAAACGCATCAGACGACGCGTCGCCTTCGTCATCAAACAGCTATTAGTAATCAATGGAGTTTCCTAATGCGCCCACAGCGACAACCTTGTGAAGTGAGGGGTAATACACGCGATGACGCGATGATTTGAGGATGCCGCGACGCGCACGAAACTCTTGCGCAGACATAGACGCGGAACCCATCTCGGAATTTTACCGCTATTTATTGATACTAATATATTGGTACGGTAACTCTTCTCAGTCAAACGCCACGTGAAGTTGTTTGCTTATAAGTTTGACGCCAATAAATAGCCATGCTTGAGGCGATTTGAAAACTCTGCCAGGTTTGGAGCGCTGACCAATGGCTGGGGTACAGGACCTATAAATAGATTCAGATTATGCTAATTTTGGGCGATGAACTTGTAAACCTGTCCTAGTTGTCACCAACTCACAGACTATAGAGCTAAACAGATCCAAAATAAGCCATAAATAAGTCTATATGACCTAAATTGTGACCACACCGTTCGCGCTACATTACCAGTCAATGTTCCTGCATTGACTGGAGTACAAAAGAATGGAGTTTTTATCGCAGTACAAGTATTGCCTACCTACCTATAAACGTGCGTAGCCACTTCTAAGGTTTATGACCTATTATTGCGATTCACTTTATGCTGTTTGAGCGTCGTTAAACCTACCAGTTTTAATATGAATGCCGTTTAATGACAACGTTTTTATGAACTGTTTTATTTTATTTCTTGTACTTATCATTTTTTTTTACGGTTACGATAAATGCTAATTTTCATTTAAATCGCCAGACTTGCCAGATCTGACGTTTTCTTAAAACTTATGCGACTGCGTATGCGGCATTCGTAGAGAACATATCCCTCCGTACTCCGCAAAACGGACGAAATGCTCGACGATTTTTAAGTGAACATTAGGCCACGTTAAACAAGATACGAATAAAGTGGTTTATTTTCCCCTACAGACACTGCCCACTAAACCTAAGTGCGTACGAACCATGACGCGTGTGGATCCCTCATTTTAGTTTCCTCTACGTCACAAGACTCTACGGGTTTAAATGTGGACAGTTAGTTTGCTTAAACACAACTAATTATGATCTTCTACATTGCGTGGCGCAACACATGGCTGTGACAATATGAAAGTGCTTTCAACCATGCGTTTCATTACGTACAGAATTATAGCCTTAGTGGCCCAGTAGTATTAGTTATACTGGTTCAGGCAGCTACCATTTTATGCGATGAAAGTAGGAAGATATTTGCACCTAGAAGATCCATAAAGAAAATTAAAATACACTAAAATATATTTTCCGGAACTTACCTTTGAACGGATTGATCCATTATTGATTCGTTCAAGGGTTCATGAATTGGAAAGCCATGCATTATAGGAAGATATTCGAAGCCATAACCTTTCAGTAAAAATAAACGAGTCATGCAATTCTATTGATTGTTTTATTTTCGTTCTCGGTTTTCTCGCATAATTCGTGGAAAGCCAGCCCAAGATAGATTTTTTTTGTGGGTGGTAAATCATCAAATGACGTCTCTCGCTCTAGGCGGAGCGGGAGGGCGTGTCAGACTTTTACTGACTATAACTCACCCGTGTTTCTTCAGTTGCCTATATGCCAGGCCACGTAACTCTTTCGAACAAATCTCGCGACCCTGGAAAAAAGCCCAAGATAGGTTGAAAGTATGCAAGTGTTTCTGAAGATTCCTTTTGTCATCAGGTGCCGAGACAAGCCTTACCCAACACTCCTGCCTACGACAAGCGTGGTCATAGTCTTCCACAACGAAGCGTGGACGACACTCATACGCACAATATGGAGTACTATCAACCGGTCGCCACGCCCTCTGCTCAAGGAGATAATCCTCGTTGATGACGCCAGTGAAAAGGGTGAGTTTAAAAGAAATACATTTGATAGGATGGGTTTTGAGATAGAGATGGAAAGGATGACACTCAAAGAAAGTTCGATGGATTGTGTGAGGAATAATATGAATGAAATGATGAATGAAAACCTCACAGATAACAGGGATGAAAAGGGTTCGCAGATAGACCTGATGTTCACTCTTCGTTCTCGGGAACAGAGGTCTGCTATGCCTAGAGTCGGCGAGAGGATTTCAGGATCGACGGTGAAATTTTCAAATGTCGTAAGGGACGTTTAAATCCCTGCCACTTACGACATTTGAAGTTTCCACCGTTAAATGTGGGAGACAGTTCCTAACTGTAGCATATTGTGCCTGTCCCACAAATAAATCCTGGATCCACCCTTGTAAAATGTTACTAGAAGAATTTTCCAGCAAGGAGTTCCACTCCTCACGTAAAATTAGGATTTCGTAACAGTATCGGTGGTAGTAAAAAAACAAATGATTTCTTAGATTTTTTTTTAAATGTATGATTACTTTCGTGAGTGACATTCACGACTCATCATGACCTTTTCGCTAACGACTTGGCCGTGTGAATAGATCTTAATTGAAGACTCAGAACGATTCTGCAATTTGTCGTGTAACCCATACGTGGGTATTGTTAAATAGTCTTCATAAACTTAGCCGATTTTTCTCTCGATTTGTGCACTGACTGTGTGCAATAAACTTTTATTGTACACATACATACACAATGATGTGTATGTATGTGTACAATCTCATGTTTTCTCATGTTTTCTTAATATTGGGGTAAGTAGAAAATACGGAACCCACGATTTTTACATACTCCTTTTGCTTCGTTTACGTTCATCATCGATCGTCCAATTAATTGTACTTAGTTTTCTAATAAAAATACATTATACTTGTTTATAAATATTTTTAAAATAAATAATAATAATGTTTAGGTCTTTTGTAATTGTGTTTGTTTTATTTTATTTATGGTAATAATAAAAGATTTTATTACAACGCATTAAAAAAGAAAATAAAATCCACAATGTCCTTGTCGTAAAAAAGATAAAGAACCTAATTATAGAGCATAGCAGTAACCTTGAAGACTCAATAAGATACTTCAAAAGATAAAGAAAACATTAAAAGATAATTTAATTAATTAATTAACCGATACATTCAGGCCAGAATCTGAATAAAATAGTTCTACGATCAATGTTACGTAGCTTTTTCCGAACTATGTTGGGGTCGGCTAGGTCTTCACGGGACCAGTCTTATAATGAGATGCAGCTGAATATCAGTACTTTATATGGAGCGACTACCTTCTGAACTCTACAACCCAGTTACTGGGTAGATCACACCTCTTAGTAAGACTGGTTGTCAGACATTCGAGCTTCTGATGACCTGTAAGGAATGGCAAAGATCCTCGAATTACAGCCGGCTTAACGTGGTTTTGAGGCACGGAGGAGTGTTGGTCTGTAAAAATGGTTACCCATCCACGGACCATCCGCGGCATGCGTAGCTTAACCCAATCAAACGAGCCGTGCAGCTGTCTTAGCCACAAATAGTCCTTCGATATTAAATTCTATTTAGTCCGACTGCAATAATTTTTAACACTTGGAAGGTAATCATGCTTTACCTGCAACTGATAAAAGAAACCCCGCATTCAACAAATTGATATTAATCACGAATTCTAGATACATAGTATCTTATCATGTTCAATTATAATTTACCTTTACGAGCCGGATCGCTCGAAGTGACGTGGTCAGCGTAAGCCACGTCAACTATAGAAACAAAAAAACATGTTGAATGAGTAATGCGTTTTATAAAATGTATTTTGGTATCTTGAGCATTTCTAGTGGCTGGCTGGTTTCTGTTCTCTATGCATATTGTTGAAGAAATATGTAGATTTTGATCATGAATGAATAAAATCCGCGTTCGCCTTGAATGCTTCTTAGGCTGCTTCCATACTAGTGCGGCGACGACAAAACTGAACTTAACTGCTTTTTACCAAGACAATAATAAGTCAGTGATATTTTCCCGCAGTTTTGCACGCGGCATGCGACATTATTTCTGTTCTTGTTAGTTCCTGTTGCATCTATGTCGTTCGAGCCAGTCCGGCTGCGCCCTAAATCTCCTTTTAGCTGGTGTTAGACTTGCATTGCAAATGAGCGCAGCAAACTGTTTAAATCTCGCTCATAATATTCAAGTCTTAGGAATTATAATAACTTTTCTCCGTTAAATATTCATTATTATATTCTCAGACACTACTTATCATTGTGCGAGACTCGTGTATGGCAAACATGTCTAGAATTTTCATAATAAATATTAATATTTGCAAAGATGACGGAAATCTTTAGATTTACTTGTCCCTTCATTTTAATCACGATTTGTTCTGTGACTATTGACAAAGGCTAAAGGAAAATTATTTTCACAATAATCAAGTTTACGTCACAATCGTGCCGCTGTTGACCCTGTTACTTACCTCACTACATGATGAGTACCTCTTTACTGACTTACCGTCTGGCGCCAGAGCGGAGAGCATAACGCCGGCTCCACACGTTGGCCCCAACGCCACTCACTCAACGTGTGGATCTAGAAAATAGCATTGGCCCCAATGTTGGAGTGCACATTTTCTAGATCCACACATTGGGCGAGAGGCGTTGGGGCCAACGTGTGGAGCCGGCGTTATGCTCTCCGCTCTCAGTCCGCTAAGCAGTCAAGCATATTGCTCGGCGCCGCTATCCCAGTGTAGATACAGCTTTACAAATTGACATTTTAATATACCACAGTATCTGATCGGATATGATTTTTTTTCATCTACGTCTTGATATTTCTGTATTTGATACCGCATGATATTTCTTTTCCCTCATTATTCGCAAAGTGAGCAACTACGTTATTTTTTGCTCTTCCGTTCACGTTTTATGTGCATACATAATTGCATAACATTATACATTTTAAATAAATGTTAATAATTATCTTGCAATTTTTTGAAGGGTTTTTTTTTTTAACAAAGCCACTGCCTTCTCGTAATGAGATAAGATAGTATATTAATAAAAAGGTCTTCAGACATGCATCTTCATATACACTGGCGCCTCTTGTCGAGACGGTCTACGTCATGTTCAAGCAAATACATAAAGTGTACTTAACCCAGTCTTGTACGTGCAGCAAGATATAGATGGGGTGGTATTTCTTATGTTTAATCTTGTGGAGGAAAATTATGTTAATAGCTTTGGATGAAATACGAACTGGTGATACCCAAATATTGCTTTGTTAATGTGAAAATGTCTTTGTATTTTTTTTTATGTTTATTGCTTTTATGTTTATCGTCTTGAATTTAGTTTCTCAATCTTATTTACAACTTATTCGGAAAACTTTTCCACCGTAGTACACTTTATACTAGAAAAGGGAACAGATTGAATGAGTTTCGTGTAAACAATCATAATAAGTACCGATACATACAAAAAAAAAAAAAATAACGATCTTTCCTGGTTATTTGTAACTTATTACAACTATGTTAGGTTGTTATAAATATTGTTTAGGCCAAAAAAATGTATTTTTCTATTAACAATGAAATTGGTTTCTCTTAAAATCACCACAAGCACCAAGCGGCAACATTGGAAGCGTCGGATAAATAGTTTCTTGTGGTCAAAACGAGATAGGTAGTGCACCATGCGATTATCTATACTAATATTATAAAGCTGAAGAGTTTGTTTGTTTGTTTGATTGAACGCGCTAATCTCAGGAACTACTGGTCCGAATTGAAAATTTCTTTTTGTGTTGGGTAGCCTATTTATCGAGGAAGGCTATAGGCTATCTATAACATCACGCTATAACTAAGAGGAGCGGAGCAGTAATTAAAAATGTTGCAAAAAAGGGGAATATCGCACGGGTAGGCGATTCGATGCGACGGGAAGGGTCGGGGGAACTAGAGATTTAACGCGGACGAAGTCTCGGGCAGAAGCTAGTATTGCATATATTCCACCATCTAAAAAAACGTAACGAAAATCAGATAAGCAGTGAGAGCAGTCTCAGTTCTTACAACGTAGCCAGTTATGGGGATAATTTTTAAATAATTTCTCATTTGTTATCTATAATTCATGCTGTTTTACCCCTCATAAGTTTTTAATGAATAGCTTTTGTCCATATATTTTTGCGCTTTGCGCTTTCTCCTTTGATAAAATAACGGACTCAAGCGCGAGAATAACCTGAAAGAAATGCTGGTTTTTGATGACTGGTTTATAGAAATTTGGTTGCAAAGCGGCTGATAATGACACATTTTGCAACAAATTAATGTGTAACATTCTCATCAGCTTTACAATTCAATCATTGACATTGAGTTATGTTTGCGTAACAATGGAGGTATCACTTTTGTTCCATATACACAATGGTGCACAAGTTCGCCATAAAATATTTATAACTAATAATAATACATAATATTGTTTATACTAATTATGATTTCTTCTCTTGTGTCGAAACTATACAGGTTCGAATTTATGTTACGAAATTCTGTAGACTTGAGGATATTGATATTTAAACATGAGAAAGTAGAAAATAAATTAATTAAATATCCTTCTTCTAGGGTCATTTGAATTATCAGGTTTTCTTTTTTTCTGTAAATTTCACAGACGTAGTAGATATTGATATCTGGATATGATAAAAGAAGAGACACGAGATTTTCTCAAATGATACTTCTAGTAACAATTAACAGCGTTGTCTCTGGCCTAAAAAAACATCAAATGTTTTTTCATTTTTATTTAAACATGATGTATAGATATTGGAACTCATCACCACATTTTCGCTAGGTCATTTAATTTGTACCTGTAGACGGTAGGTAAAATGTACCTATATTATTATTATTTATTTATTTGGCACAAAGTCCTAATAAAAAAATCACTTATACATAAAATTCACACACGGACATACACACATTACATTACATTTTTTTATAGTAGTCAGTAAGATTAGTAGAGAGGTTAACTAACCTAGATGCACCGGACGTACTTATGTGTCGCTCGCGAGGCTCATTTAATGTACCACATTATCATCATGTGTTTATCAAAGAAAAGATTGTGTGAAAGAAGATATATATGGGTTGGAAGGAACTGGACACTGAGATGACGTCCGATAAATGCATGGAAGAAATTTAACTATTTTTTGTGAGATATCTAGTTAGCATGTATTATCCTCCCATTTTCGACCTACTTGTTTTTTTTGCTAATCCAGGTCAGGCCTTAATGTAGTATGAGTCAAGCTCATCCTGCCATATCCGCGTGGTCTGCCACAGTGGTCAATGGAACCCCACATGATGGTTCTTTAACCACGCAGACTGCGTGCTTATAGAACCACTGTGTGGTTCATTACTGCGTAACTCAGTATGCTATACTGGCACTACACTTGCGCAAATATTAGCTTTATTACGATAATACAAAATTAACTCTATTTAATTAACGATAGGGTACTTATTTTTTTTTGTGTCATTCATTCCTAAGAGACGCGAATATTTTCATAAAAACACCAAAATGGAGAGCCAGCATAACATGCAGCAGACAGGTCAAGAAGATGAATTGATAATTTTATCGTCTGTTTTCTTTTACCAGAACATCTCGGCAAGAAGCTAGAAGACTACATCAAGACGCTGCCGGTACCGACGCATTTGTTCCGCACTGAGAACAGGTCTGGTCTCATCCGTGCGCGTCTATTGGGCGCCAAACATGTCAAGGGTGATGTTATCACGTTCCTTGATGCCCATTGCGAATGTACAGGTAATGATTCATTTTAATATTCATTGGTAACGTAAAAAAGTGTTTACAAAGTTGTGACCGCTACGGCCTTGGGGATCCCCAATATCGCACAACGTCGCATAACATTTTATTTTTTGCAATAACTACGTTTAGCACACAGATTACTGGTTGAGCAATATTATCATCAGACAGAAGCAAGCCGTTTGACCCTAATCGATTTGATAACAATTCAAATTCAACTTAGTTTGTTTTGCATACGACTGACATTTGCATGATGCAATACGACCACTGCCGATCTTTACTCTTTTTTGAAATCCGCAGTTTAGATCTATAAAAATATTATCGGTTCGGTTCGGTCAAAGTATATTGGCGTTGCACCATAAGTTTCTCGCAATAATGCATTGCTTAGGTCCTTTTACTTTCCGTGTTCAAGAAAAAACAGGTTAAGTACCGAGTGTAAAGTAAGGCACCGGTTAACCTCAAATGACTCCTACGAGTGCCCACGAGTGCGCGGAAATAATCAGCTGATCGATTCTCCTTTATTTCTGATCCTAAAGACCACTGGTCCTTATATCCGCATTTATTTTTTGGTACATATTTCAGTATGTATTTAATTTATATTAGTCAAGAATACACCATTCCTGTTTTCTACATTCATTACATATTGAATACGCCATTCGTGTTTTCTATAAATTCGCTAAAGTTATAAAGCTTAGAGCTTTTTGCGTAGAGCTAATTCTTTTCATTCCGTACTAAATGCCTCAAATCCGAACCAAATAAGTCATTTAAGATTTGCAGGCAACAATCGAGGTGCAACTCACTTAATCGTAATTGATTACTGCCAAGGGGTATATCAATACACAAATGATTTAAATGCATTGTTCGCTCCGAGCTAGATACTATGTTGATTCAAAATTCAAGCATGCATGACGCAAGTCCGTTATTGGTATCCCATATTTTTATCCGAGTCATTAGTTTCTTATAGACGTGTGGCCGTTCCTAGTTACGAAGGCGAACATACTTTATAGGTTCATGCGAAGATTCTTGTTTTTATAGGCTACTTTATGATCAATTCTGAATAGGTGCTCCGTAATTCTGGATTCTATAGGTGTTCCAATATCTTCCGCGGTCGTAACAATATTATAATTTTTTAACAATATTTTTTATGTCTGGTTTGTTAGTCTAGTAGTTAGTGACCCTGACTGCTAAGATGGAGGTCGTGGTTTCCATTCCCACCCAGGAGAAATCTTTGTCTGATGAGCACAATTATTTGTTCTGTTTCTGGGTGTAATTAAAATACATTTATCAGTTGCCATAGTACAGGCTCTGCCTGGTTTGGGATCAGATAACGGTGTGTTGGTTGTCCTAAGATATTATTTACTGTTAAATATTGTTGTAAGAGCACGAGATGGTATAATTAATAACATGGCATTGTCTTAGTCCTGCTTCACTGACTTCAATACCTATTTAGGTCTGTAAAAGGGTCGGCTTTCATTAAATAAGTTAAGGAGATTGCGCTATAGTAAGCCCGCGAAATTAAAATTTTCTTAACATAAACTCACGCCTTTTTCCTATGGGGGTAGGCAGATATTACACAACTCCATCTGCTACGATCATTACTTATCCCTTTTGCTTCGTTTATGTTCATACCTCTGGTCATATACGAACCGTTTGCGAGTACTACGCACCTGACCTTTCTGAAGATCATCACCAATAAGGTTTTTATGTCCTCCTAGGGCGTTCCACTCACATCTGCGTTGTAAATACCTTTTGTTAACCACCCTTCATTCTCACAACATGACCAAACCATCTGAGCACACTCTTTTAAATTTAGTGTCACTACATCTTCTTCTAAACCGCACCGTTGTCTTAGCAGATCAATCCTCAGCCCATCATTCTCAGTCCAACCACAATTCGTTCGCAAGGAATGCATTTCCACAGCATTTTTCTACTGTCATGCCTCTTTTGGCACACGTTTTCTTACCTTTACGCTTCGACTATTTAATGGGAAAGAACTTGGAGGATTGTTTTGATGATTTTAATGATTATAATTATGTTAAGCATTATTTGTTTTGGCCGCGAATAATATGACATAAAGCGTAAGAAAATTGGAATTTCAAGGCTACCCTGGCGATCCCCTTAAAATAAATAGTTGCTTGAATGGAATACATTGCTCGATAGTAGATCATTAGGTCAAATTTATCCTTAACTAAAATGTATAACCGTCTGGCGGTTAGGTGAATTGGCAAGTTGATAAAATATATCGATGAGCTTCGTCACGGATTCTCACAACAAATTATAATAGTGATAGAATTTAGTAAACTATGCCGCAAACAATGGATAGATATAGGAATAGATAGACAGAATAATAGGTATGCTTTATTGAACACCGTGTATTGTAAACACAGCTCGATTAGCTACAATATCTTTGAAATAAGTAGTGGACAAGAGAACATGAGGAAGAGATTTAGGGATTTCGCGCTGCCGATGACCACGAACACGATTTGTTGATTGACCGGCTGTAATCTTGGCCGTTTATTCTTCTGAAGGTCATCATGACGCAGTTACACTACGGAGGTTGTTGACTCTTTAACCGGGTTATCCTGTGGATACCTTAAAAGCAAGGCCCGCTAGTGCAAAAATCTTATAAACTAAGCAACTGCACCCTGATGCGACCCCCAATACGCTGGGCGAGCCCAGCTTAGGCTTAATCTGAGGCTGAGGGACAGGCTGGAGCGGATCTAAAAGAAAGAAAGTTTTGGCGAACGAACGGCCCTACGACCACTTGCGGCCAAACTTTCTTTAAAATTGCGGCCGTTCGTGATCGCGTAATGCTCGAAAACCCTGACTAGTGTATTTTTGACCTTGTTATTACTTCAACTTTTTTCATAGCAATTCCTAGTAAATTGATAATTTGCATAAGTTGAAACTATCCAACTGTTACATAGAATTATAGACCTTGGTGCTTACTCTTGATTTTAATTCTAATCGATTGACATTGTAATTTTGACGTTTCGTATTCTTGAGTTTGACGCTAACGCCAAAATGTGTTTAAATTGGAGAACTAAGTGGAATCGAGACCGGGCGTTGTTGTTGTTCCAATGTTGACACTATTGTCTTCAAGAGTACCGAATCACGTGTATGCAAAATTAATATTGGAATCGTATTGGCTTTACATTGGAATTAAAATTAGGTTGAAGAGTAAGCCCCCTGGTCGTTTTGACTTGCAAGTAATATTCGACTCTAGGGTGGTAACAATTACGAGGTCGACGATACTAAAGAGTTTTTTTTTTCTTGAAGTGTTTTTGACTTACATTCTGTTTTCATTTGTAGAGGGTTGGCTTGAACCGCTGTTGGCGAGGATCGTGGAGGACCGGACGACGGTGGTGTGTCCCATCATTGACGTCATTTCCGACACCACCTTCGAGTACATACAGGCCTCGGATATGACGTGGGGAGGGTTCAACTGGAAACTCAACTTTAGGTGGTAAGTACACAATTACACTCTGAATATTTTTAGCTCATTTAATACAAAAACCAGTGTTAAGAAATACAGAAACGTTGCTATCTACGTCATTAATTTAAAAAGGCTAGGCAAATGATTCCTTGTATTTAAGGAAAATAATAGCAACTTGAGTATGTAAGGTTTGTTCTAGGTGAAAACATAAACATTTACAAACATCGTTGGACATTGAATCTAGGAACCCAACATGAATTTTTAAATTCAATCTTGAAACCCAAGAATATTACAAGTTATAAATATAGTCCTCCAGACCGTATTTTGGCCATGGCGGCCAATCGCAGGAGACATTATAGCGCACAAGTATGTACGCAGACACAGGGCACTCGCTCTTCCCTGACTCGCATAGTACAATGGGACGACAATCCGACCTGACCGGAGAGATCAGGCGCAGGAGCAACGGCTTAACGTGCTGTCCGAGGCACAGGAGTACAACTTATACAGGGGACATCGACGCGCAACTAAAATCATGAATTAAGCACATGGTTCCAGAATCCCTAGCGTAGAACTTTTTCGTCGGCTATATAAAAAAAAAAACTGCTCTGCTATAAATTTTGACCGCGTAGGCTGTGCAATTTTCAATGAAACAGCGGACTTAAAAAAAAATTGCCCATGAAGAATTTTCACGCAGTTCAAAATCGTATACCACCACGTAAAGTCACAAATATCTGGGAAAAAAAAAATGTGTTTGTCAGCTCCGACACACGACTGGAGTTTACTCCTTACAGACGATTATAAAATATGTATATAGATTAGTAAACATAACATAACGTAACGTAACGGAGAAAGTTTGATTCTACTCCCCATAAATTTTCATACCCCGAGCATATGAAAACCGATTCTTAAGGCGTAAACTCCAAAACCTATATTTTTTTTTTTTCATTTTCACGGTAATAATAACAAGTGTTTCAGTTGATATGAAACGAAATCACCTGTTTAACGTCAACTAATTGGAAGTGCGCTAGGCGCGTGCTCTTTGCGGCACAACTCACAAACGTTCGGGCTATTGTTATTACTGGTTATTGTGATTACATAACACCCCGTCCCATTGTTTTGTTTCCGATGGTTGCGCTAGAGAAAACCTTGATTACTGCGCTTATTAATTAAAGTTCGCGCTATCGATATCGGATATAATAGGGTTGCTACATTTAATAATTTAGTGTTAAATTGTTCCACGGGAACGTGCTCCCAGGAAAAACTGATGTTATTTCTTGTAAGATCAGCTATCTTCCAGTGAAAGGCTCGTCGAAGTCGGTCCACCAGTTTTGAAGGTTGATATCCCGACAGACTGGCAAAAACGTCTTTTTCTATGGAGAAGAGCCGATAAGAAACAACACGGTTACTCTTCTAAATTTGGCTTATACAATGTTAATGAAAAGATTATATCTATCCTGTTTTCTACGGTTACTTGCATAATTTTGAAAATAGACGGAAGCGGAAAGTTTGGATATTTCATAATTGTTCTAATAAATAAGTTACAAAATTTAATGACTGTCTAAATAATAAAGATAAATATATATTTAACACATAATTTAATGTGAACATTAGTAAACAAACAAGTTAGGATTATAGATATATCGGTAAAAAATATATACATATATAGGAGTCGAGGAAATAACTATTTTTTTTTATATCTTTAAGACATTACTTATTATACAATTTCTTATTTTATGGTACGTTTTTCTGGTGGAACGGAACGCAAACTCGAAACCGGTCGTCTTCGAATATGCCAGAAGGACACGTGAACAAAATATATTTTCTTTGCAAACAGCTTGAATTCTCACTCACCAAGATAAGTTAGTAAGTGCGATTTCTACTTGAATAAAGCACAAAAGATAATTTAATTTGCATGATTTAGGGTTAACACAGAGATTTAAGCAAAGTTGTATCGTGGTACGTGACGTCACAATATGCCACCATATTGTAACGGCCCCAACCAAAGAGTTGTAGGTAGTTACTGGACATGTATTTATTTTCATTACCACTGCCCTCAAAACGGTGAAGGAATAAATAGTGAGGAAACTGGCATGTCCTAGAACCAAAAATTCGAAGACGTGTGATTTCCAACAACCCGCACTGGGCTCGTCTGGCGGGTTAGGGCCCTCAGCCTCTGACAGAGAGGGGGCTTGTGTCCCAGTATTGGGAACATTATAGGGTGATTAAGATTATGATAAAGGTCAAATACTAATTGAACAAAATAAATATGTAGGTTATCCTTAAATACACAAGAACTTGACAACATCTTGAACAAGAATGTCAGTCAAAAACCAAATTGTTTTAGTTGCATCCGACTCTTAAGATAATTAAGTTCAAGTGGCGCGGGCGTCTGGCAGATGTAATGGATATTTAGTGGGGACTAAGGCCACGTAATTACAAATGCAACGGGTGCCGCCTGAGACATGGTATTGCATAGGAATTAGGTAAACCGGTACGTTAAATTCACTGTGTTATACGAAGATGACGTCACAGTGTCAAAGTTGCACTTCCATACATATGATCTCCGTGTGCTGCCGGACGTAAAGAACAGCACAACCCCATTTCTTCCCGTGCGTGTCGTAAAAGACGACTAAGGGACTTACTAGAGAATGGGTAGCAGCGTTCTCTATGCTGCCGTGATTCTTTAAAAGGCGGCCTTCTGACGGCACTGATTTCATTTTTTTTTTTTACTTTAATCTGCGTAAGAAATATAACATATATGGTGGGTTTTTTTATAAAGGGGGCCCGTTATGTGTTATTTAATGTTACTGGATTAATTTTTACACATTAAAGTAAAAAAAACAAAATGAAGATCGCTTTCGCGGTGTTTTCGAAAGTCGGTAGTACTTTACCACCACACAGCGATCATCAACCCGCCTGCCAAGCGTGGCGATTATGGAAAATCCCTCCAACTTGGGCGAGGCCTAAGTCCAGCAGTGGACGTCTTTCGGCTGAAATGATGATGACATATAATCAGCCTATGGTGTTCCTAGTCGCTCCATGTAAAATACTGGTATTCAGTTGCATCTGGTTGGACTGGAAGCCGACTCAGACATAGTTCGGAAAATGCTAGGCAGATTATGAATGCTCTCTTTGCTGAAACATAGCATAGTTCATCTCTGTGAGACCAGCTGGGCTGTACTGCACCACGGGGTCCCAATGCGGGGTTGTTTACTTATTAAGTCGGTTACATAATAAACGTATGGGCAAGACCAGGAGGTTGTGGGCTGCTTAACCGGACTTGCCTGTGGTTACCTCAATAAATTAAACCCTCCAGCCAGGGCTTAAAAACTTAATAACTCACATATAATGGCAAAGTCGCTTATAAAGAATAGTCTTCGGAACAACTGTATCTAACCGAATTGCCAGCGTCTAAGGCGTACTAAATTTTGACTTAGTTATTCTTTGGTTTTTAGCCTTCGGGTGTTAGTGAATATCGATAACAGACTACGTACGCTACAGCGTTAAGAAATCAAACAAAAAATATAGTTGTAACCAAAACGAATTGTTTATCGTATAATTAGTTATTCATAAAACGTAGTCGCTAAGCATAAAGTCAACATTAAGTACGAGACATTTGCCATTCATTTATTTGAACATGTCTAGCGATATCCTCAATTTGTTTTCTTTTGTAGGACATGTGACAATTAAAATTACATAATATTTCTTGTAGATAGCAGGTGTAAAATAGTATTCGGTACCAATCCTACTAATGTTATAAATGCGAAAGTTTGTGAGGATGGATGTAGGTGTATGTGTATATCTTTGTTACCCTTTCACGAAAAAACTACTGAACGAATTTGGATGAAATTTGGAACACAGTTAGTTTGTAACCTGGATTAACACATAGGCTACTTTTTATCCCGGTACTACGTTCCCGCGGGATATTTTCCGACCTCCACGCGGGCGAAGCCGCTGACAAAAGCTAGTAGTAAATTTCACAAAATATGTTTCCTCTATTTTGCGAAACTAATGTTTTTTGATTCAGAAAGCAAAGCTGGGAGTTACAAAAGTAAAATGTCATTAATTCGTCAAAATAATAATATTATCTTGAATCAAAAGAAAGTATTGAGCCATTTTCTTGAAATGTCTCAATTTCTCTTAAACTATCTGTTTCGTGATGGGGGAAAAGGTAGATAAAGGGCAGTTTATCTGAGAGCGGAATACAATTTCAGTAATATAAAATTACTGAAGTTTTGATTGAGATTCGATATCTTATACCTTTAAACGAGCAATTCTTGTATATATATATATAATCTGAATCTCTGAAACGGCTCCAACGATTTTCATGAAATTTAGTATACAAGGGGTTTCGGGGGCGATAAATCGATCTAGCTAGGATTCATTTTTATAAAATGTCGTTTTATTCGTCTTTTCAATGACCAACTTTATCGATAATCAACTTGAACATAAACTTATTATTTTAAACACAATTTTCCAAAAAATACCGAGCAAAGCTCGGTCATCCAGATATTGCTCTATTATATGAGTTCCATTTGGGCCATAGCGCGGCTGAAGCACGTCGAAACAATGACTGTATTCGGTGGCGATGCCCCCAGTGAAGCAACATGCAAGAGGTAGATTGTCGGGAGACTACAGCGTTGAGGATAAGCAGATGTCAGGTAGACCAACTGAACTCGATCTTAATCGATTACGTGAATTTGTCGAAGCTAATATTCAAACTGGATATGGAAAATGATGCCTCGAAGGATTTGGGGGAGGCCTTTGCTCAGCAGTGGGACAGCGTAGACTAACAAAAAAAAAAAAACGCGTGAAATAGCAAGTAAGCTCAAATGCAGTCAGGCCACTGTCGTTCGCAGACTTAACAAAGTAGGAAAATTAAAAATAATAGAGAAATGGATAGCACTCAGCGTGGATCAATATTTTTGAATCAAGGTAATACTATATTACTGTAGTTCACAACCTCTTATATCACTGTGCGAGATACCATTCCAAAAAAAACCTGTTATTTAAAAGCGGTCCCTAATGCCTAATGCCCAGTGCATTTATTTTGAACCCGACTTGATATGCAACTTACCCAACAGCATTGGGCCCGCGTGGTGTATTACGGCCCAATCGCTCTCATAGAGGGAAGCTGGGCTGTGTTCTAGCAATGAGAGTATCATCTGCCTAGCATTTATAATCCACCAAGAAATTATTTAAGAAATCTAGAGCAATTAAATTATTTCATTATCTTAATACGTAAAACTGATCGCGGAACTGTCAATTACTCCCCTTTACCAATTTTAAACATGAGGTAATATTTTAATTATGGCTACCTAAGTGACAGCGATTGGATAACAACCGGACAGATTAAATGTGGAAATCGAAGATATAGTATTGTATAGGTATTGCCAGCATATACCATATGATGTATCGATAATCTTTGGCAGTCTCTGTAAATCTGTACTATTTTATGTAGTTGGGTAATACCATTTTTCCAAAGAAATCATACCGTGACACCCGTTTTGTTGGACCCCAGTGCCCCAGTGACGGCTAGCATCTGGTACCAGATAACAAGTTCACATAAGCGAAAGAAATAGAGAAATTATATATATATCTGAATCGTGAAATAATAATTACACACAAACACACATATTACATAAAGTGGTAAGAGTAACTTACCACTTGATGTAATATGTGTGTTTGTGTGTAATTATTATTTACTACCTTTCGCCCGCATGGTTTGTCGATAAAAAAGTATTAGTGAATGTTTTTCCGTAGGGTTCAAAGTATCCCTATACCAAAAAACATCTAAATTGGTCCAGCCGTTCCGGTGATTACTCCCTGTATTAAAACAAATATTGTCTCTCTATACTATTTTTATTAGTGTACATTTAGTGACTTTTATATTTTGCTATACTCTGTCTACGTTTAAAAATATCTGTCTATGTGCTTGATAAGGTATAGAACTTATCAAAGTTTAATGAGTGTCCATTAAAGTAGATCCTGTTTTATTTAATCTTAGGTATCGAGTGCCGGAGCGCGAGATGGCGCGGCGAGGGGGCGATCGCACGGCGCCGCTCCGAACGCCCACCATGGCGGGAGGACTGTTTGCCATCGACAAGGACTATTTCTACCAGATCGGCTCCTACGACCAGGGAATGGACATCTGGGGGGGAGAGAACCTCGAGATGAGCTTCAGGGTAAATTTTCTTATTACAGTGATAGGGCCACCGAATAATGAAGGTAGATTGTATTTAGTTTATCTAGCTGCGGATTGGCTTATGTCTTGCAAAATAGTAGCCTAGAGTTATGGATGTCCCACTGTTTTACGTCCAATTGAAACTTTAAAACGGAATGTTTTTAGATTTTTATCTAGTTCTTTCGTGGAACCTATGTGGTAAGTTTAAAAATGATATATTTTCAGCTCGTAATTTTTTTTATAAACTCTGCATAATCAGCATAGATTAAATGGTCGCAAAAACCGTGCTCAGAAATTAGAAGACCAGCTAAAGAATTATTTTTGGAAATATAGGCTAATAAGCAAGTTTAGTCATGTGGAAACATCAGGGTAGATAATGTAGACATGCTCATTCTTCTTTTGACGAACTAAGAATATTATTCTGAGCATATCTGAGTTGCGCCGGATGTACAAAAGTATCGGCTCTCGCTACAAATAAAAATATGGGGTAAAGGTCTGGCAGTGCGGCGGGCGGCTGGAGATCGTGCCGTGCTCGCACGTGGGCCACGTGTTCCGCGACAAGTCACCCTATTCCTTCCCCGGAGGAGTTCAAAACGTCGTGCTCCACAACGCGGCCCGCGTCGCTGAAGTCTGGATGGACGAATGGGGAGAGTTCTATTACGCCATGAACCCAGGTTCGAGTCTGGAATGTACCGACACTGCGAACATTTTGCTATCAATGAGCGCTTAGACGGCTGTTTTTCCGAATGCGAACAATTGGAGGTATCCTTCGTGCTAGTGAATTAAAATTACATGAAATAGGATCAACAAGTTTTGGTACTTAATTTTTTACGTTTAAGGATTTTATTTCCTCATTTCAGTCAAAACATAGCTCGCTTTGGTAAGACAGACGGTAATGCGATCATTAATATTGTCTAAGTATAAATTAACTGTTGAATGGATAACGGGAAAAAAATTGCCGTCTGAACGCTCCCTTTAGTTTTATTTTCGTACTCTGGACTACTCGTACTGGTCTAAATATAGAGTTATGTTTTTACATTGTTCTTGTTAGGCCCTTAATATGTCGGATTTGTGAGTAGTTTAGAGTGCTTTTAACTTTTAGAAACAAGTATGACCGTAATGCGATTTTCTTGCGTTTATATGTGCAACATAAGGGTAAGGCAAGGATAACGCATCATGCGATCTATTACCATAACACGTAAAAATGAAGGTACATAATTGAATAGCAAAATGATTGAAGTGAAGGTACAAAATACAAAAGTTTTGTTGTGGCTTGGGAATAACACTAACAACGTAAAGTTTTGACACATTACATCATTAACATTTGGATAATCCAGAAAGGCTTGACATTAACCCCATTGCGGCTGCATTCATGTGTCTCGGCATGTCATTTTATTTTTCATTCATTTTGCTTCATCGCTTTTTATAATCTATGTGTTTTCCCGCTCTTTGTTATCTGTTCGGTCTGTTCCTATGTTTATTTTTATTCTATATTGTGTTGCAGGATTAAATATTTAAAAAAGTTAGCGTCCATTTTATCATTCTTTTGAGGTTTATGAGCTCAAATATATTTTTCTTGGTTTATTTCATCCTGCAACACCCCTTTTGTTTTTTTTTTGCTATTTTCTATAGTTTCTTTTAGAAGTTTTTCATTATTTTCTGCTTCTTCTTGATGCAGAAGCAATGAGTTTTGATTATTAATAATTGTCTCCAATTAATAATAGAATTAACCACAGCAATCCTTTTTAGACTATAGGTTGTGGTAAATGATATAAATTAGTATGAATTAATTGATTAAATGAGATAGTTCCGAAGGCCAGGTAACTATTTATTTTAGTAGAAACGGGTTATACAGACTGTTTGAATAAAACCTTGACGAAAAATTTGACCATGCCATGACAAGCTGAGCAAATATAAAAATGCATCAAGCATACCTTGATGAATGCATTATATTACGACATAGAAAACACTTATCTTTCACAGATATCTTAAGTTGTCGTTTCCAATGGAGAAGGCAAGAGACTCTATGGTTATTCTTTTAAAAATAATTGTCATTTACAATGCTTTCAAATTACTAACACTGTAATTTGAAAGCATTGTAAATGACATATAGGTTCGGGAGAACAGTGTAGGAATGTCAACAGGTAATAGGAACGAAATAAAATCTAATAATACTTAGTGCATTTGAAGAATGGTCTTTTGTTCTACGTATTCTTCTTAGTTTTGTGGTCCTTTTGGTATACGACTGACACAATAGATATGCAATAATGGGTGTGTTATAATAACATTGATTGCCTATATCTCATTTATTAGTTATTTTTATATCATTTGCCGCAACTCGTCTATCATGGCTTAATAGAATTATGTGTTAATGCGATAACAGCTATGAATTTTAATATTAATTATTTACAGAGGAAGATCGATTAACATATCGGTTCCTGTTTTGTGTTTCCTATTCTATGTGTGTATTGTTTTTCCGTATTTTTATGATTAATTATAATCCCAGGTTGTTGTTAAAATTCCAGAAATCGGCATGTACTAGTTGTAAGAGACGAAGAGACGTTAGATCTACTTAATGCGGTATTTAGTCATCTAGTAATTATTGCTCCTATTATATTAGGCCAAGAGGTCGGCCGCTAGATCTGATACAATTCCAACGTTATATACGTACTAAACTATACGTTGCTTATATTATTGTTAGACTAATCGTTCGATTGTTATTCAAATGAAACATAAACTCTAACGTTAGTGTATTCAAAACAATTGCAAATTCTTGGTCCCTGATCTATTTTCGGTAACTTTAGCAACGATTCCGGGAACGTTTATAGGCTTATTTAGTTTTGTAGTTAAACTAAATATTGAACGAGTATAGTTTTACTAATTCTACACATTATTTATTTTACTAAAATTTGTGCTAACATTATAAGGAACATCTAATTTTAATACATGGTGAACATTGGTTCAGGCACTGGCAATAATTCGATCATTTGACAAAAAGATAAACGAGATCTCATTCATAAATGTATTCTTATCATTGCTTGTGGCTGTATGAACATTTCATACTTGTTAGGAGGCACTTCAGCTGAAATATAACAATGCAACTGAGTGTACTTGAGTAACAGATTCGACATAGTGACGTCACTCCTAGCAGGTGTGAAATGTGAATTAACATCAGACATATAGCCAGGACGAAAGGCATTTTGTATAAAAAAATTGTTTAAATACAGAAAAATCGGTTAACTTTCAGAGACACTTAAAATTTTGATATAATAATGGGATGGTATCTATAAAACAGTTAAGTTTCAACAGGATAGGAAACTAATTTGAAGATATCGGGAAATTTAGACACGATAAAACTTGATTTCTTTGCTATCGAAACAATATACGATAGAAAAAAAAATGTGTGTGTAAGCACACTATTTAGCTGGTTATAAGGAAAACCTGTGTCCAAAATGTAATTCTATTACAAAGAAGATTTGAATCATCACTTTCGAAAAACGTTCTATTTTCAAAATGTGTTTGTCACCAGCCATGATTCTTGCTGCCATATTAAAATGAACAACTGTAATGCGTCTAGTTATAAATGGGTTCGTTAATTTCTTAGTTCATTAATTACAATGAGATTAGGTTTAGTTACTGGTGGGTTTTATGTAGAAATTAACACTTGGATAACGACCGTGGCCTTCAACTAAACAACACTTACAATGGTTTGATAATTAAAAAAATAACTATTGTTTACATAAAGTAGTTAATTAGACAACAACAAATACATAAAAGATTAAAGTCGTTTAATGTTCTTTTTACTAAACTGAGAAGTTGACCGATTTTAATGAGACTGAACGTTGGTCTTTCGGCATACCGCAAAAAAAGAGATATGGTTGGGTTTTCCAAAATGATGGTTTACTTTTTGATCTGTAAGGTGCTGTCAAATATATTACGAGCTGAAAACTGACAACGACTATTTATAGAACATGTTGACATTATGGCTCTTTTCTCGTGCGTGCATCTTTGTACAAAAGAACCTGAAGATATGGTCAAAAGACTGCAATCTCGCCTCTTTTAGTTCTCCTCAAGTATCATATTATATTTAAAACCTTTTGTCAAATTGGCCTGCTCTCGAACCTCGATGTTCTCGGAAGGAAAGCGATGAATGAGGTCTTCAATGAAACGAGCGTATCCAAAAGATGCTGTTCACTTTTGCTTTAAAGGCTAACCGGTACAAATGTGTTTCGGCCCAAAAGACCATCTTCAGCCTTCCTAAAAACGATAAGCAAATCGTCCTGGCTACTGCGCTTTGGGTACATAACGGGGTGGTGGGGCGCGCCAGGTGTGGATGTGCGGCGGGCGGCTGGAGATCGCGCCGTGCTCGCACGTGGGCCACGTGTTCCGCAAGACGACGCCCTACTCCTTCCCCGGAGGCACCGGCCGAGTGGTCAACCACAACAACGCGCGCCTCGCTGAGGTCTGGCTCGACGACTGGAAGCATTTCTACTACAATATTAACCCGGGTACGGGCGCGCCTGTTCTCAATTCAGTCTTTTGTAGTACTGTTTTTGAGGGAAGCTTGGTCCTTTATCCAATAAAACCAGAAAATTCCTTTTCATATCAGATCTCATAATACAGAATAAATTGCCGTTCCGAGGACTCAGTTTCCAAGCTTTGCTTAAAAACGAATTTTAGACATGTAAATTCGCCATTTAGTGGCGTTTTTTGGCTTTAGATATTTTAAAACTCCTGACTGTTATGTTAACGCTTTATCAAACCAAATAAAATCAACGGAAATGGAACAGATAAGGCCAATTTCTTATTCAAAGCACCTGATGAACAAGGTATAAAGTGGAATGCCCCACTTACTTTATTTCTGTTTGCCTGACTTTATTCAGAACAGGTGGGCTAAGCGATAAGCGTTTATTTCAATAGGCATCATAAATGTATCGATAACAGTTAGAACAAAGCAGTTGAGGGAAACATAGTTTCTACCTTTTTTTGTGTCAATGATTGTTACATGTTGCGTGTCTGTCCGTATTTAGTTCATATTATGATATATTGGGTTGATTGCTTCATAAATAATAATAATTTGACAATAGTTATCACTATTTTGTGGTACAGACGCCAGCACAAAAAGCTACTACAATCTGTCAAATTTCTTTAATAGTTTTTCAACTTTATCGCTAAAGTTTAAGGTTCAAGATTGATTGGGAGAATTTGACAGTTTAGGATAGCTTGATGTGGTCGCGTCTGTTCATTATACGTTTATGATAAATTTTACAAAGAAACCCTCTATATCAACATTAACATTATTTTACGTTTTTTTTTATTAAACGTAAACTAGTGTTGCCCCAGCATGTATTTAACAAAGTTAACCAGTCATTAACATTTTAATCGCATCAAAATTCATTTGTACGTCATTGTTGGGTATAACGTAATCATGCTTCAAACTAACAGTAGTATTGCCATGTAAATTAAATTGATTTTTAATAACGTAATTTTTAATTTGATACGATCATAGTAAATGTTTTAAGATTGCCATTCGTGCTTGATTGTACCTCTTTTAGAATTTGGTGTTTTATTCAAATACAAGCACTACAGATTAATGCAATTTATAATCAGAGTGAAAAACTTAAAAAAGACCACAAAAATTAAATTTAAAACAAGAAATGAATACTGTTAATTTTTACACTACAGAATTACTTAAGAACAAAACAAAGTATTGCTACATGTAGATATTCGGTCACCAAAAGAGACAAGTAAGCATGGTCGTCGTATATAGTTCTTTTTTGAAGTTAAATAAGAAAAAAGCGGATGTTTTCGAATAAAATAAAATTTAATTCATCGAAAACAAATAGTTCAATTTATTAAACAAAATTTCATTCTTAAACATCTATCGGTATCCTACGATCTTTGTTACCTATCACTTTTGGTGTCTGTATACGGCAACAAGGATCTTTTGGCCCTCGAATGACGTTGACAAGTGGCGCTGTTGGTAATCATTTTTGTGCAAATGTATTGAAAAAACAAAGATGGCGTCGTTAGTTCGAATTTTGGCCACGCACCAACAGGTCCTTGTACATCTTAGTGTTTCTCTTGCCTAATTCTATGATTACATGTGTGATATGATGAGCAGGCGCCCTGAGCGTGCCGGTCGGTGACGTCACCGAGAGGAAGGCGCTGCGAGAGCGACTCAAGTGCAAGAGCTTCAGGTGGTACCTCGAGAATATTTACCCGGAGAGTCAGATGCCGCTAGAGTACTACTATCTTGGAGAGGTGAGTTTAATTTGACTATAGAATGCCCCCACACAAGGGAAGTCTTCAATTAAAATCCATCTAAGTCAAGTTGGTAAGTTAGTTTGGGGTTGTATGATACTCTAACTTTGGACTATTATTTGAAGTAAGTATTTATATTTAATTTTTTCTATGTCTATTCAAAACATAGTCGACAGGATAGGTAATAAGTGATCTTACAATGTCATTAGCGTGTTAAATCTTGGTCAGTGACCAAATAAATTTTGATAAGACTACTTCGTAATTATTCTTTTTCTTCTTCAATATTGTGTTATTTTTCATCTCAGTTTATATGTTTTTATTAATTTATATTTGAATAAATAGCTATGCAAGTAAGTGTCTGTACATTGTTTCCACTACAACATACTAAAACTAACGTATAACAGTAGTAAACGAATAACAGTATTAACAGATGTCCAACTTCAGCGTATTAACGTAATCAGTATAATACGTATTTCGAAATATCAATAGATTATATTTAGCAAATGTTGATACAAGTGTAGTGTGTTTGCTTGACTACTAATATTACTGTTTACAGATTCGCAATGCTGAGACGTCGAACTGTTTGGATACGCTCGGCGGGAAGGCGGGACAACCTCTCGGCATGGGATACTGCCACGGAATGGGCGGGAACCAGGTCTGCATCTAAACATTCTACATCACCCACTAAATATTTATTTCGTACAAAAGTAATGACGTTACCTCTCGTTACTATGATCAGTACAGGAGAACGAGAAAGGGAAAGAAAGTTAAAAAAAAACGTAACATGTCCCTAACGCAAGTATGTATGTTCAGTGATTACCGGCGTTCTACAACCGACGGTACCCTGCTTACAATAGTTACACGGATTTCATGCGCATAATTTAAATATGTAGTGTTGTTCGTACATAGATTTTAAATGTAAACGGAGGTTATTTTATACTAACTGCACGCTGGTCATTGAAGGCATTTTATGTCGGACAAGGTTGTCTACGCTGAATTTAGTGATTGGCGGTTTTTTTTTTAAACAATATTCTTACTTGATATTACCGGATGAGGGCGTGATTAGGGTTTAGGTACCAACACTTTGTTAGAGATGCTCATGTTAAGCAAAAAAACAACTTAAATGGACGAAAAATTTAATGCTAATTAGTTATGTACTATTTGGGACTAAATTTTATTAACCTTTCTGAGTGCGGCTGTTAGGGGTGGATTTTATTTTGGGACCAACTTCAAAGTACTCTTACTCATAAAAATAGAATTATCGGAATCAGAGTACCTACTCAGTAAAATGTTATGTGTGATCAAGATCATTCGTAAAATGGCGTCGACTTGAGAACCTCCTCCTTTTTTCGTCGGTTAAAAAAGAACGTTGAGTCCATACAATAGGTTTTAAAACTCTTCTATTAATTCAATTTGGTTGTTCGGGTTGCGTCGAATTAAACGAACTAGGCGAAAATTATATGCGGCCATGTCCGATATAATCTGCCAACCACAAATTTTGAGCACTTCAGTAAATAGTTATAACTAGTGTTTCGGCATTATTACCTTATATTATATTTACATTCGGCTTACCCTAGAACTAACTCTAGGACCGAAGAAAGCAAGCTTGCGGCTTTTCACAGTAATTTTATGTATGCACTTGCTTTATTATATTCCAGGAGGACAGTGACACAATGGTAAGTTGCTTTGGGGCTGCTTCATAGCGTTAATTTTATTATCAATTTACCCGAATTCGGAAACCTTTGGAATTCTAACTAGCGCCCATAAATAGTTTAAGATCTCCAATAACTTTTATGTCAATAATACATACCAATATTACATACGGTGGTGCGGGACGTAACAAATGGCATCGTCGTATTTCTTCCCGTGGTCATAAAGGCGACTAAGGGACTTACTAGAGAATGGGCAGCAGCGTTCTCTATGCATTTTCTACCATACTGCGATCGCCAACCCACCTGCCAAGCGTGGCGAAAATGACAAACGCATCAACAAACCATTTTTTGTGCTGTCCTTTGTCCAACTGTGGACGTCTTTCGGCTGTAATGATGATGATTGCAAGCAGTCCATCTCAACATGGGAATGTTGAGATGGACGTGTGAAGTGATGGAAGGAAGTTTGAAAGCGGCGCCAGTACCTGTGATAGAAAAGTTGAAAGGAAATTGTTTGGCTTGGTATAGGCATGTGATGAGAAGGGAAAAAGCCATGTGACTCAAAGAGTGCTGAATAAAAATGTTGATGCATGAAGAACAGAGAAAGATCAAAGGAAATATAGATGATTTGACTTAGGAAAAATATGAAAGAAAAGGGAGTGCATCATAGCTAGACGCTTGACAGGGGATACTTGATGAACAAAACGTGATGTGCAGACCTCAAGTAACATGGGGCAAGGGTAGGAAGATCCGCCGCAGGAGGAGACGCCCCGGGCGTCGGGAGTCGATTGCGGACTCCCGGCCACCGTAGGCGCGAGCTTGCAGGCGGCGAGCAATGGGTAGCTCGCCGCCCGGTAAGGACCAAGCTCGGGTCGACGGCGCGTAGTGTTCCACGCGCGCCTCAAAGAGATGTCATGAGCAGTGAAGGGGTCTGCTAGGACCGATGCCTGCCGGGGTCGCGTGATTATTCGAAAGAGATACCGTGACCCTGGCACATGGGCAACTGAAGGAACACGGGTGGGTTTTAGTCAGTAAAAGTCTGACACGCCCTCCCGCTCCGCCCAGAGCGGGAGAAGTCATTTGATGATTTCCCATCCAGAAAAAAAAGGGTAGGAAGATGCTGATAAGTTTGACATATTTTCTAAGAGAAAGTTGAGTATTGAGTAGTGACACCAGAACTCGTTAATACTGCCTGGTCGTCCGAATTCGGGTTGCTATTCAGGCACCCGATTGTGGGCTATCGAGCGAATGTAACTGCGCCTTTAAGGTGGCATATGACCTGCAGCGTTTTAAACCATATTTGGACTCGGGTCTCAATGATAGGGGTGTAACACACTTGTTCGAGTCGACTTTCGGCTGAACAAAGCGGACTAGCTAATATTATAAATGCGAATGCGAATCAGACGTACCACGTGCACACACTCACTCAATGGCGGGCAGCCGCAGACTGAACCGCACAGTGCGTATAGCAACCGTCCGGCTAGCCGTCACTCGGGCCGCAGCTCTCCGAGCGACCGGAGCGGTCTGCGGGTAGCCGCATCGCAGTGCGCATAGAAATGAATATTACGTACATAATTGTGCTTGCGGGCAGCCGGACGGGTAGCCGCATTGCGGCTACCCGCATAGTGCGTATGAGCGCTTACACTATCACGCCAATATGGCTGAATTGATTTGGATGAAATCTGGCACATAGATAGACCATAACCTGGGTAAGGACATGGCTTCTTTTGCATCCTGGATTGCAGACGAAATCGCGACCAACAGTTGGTTATTACATATCAGTATTTGATTTTGGTGACCGGCCCGAACGAGGGTGTCTCACGACTTAACTAACGATAAAACGATGTGCCGATACACGTCTGTCGCCACATTAACGTATAATGAAGCCTAATAATAAAATATTTAGAATGTGTTTATTAATAATAAGGTAAGGTAATTTGTCGCACACTATTATACAACATATCGACGCTAAATTAAGAATTATGTCCAACAGTGTGCTTTACAGCACTTTTATTCAACAAAAGTAGGTCTTACCTCATTTTTTGGGGTATTGTTAAATAAATCCTTGGTATCATCATCATCATCATCATTTCAGCCGCACGACATCCATTGCTGGATATAGGCCTCCCCCGATTTGGGGGGCTCATCCTTGAGATCAGTCAACTTTTATTACATAAAGTATTTAAAGTCTTCAAATTTGTCGTCACAGTTCAAAATGACGGCCCATGACGTTAAAAAAAGTGTTGAAATTCACATTTTTTATGTTATAAATCACTTGCATGGTTTAACAGAATAAACGCAAGTCCTGAAAGTAGGTCATAATTGACTACTGTATTGATTTCAGTAACTTTTAATACTTATGAGTATTTTTTAATTTATATTTTTTTATAAAATGTATATTTTGCCATACCTACCACCGGTTGAGCCAAAGATAATTCAATCTTATATTAAGGTATTAAGACTCAATTTTAATTGCAAAAAGTAATGGTAAACACAATTTTCGTAATAGGAACAATTTTGGTCATTGTATTATGCTTTTCCACGAAACTAATTGCGGAGTATGAGGTCTTGCGTTATTTATGGAACATATTGTAATTCTCCGATTTTTTGTTTTAATTTAGTCACGACAGTTCCTTGTAACCGTATTAGTTTAATCAGTGTTCTGACCGTATTGTTTCGTCTCCAGGTGTTCGCCTACACGAAGCGTAAGCAGATAATGTCGGACGACAACTGCCTGGACGCGGCGCACCCGCGCGGACCCATCAAGCTGATCCGCTGCCACGGCATGCGTGGCAACCAGGAGTGGACGTACGACACAAAGGTAACTTTACCACCACACTTGTAATTCAATAACAAGGGTTACCCGCTGGGGAGGTAGCCAGAGGTCATCTTCCTAGCATTTTCCTAACAATCTTAGTGTCGGCTGCCAAGTACCAGTATTTTACATGGAGCGACTACCTATCTGACGTCCACAACCCAATTATTGGGTAATACGATACTCTTTGGTAAGTCTGGTAGACAGATACGGGCTTCTGACGACCCGTAACTACTGCCAAAGATCTATGTGACCAAGATTATGTCTGAACTTTAACACTATAAGCGCGGAACATACCGACTGAGGTAAATTTATGTATATTACAATTACGTGGTTGAAGTCTCGTATAAATAATAAATAATAATAATCATCATATTTCATAAAAAGTCATAAAAAGTTACGATTATATGCATAATAAAATATTAATAAGAGCAGGAAGAACATCGAAATGGGTCAAATTTGGGACGCCCGCACTTCTAGTGTTAAAAGAGACTGTGACCTCTGAGTTTGTTTCGGCCTTTCTTAGAGTAGTCAGATGGGAAACGCCGACCTCATCTAGCAAAAAAAATTATTATTGATGAGTAAAAAGTGTTTGTACCTACAAACTTACTTACGGAAATAAAATTATTAATCATTTATGAATGACAGCCGAGAGCAATGGCGTAACGCGCTTTCTGGGGCACAGAGGGGTTTTGGTATGTAGTTATGGACACCCGTCTACGGACAAACCGCGGCTAGCTTAGCTTAACCTGATCATTCGACCCGTACGGCTGTTCTGTAGCCACAACCCCCACCGCCGATGAGGCAGCTAGTGGTGTGCACCGAAATTTTTCTAGTTTTGTTCTAAGATCCAAGTACTCGAAGAGTCTTTGTCCAGGCTCCGGACTGCTATTGAAAATTTCCTAACGAATAAACTAAATATCAATTTGCCAGACCTAGGAATCGAATATAGGATCACATGTAACTGCCGACCATTGAATGAATGAATCCCATTCCGATTTTCGATAAGGTGACTGTTTTTGTTTCCGATAACTATAGGTTACGGGCCTGTGCCCTGATGTGGCTAATGTTACCTACCTTGACTGTAGAGGTACACGCACGGCGCTCTCCTCCACTAGTTTTCAAAGCCACAAACATTTTGTTTTATCAAACGCCTCTAAACAGGTCTATCCATTGCCAACTCTTGCCAATGAGAGGGTTCTATGCTGCATCTCCTCACATTGTTTTCTGAACGTCTTTATATCTGAGGAATTGGCCGCGACGTAGACGTCTAAAACCAATAGCAACTTATAACTCATTTTTTTTTAAATATTATATTTTCCAGACTCGAACAATAAAGCACACAAACACAGGCATGTGCCTGGACAAGCCAGACGCGGGCGACGTGTGGAAGCCGGTGCTGCGGCAGTGCAACCGGTCGCGCGGCCAGCAGTGGCTCATGCAGGTCGACTTCAAGTGGCAGGCCAGGCGGGCCGCGCGGGACCAGGCCAGCTAGTGGCTCCTGCACAGGTAACTAGCATTGCACTACACTCACTTGACTCATGCAGGTCGACTTCAAGTGGCAGGCCAGGCGGGCCGCGCGGGACCAGGCCAGCTAGTGGCTCCTGCACAGGTAACTAGCATTGCACTACACTCACTTGACTCATGCAGGTCGACTTCAAGTGGCAGGCCAGGCGGGCCGCGCGGGACCAGGCCAGCTAGTGGCTCCTGCACAGGTAACTAGCATTGCACTACACTCACTTGACTCATGCAGGTCGACT
Organism: Aporophyla lueneburgensis; assembly: GCA_932294355.1. NCBI lineage: Eukaryota > Metazoa > Arthropoda > Insecta > Lepidoptera > Noctuidae > Aporophyla > Aporophyla lueneburgensis. The sequence continues at coordinate 18,942,752 of OW028754.1, forward strand.
TCAAGTGGCAGGCCAGGCGGGCCGCGCGGGACCAGGCCAGCTAGTGGCTCCTGCACAGGTAACTAGCATTGCACTACACTCACTTGACTCATGCAGGTCGACTTCAAGTGGCAGGCCAGGCGGGCCGCGCGGGACCAGGCCAGCTAGTGGCTCCTGCACAGGTAACTAGCATTGCACTACACTCACTTGACTCATGCAGGTCGACTTCAAGTGGCAGGCCAGGCGGGCCGCGCGGGACCAGGCCAGCTAGTGGCTCCTGCACAGGTAACTAGCATTGCACTACACTCACTTGACTCATGCAGGTCGACTTCAAGTGGCAGGCCAGGCGGGCCGCGCGGGACCAGGCCAGCTAGTGGCTCCTGCACAGGTAACTAGCATTGCACTACACTCACTTGACTCATGCAGGTCGACTTCAAGTGGCAGGCCAGGCGGGCCGCGCGGGACCAGGCCAGCTAGTGGCTCCTGCACAGGTAACTAGCATTGCACTACACTCACTTGACTCATGCAGGTCGACTTCAAGTGGCAGGCCAGGCGGGCCGCGCGGGACCAGGCCAGCTAGTGGCTCCTGCACAGGTAACTAGCATTGCACTACACTCACTTGACTCATGCAGGTCGACTTCAAGTGGCAGGCCAGGCGGGCCGCGCGGGACCAGGCCAGCTAGTGGCTCCTGCACAGGTAACTAGCATTGCACTACACTCACTTGACTCATGCAGGTCGACTTCAAGTGGCAGGCCAGGCGGGCCGCGCGGGACCAGGCCAGCTAGTGGCTCCTGCACAGGTAACTAGCATTGCACTACACTCACTTGACTCATGCAGGTCGACTTCAAGTGGCAGGCCAGGCGGGCCGCGCGGGACCAGGCCAGCTAGTGGCTCCTGCACAGGTAACTAGCATTGCACTACACTCACTTGACTCATGCAGGTCGACTTCAAGTGGCAGGCCAGGCGGGCCGCGCGGGACCAGGCCAGCTAGTGGCTCCTGCACAGGTAACTAGCATTGCACTACACTCACTTGACTCATGCAGGTCGACTTCAAGTGGCAGGCCAGGCGGGCCGCGCGGGACCAGGCCAGCTAGTGGCTCCTGCACAGGTAACTAGCATTGCACTACACTCACTTGACTCATGCAGGTCGACTTCAAGTGGCAGGCCAGGCGGGCCGCGCGGGACCAGGCCAGCTAGTGGCTCCTGCACAGGTAACTAGCATTGCACTACACTCACTTGAATCATGCAGGTCGACTTCAAGTGGCAGGCCAGGCGGGCCGCGCGGGACCAGGCCAGCTAGTGGCTCCTGCACAGGTAACTAGCATTGCACTACACTCACTTGACTCATGCAGGTCGACGACAAGTGGCAGGCCAGGCGGGCCGCGCGGGCCCAGGCCAGCTAGTGGCTCCTGCACAGGTAACTAGCATTGCACTACACTCACTTGAATCATGCAGGTCGACTTCAAGTGGCAGGCCAGGCGGGCCGCGCGGGACCAGGCCAGCTAGTGGCTCCTGCACAGGTAACTAGCATTGCACTACACTCACTTGACTCATGCAGGTCGACTTCAAGTGGCAGGCCAGGCGGGCCGCGCGGGACCAGGCCAGCTAGTGGCTCCTGCACAGGTAACTAGCATTGCACTACACTCACTTGACTCATGCAGGTCGACTTCAAGTGGCAGGCCAGGCGGGCCGCGCGGGACCAGGCCAGCTAGTGGCTCCTGCACAGGTAACTAGCATTGCACTACACTCACTTGACTCATGCAGGTCGACTTCAAGTGGCAGGCCAGGCGGGCCGCGCGGGACCAGGCCAGCTAGTGGCTCCTGCACAGGTAACTAGCATTGCACTACACTCACTTGAATCATGCAGGTCGACTTCAAGTGGCAGGCCAGGCGGGCCGCGCGGGACCAGGCCAGCTAGTGGCTCCTGCACAGGTAACTAGCATTGCACTACACTCACTTGACTCATGCAGGTCGACGACAAGTGGCAGGCCAGGCGGGCCGCGCGGGCCCAGGCCAGCTAGTGGCTCCTGCACAGGTAACTAGCATTGCACTACACTCACTTGAATCATGCAGGTCGACTTCAAGTGGCAGGCCAGGCGGGCCGCGCGGGACCAGGCCAGCTAGTGGCTCCTGCACAGGTAACTAGCATTGCACTACACTCACTTGACTCATGCAGGTCGACTTCAAGTGGCAGGCCAGGCGGGCCGCGCGGGACCAGGCCAGCTAGTGGCTCCTGCACAGGTAACTAGCATTGCACTACACTCACTTGACTCATGCAGGTCGACTTCAAGTGGCAGGCCAGGCGGGCCGCGCGGCACCAGGCCAGCTAGTGGCTCCTGCACAGGTAACTAGCATTGCACTACACTCACTTGACTCATGCAGGTCGACTTCAAGTGGCAGGCCAGGCGGGCCGCGCGGCACCAGGCCAGCTAGTGGCTCCTGCACAGGTAACTAGCATTGCACTACACTCACTTGACTCATGCAGGTCGACGACAAGTGGTAGGCCAGGCGGGCCGCGCGGGCCCAGGCCAGCTAGTGGCTCCTGCACAGGTAACTAGCATTGCACTACACTCACTTGAATCATGCAGGTCGACTTCAAGTGGCAGGCCAGGCGGGCCGCGCGGGACCAGGCCAGCTAGTGGCTCCTGCACAGGTAACTAGCATTGCACTACACTCACTTGACTCATGCAGGTCGACTTCAAGTGGCAGGCCAGGCGGGCCGCGCGGGACCAGGCCAGCTAGTGGCTCCTGCACAGGTAACTAGCATTGCACTACACTCACTTGACTCATGCAGGTCGACTTCAAGTGGCAGGCCAGGCGGGCCGCGCGGCACCAGGCCAGCTAGTGGCTCCTGCACAGGTAACTAGCATTGCACTACACTCACTTGACTCATGCAGGTCGACTTCAAGTGGCAGGCCAGGCGGGCCGCGCGGCACCAGGCCAGCTAGTGGCTCCTGCACAGGTAACTAGCATTGCACTACACTCACTTGACTCATGCAGGTCGACTTCAAGTGGCAGGCCAGGCGGGCCGCGCGGGCCCAGGCCAGCTAGTGGCTCCTGCACAGGTAACTAGCATTGCACTACACTCACTTGACTCATGCAGGTCGACTTCAAGTGGCAGGCCAGGCGGGCCGCGCGGGACCAGGCCAGCTAGTGGCTCCTGCACAGGTAACTAGCATTGCACTACACTCACTTGACTCATGCAGGTCGACTTCAAGTGGCAGGCCAGGCGGGCCGCGCGGGACCAGGCCAGCTAGTGGCTCCTGCACAGGTAACTAGCATTGCACTACACTCACTTGACTCATGCAGGTCGACTTCAAGTGGCAGGCCAGGCGGGCCGCGCGGGACCAGGCCAGCTAGTGGCTCCTGCACAGGTAACTAGCATTGCACTACACTCACGTCGTAGTTTAAGGTAGAAGCGTCAGACTAGCCCGCAAAGTTCGAATTTTCTTACGTTTTGTACAATACGTAGTACTGTGTCAAATTGTATGTTGAACATAATATGATTCGCGAGCATAATCATCGTATTTATTGCTCGTCGGGTATTTAATTTTAAAAAAGTAATTTTAATGCCCCTACAAAGTTTAGTTCTTGTTGCAATTTTTTTTCAGTGTTAAGTATAGGTCACCTTATTTACCAATGAGTAATGTTAAAAAGTAAAAGATATTAGAATAATTGAAAAAGGTAGTAAACTTTTTATTCCACAATATACAACATTAATTTTTGTTTATGCGAAACCCGAAACACGGGTCTAGTATTTTTATATAAAGAATCTATGAAAAAAATTTCAAAACTGTATCATTAATAATCACAAAGTTATAAGCTTGATAAGTTACCTGATTGTCCACGCAAAAACATATGCAGATCACCACAAACAGCTAGTGTACGTACCATCTCCGTGTAATGGACGTTTGAATACGAGAAAGACATGATAATTTTAAAATCGAAACAAAACACTAAGGCCCGCGACTTGGAAGCGTAATTAAATATTTTTGGTACAAAATATAGCATGGTGTAAAAATTATTGGAATCGATTCAGTTACTGATTCTGAACAAACTATATTCAGGTTTCGCATATACTAAAAATAATCTTGTATAGTTGCCATCTAGAAACTTAACTAGATAACTACACCATTATGTCGTAATCAGACCGTAAATGTTTATTGGGAAATGCGTTGTTAATCATAGTTGGTTGTTTAAAGGCTCCCCTACATAATCGCGACAACAAATAGTCAAGCGTTGCTTTGATTGATTACATGGTATCAAAGCCTCATTTGGCTTGCATTTATTTTTCGTGCATCGCTAGTTTAAAACGAGCGTAAGATTCTGAGATCTGTCTCATATCTATATCGCGTCCGTGTAGAAAATGCATTTAATCATAATTAACCTCGTAAGGCCCAACGTACAACGTATTGAGCAAAGTGACATGCAGCATTCCGGCCCAGACTTAAAAACAAAATCTTCTCCTGAACGTCCAAATTACTTAATAAACACGAAATATCAACTTTAAAGTAGTTCCTTTCTAACTAAGAGTACCCAAAATATTTAGTTGTTCTTAAAGAAAACTAGTTGAATGTGATCAGGCCGGAACCATGTTAGACGATATTGTTTATTGTATTGTACATTGGGTGAGTTAGCTCATCATGGAAAACTTAGCTTGGCCCTTACGAGGTAATTGATTTAATATATAAGTTTCAATTAATGTCACTCTCGGGAGCGAAGTTTTTGTGAAGAGAAATACAAAAACTATTTTCGTAGAGAAATCAAACGAATCTAAACTACTTCATACATTGTCCTAAGATTACAAAAAGCAGTTCAGATGCTTGTGTTTAACAACCTACTAAAGGAAATAACAAGCTATTTTAAGTGCTTCCATAATTATCACAGTTTAATGTTAAACCAATAAAAATTTTATGAATTATCAATAAAAAAATACTTTAACAAAAATTAGAACATGAATTTAATGATTGAAAATGTGTTTAAGTTTGTTTTAATTAGCTGCCTTTGTTATAAAATGGCACTATTTGTTTTATTTTATTCATTTTTCTTTTGTTGTAAATGCATTGTCCGAAAAATATAAAACAGTTGGAATAACCAAGGTTTTTGTTATTCGTCTTTTATGAAATGCTTTCTGGAATAATAATCCAAGTTACCTTGAACTGTCTTCTACATAGCTATGTGAAAAAAATTGACATAAAAAAATGTATATTAATTTAATTTGTTAACAAGCTTATTAACCCAGTTATGGTCTACCACAAAAAAAAAAATACGGAGCCTAAGAAGGCAAACCACAAAAAACTACGGACCCTAAGAAAGTATAACACAAAAACTACAGAGCCTTAGAAAGAATACCACAAAAAACTACGGAGCAAGAAAGTATTCTAACGAAATTTTCTTTTTGTTTCAGGAATGACAACGATTGACCATACCAGTCTTCCCATCTCGTTAGATATCAGATTTTATTCCTTATTCCTATATCTGAAGTTTTATATCTATTAGATTTAATGTATGAAACGTGGTCCTGAGAACTGTTGACAATACATGATAATCGCTGTAATTTGTTGTATTCCCTGTAAACGTTGCTCAATTTAGTGTTGCGTCGGATGTGTTTAGAGTGTACTTTATTTGACATTGTTTCTTATTTGAATAGACGTATGTAATTGCGAGAGATATTTATATAAAAAAAATATGATTGTAATTAAAATGTTATGAATCACTATTTTGTTGCTTGTCGAGAGCTAGTGTATTTTATAGTGATGCGTTGTTTCGCCTTATTACGACTGGTGGTTGAGCCCACGAACGAGCCATTAGTAGACTTTAGTTACTTAAATTTACTAAAATAACTGGTAAAATGCGCGCGCGCAACAGCTCTGGTGTCTGCAGAATACTCCATTCCATGACCAGTTAAATCTAGATAATTTTATTCAACTAGTTAATGTTTGTCTCTATTTATACATATTATTCTCTTGTTCGTTATATATATTTTAACATAATTTTTCAAGTCTTCAGAATATTCTGTCACTTCCAGTCTGATAGCATTTACAATTGTTCTAACATTATACACTATTTTATAAAACTGTATCTATATTTCATTATGATAAGTACATTTCCTATAATAATTGATTATAACACAAATCGTTCGTCGTTGTCTTCTAGTATTTGTATAGAATGGTTTAATGCTCGCGGTGCTAATCTTTGCCACTAAGATAGGGTTTACCTTCGGCTTCTTGTCATGATCGGTTAGTAAAGCTAGAGGCACATGGGTGTCACATCATTAACAAACTGCCTTCGAGTTGCCACCAACAATCCGATAATGTAAGTTTTCGTTTTAATATAGAATTTTAACAAACTGTTAGGTTCACTGCGGCCATTGACTCCTGAGAGAATATTTTCATACATTTATGTCCAGTTAGTTCTAGTTGACGTATGTTGTGTTTCGAGAGTTGTCACTTTCGTGTTAGTTGCGATCACCGCACAGTGTTGTGTTATGCATACTATTTCAAGTGTGAGATTATTATATGTGTAGCTAAGGGAACTGTTTCTTATGCTCGATGTTACACCTACAAGATGACACGATTTTATTATAAGTATCTGTAGTATCTGTTTTATATCGTCTTGTAGATGTAACAATAGCTCTAAATTTTTAACGCGACAGTTGCCTTAATTTTTTTTATGATGTTTCAAATCATGGCGTTATTGATAGGAATTAATAAAATTAAGGTAATATTTTAGTGTATATATATATATATATTATTTGAATAAAAAAGGCTTGATGGAATTGCCTTTACTATGATTTTCTCATATTAGTATTTAAAATGGGAGCTAAGTGGAAGTTTTAGCCGATTTCATTCCTGTATAATTTAAAATAATATAGTATATCATAATACATCGGGCCCTGACAACGAAAATATATTTTATTAGACGACTATTAATATAAAAAATCGTGTTTTGTATGTACCGTTATATTATTTCCATTAGTAGAAATTGAATGATTTGATTGAACTCAAACGGGCCGAGATTACTCCTCTCGATGCCGAATTATTTCTGTACATGAATTTGGATGTATTTAAATTGGTTAGTGAATTGAGTTATTATCGCTTTTTATTACTATTTATTACATAAATTAATAAACATAAGATCATATCACTATGTAAAGCTAAAAATATTGTAAATTTATGATAGTAGTAGAAAAATTTGCAAGTTTATTTATTTACCTAAATTGTATACAGAGTACATCACAAGTCTATAGTTGTATAAATATACAATAAAAATAAACAGCATATATAGATTCTCAAGGATTTCTGTTCCACCCGACACTGTTTTGTATACTGTTTAACATTTGAACTTCACGGTCGCGCCGATGTTGGCGTAATGGCACCGCCTCTGTTCCGACGCCGCGGCCCAGTATTGTAGTCATATAGACGATTATTGTAATTATATTGTACATAGTTGTTACTTGAAGAATCGTCCTTATAATACACTACATTGACGATGTGTTCATCGTAAAAGCATTTATTTGTCTAAGTTTTGAATCTCAACAAATATTGATGGATAATTAACCAGAAGTGCCAAATTAATCATCAATTACTATATTTTTAACATTCATTCACCATTCCAGTAAACAAAAAAAAAAATCTATATTGTGACTATGACAATTGAAATAATAAATTATTTGGACTGACGTTTTATTTTTATTTTTTTCACCTATCTCTTCTAGTACCCTCATATCCCTAGAAAATGTAAAATCTTAGGTAACGCTTCACTCTACGGAGCTTCACTCACTATTTATTGATTGCCGTATCGATATTTTTCCCAGAATTATAGTCTATTGGCGTTAAGAAAATAGTGATTTATCAGTGCAACTGCTAAAGTGAAAGCTTATTTTGCGGTGTAAGAGTCAGATAAATGATCTACATTTTCTCAACATTTATAAAGTTTACAGGAGAGCTAAATATCTGTAAAAATTATTCTCTTCAAGCTTTACCAGCTTTTTATAAGAGATAATACAATTGACAAAAGATATCCCGTATTAAATTAAAGCTGGAAAAGCTTGAAGAGGTGAATTTTTACAGATGTTTAGTTCTCCTGTAAAATTTAGAAATGTTGAGAAAATGTAGACCATTCAACTGACTTTTACACCGTGATTTATAATGGGGTAAACATTAAAACTTCCTCATTTTTCTTTAAGAATTTTAGAAACGGTATTTTCAGAAACACCGCACGCAGTAGCCGATTTCACTATTATAATTTTTCATATAATCGTTTTGATCACCACAGTTTAAAGTACTTAATAACACTATAAATCACTCGTCTTTCTCCGTTATTTATTTCTGATCCTCCTATATTTTTACGAATAGGTAAGGAGGTATTCATTATTAAATTGACAGAAGACAATGGTCCTAGGCTTACTTCATCTGGTCCATGTGAACACGGCTTTCTAATATACTATGATCTAATTGGTCAAGGGGCGTGGCTAATCTGAGTGACAACGATGAGTCCCTAATTTCTTAAAGCGAAGACTAGTTATACCAACGCCGTCATCATCACCATCATGTTAAATACTATCACGTCAGGGAATAGTACTATGCTCACTACATGGAATTTGTTTGAAAAAGTTACCGTGGCCCTGTCATATAGGCAACTGAAGGAACAAGGCTGGTTTTTTGTCATTAAAAGTCCCGCTCCGCTCAGGGCGGGAGACGTCATGTAATGATTTCCCACTCACAAAAAAAGGCTCACTTCATTTGACACTAAGGGCCGAGTCACACCGGAATGGCAGCGGCCGGCAGAGACGCGGCGAGTGTTCAGTGTGAAATAATTTTAAACTTTAACTACATACTTAAAAGACCAGTATCGCTTGAAAAGGTCGCGAGGCCGCTCGCGGCACCGCGGGCGGCTGCGCGCTCGTCATCCCCGCCCCCGCCGCAACATTGACTGAGCGCACCATTTCTCTGTGGTCTAAACTAGTCAAGAAGATACCAGGCGCGCGGGGTCTGGACGTCGCGCGAGGCCGCCAGCGGCGACGCTAGCAGCCGTTGGCGGCGCCCGCGGCCGCTGCCATTTCGGTGTGACCCGGCCCTTAGTGTCAAATGAAGTGAGCCTTTTTTTGTGAGTGGGAAATCATTACATGACGTCTCCCGCCCGCCGGGTTTTAGTTTTAGTAGTAAAAGTCTGACCTCCCGCTCCGCCCAAGAGCGGAAGAAGTCATTTGATGATTTCCCACCCACAAAAAAGAAAAATGTACCTTAGCGAATATTACACATTATGTTAGAATTTGGTAAAATAGGTTTTCCCATTTTTTGAGATATTCTTGCCCAAGCATTGGCTTTTCATTTTTTCATTGGCACTCGATACATTGTACAAACATTCAAAATCCAAACCGATCATCTTTTTTTCGTCCATGATTTCCAATTTAAGCCGGTTGCGCCGTAGGTAAACACTCGTCAAGACATTTTTCACGCTGTGGCAATACGGAGCGCGGCTGGCGCGCGGCGGCGCAAGCACGCACGGCAGTGCCGGATTAGCCATGTAGCAGGAGGCAGCAAATGCTACGGGCCCCGCGCCTGTGCAAAAGAAACTACAAATCAAAGAAATTGTAAGCCACCCACTAAAGTCACACGCATAGTAGCAATTCTTAGTGAGCGCTAGTCATACTGTAATTATTGTACAGGTACAATAGCTCAGTAGCTGGAGCCCTAAAACAAATATATAAAAAAAATTGTATATTATTATGCCGCAAGTTGGCAACTCCAAAGTACTTATAGAGGGAATCCCCTAATATTAAAAGGATGCGATTCGAGCTGTATGTATGTGGCATGGCTCGCACCATGGCCGGACGCGAGAAATCGCCGCCGCCGATCACCACGAGGACACGGTGGTGCTCCCCCCAAGCAAGGCACACCACACGGTGGAGCATACGGTGGAGGCAAGCTATGCGCCCTCACTCCTCTAGCTGCCGCAGGAGGAGAAGCCCCGGGCGTCGGGAGTCGATTGCGGAGTCCCGGCCACCGCAGGCGCGGCCTTGTGGAAAGGACCAGGCCCGTGTCGACGGCGGGTAGTGTTCCACGCGCGCCTCAAAGAGATGTCAGCAAACTGAAGGGGTCTGCTACGACCGATGCCTGCCAGGGTCGCGAGATTAGTTCGAAAGAGGTACACATAGCCCTGGCATATGGGCAACTGAAGGAACACGGATGAGTTTTAGTCAGTAAAAGAATCGTGTTTTCCAAATGTACAAATAATGATACGCATTTACTCGAGTTTGATGATCACAAACTGCAGCGGAGAACGTTCTTTTTCAACATTAAAACGAATTAAAAATGTGTTAAACAATACAATGGGACAAGAACGTTTAAATGACCTCACTATAAAGAGCACAGAAAATGATTTACTCAGAAATATTGATTTGGCGAGTGTTATTTCTAAAGTTGCTTACATTAAATCACGAAAAGCGTTTTTCTTGTTTTATTTATATCCTTTTTAATAGGCAGTGTAACTCAAGGGACCCCCATCCTGCCAGGGTCGCGAGATCTGTTCGAAAGAGTTACCTTGGGCTTGGCATATGGGCAACTGAAGGAACACGGGTGGGTTTTAGTCAGAAAATGTCTAACACGCCCTTCCGCTCCACTCTAGAGCGGGAGACGCCATTTGATGATTTCCTATTCACAGAAAAAGGGGCCCCCATCACAATTTTTCTACGGGCCCCACGCTGGCTTAAACCGGCACTGACGCACGGGCATCAAGTTTGGACGTGTATTCAAATTTGCAATGTAAGAAATTGCCATAAGATACATTTTGCACAATTTTCCAAAATTTTGCTCGAGCATTTTGCAGTTCAGTGTGCGCTGACGCTTATTTGGCAAAAGATGAAACTAATGTTTTAATGGCTTGGTTTATCAAAATAACATGAAATAACTTGGAGTACAAGTTAAATACTACATTAGTGACGGATAGAAATATTACAGTGGACAGCGGAGCCGAACCCTGTTTCATATTAGAAATGAACCTGTGTTACGAATACTAGGGACATCAGCAGCATAGTTATTGAAGTGCCTTGTGTACTCGATTGCCAACGGGCACGTAACAGGTAGCCGGTTCGCACAAAGTATATCATTTCATCTATGCACACAGCGCAGAAATGAAAACCATAAATTATTTCACAAAAATTTATTAAACTTAACATAATTTAACTTATCTAATACTGCTAAATACTATCTTACATTTATACAATCAAAACAAATGCATACCACACTCTAAAAAATAAATGATCGAATGAGATAAAATAATATAATGTAAACAAAAATCACATTTCTATACTTCCGTATAAAAGTATGACAAACTACTTCAATATTTTGGGAAACACTCACATATAAAGCACTAAAACGTGCTTTTTACAACGACAAAGACATTAATGGTTCACGATGGTAAAGTTAGTGAAGATTGAAAGAAATGGTTATGTATAATAACAGCGAAACTGATAAAATGTCAAGGTTACAAAACTATATACTACAGATGACTGTAAATTGCGCTTGTCCACAAACCGGCGCATGCGCATGGTAGCTTCCCTGTTTCACAGGAACTTACTACGCCGTAAAGGCTGTTGGTTACTTGTCGTGTAGACAGTCTTTTTCATCGTACAAGCGTCATTATTTATTTTAATTAAACATGCATTATAAACTAAACTTGTAAACAAGGAGAGAACGAAAAGTAGAAGGCTCATTTGGTATGTTGAGATCAATGGCACATGAAGCAAGTCGCAGTGGTCCCGGTCACTCGTTGGGCATCTCCTCGGGATGGAGCCAACTGTCGTTCTCCGCTCGCGCTAGCTGCTTCTTTAGGCTGCAGTATAGCTTGATCAATGAGTCCTGGAAATTAAAACATATTTTGTATTAGTTTTGCTCGCAGAACAGATGGCCGATGGGGTCGGAAGGTTCTGGAGTGGCGACCGCGTACTGAAAGACGTAGCGATGACTTGGTGAAAGCCGCAGGACTCCGCTGGATGCAAGAAGCACAGAGCCTATGTCCAGCAGTGGACGTCTTTCGGCTCAAATGATAATGATTAGTTTTGTATACCACGAGTGCTGGTATAGCGCCATTTACTTTTTAAATAAAGCAGTCAGATCCCATCATTATTATCTGAGCCGAAAGACATACACAGCTGAACTTCGGCCTCTCTTAAATATCGTTAATACGCGCAGTCTTTTGCTACCCACATTGAGCACATCTTTGCGGCTGTCGCCATATGAGAGTCATATGAGAGTCACATGAAAAGTAGCTTATACCCTTCTCCAGATCTATCAAAATTCATAACGATCGGTACAGTGGTTTAGGCGTGAAAGATGATTAACACAGACAGAGCAAGTTTCGCATATCCTATCCTACTAATATTATAAATGCGAAAGTTTGTATTTATGGATGTATGGATGTGTGGATGTTTGTTACTCTTTCACGCAAAAACTACAGAACGGATTTGGATGAAATTTAGAATACAGTTAGTTTATAGCCTGGATTAACACATAGGCTACTTTTTATCCCGGTAGTACGTTCCCGCGGGATATTTCCCGACCTCCACGCGGGCGAAGCCGCTGACAAAAGCTAGTACATTATAGATGCAAAATTACTTATGTATGGATTGCTTAAGGTAGGTGCGTTAAAATAGCCCGTGATATTCAAAATTTCTTCTGTGCTAAACATAATGTATCCTATACACTGACCTGAATATTGCAGACGTAAGAAAACTTGAATTCCGTGGGCTATATTAGCGCATTCACCTTAAAAAATCTATTCATAAGTAATTTTTGCATCCATTTAATATTATAGAAGTGAATGTTTGTGAGGATGTACGGATGTTTGTTACTCTTTCACGCAAAAACTACTGAACGGATTTGGATGAAATTTGGCACACAAGATAGTTTATAACTGGATAAACATATACTTTTATCCCGGTACTACGTTTCCCTGGGTAAATTTCCGGCGCGAAGCCGCTAGCAAAAGCTATTTTATAATATATTGAACCATTTAGGCACTGAAACAATATTTGTAGAACTGTGTTCTGAAAATTACTTAGACAGTTTGTTTCATCCGTTTTATACAAAGAAACTCCAAAAGTCCAATATTTACCTTTTCTTTCTCCAACTGTATAATCTCTCTCTTCTGCCGAAGCTCATCGTCGTCCATTTTCTCCTCCAACTCTGCTTTATGATTACTGAGATATGCAAACTCAGTCTGAATCTGAAATTATACAATTTAACGATTAAAATATTGCGTAATATGTTTCTAGTCTTTAAACAATGTGTTTCGATGAATTGGTTTTCTCTCTAGCAATATCTCATCCCTAAATGTAAATTACGCACTTATGGGTCATTATTACTGTCTCTTACGTGTTTTGGACTAATTTGCATGTTAATATGGACATTAGTGGAGGGGGAGGGGAATTTTGTGTGTTCATCATGAAGTATTTAGTTGGGCTTTGTTAGGTAAAATAGTCTAAAACAAACGAAGATTGTCGCCATTTAAATTACGAAGCTTTATGTAACATTCGAACAGAAAGCAAAATGGATTAATTTTTCGGAAGCTGTGGTTTTGATTGTGAAACGTCATGGCATGTTTTTTACCTAATTAGATAATTCAGGTAAGCAGATCAACATTAATTAATTTGTTTTATTTATCTTTGGGTTTCGCCATTCTTTGGCGGTTTTCGCATATAAAGATTATCTCAGCCCAAAATCTTACCTTGAGGTACTCCTGAGCGAGTTGCTTGTGCTCTTCGAATATCCGCTTGGACTCCTCATTGTTGAGGTCCGGCGAGATAGGCCTGAGGTGGGGGTCCAGCATCATGTGCATGGAATCCAGCGCCGGGTCGGGCTCCGAGGGCTGCGGCGCGGCGCCTTCGCCCCCTGTCGACGCGCTAGTGTTACCTGATCAAAACAAACAAATACAATTTAGCACACATTTTAAAGTAGCGGAGATTAAAATACATAATCTGGTACGGACTGCGGAAATAGGAACAACGAAGGCAATCGTACTGCAAGAATCGCTTTAACAGAATGATTCTTGTAGGAAAGATCTTGGCCAATACCACAAGGTTTACAAAGTATATATAGAAAGAACAAAAAGCTGTCTTTCAAAGCTCAAAACTACGTCAAATAGAGCTCAGTACAGCTACACATACATATTTCACTGCCGAAACAGTCGTAGCAACAAAATATTACGTCTCATAAGACGCATACGCAACTAATAATAATGATGCCGCGCGCGATTCAATGACGCAATTAAAACAATGATCGTCTAATAGAGGAGTCAATGCGAGAACAATCCGAATGTTTGGAGGAATCGGCGGCAGTCCCACGGCACGGTTAAATACGTCAAGAGTTAAATTTACTCCGGACTTGCTGATGTCAGACGCTTCACCTAGATTTCTTGCTTTCAACGTTATGATTCCTTTCCCCGCAAATAGATGGCGGTAGTGTGTACTAACAAGGCGTTGATAAGCAATTCATCATCGATACAATAGTGTTGCGCTTGTTTCAACACAACCGACGGCTATTCGCTACTGTTTGTTGTAGCACATCTGTTTATGTGAGCTGAATGCTCACTGTGTTTTTAATTAATGTCTACAAAATGGTAGATCGATTTTGGGAGTTTCTGATGCTCAATGCGGAAGTGAGAGACAGTTTACTTATCCATATATGTGTGTATACGTGTACGTACTTTACGATATCACTTTTAAAGGCAAGTTTCGGATGAAAATATAAGGGATATTTTCAGTTCACAGCACTCGATTTTCGACAACGTACGCAACAATATTTTCTAAAGAAAATTCACATCAAACGAAGGAAAGGAACGAGCCTATGAAGGTAGACAACACTAAAGAATAGCGTCAGAAAAAAAGTGTTTTCGGGGCGCGCGCGAACTCAAACGTGGTCCACGGTGAAGGGCGGCTTTGATATCCGCGTCGCGGTGGTCGTGGGTAGGCGGCGCGGGCGACACTCACTATAAAATATCCAACTACAGCTGACTGTGTCCCTGATGGTGGTGACGATGCCTGTAGCGTCACACGCGTCTCGCGCGGCGGGCGGGCGGCGCGCGGGCGGCGCGGGCAGCGGGGGCATGGCGCGACCGGTCGCCGACACAGTGCGCCGAGGACTGCTGCGCACGCCGCCGCCCGCTCGAAATAATCGACGGGAGAGCCGGGAGCGAGCGATGCAACAACAAACCGCCGCTATTCGCGGAGCGGTGACTCAGCGACGTCAGCCCGAGCTAAATGCGGACACCGTGTGCTGCCGCCCTTCGTGAGGTTTTCTGCCGTTTTCGCTGGCAGGGCGCGCGCCGCGCTCTGTGCAGCGGTCGACGACCCGCGCCCACGCGCTGCTCTTGCACCCGGCACCGCACCACCGACATACGGCCGCACCCCGCTTCACCGGCACCCGACTCGTTGCCTTTTAATTCATAACCTACAGGTTATCGGTGATTGTAAACTTCGTTTGGCTTGTAAACATACAAGTGGCGTATCAGCGCCGACGATGCGCCCGCGTCACATGACGCGTGCGGCGCGGGTGATTCTCGCGTGGTGCCGCAGGGATAAATTAGGGCCCGATGAAAGCGCATCACAGCCCTATTTCAAAGGTGCGATTGCGCCGTGCATCGCCAGGCCAACGTGCAGTGCGCAAAAGCAACGTAGGTCCGACGTAAATGCATGTCACCATCAACATGTGACATGTGTTAAACGTCTATAAAACTGTCACATCACTTGGGCATGTTATTGGAAGAACTCGCCAAAAATGACGCTCGTATTGACGAGGGTGGTACGCGCGAGCGGCACGCAGGCCACCTAGTTACAGTACAGTAAATAACTTGTTGTTGTATGATGGTAAACAAATGACTAAGGATCTATGTGGGCAATAGAAAACATGTTGTACAACAACTTCACCTCCTACATAGTCGTTACCCATTCGGAAGCATTACATTTAAACAAGAAATGCAGTTTCTGTTGCAATTTCTTATCTTTATAGATCTGCTTCTTTTACATTTAACTGAATAATCGCTGAATTATATTTCGGGTTAGTAAAGGATATGGTAATTGTTGTTAACTTTACAGCTTTGGATGAGGTTACAACAATATCAAATCCAACAATCCAACAATCCATTACGCAGCAAGAACCATTGTTCTTGCTAGCTCAACACTCGTATTTCACATTGTTGCACATCAATTACCAAGACAATGTGGACGCGAGCAGGCTGTGACAACAAATAGCAGGATGTCACAGAGCGTGAGTAGCACGTGCCCATATACACTTAGAGCATAGTTTAGCGTGCCAACTAGGGGTCACAAAACCGCTCGTATTTTAGAAAGCCGGTTTTTCGATTTTCATATCATGCCAAAACCGGTTTTCCGTTTTTTTCGGTTATTTCGATTATTTCCATGTTTTTTTACTTAAACCTATTTTTATGGTTCTTAAGTCTTTTTGTCGTCAACAGTCGTTTATAAGCTTTATTGCTAAATCAGAGAACACGAGAATAAATTGAAAACTCCTTTTGAGTGAACAAACTAAAAAGAAAAAAACAACAATTATTGTATCTGAGCATCAATAAAACATCTGGCTCAAAGCAACGACAAATTAAACTCCATTCTTACTTTTGTAATTCGCCCGTAAAATTGAAAGAATATCTAAACTGTTATCATTCAGTGAAACTCGGAGCCTGATTTACTTTATCATTCAGACGTATTTTTACTGTCTATTTGACGTCGATTAATCAAAATCAAATTATAAAAATAAAAACGTAGCTCATTAATTTCATCCAAACTGAAATGATCATACATAGTTTGATCAAAATTGAAATCATAAACGGACACAGAAATACAGTATTTTAACTGTAAAATTACATAAATCAGCAAAATCGAAAAGTTAATCGTGCCACGGCCTTTAAGTGATTATAAAGGTAACCGGCTGGTGAGAAGATTCTTTTAGCCTCGACACTCGGAGGGAGGAAATTTAAACAAATTATTGTACACCTGCAAAAGCCTCCATTTTCATAAAGGGCCAGCTCTACTTTAGTGATGGCAGTTAAATCATTCTTGAATCCCGTATCAATAGCGGTGGACGTCCTTTTTTTTCGGGTAGGTAATCATCACTTGACGTCTCCTGCTCTGGGTGTAGCGGAAGGGCGTGTCAGACTTTAACTGACAAAAACCCACCCATGTTTCTTCAGTTGCCTAAGCCAGGGCCACCGCTCTTCCGAACAAATCCGTGACTAGGCATCGGTCCTAGATAACGCCTTCATTAATGCTGACATCTCTTTGAGGCGCGCGTGGAATACAACGCGCCGTCGACCGGGCCTGATCATTACCGGGCGGTGAGCTACCCATTGCTCGTCACCCGCACGCCCGTGCCTATGGTAGCCGGAAGTCCGTAATGGACTCCTGACGCCCGGGGCGTCTCCTGCGGCGGCTAGTGGCGTGAGGACGCATATATTGCCTCTCCCTCACGTGCTCCACTTCCTCCTTCGCGAGCATTACTGCCTCGCAGCCCTGCCCTTGCCCTCTCGCTTCATACATGGCCTGGACCAAGTCCGGACGGACAAAGAGATCGCCACTGCCGATCGCCTCCACGAGGACACGGTGGTGCTCCGCCCAGGCAGGGCACACTTTCACCGTATGCTCCACCGTGTCCTCCAGGCGATCCACACAGTGATAACGCCCGGGCTTTTCCTGCTACCCTTTCTGAATTGAACCTCGTAAAGCACCCCGTGTCCGGTGAGGACCTGCGGAAGGCGAAATCTGAGGACGCCGTCGAGCCTCTCAAGCTCTCAACTCCCCAAAAAGGGGAAGCGGTGGGCGTCCGCGTCGTACGTCCATTCTTAGGTTGAGACTCAGACACAAACTTTTCAGTTGATTGATACTATACCTCGGCAAAGACAGTGGTGTTATCAATATAATAATTGTAATTGATGAGACAATATGTGTACATTGTAAACATATCATATCGTTGGATAAGTTATTATTTTTAAAGAAAACCGAAATAATCGAAACCGCGGTTTTCGCTAAACTGAAACCCGGTTTCTAAAAATGAGGTGAAAACCGGTTAAACCGGTTTTTTCGACTTCGGTGAAACCGGTTTTGTGACCCCTAGTGCCAACTGTGCGCCTTAATAGCTCATTATACTAGGAGTATAACTTACACAGTCCTAAAGAGCCCAGAATAATCCAACGCACAAATCTCAACAGCGGAAGTGGAAAGCGAGGTATTTGTTTCAAGTTTCCGCAACCAGACCTCGTATTTTAGAAACGCTTTGAGGAAACGTTTATTATTATATGAACGATGCTTTTTACGAGAGCTGGATTAAAAGATTCCATGTCTATTTTAGAGCTCTAGTCGGACATTTTAACGTTGTTATTGCATCTTCAAGGAGTCAAGAGTGTAGTTTGAGTGGAGAACTATAGAGTGCTGAGCTAGATGATTTATTTATCTATACTTCTCGCACACAAGAAAGGTACAAACGCGGACTTAATGCCTTAGGCATTCTTCATCAGTCAACCAAGGGTGTTTTAGATGGCAGATGCTTTGGTTGAAAATATGATAAAACGCAATGATTCAATTGAAATAGCAAATAAGCTAAGTAGTGTCTTCTCCTATAGGTATTGAAGTTTATAATTATTCTTGGAGCCAAATAACTCTCAAATTTAACCACACCTGCAACGCTATTAACTGCCGCGACACGCTAATGAACAACACATAGTACTTAAGAAGCTAATTGCGTTACAGAAGTGATAATTAACGAGCAGGGGGCGTGGAAAGGCATCGGGGGCAAACTCGTTAACAGATCGCCTGCGAATGCTAGCTAGAAGATTGTGACTAACACCCGCCACAACGAGTGCAAACTTCGATGAATCTATAAAATTAAAACCGGGAACTGTACGCTTTATTCTGGCGCAATCTTTTAAGATAAGGCGAGGTGGATATGCGATTCCTGACCTCAATTAGACGGGGATTTATCTATCAAATGTAATCCGTAGCTGTTTCGCGTTTAGATAAGATGGAATTTTAGATGCACTTCAATCCAATAATATACGCACTTGGAGATTGAAGAAAAAATATAAGATTTCAACTCGCGTCGCGTTAAATGTGAATGAGAACGCTGATGCCCCGGAGTGCAACGTAAAAGATTTTAAAGGATGAGGATGAGCCAGTATATACTGCAGAAAAGTGCTGAAGAAACATAAAATTGTTTAAAACTACTTTTCAGAATCGAGTATTATTTTCCAAATGGTCAGAAATTGTGGTTTTCGGTGGTAATGTTGGGCCACAAAAGAGATGAATTAAAAACAATTGCTGTAAGGATGTGTGCTGTTACACGAACGGATTGAGTAAGAAATCTAAACTTTTAAACTAATATTATAAATGCAAAAGTAACTCTGTCTGTCTGTCTCGCTTTCCTGCTAAAACTACTGAACCAATTTAAATGAAATTTGGCACACAGATAGTTTAGAGGCCTGAGAAAGGACATAGGATACTTTTTATCGCGGTAGTATGTTCCCGCGGGATTATTTCCACCCTCCACGCGGGCGAAGCCGCTGGCAAAAACTAGTGACTACATATAAGGAAGTCTGAAAATGGCACTGCTAACTGAAAAGTTGTGTGGACATCGGTTGTTACGGTATGGGCTCGTGATACGGAAGAATGAGCACAATTTCGTGAGGAAAGTTGAGTATGAATGTTGATGGCTATAAGAGTAGGAGAACAAATAAACGATAAATGGACTGTGTGAATGGTGATATGGATAGAAAAGCGGTGATTACTGAGATGACGGCTAATAGAGGAGTATGTAACAACAAGACATGTTACGCCGACCCCAAATAAATGGGATAAGGGCAGGAAAATTATGATGTTTGTACAAACGGTAGCGCTGTGTAGCAAATATAGAAACGAATTACTTCCAAGTATATTCAACACTTTTGGAATAAAATAAACGTTTTTTCAAGCCAGGTCACGTTCTGTCGAGAGTAATTGAAATCTGACCAAGCTACAGCACATATACTTAAGTATACATACCAACAACGCTTGCGGTCACCGAATAAAAAGTGAACACAAAAAACTCTAGCATAACAATGACGTAGCTTTGTAATTTTAAAGGTCTTTGACTGTTCTCACCTCCGTTACGGATAGGCAAGTTTATTAACTCGCAGTTAATAATGAGAAAAAATTGCATTACACGTTTAGAAAAAATATAAGATTGAAAATAAAGAGTCATTGTGGTGAGCTTAATGAGGCTTGACGCCGCTTACAGGATTGCCGGAAAATAAAAAAGAGTGAATGATTCTAGTAGAAATAAAGTAAACGAACATGGTCAAGAATTGAGCTCCATGACAATCGGAGAGGCATATGTCAATATTGTACGGCTACGAGTTGTTTATGATCAAGAAACGAAGTTGCGATGAAAGATACTAGCAGAAAAAAAATGTAATAACTATACAGAAACCACATAGGTCGAGTCATTGTAGTAATGGAAAAGGATAATGGAATAATGGATGAAGGCTGAAGACAAACTGAATTAAAAGTGAAAATAAAAACAAAGCCTTGTATGTGTTCTTGTCATGCCCATGTACGCAGGAACAAAGATAAGTTTTGGGACAAGGTTCTTCGATTCCACCGCAAAATAGAAGTAGCATAATCGACCAATTAATTACGTTCCCAAAGATGGTACAACGGCTTCCCCTTCTCGAGCGCACGTGAGCCATAATCCACCACGCGCCCAGTGTAGGTTAGATTAAATGTCTAAATAAGAGATATTCTCCTACAGTTTGTCTCTAATTTATGGCTATTGTAGAAGTTCGCGATATGGGGACAGGAACCTTTTAACCGTATATTATCCCACTGTTGGGTAAAGGCCACCCAAAAAGCTTTTCAAGAACTTTGCCCGCGCCACCTCAAACCAGCCAGACTGACTTAAATTGGATAAATCCCTAAGGATCCAGGCGTATAAATGTATCCAAATAATAAAGCCACTGCAATACATGTTCGTTAAATATGAGGCTCGTTCGTCATCTTACTTTTGGTCTCTGAAAGTTGTGCGAAAATCGGTTGTCATGAAAATACCGTAGGGAATGTTTTGAGTGTGAATGTCGATGCCTGTAAGAGATGGGGAAGACCAAAGAAACGATGGATGGACTGTGTGAAAGATAATATGGCTAGAAAGGAGGTGACTGCCGAGATGACGACTAATAGGGAAACAAGGAAGAAAAAGACATGTTGCGTCGACCCCAAATAAAACTTAGGTAAGGGCAACAGAATGATAATCTTAATTCCGGAGATATCGGTCTCATTTTCCTTAAACCTGACGTCTTACACAATTTCTGGCTAGTGTCACATAAGTTTACCAAAAGCCATTTACAGCGCATTTTATTAAGACGTCTTTTAATCCATGTTTAACGTTACGCGTGATCTACAAAACATTTCGGTAATACCATAAATCTGGTGAGCGAGGAAAAGCTCTCTTTGATCGGCGGCTTTAATATGTTTTCGATTTGGCGTCGGGACGGGCCGCAGACCGCTCCGGTTGCGTCAGAGGCGGTGACACCTCGCGGATACTGTCCACGGAACGACACTTATTCTATTAGCGGGCCGATTTATGAGCAGCCATATGACAAGCAGGCAAATGTCTGTCTACAAAGTCGGTTAACGCTTCTAGACGTTGAAATGTTACATCGACTCACGGAAACTTTTGTATATGTCATTAAAAGAGACATTTTTTTTTAAATATCCGCTATGCTACAGACATAGGTACAATACAACCAAATTGAAATGCCTTCACTTACTTCACCGACGAGTGCCAAAAATTCACAGAATGTCCAAACTTTTAATGTTGGGATCATGTTGGGCAACTGACAGGGAATTACGTCGTACATTTAAAAAGTCTGATTCACCGGAGACACTTTCATTCGATCCGGAAATATCTACCGAGCGAATTTAGGCGTCCTTGTGTACGATTTTAAAGTACCTAAAGGACAATAATACATGTGAATCTGTAACGGCGAACAGACAAACTTCTGACTCACAGAGAGTTAAAAGTAGTGAGTTACATTTATCTTTTTTCAACAAGTGTTTCAAGTAAATTATATTGGAGGGATTTTGGTACTAGAAAATTAAATATTATGCTATGAAGTCGAGGATAGATTCCCACGCTTTAGAAGATGGTGAATAATATCATTTTATAGTACAATGCTATTTGGATATTTAGCGCCTTTAGTAAAGAGGGCAGTTTACAATTTCGTGCCAACTTCTACGGCGAAACTAGAACTGGGCCAGTCACCGTTAATGCTCTATATAGGTGATTGTATCCAGATCACATCAAAGAGCCACCGACGGGGATACAACGCAGGAGTCCGTAGGACAGATGCGACTGAAGATTTGCTATATCGAGGCAAGTCGTAAAAATCAATAGAAACGGACGTACAGCTTCGTTTATTCTGGACTAAGATCGCGAACGTAAAGTTTGAAGTAGATTGATGTTCCGAGTTCGAGATGAAGAGGATTCTTTATCGGAATAGTGATTGTGTTAATTTACGTAAAGCAGCAATAGTTGAGGAATGTTGTTGTGGTTCAGTTTACTACGCGGTGTGGGTGGCTCGTGGCTGCTGGCCGAGCCACTCGGAAGTGGATTAGATGAGCAACTGTGTTGTTACGTTTTACGATACTATTGACAATTATGTATTATTCTAACACCTATTGAAACATTTAAACCGCTGAATCTTATTTTCCAGATAGTTTCTGAAGTGATGCCAAATAGTAAAGGAAAAACATTGAATTAAAAGCTTCAAAAAAGTAAATATTTATAAGCAGTTACTTAAATTTATTATTGATTTCCTGGTTAATCACGAATTAACTAGCAAGGAACTAGAAATATTGTTAGAAATTTTAAACGTTCACTTGTTCTACAATCGAATGTCGTTTTAACTTCAAGAAGTGATTTTAAACCAAATAATTTCCTTTTTATGTCGGAGCAAGGTTCGAAATGGGTTAGTCAAAATAAAAATATATGAGTCATCACTCCGCAAACCGTTTGATAGTATAAACAGGAAATTATTGAATTTCTGCGATGTAATGACCGGCGATGCTGAGAACTTTTTAAAAACATGTTGTTTGGATCACCCCAGACTTTTCGAATGTATCTGCCAGATCATATCATACAAATACTGTTTTGTTTTTTAATGTTATCTGGAGGATAGTAACTATCCGGACACTATGACACTGAAACAAACCCTTATTGATTCTTTCAATAGTTTATGCTTCTCTAATTTAATTTCCTAATTATTTTTTGTATAAATATGATTGATTCCCACCCATCAAAGAAACAAAAATATTGAAAGCAAATATGTGGTGACGTAAGACCGAAGTTATGAAAGCCTGATGAGAGGAATCTTCCAACGAATAGTGGAGGAATATAGTAGCAGCAATAGGAAGTAATACAAAAGCTATTGGCAAAGGTATCGTTGTGAAACGCGCGCTGAGTCACCGGGTATTTGTGAGGAGCACCCGAGCGCGCGCTCCGACCGTTCAGCCCCTACGCCACAACACACGCTCCATCTTACGTCGACTTCTATCTTACTGATTATATGTGTATCTTACTGATTTTGATCTTGATAAAATTTTATAAATGTTTTGCAAGCTCTATCTCTATGTTTGGTGATTTTGTTGGAATATAGAATACTTGTTTCGCCTCTATCGTGTGGTGTCGGACGTAATGAATGGCACCATCACATTTCTTCTCATAGATGTCGCAAGAGGCGACTAAGGGACTAACGGACTAACTAGAGAATGGGCAGCAGCGTTCTCTATGCGTTTTACCACCATACTGTGATCGACAACCCGCCTGCCAAGCGTGGCGATTATGACTAACACCCCCAAAATTGGGGGAGGCCTATGTCCAGCAGTGGATGATGATGATGATGAAATTTATTTTAAGGAATTTGCTTATTAAGCTCCGGCTGAAATTATGATAATGATGATAGAATACTTATGATATATGAAACGATGAAGATGGATGAAAAAAGCGTCAAAAATATGTTTAAGGGTATTTTTATTGACGCGTTAAGTTTTATTACTAGAATACTGACTACACTACAGGTTGCATTCTAACATCATTAAAATATACGACTTTGTGGTTGATTAATGATTTTAGATGAATCAAATGGATACAGTAACTATTTTGATAAATTAATATTTTATCTGCTTTTAAATATGACATAACATCACACAGGGATGGACTTTTAAACTTTTTTATGTAACAAAATTGACCTCGACATATTGAAGGTTACTGATTAAAATCTTCCTAAACGTGAGCAGTGTAGGAAGGAAAGCCAGAATATAGTGGGAAATAGGCTTCTCTTGGGGGAGAATAGACAGTCAGGGATTGGACGACTTCTTGACTATATGTCAGTGCATTTAGCTGCAACGAAACATATATTTACAGCTCACGATGCGACGGCATAGAAAAACAGCGTAACGATTTCGCGTAAACGTAAGCGAGCGGTGAGCGGCCGCGGCCAGGGCGCGTGACGCAGATACGAGCCCCGACCTACTTATGTCGTAGAAAAAATCAGCAGATGTTCAACTTTGAGGCGCGGGATATATCGAGCAGAATGTGTTGTTCCGAATAGAAATAAACTTGTCACATATTTTGATTGTATCTAGAGCGGGCGGCGGTTAGTCATGTCGCGCTGCCGATGCCAACGGCCCGGCCGCTGCGACCAACCACCATCTATAAAGGCAATCGCGCTCCAGACTGAATCACTGTAGGCGCCGTCTGCAAAATGTCTCATCACTGCCGTATTTACGATGTTTATTATAGTTATTGTTGCGACCACATATGGTACGGCTTGACGTGGTTTGAAGGTCACGTCAGAGCGTTGCTATTGGTAACAGATCAAGATCAAAGAAAATAGTCAGTTTGGCTCAAATACCTACAACAGTTTATAAATGTAACGTGACGTAGGCTAAAGAAAGTAGACGAGGTTTACTGACATAATCTAGAACATTATTGTACAACTTGTATAACGCCTGCGCTGACCAGGTTCTGGGTCAGGCATATCCGCTGAGTCTTGAAATCTCAAGTTCTATCATAGATTTGTTTAAACTGCGAGTTATTTCCGAACTAACCAGATGCAATATCGGGAGAACCGTTACCATAGGTAAAGGGTTACTTGTTAACACTACGCTACGGAGCGTTTGTAAACAACACTATTTTAGAATCTTCAAAGGGAATTGTTTATTAGCATCTCTTAAAGATCTCTTACAACAAAAGACCTAACATTGGGAATAAATTTAGAGTCGTTATTTTGGACAGTGGCCGAGATCCTCCGGTCAGAGGCCGGTGTTGCCATACGGAGGACTGAAGAGTTTCGGAGGGTAGCAACCTTATGTATAGTGGTGTGTAAGTGGCTCATCTAATTGTTTAGTTCGGGCGTCGCACGCGCAGCTCTGCTCGCGAATCATAAAATAATTAGCAGTGATTCATCGTCGCGCCGAAAGCGTCACTCGTCGCTGCTAGATAGCCGTTAGCTGAGAGATTTTGGCATTACCTTTTGACAGACGATTATTTCACTGTCGCCGATCGTTAGGAGAAAATTTACCGCGTGATTACTGTGTCAGTTAATTCTTATTTTTGTATTGATTGATGGGTGCTTGTAACTGCAATTTATTTATATTTTGCAACGTTTTTAGTATTCAGATTTTATTAATATTATCTATGGACTTTTTTTAAGCTGACCATGAAACGTCAGTTCGAAGAGAGGGTATAGTTTTACATTTAGCGGCAAGACAGAAGAACATACAGCATTTAAATTTGTCTTGCACACAATTTATATAATTTGATCAGACTGTTTTTCTCTTCTGTCGGGATAAACTGATAGTTACGGCAGTCAGCAAAGTTGGTCAGCAAGATTTGACAAAACGAGAAGATAACTGTTGATAAAATCATTTATATTTCAATGGTCTTTGGCCGGTCTTAGACAAAAAATTGATAATTACAGTGGTAGCAGGGGACAGTCAGCAGTTTCCAGAGAAGCAAGCAAGGAACAATCTCGAAATTGTCGAAACCAGTGAAGAGCAGTATATTCTAGTAATTGGGACCAACAACCCAATTCTGGGATAGACATATTAAAGAAAGTTTGTCAAAGACTAACAAGTGACAGTTTCTTGTAGATTATAATTGAATGCAATTGGAATTATTGAGAAATTAATTAAAAGATTTAAAGCCTTAGTAGTAAGTCCCCTTCTCCCAGGGTGAATGGGTTGAAACTGGCAGCCAAATCTGCTAGCAGTAAGAAGATAATAGATCAGTGGATGACTGATAATTAATGCGCTCAGTAGCTTTTTAATTCTTGGTCATGGACAGAAGAGATCTTTGATTGTGATCTCCTTAGAAACAAAACTTCAAGAGCTCATTCTGGATTCAAAATTGTATGAACAGATAACTGAGAACAAGTTCAAGGACTGAATATTTACAATAAATTAATTTTACAACATTGTGAAATAATTCGGTTCACATAAAAACTCTGCGATAAAATACACCGTAGTTACCTGAAAGCGTCCTTTCAATTTCAAGTACCTGTTTTAACATTTTGTCTTACATAATTTCATCACTACAAACTACTGTTCAAAACGGGCTACTCACTCATGTAAACGTCAACGAACACTTGCAATTTATCGTAACCCGGTTGCACTGTTATCGAAACTTGAACGGCACAGTCTGTTTGCGGCATTTCACTGGGTGTTAGAGACCCTAAAGCTCACCAGGTCGGCGTGCGCGTGTTGGTCGCGCGGTTGCATCGAGTGCAGCGAGCGGGCGCGGGCGATGCGCCGGCCGCGGCGGGGACGCGAGACTGTGCGACGCGCGGCCCGACCCATGCCTCCCCTTAAATTAGATTAATTGTATCGCGCTGATTCATGCGTGGCCCGACGCGCTTCTTTTTGTTGACACCGGACTAATGCGTTCGCTTAATTTAGATTTTGAGGATTATGAGAGGTGAATGAATTTTCCTTTTTTTTTTCGACCATGATGCACCGGTTTGTGAACGGTCGAGCTTATAGACGAAATTTCCAATAAGTCACAAAACGAAGTTGGCGCAAATACACATTGCATACAACCATTTGTAAAATTCAAAAGTGAAAAAATATTAATCGTGAAATGAAATAAGTAGATACCGTGCATCGAATTTCGGTTATCATGGGTTCGCGTGCTTATTATCCTTTTTTAAAACGCAGCCCCAATTTTAAAGCGCCGCAGGTGGTTCATAGTAATAAATGGTAAAAGATCAAACTGACATGAATAATAATGATAATAAAACGTAATCAAGACTTCATCAAGGTTTACAGCCAAAAAAGCATCTACCTGCTAAAACAAGCTAGCAAAAAAATTAGTCTCTCGTTAGCTCTGAGTTAGCCACGCATATTCCGAGTAGCGTCCAAAGTGAATAGGTACATGTAACATGGATGATCGTTCTCTGGAACCGCGGTTGGATATGTTCGGGCGCTGGAAACGCCGATACTGTATAAAAATCAACACGTTTGTTTATTTGAGCAACGCATAACGGGCGAGGTGCCCGCCGCGGCGGCACCCATGAAAATATTACGACTTATTTACTTTACCGCGATACTGTTCTTACCGCATTGACGTCTGCTCTCTGAGTCAGCAGGGCCGAGCCACGAGGCACGTCTCACTTAACACATTTGCGAAATTTGCAACATCACCGGACTATAGTAAATGTTTCTGTAACACTTCAGCTACCGTTTTGGTGATTCTTGCATACGAATTTACAAACCCGTGCAAACCGCAACGAATTAATCTTACATTGTATTCTCATTTAATCCGAAATATCAGCCTCTATGTTAACTGAATCCAGTGTTTTTAGTCTTTGGACATGAATGACCTACCTGAGAACAAAAAAATCGTTTCCACTTCGCGCAACAATTCGCGCGGAGATCTAACGACTGCCTTGAAAACTCACTCACGTTAAGGTCTCGAATAATTATGAATTAAAGATAAACACTTAGTGCAATTTACGAAAATAAACCTAATAAATCACAAGCCTGAATGTACTGGGAACTACCTGACATGTCTTCACACCGCGCACATTTTACACAGCACACAAAACACAACAACAATGTCTGCCAGTAATTATTTATGGGAAAAACATACTCATTTGCGAACGTTTATGACGAACGCCATAACAATGCACACAGTATTATGTTATTAAGTGTGTGCACTGTTGTTGGGTGGTAGTCGCGATGTGACAACGCGACGGCCGGAAGCGGTAGATAAACAAAAGGCGATCTGTCTAGCCATCTGCGCGGATGCTTGTCAATAATGCGCGACGCAATAACGACCCATAACCCTATTCTCAGATCACGCCGACGTAACTAAAACGCCTTATTTATAATTTGAAAGTCTGAAGAAATGAAAAAATAAAGGGGAACCAACTATGCAGAACTCAACCAGAAATATGGGCAATGATAGTGCCTGAGGTTGGATTTCGGCGCAGGAGCACACCGAGGAAACACTGACAGGGCTTCTAGTATACGGTCCAATTTCTAAAAATGGAGCACAAAGATGATTGGACTAGTCCAGTGGTATCTACTTCCATATATCACATACTTTAACTAAATAACAAGTCAAAAGCTGATCAAACGCATGCCAAACATAATGACTTCGCCGCAACGCACGCACGAAACCCATCCAACGAAAAACGACTACAAAGTTGCAGCTAAGTAAAGACTTCCTGGATTCGCCACTTTAGCGAGAATAAAACTAGGAACTAATGGTGGGCAGGAACAACCCCGTTACCGATCTAACAATACTTTGGCTTTGCGATCGGTCGTTGGTCCCACACTACCCGGTTCCTAGAAGGTAAGCGGACACAGTCTAAAATAGTCGCGGCCCCTTCGGAGAAGCGTGAGTCATGGCGGGACCGTCCTGCGCCGCATCTGGACCGCATACACACACGCGTATAACTAATCAATACGTACGTCAGGAAAGATGCTGTTTTTATGACAGCTCCAGATGCGATAGAAACATGGAGAAATGCGGTCGGAAGATTTCTGTACACTTCTCATAGCTTGCGTTTTGTTTTTGGTTCGGAGATGGCTACGCTTTTTGAATTGCGCTCAATCAATCAAAGGTGAACGAAGTCAAATGAGTACCCGGTACGAATCGTAAAGGTTTTATTACATAACTCGGTTTACGATTGTAAATAGAGATAAAGAGAGCAAGTTCTGTAGCAGGTTTACTTTATTCTACACACCCCAGGTATGTAACAGGAAAAGAAGGCAATCAAAAATAAAAACCGAAATCGACAATGCGTCTTTCCCAAATTGACTTTTTTGTCAGAAAGAAATCTCGGAATTCGATAGAGTTGACTTCAAACCAAGAATCATTTCTACAAGGAAAACTACATATTTTATAGCTCGAACAGTTTCAAAGAACTTAGCCATCTTGTTTTTATGTGACGCCCAGAGATACTCCACGTTTATTCAAGATTTATATTGATGTTGAGTTAGAACCGACTATGTAAAGGATTAGTCATGGAATTCCCAATAAACTCCATTGGTGGAGGAAAAGCGTTCTGCGAAGTAGGAAATCTTAACATACAAGATTTATTGAATAAAGTGGCGCTACCATTTTACAGTGTTTCAGGGAATTATGAATTGAACAGTATTGTTTATTAAAGAAATGGTATCAACCGTTTTAAATTTATTTAGTCTATGAATATTTGTGGTCAACGGTTGCCACGAGGAACATTATGTAAAAAATTGAACTTCATATTGAATATTTTTTTGGTCACGATATTTTAGAAACAATACAACTTGCAGTTCCCGTACTCCTGAATTTATACTTGATGATGTTATTATAAAAAAACGGTTTACATTAAAAACAAAGAACTGCTCCAAAACATTATTCGATTCCAGCAAATTCGAGATTCAAAACAAAACCCGCCTATTTATTTACAATCCATAAAGTAAGACAGAGAAAAATTACTCATTAGTGTATGGCGCCACCGCACCGCAGCAACGTTCACGCAACTTGCGCCCACGCACTGGTACGTGCAACTACGACATTAACGACAAACACGCAACGCTTTTATTGTGAACTACTAAAATCTGCTATTACTAGACACTTCAACGTTAACACCATTCCGATTTGACCCCAATGTGTCTGTTGCAAGTTTAAAAAAACACAGTTCTATTATGTTACTGCCAAACAAATAAATACGCTTATGATCTCACCCAAAATCGAATCTAGAACTCAGCAATGTATAAAAAAAACTCTAATAATAATAATGCCGGAACTACACTGTTGGCCTCTCATTTATTATTGGGAAATGTAAAATTATTATATTCTTCTATACCGCTTCTTCATTCATCAAGGCGTTTGTAGCAGCAAATAGGTTACACGGTAATATTTCTGGCAATGTTAGCGCTAATATTTCTTCCCCATTGACAGTTTTTAAATACAGAAAGTACGAAAATTAACTCAAAGAAGTAAGTATAAACAGATTTGCAGCAAACATAAAAAATAATAACATCAAATAAGATTGACTCCGTCATCCACATTTAAACACATCCACTTATAATATACGCGATGAGTCACTTTGTGTTCAAAGCCTGGATTAGACGCAGTAGTATCTTTTAATACTCTAACGCACTTATTTCGAGCAAAGTGCAAAAATAAGTTATGTAATAATAAAACTAGTATAACATGTCTGTTCGTGTGACTAAGCGCTTGATATTTGAGTGCGCGGTATTTGCTGTCAAATGGCGGCGCGGCTTTCTCAGAACAGCTAACACTATGCATTATAATTAACATTAGGGCTCTTGTTGTTAGCCAGACTGTAAATGATACCCTACGTATCCTGAGAACTAGTGTATATTCAGTTGCACTGTTTGTTTTATAAATAAATTAAATGGCCGCGTTGAAATGCTGCATGACAGAAAGTTGAGCAGACAATTGCTTTTACATTTTTCATGTTGTGTTGCAGTTTGTCAAAGTCAGTGACTGGATGACAACTGACAATTGACGACAAGTTTGTTAAAATGTTATTTGATGAAATGATTTGTGGGTAGGCCTTGGTGGTCTTTAGCTTGGAATTGGTCTTTAGCTTGGAATTATTCAATGAAAAGCTTTTGCTCAGTTATTATTCATATAAAGAGTTTTGATTTGTTATTTAAAAGTTATAATTAAAATGCGCAAATGAGGGTTTTAGAAAAATAGTCCGTGCCTATTACTTAGCATAAATTAACTCCATGGGCCGCTTAATACAAGTTTCTTAAAAGAGAATGCTGATAAAGATGCAGGCATATTTTTCATCGAATTTGCCATGACATTATGAAATTTACTCAGGTCACAGTGAGTGAAAAGGATGTTTAGATATACGCATGTTTGCGTATCTTGTATGTTGTTCCGAGTTACTGAAATACTTTGAAAGGTTTTTCATAAAAAAAAAAACAATATTATATCCAGATTATAATAATAAATATGTAGTAAAAGTGATTTTACCTTTTGAAGAATTTATCTAATTAGAATAGAGGAATATTAAGGAAACAATTGATGCATTTTGCGTAAATAGAAGTGCCTAGAAAGGGGATGTACATTGGTATGACGGCAAATAGAGATGAATGGAAAAGAGACAAGCTGTGCAATCCTTAAAATAATAATAATATCGTTTATTTATAAAAAAGGGGCACATTTATAAAGTAACTTAATTATTAAAATAGAGCACAGTTGCTCATTTGCCTGAACTAGTTTGAACCTGTGCTTTAGGCTAGTAAAATGTCAATAAAAGCAAAGAAGTATGGCAATATAATAATATGGAAGTTTTCAGTGGAATTAATAGTATCCCTAGAACATGTGTATTTTTAATTAGTAGAGAAGATACATCTTTCATTACTCACAAAACAAAAAATAGCAGTTCAATTCTGCAAAAAGTGAAAAATACAATATACGATGTTGGTAAACATTAACCACACATTCAGCAAAACAAAAACAAAACTACCCACATATGAACAGTTGAACGTAAAACCGTAGCTGGCGTGCGCGTGAGTCAGTGATCGAGCGTGTCCTGGCAGGACTCCGCTATTTGTGCGCGGTTACTCACGCGCTGATGCATTGGTACAAGATTAGACGACAATCTCGAATCTCTTGAGTTATGGTCTGCTCTTATGTTTTGCACCGATATAACTAATAACATTTCTTAGTCGACTGTAGAGCTAGATTGTTCGTTTTGTTAACTGCAGTAGTTTTATTCGGGATTATTCAGCTTCTGTCCGCGACTTCGTCGACGTAAAATTTTTACTCAAATCGTTTGGAGCTAACAGATAATTGTGACTGTCAAATAATAAATAAATAATTTGCAATAAAATAATATTGCGACTATAAATTGAGGTGTAAGCTATCCTATCTTTCAAGTTGGATCAAACTGCACACGGTGTGAAAATTTTATTAAAATCGCTTAAGTAGTTTAGGAGTCCATCCCGGACAAACAACGTGACGCGTAATTTATATATATTAAGATTATATCATAATGAACGAATTGTATTATCCGTGTGGTGTCGGAAGTAAAGACCAACATCACCCCATTTTTGCCCGTGGGTGTTGTAAAAAGCGTCTAAGGGACTTATTACAGAATATGCAGCAGCGTACTGTATGCATTTTACTACAATACTACGATCGCCAATCCGCCAGCCAAGTGTGGCGATTATGGTAAACCCCTCCAAATTAGGTGAGGCCTATGTCCAACGGTGGACATCTTACGGCTGAAATGATGATGATGATATTGAACGAATCTAGGGGTACCCTATTACTTGCTTAGTCTTTTCTGATTAAATCCCAAAAATCTATTAAAAAGTTACGCTATTTAAAACTTATACTATTCTGTGGGCCATAAATACGTGGTAATTATGGCTGGATGTAGTCAGTCAGTCTACCGTATCATGGCTAACATTCAGGTGAAAAAGTAATCGAACTTGAGCCATAAGCAACCCGAAATAGAATACAAAATGAATACAGCGATGATAATTAACAATAATACATAACCGGTCAAGAACATCAATGTTAAATGTTGAACTAAGTGCAATAAAAATGTAGGCGGTGTGGAAAGTGGGAAAGACGACATCTATGCTCTAACGTAGGAACTAAATACACTATTCAAATTTCTGGGGAAACAAAAATCCATGTTGCAAGCAATAATCTAGCAAGAATAGTGGTTAAGTGTTTGTTACATGTACCATGTGGCAGTATTCTAGAAACGGGTGAAACACGGCGTACAAGATTTACGGAAGGAGAAGAAGATAGTCTAGATTTAAACTTTTTCTAGAATACTGCCGTTTTACTGTTTTTTTTTTTTTTAGATTTCACTACTACCGTATAGTGTTTTTGTTGGAACGTGGTTGTTTTATTTTTTTATCAAAAAGTTTTAATTTTCACTTTTAAGTTATGGCACCTACCCCCACGAATTTGTATACCAGTACTTGGTAAAAAAAACAGGGACGAAAAGTTATTATAACATGATCAATATCATCATTCATCATTTCAGCCGTAAGACGTCCACTGCTGGACATAGGCCTCCCATAATTTGGGGGGGGGGGGGGGGGGGGGTTTGCCATAATCACCACGCTTGGCAGGCGGATTGGCGATCGCAGTATGGTGGTAAAATGCATAGAGAACGCTGCTGCCCATTCTCCAGTAAGTCACTTAGTCGCCTCCTACGACACCCACGGGATGAAATGGGGTGATGCTATTCTTTACGTCCGGCACCCCACTGTCTATATGCAAGTGGAAAAAATACGTATTATTGAAGCGTACCCAAAATCGACCCAAGCATATTTGTAATAAAATTCATATTGGACCCAACTAGTGGGCATAACATAACTATTAAAAAAAAGGAAAGAATTTCGTTATCGATGAACAATTCCCGGAGATATCGCGTAAGATTATAGCAGGATAAAAAAACAGATGAATTGGGAACGTCCCCCTTTTTGAAGTCGGTTAAAAATTAAGAAAATGGATGATCGAGACATATTCGGTCGTACAAAGAGTTTATAATGATGTATAAAACCGGATTGTGACTCTTTGCATTAAACATTTCGAGTGCCAATTCTTTTTACAACATCTAAAAGCTCTTTTGCGACAATACATTACAGAACATGTCCCGTTTATTTTCGGTTCTAGCTTGTTAGTCTGTTACATGACTCAATCTCACCTTAATTACACTTTAAAAACAATAGTCTCTGATTTATGTGAGTTTTTCAGTGTTAGTGCGCATTTATATTGAGTTAAAAGCCATTTCACTTCAGACTCACGCGCCCCCACGTCAGTGTTACACGTGGTCAGTTAGACGAATCTCTGAATCATCCAAAGTGCGGTACTATTCTTATACTGCGCGGAAACATCGGTTGTAATACGATTATAATTTCACCTGAACTTCGAGGCTTTTTATAACACTCTCACTAAAATAACTCGCAAATTAACGCTGTATAATGGTTGTTAAATTGAACACTTGAAGATTGGCTTATGTCGTTGTGCTGTGAAAATATTTTAATTTTTACACTGCTGGAGAATTGTCTCTTCTCACAATGAAAGGAACGAGTTAATCAACATGACGGAATAGTGCGGTTTAAACCAATATCCATGATATTTTTCTTAACAAAATGGTACTAAAATTGATATTGCCAGAAATTCGCCGGCTTTCACGACGTTTTTGATTAATCAGTGAACAAGAAAAACAGTCCTGACTTTTTAAAGTAAAATAAACAAAAATATCACAATCAATAGTGAACACAGCAAGCAATACTCACCCACTGTATAGTATTTATCAAATCCAGCAGAATTTCTCACTTCCACATAATCATCATAAGCGATTGGCACGTCGATCAACTCCCATGAATTCTGAAAAATTTTACAACTAGTTTATATAAAGCTAAAAGACTTTAAATCGACATAAATAATGCATAAAACCATAAATATATATATACATAAAATACTATAACTATGTTAGTTGGTCCTCCACCGGTTGTGCTATCTTCACTACATAACTTGCGTCTTCAAGGGACAGGACAAGGTATAAATATACGTTTATTGGACTTACTGGATCCACTTCAATCTGTAAAGGCGTTTGATATCTCGGATCAATGGCTCTCTGTGATAGATTCCCGTTGTACTCTTTGACGGGCGTCATGGGACTGTTGGTAGCGCTGAGTCTGTCGCAGTAGTTCTGGTTATAGTCCTCTTTCCTGGCCGAGTTGGAGTTGCTGGTGACGGAGAGGCTCCGGGCCGGCGAGAGCTGGTCGTGCTCTCTGTTCCAGTAGTGCTCCATGTCGATGTGGCGCGGGTTGATGTTGCCGATGTTGTAGTTGGCGATGGGTGACAGGCGGCGCGGCGAGGAGCCCTCGCTGAACACGGCGGGGCTGCGGCCCTGCGGCGAGGCCGCGCTGGGCGCCGGCGAGCTCGACGTCCGGTTGATGGTCACCGGGGACCTCCCCGCTTCCGTAAACACTTCCGGCTTTTTAAACTGCTGTGGAATCCGAACCGGTCCTATTCTGTTATGTACATCCGGCTCATCTTTAGGTAAGGCCGAGGTTTTGGGTTGCGCCTCGGCGGCCATTAAGTGCTGTAGCTTACTCACTTGAGTTTCGACGAAGCTGCGCGGCCGGGGCGGCTGGATGGTATGGTCGATGTTCCTGAGGAGGACGGGGTTGGAGGCCGTGGCGTCGTACGGCGTGGGGATGTGTACTTGTGAGAGCGTGTGGTCGGTGTCGAGGCTGTCCTGCGTGTCGTACTGCATGTACTCGTCGTCCTCGCACTCCGAGTCGTCGTCCTCGCAGTCGTCGTAGTTGATGGGCGTGTCCGCGCCCGGGAAGTACTCACACAGCGCCGACATTATCTCTACCACCTGGAATGCACCAAATACGTATTATTATTAGGCTAGCCTTTGGTGGTGTTGGAATGTTATGTATAAGTCATCATCATCTGCCTAAAGTTTTCCCGAATATATTGGGGTCGGCTTCCAGTCTAATCGGGTGCAGTTGAATACCAGTATGTAACATGGAGCAACTGCCTATTTGACCTCTACAACCTAGTTACTGGGTAAAAGATACCTATTGGGAAAAAAAAAAAAATGGGACCAATGACTAGGCGAGCTTTCCGAGGCATGGAAGGGTACGTAAAGATGGTCACCCATGGCGAGCAACGGGTAGCTCGCCGCCCGGTAAGGACCAAGCTCGTGTCGACGGCGCGTAGTGTTCCACGCGCGCCTCAAAGAGATGTCAGCAGCAGTGTAGGGGTCTACTAGGACCGATGCCTGCCGGGGTCGCGTGATTGTTCGAAAGAGATACCGTGACCCTGGCACATGGGCAACTGAAGGAACACGGGTGGGTTTTAGTCAGTAAAAGTCTGACATGGCCTCCCGCTCCGCCCAGAGCGGGAGAAGTCATTTGATGATTTCCCATCCAAAAAAAAAAAAGATGGTCACCCATGCACGGACCAACCGCGGCAAGCATAGCTTAACCTGATTGGTCGAACTGTGTGGTTATTATTACTTAGCCACAAGCGTCTCCAGGCATTCATTTAGTTTTGATTATTTTCCTGAATATAATTTAATTGTCATAATTCATAAGATTAGTTTTGCATGATTGATTATTATTGCTACTTATGGTCTTGTCTTCCAGTAATTCGATTAATTTCTAAGTCATGATTATTTGACATATTGTACGACATTCAATCAAGCGATAGACACTAAAGATAACTAAAAATTAATCTCTTCTCAGTTTGACCACAGGCTTTAACCGTAGACCAGGGATGTTGCGGATGCCGAATTTTTCACATCCGCGGATGCGGATATTTGAAGGCCCACATCCGCGGATGCGGATGCGGATGCGGATCTTAAGATTTATTATAAGAAACTATGTGAGTGGGGAAATAAAATAATAAGAGAGTAATTATTAATATTTTAATAAAATATTTAGTAATAAGTTGAAAATTAGAGCATTTGTATTTAATAAATAGTAAAATTGCCGCCTTTTCCGGGTCTAGTCTGTTACGCAGAGGTTCATAAATGAAACCTGCACTACTAAACAATTGTTTGCTAGGAACACTGGCTGGTGGTGTCGATAAAAATCTACGTGCTATTGGTGATAATAGTTTAAATTCTTCTCGATTACGATCCACCATTTAAGAGCACAATGCTGTGTATATTCACAATTTTACAATACACTCGAAACGCACAACAACACCATACGACTGACTTACTAACCAAAAACAAATGATACACCACGATAACAAACACGTCGGATCTTGTCACCGAGCGAAATCTTCGCTCCTATTGGCCAATGATCACATGCCTACGGCATGCGCCAGTCCGGCTACGTCTATTTTCTTTCTTGTCGCGACCTGTGCAACATCTGCATCCGCATGAACATCCGTAATAAACGGATGCGGATGCGGATGCAGATGTCCAAATCAATGCGGATGCTCCGCATTTGCGGATGCGGATGCGGATATTCGCAACATCCCTGCCGTAGACATAGGAAATCTCCTTTGTATGCGTGTGTGTGTTAAACGCATAGTAGTGTGAGTAATGTTTGTTTTTAATTAA
This sequence comes from Aporophyla lueneburgensis, assembly GCA_932294355.1. Classification (NCBI taxonomy): domain Eukaryota; kingdom Metazoa; phylum Arthropoda; class Insecta; order Lepidoptera; family Noctuidae; genus Aporophyla; species Aporophyla lueneburgensis. Next base: position 18,980,364 of record OW028754.1, read on the forward strand.
TTTAATGTACTTCTTAGGCATTATACAATTAAGATATTAACTTTCTATACTCCTATAACTTTCTCCTCTCCATATAAACTTTCAACTGTGCCAAATAATTTAATCCCGGTAATTTTCGTAAAAAGGCATACAAAGATTTTACTTTTTTTTTTGGATGGGAAATCATCAAATGACTTCTCCCGCTCTGAGCGGAGCGGGAGGGCTTGTCAGACTTTTACTGACTAAAACCCACCCGTGTTTCTTCAGGCCTTGCCCATGTGCCAGGGTCACGGTATCTCTTTCGAACAATCTCGCGACCCTGGCAGGCATCGGTCCTAGCAGACCCCTTCAGTGTTGCTGACATCTCTTTGAGGCACAAAGATTTTACTTCATGTAATAATAAATCGATTCTCAAATATCAGCTCGCTGACATACGATATCTCGTACGTGGACGAAATAGATCTAAAAAATGTATAAAATTCACAATGCGTTTCATAATTATGTTTTTTCTTTTTCATAAACACAACCCTAATCCACTCTACTGTGCATTGAAAGTCATTTTTCTTGTCTGTATAATAATTATGTGACCATTTAAATCATTTCTAAACTATGAAACGGATTTTAATGGGTATTTCACCATAATTTACTTAGAGCATTTATTTCGAAAGGTTAACATTCATATATAACTGAAATATATCACAGCAATCTCGTATCTTTTGACATGTTGCTATTGCAACCGTTTGAAGAGGGAGCAGGGCCCTCGTTACAAATAAAATGAAAAAACTTCAAACAGAAATGGTACTTCCTTTTCTTTTATTTTGCAATGTGCATTGTGAACACCTGTGCCAGTACAGGTGAGTAATCAATTTATAATAGCGTAACCTTTACTATTGGCAACAGATTGCTCCACTCATCATTTATATTTGGATGGAAGGTAGGCTTACCTTGGCCATGCTGGGTCTCTCCGCAGGAACTTTGTGCCAACATTGTGTCATCAACTGCTCTATTGGCTCAGGACAACCCTCTATCAGATTTGGCCTTTGACCTAGAATTTTATAATGGTTTTATTTAATCACACTTCTGATAAAACTTAATTTAGAGAGATCACACTTTATTAACTGAAATAATATTATTATAACACACACCTTTATCTTTTTGTATTTGGATTCAGAACACTTTTCAAAAAAATACTTCGTTTTTTTTTTTCTCAAAGATAAACAAATGTCAGATGTCAGAGGTTTAGATTCAAATGATGTTAAAAGGATGCACCAAATGGAATGTTATGGAAGGATATACTGATGGTAGGCGGGATGAATCACATAAGTATGATATCATAATTCAATGGAACTAAAACTTTAATTGGTAGTTTTATTGTTTACCGTTGATGAGTAAACGTCAGGTAGGATAATTATCTATGGAGGCATTTGTTGTTTAATGGCCATAAAAAAATTAGCATGGTAGGTGCACATAATTGAAATTGTTTTGAATCATGTTTCATAAAAAATGTAATACATTGGATTAGTCAGCATTCTGCTTATCATCATTTCAGCCAAAAGGCGTGCTGGACATGGGCCACCCCCAATTTAGGAAGGTATGCCATAATCGCCAAGCTTGGCAGGAGGGTGGCGATCGCAGTATGGTGGTAAAATGTATAGAGAATGCTGCTGCCCATCCTCCAGTCAGGGCTTCTGCTTATTAGCATGGTATCTATAGTTCAATGTAATTTTTGTACTTTATTTGAACTGCATAAATATTTCTCACTCAAAATATTTAGTTTCACAAAGAATACTTGAAGTGTGTGATGTTACATAAGTTTGCATTAATTAGACATTTGAATTAATCTTCTAGATAGGAAACGGCGACCTCATCTAGCTCAAAAAAAATATGATTTACTTGTAAAAGTGTTTGTACAGACCTACTTACAGAAATAAAATCATTTATTATTTAGAAATCAAACCGCTTGCTTGACCTGTAGAATTTTAACTTGGGAGTGAATTTCTGGTACAAAGTAAATTATACGAGGTATCAAAATCTTTAAGGTTGTTAAGGAAATCTTATTACTACGTCTACACACATGCCAAGCTGGTATCGACGTATCAACCAGTATGAAATTAGTTTTATACAATACCTGTATGCACAGCCCACATTATCCTAAAAGCTGACCCTCCTTCCTCAAAGGGTTTCCTTCGGGACAGGACCTCCCATAGAATAATACCCCATGAGAACACATCACATTTCTCTGTATATGTTGAACCTTCAAACACCTGTAAAATAAAGAAAAGAAAGTTCATTATTATAGTTATTTGAACTAGCAATATTATTAGTGTTATTGTTTATTGCCGACTAGCTTCAGTGCATGGCTTAGCCAGTGTGGATATCGGAAATTATTCTACGGGAGTGTGGTACTGGGACTAAAAGCTTATGTTATTTAAAAAAACATCAGCTGTTTGACAGTGAAAGTTCCGTTAAAATCGGTCCATACGTTACAGGGATTTGCCGAAACAAACAAACTGACTTACAAAAATCTTTAAAATTAGATTTATATGGCTAATCATTTTCCCTATTAGCTAAGAATGCCAACAAGCTTATCGGACATGATCGAAGAAGTAATGTGCCACTGCGGAGCATCTTCTCACAAGCATTTACTAATAATCACCACAATTAATGGATGTTGACGATTTTAAAGAAGACCTTAATACAGGAAAACAATAAGGAAAATGTGACCTTTTACTATCTCTACAAAGAAAAATGTATGAATAAGATAGAGTAAAAGATTTGGGCACGGATATGATTAGATTGCAATATTGTTTTATTACTATGTACTCCACAAAGGCCTGTTAAGCTGTATGAAATCTCACTATCAGCTGTGGGAATTGTGTATCTGTTGTGATAATGTTAGAAAGATGATTTGTATTTTTTTTTAAATTGTGGAGCCTGTTTCTCATGATTTTTATTTTTAACTAGCTTTTGCCAGCGGCTTCGCCCGCGTGGAGGTCGGAAATTATCCCGCGGGAACGTACTACCGGGATAAAAAGTAGCCTATGTCATTTCTCATGCTCTAAACTATCTGTGTACCAAATTTCATTTAAATCGGTTCGGTAGTTTTAGCAGGAAAGCGAGATAGATAGACAGACAGACAGACCGACAGACAGACAGAGTTACTTTTGCATTTATAATATTAGTATGGATTATTTTTAAAAGCAAGAAGGAATTTTAATATTAACTTTGAAAGTACCATCATAGATTTATTGTTTTGATATAAACATATTGTAAGTATTTTCTTTGTGTGTTATAAGTTAGTCTGTATTATTTTGTTGCCAAGCAAACGAAAAATACCCAGTGTTATTTTATCTACCTATAATTAAGTACTGATTACATCTAAATAATACCTTAATAAACGGATTTATTATTTCCTTATTTATGTGTGAAAAATGAAATGTTTGTATAACAAACAAAGATTTTATTATTTCTTACAAATTTTTATAACATGGAGTTGCCACGGCAGTAAGTAACTACTTGTCTATTTATCCGAAAAAATGTTGCAAGCAAAGTCTGCAAACGTCATTTCATAATAAAATAAATGAAAACCTCTTTATTGTGCTAGTCTGTTTGTGGGTAGTACACATAAAATGACAATTAACACAATGTCTTTCCAGTTGGCAGATCAACCTTTATTTACGTTGCTAAACAGATAGTTTTCCAAATCTAAAAAGCAAGAACTTCCTTCAAAGCCCATGGATCCTGCCAGGGTCGCGAGATTGTTCAAACGAGATACCGTGGCCTTGGCATATGGGTTACTGAAGGAAGACTGGTGGGTTTTAGTCAGTAAAAGTCTGACATGCCCTCCCACTCCACCCAGAGCGGGAGAAGTCATTTGATGATTTCCCATCCAAAAACAAAAAGCCCATGGATTGCGATTGGAAATGTGCCATACAATTAGGGTGCTGTATTCTACTAGCAAATACTGGACAGTATTGCCATGAAGAGGTTTATATAGTATCTAAGTTCTATATTATAGAGGTTTGGTTTCCGCACTTAGTCCGTTGAGTGGACCATTGTGTGTGGGCCATGGTGGCTGTCGGTGTCTCCCTCCAGAAGTTGCATATGTCTCCTGGAGGTTTATATATTTCTTACTTGGCAGTGTACAGTGTGGCATGAGGATTGACGCGCAACCTGTTAGTTGCCATGGATCTGATTCTCCTAGCAATGAATTTTTCGTCAGTTATTAAAAAAATTTGGTGTTCCATACATTTGACGGCATACATATATTACACTTTCAAAGGAATAAGATTTTATAAAAAAAAAAATACGATTATGGTGATGGGTTCAGAATCATGTACTGGATCCATGGTAACAGGTTGCGTGTAAATGTTCCGGTCATCCTATATGTTACAATGCCAAGTTATACTAGTATAAACTAGGATCAAGCGCTGTGCAAATAGAGGCTACAGCTAGTTATTGTCAGCGAATGATAACATAACAAAAAGCAATAGATTATCTCAAACATTTATTCTTAAGGGCCCACCTTGAATGTGAATGATAGTAGGATGGGCGTGGTTTATGGCGGGTCAACCTAAAGTGGCCGGCCGCCACAAACTTATATCTGAACCGTTTATAGAGAATAGGAAAACCAGCGGCCAAAAGTTGAACTAATGACAGAAAATTTCTCGATATAAAAAACGTTACTAACTTAGCATAGCCTTGCTGTAAGCACTATTCCTGTCACTGTTGCACATCTGTCAAACTGCAATAGCAAGGTAGAGATGGAAACATCTTAGAAAAAAGTACGTGAAAGTAGCATTAATTTAGTCGGTCTATGAAATATTTGCACATAGCGTGCAATGGAGTAGACAAATAATACAAATATTTAATTATAAGCAATAAAACTATCTTACAGCAAGAAATAATCTTTTTTATCTATATGTAATATTATAAATACGAAACTAATTCTGTCCGTCTGTTACTCTTTCACGACTAAACCTTATTCGTTACCCATTAACCCTATTTATTCCGCGACTTCACGTGCGTCCGCGTAACGTAAGATTTACGCAAACGAAGTCGCGGGAAAAAGCTAGCTAATATTTATGTACGGATGTTGGGTTATACGAGATTGATTAACTCAACATAATTAAAAATATATAATAAACAATTTAAGTATTTATTAATTACTAGTGATCGCCCATTGGTCGAAATTTGACCGTGCTTCATTTGAATAGAAATACATTATTAAGTGAAAATATATATATACAATAATAAATATAAAAAAATAATATGGTTAAATTTGACATTCAGTAACACTATAGACAGATAATATTACAGACAAATATTCTCGATATGATCATAGATTGAAAAAATGAAATAGGTTATATATCTATAAAATTAATTTATTACCTATATTTATACTTGACAATAATACAAACAAATAAGTTCTTTATATTTTACCTATATTAACAAATAAATAAACTGAACTGAACTGACATTCAGTAAGACTATAGACCACAGACTTGGACCATAAACAAAAGAATATCTATGCATGTGTGTATTATTAAATATACGGTCATGAATAGTAGTGTGTGTAACGTGTTATTTATTGAAAATAATGTATTTATACGCACAATTTAAAAAAAAATATTAGCATTCGTCACATCTTATCTGTATAAACTATACGTTTGCGAAATTTCATACTCCGCCCGTCCGCCCAATTTTCGTAAAAAGGGATCCAAAGTTTTCGCTTCACGTATTAATATATAGATTTACAACATGAAATTAAAAATAACGAATTAATCTTCTAGAGCTCTATAAATAAAATATGTGATGGTGTTTAAGAGATTAATAAACTTCAATTTCGTTTCACCGATCACTATACATTTATTTGGTAAATGACAATTACAATATTTTACATAGACTTCGTCCATTACGTAATACTAGTTATGATTTTTTTTTCACCTTATTTTACAAGTCATTTATATTTCCTTCAAGGTCAATTACGTATGGCAATGTGTATGATAAATGTCAAAATTACTTGACGTATACATACATATATTTTAGTAATTACGTGTGACTGCGGTTAGAAAACCAAAACCGATATTATTGCCGATATTTTGTAACTATGTCTAGATTATATCTTTTTATTTGGGTGTTTTACCCGACTGCTGAGAGCAATGTGTTTATCAGCCTATTAACTCGTATGTTTGTTTGTTCTTTTATTAACTTTATTTTTCATTACATTTACTTTGGGGTTAGGGGTAATTCAGAGATGGAGTACACAAATAATTTGCTAAACAGTCTTCATAAGATTATAGAAGTATGTTTAGTGTTATTCAAAACAGAGTAAAACACCATTGTTTTGATCATCCCATTATTTGATTTTGATTAAAATCTTGTAGGAATGAAAAATTATAAATAGCCAATATGTTTTCAGAAAGCACTCTTGTAGACCTTTGATTAGATATCAATTAGATATCGAGAAGCAGTGGTGGCTCAGTGGCAACGGCTACTAATTACGAGTTCGAACCCGAGCAGGCGCTTTACTCTGTGTAAATTATTTCAACACCACTGCTCTCAAAACTGTGAAGGAAAACATCGTGAGTAAACCGGCATGTCTAAGAACCAAAAAATTGAAGACATGTGTCATCTACCAACCCGCACTGGGCCCTCGTGGTGGATTATGTCCCACTCTCTCTCACCGAGAGGAGGCCTGTGTCCCAGCAATTGGAACGTTATAGGCTGCTAATGATTAGGTATCAAACACGGTACATATAGGGTTCGAAACACCTAGGCCTGGCGTCAGGCCACGTGCCTGACATGGATGGCTTCGTGAAGGTAGAGAGAAGCTTCGTAGTCGGAACCAGTGTGAGACCGTGCTAGCAGGACTCAATATGCTGCTGCGTCCAGCTACACTAACGACGCAGCTCTATGTGTCCCGTCTACATTACACCACGAAGGTTAAGGAGATCGTGGAGTTTGTACGTGTTAAGTCCAACTGGACCTTAAGGGTCGAGAAGTTGGAACCATGCCAGCCACAACACGAACTTCAAGTCATTCGTGGTGCGAGTTCCAACGCATCAAATCGAGACTTTCCTCAAGGAAGAGTTTTGGCCGAAGGGTGTCGTGTATCGGCAATTCCGCGGAAGGCTACGCGATACTTCACAGCGCAACACGTCGCCGTCACTTCGTGTACAATAATTATGTTTACGTGGTTTTTACTTGTATGTATGATAGTCTGTATGGTATTATGATTTGGGTCTTTGTAGCCCGAAATAAACTGATTTGATTGATTATATGAAATTAAAATTTATATTTTCAATAAAACTTCACATCTGCTATAAATGATAAATGATTTTATTTCTGTAAGTAGGTTTGTACAAACACTTTTACATACCAATGTTATGTTAAAAACATACTAGTTCGGCGTTTGACACATCCTGTTTAAATCATTACCCTTCTTTGGCCTGCTGTCAAGTAAAACCTCACCTTTTTTACAATTCTAATGCTACTCCATTCATTCGTTGTGCTCTTGCATTTGAAGTGACAGTACTTGACATATAGATATATTTTTGACATAATTCAAACCTAAAAACTAATTATATATTTTATTTTATTTCTAAATGAATGATTATTATAAGTTATTGGGATGAAACAGACGTTCTTCTCTAGAAAATAAGGTGTTTACTCAATATTATTTTACAAAGTGAGAATAGATTGTTGCTGTAATGCTTTAGTGAAGGTGGTGAATTCGATTTATTGTTATCATCATCTTATTGGTATTTCATTCTTGCAAAATGAATAAATTAATTGCCCTGTGCAGGCACTCCTAACCTTGAAGGTACTGTTCAGTTTTGGTTTATGGTTCTTCCCATTTTCATACATAATTTAGGTCGTCTCTAAATGGTAATAGAGAAAGAATGTTATATTGTTCACAGTTACAAAAATAGACACATATACAGACGAAATACAAAGTTATTTGTAAAGCCAACACTTATTATATTAAATAATTACAGCAAAATGCTTAACTACTACCTTTTTCTGTGAACACAAATATTTAAAAAACGTAATTTTGATCGCACCGATTTGTAAAAAAGTGACATAGGTTCGTCGTCGATGAGCCCTACTGGGCGACTGATTTATGAACGAACGAGAGTGATGACACTATTTATGATAGGCAAAAGAAGAGATGGCGATAATGTGTGTGCGCTTGGAATAAAATAACGTATGTGCCAAACCGAATCGCCGTTTTTTATGAATGAAAAGTATTATTAAAACGAAAACTGTTTTACAAAAACTTAGATAGAATTATAATCAATGTTTTAAAGTAAACTATGTTTAATAATACATACGCATCGCGCCTTGAGGCTAAAAAAATCATAATCATAGATAGAACTTTGCGATTTTTTTGTATCGAGAAAATTTCATCGTATCGTGTATTCCTTTTACAGGATACTAGATCATATAGTCAAAAAACATACACTAAAAGATTAAGTACGGAAGTCATACGGTAAGAAAGGTACGCTAAAAAGAAAAAGCACGTTTATCTCGCTACGTCACCTTAAGAAATTGCTGATATATTGTATGCAATATTTATCTATCAAATAATGTGTTGGCTAAGGCATAAGACTAGCAAATGATGGTTGCTTTTTACTTGGGTTTAGTTTTGAAGAAGTTATCAATTTTACTGACCAAGAATTTTTAATAAAGAAATCACCAAACTTGACATCTAACATGGGTGTGAAGTGAACTACATGATATTAAAATCTATACTAATATTAGTATAGACAATATAAAATTATAAAGCAATAATAATTAATTATTGTATATTGTATAATATTATAAAGCTGAAGAGTCTGTTTGTTTTGTTGATGTGGTAATCTCAAGAACTACTGGCTACTGGCTGATATAACATCGGAGATAACATCAAGCTACGATCAAAAGGAGCAGATCAGCAACGAAAAATGGACGAAAACTGGCAGGCAATACGATGCCACGGGAAAGGTCAGGGGAACCGGCAGGAGCTAGTTACAAATAATATGTTGTTCAATCATATCAATGTCTAAATTGTTTACTGTGACCTGATACAAAGTTAGAATGCTAACAAGCACTATCAAGATCTACTTTAATATCTTTTATTTAGGTAATCTGTTTTTGCTATCTAATCTAAATACTATTTATTTTTCTTTTGTAAAATTTCCCAGTATAAGAAACTCTTAATTTCAATGGTGTACTTTGGAGTATAAACTTCCTTTTGGACCCTACCCTTTAATCAGGCAAATAAAACCTACAGTTTTTGTCAACAATATTTACTTTTATATTCCTAATTTTATTGTTGGTTTTACTTTATACTCATTTTTAATTTATTACATTAAATATTTAGGCAGGAAGTGCATAAGTATTTAAAACCTGAAGCACTGGTTAAACCTAGTTCAGGCAAATAAGGAACTATGCTATACTTAAATTGTTAAGTTACTTTGTAAATGTGCCCCTTTTTATTAATAAATAATTATTATATTATAATATTGAATCAAAATCAAAATCAAAATCAAAAGTCATTTATTCAAACTAGGCTGAGAGTCAGCACTTTTTGAACGTCAAAGTTACAAAAGACAGTCCCCCCAAAACGCCCGCCCTTCGACACTTCCTAGTGCTTTAGCTGGGAAGAAGAAGTGGCGGAACAAACTCCCCAGCAGCACAGCTGTCTGTTAAGTTAGAAGAACTTGATTCTATACAATATCGTGTAAGTAATTAATATTATAAAACAAAACCAAACATACATTATTCGCCATATGTCAGCTAGCACACGCCAATATACGAACAAAACATTGAAAAGTAAACTCAAGCTGAAATAAATAATAAAACAAAATCGTAAACAGAACGTAAAACTTAAATAAAGCCTCCAGGCATAAAGGGCGTGCCCGCTTACATATTCAACGACGCAAAATGATACATATACATACATTGATGCATATTGCTAAGTTGAAGTTACAATAGTTAAACTAGGACCTCCGGAGTAAAAATAAAATAACAGTTAATACAAATAACAATAACAAAAACCATGGTCAGCAAGTCGACCAGTCACCACAAGCAGCACCCGTTCACGAGCATAACGCAAAGGTCAGCCATTACCCCCCTCGCCATATTTGAGGGAAGGTGGTAACCCGACCCCCGACGCTACCGCAAGCAGTGACATCTAAGGGAGCATGACGAACTTGCTGCCGGTTGGTCAGGCTAGAATATTATGAACAGCTGACGAGGTCGCTAGCTAACTACATGTTGCAATACAACTCATTTAAAATCACTGTAATGAGTAGATTATGTCCACAATAAGTGAAATTAAAAGAAAATAAAAAATAATTAACAAAATCAGTTAAATAAAAATAAAATAAAAAAAAAACAATTATATGAACTACCCATATAAACTGTCAGTAGGAAAGCTAATTCTGGATTGAAAGAACATAAACATTGTCTTGAGTTAATCACAGCGACCAACTATTCTTATCGTTTAAGTAGTCGTTGATAGAATAGTATGCCTTTGAACAAAGGTTGGATTTTACTTTAGCTTTAAACTCATTAAACTGCAAATCTAGCAAAGCAGAGGGAAGCTTGTTATAAAAGGTAATACCAAGACCAACAAAAGAATTATGAACCTTATGAAGCCGGTGAAAAGGAGCACGTAGTTTGTCCTTATTTCTAGTATTAATGTTATGAATATCACTGTTTTTAGTGTACAAGTGTATGTTTTGCCTAATATATAAGATGTTGGCGAAGATGAATTGTGATGCCACCGTAAGAATACCAATATCTTTAAATAAATCTCTCAGAGAAACTCTAGCACCTAGTTGGTAAATCGCTCGAACAGCTCGTTTTTGAAGAACAAAAATATTTTGAATGTCCGCGGCTTTGCCCCACAGCAGAATGCCGTAGGACATTATGCTATGAAAATAACTAAAATAGACTAATCGAGCTGTATCAACATCCGTGTACTGTCTAACTTTCCTTACGGCGTAGGCGGCCGAACTGAGCCTTCCCGCTAGGCTTGATATATGTGATCCCCACTGAAGTTTGGCGTCTACTGTTATGCCCAGAAAAACTGCCGAGTGTACAGTATCAAGCACCTGATTATTTAAAACGACATTGGGTCCCAGATTCCTAACATTCGGTAAGGCGAACTTTATACATTTCGTTTTCTTAGCATTAAGAACTAGGTTATTTGTGGTAAACCAATCCGTAGCCATTGAGAGCGCACTGTTCACGTCGTCAAAATCTTTTCTATTCCTGTCTACTTTAAAGATAAGTGAGGTGTCATCAGCAAATAGTACAATGTCACAGATATTCTTTAAATAGAATGGTAAGTCATTAATGTACACTAAGAATAAGAATGGACCCAGTATTGAGCCCCAGTATTGACAAATGCTGTATGGGTAGCAAAAGTATCCAGTGCTGAATTATCAGTAAATTATTTACATGTTATTAGTATTTAGTCATTACTAACCTCAGGTGCCATCCAAGCTGCACTGCCCTTATTATTAGTCATGTATGTAGCTTTATCGGCAGCAGTGCCAAAGTCACAGATCTTTAGTCTTTGCCCACCTCCCACGAGTAATAGGTTAGGTGGTTTTAAATCCCTGTGTATCAGCGGCTTTGGTTTCATTGAATGCAGGTACGCTACACCCTGTAATGTAATATAGTTGTAAAGTGATTTAAGAGCATCTTTTAAGCGTCAGCAAGCATCTTTCTAATTTGAATGATTAGAAGAAAATTGTTTGGTTATTAATAGGTATACTGATTTCCAATGATAATTAATGATTGTATACTGATATTAATTAAATTCCTTTGACCAAATAGCCAAAATTATCAAAGATAACTGAAAAAATGTACATATCTAAGCAATATAAAATCAAAACAATGTTAACCTCTGCGCACTGTCGAGCCCAGCTCATGGCGTGCGCTGCAGTATATTTAGGCTTGGGGCGGTTGTGCAGCACATTATACAGCGAGCCACCCTCCGCGTATTCCATGACCAGACAGACGTGGGCGCCCTTCGTGCACGCTCCATACAGTCGCACGATGTTCGGATGTGACACGCGAGACAACTGTCGCACTTCTATAGAAAATTCCCGCTTCTCAGCCTCAGAATTGATGTGCTTTATTGCTACTAGTGTGTTCCGCCACAGACCCTTCCATACTACACCAAACGCGCCTTTGCCCACCACCTGACGACACAAATTGAGTACTTATAGTTCTAATTAACATTCTATAGTTCACTATAGAACAAATTATGTCCCAATATTTACCGATAACTCCTGAATCTCATTGTAATCTATCTCCTCTACGAATGTCTGCTGAACAGGCGAGTCTTGCACATTGGAAGCCATGGGTACACTTGTTATCACATTATCAAAATGACTAGCACGTTAGTTTAACGTTATTAATTAAGATCTACCTAATTTTCTTTATAAAAGTGTAAAAATAGTTGGTTATCTCAATTTTCTCAGTATTGTTTGGCAGAGAAAAGCAACTGCGACAAGGCAGCCATCTTTGAAACTGTAGAACAAATGTCACACCACGATAGTGGTGTACCATTGCAATGAAAAATCGTAAACATTGTAATTTACGTTTCGATTTCCAAGAATGTTAACTGTTATTGAATTTTGTTATGAATATCTGCGTAAAATTAAATTTAATAACATGAATATTTTACGACAATCGTTTCATAAATATTTAGCTCTGTCAAAACCTTACATAAATAGCAATAAAATTAAAATCACTGTGATACAAACTCTGAGGCAAAAAGTACTCTAGGATGCAGCGGAAAGAACGGGCTCTCAGCTCTCAGTGCTGAAATATTCACGCGTTTAATTTTACGTTTTTCTTACAGAATTTTGAAAATACTTTGCAAAAACTATTTCAGAAAAATAGCATGCGGATTGAAAAATAGACACTAACGCGAAGTCGTTTAGTAGCCTCATAAATCATAAATCACAAATACAAGAACTTATTACGTAGGAATACTCACGTAAGCCAAATGAAATTTTAATTTTCTGACAAATTTATGTAATTGCATGACTTATTTAGGATCTTCAGACTTGCACTGGAAGGGTTCCGTACTACCATAAAATATGCAGCCATAGTATGCTACTACTTACAAGGAGACCGCCAAGATTGTCCGCCTCCGATTTCAATGATTTTTATACAAAACGGCATTTTCATAGGTAAAATGCCGTTTTGTATGAATAAAAATAAACGAATTTTTTTCATGTATTTTTTATTTGTATTAATCGAAATAATCACCCATGCAATCAATGCATCTTTGCCAACGCAGTGGCAGTTTATTGATGCCCTTCTTAAAAAAATCAGCTGGACGGGAGGCAACAAATTCTTCAAAGGCATTTTGTACTGCCTCTCGGGTATTGAATTTTTTTCCCGCCAAGGAGTTATCCAAATTCTGGAAAAAGTAGTAGTCTGTAGGCGCAAGGTCTGGTGAGTAGGGCGGATGATGGAGAGCTTCCAACCCCAGTTCTTGCAACTTGGAGACCGTCTGCTGTGCAGTATGAGGTTGCGTGTTGTCGTGCAGGAGCAGTGGAGACGAACGATTGACCAATGCTGGTTGGAAATGTGCCAGCTTCTCCATCATTGAGTTCAATTCTTCACAGTACACATCTGCAGTAATGCTCACCCCGTTTGGTAAGAAGCTGTGATGAATCACACCGGCGCTAGACCACCAAACAGTGACCATCACTTTTCTAGGGGTAAGTTTTCGTTTAGGGCATTGTTTAGGTGCTGAACCAGGATCCAACCAACTTGCTGAGCGCTTGCGGTTATCAAACAGAATCCATTTTTCATCGCAGGTAACAATGCGGTTCAAAATTCCTTCATTTGTGTGTCTGTTGAGCAGTGCAAGGCACGTCTCGACGCGTACTTCGCGCTGGCGATCATTGAGTTCGTGGGGCACCCATTTGTCAAGCTTTTTTACCTTGCCAATTTCACGAAAATGGACCAATATTGTTTTGACGCTAACGTCGAAAGCTGCTGCTAATTCAGCCGTAGATTGTGTATCATCAGCTTCCACAATCGCCTTTAATTAGTCATTGTCGACCAAAGTCTTCGGACGACCGCGAGGTTCATTTTTCAGGTCGAAATTTCCAGAACGGAAGCGAGCAAACCAATAACAGGTGGTGCGTTGGTTTGTAGTGTTAGCTCCGTAAACGTCGTTCATGTTGCGTGCCGCTTGTGCCGCGTTGCTGCCACGGCGGTACTCATATTCCATAATTACTCGAATTTTTAACATATCCATGATGACGAAAAAGATTGAAATGCGATGAAAATGTAACACTAATCAATAAACAAATGACTACTTTGGAAAAAGAATTCCATGTTTTTTTAATAAAATTAATTTGAAATTAGAATTCTTAGACAAAAAATATTATGATTTGAAATGGCCAGTACTGCAGAACGGCAATTTCATAGGTAAAGACCTAATATATGTTGTTATGTTTGAGTAAGTAAGTATTTACCCAAAAGGAATTCACGCAACGCTCAACAGAGTTGCTTCTACCGAGCAACTTAAGGGGCACGCCCCGGGCGTCGGGAGTCGATTGCGGACTCCCGGCCACCGTAGGCGCGAGCTTGCGGGTGGCGAGCAATGGGTAGCTCGCCGCCCGGTAAGGACCAAGCTCGGGTCGACGGCGCGCAGTATTCCACGCGCGCCTCAAAGATATGTCGGCAGCAGTGTAGGGGTCTACTAGGACCGATGCCTGCCGGGGTCGCGTGATTGTTCGAAAGAGATACCGTGACCCTGGCACATGGGCAACTGATGGAACACGGGTGGGTTTTAGTCAGTAAAAGTCTGACACGCCCTCCCGCTCCGCCCAGAGCGGGAGAAGTCATTTGATGATTTCCCATCCTGTAAAAAAAAAAAGGGCACACCTAGTGTAACGGCCTAAAAAAAGGTGATTTTTGGGGTTTTTAACAAAAAAACTACTTTATTAATTGTTTCAAAATTGTAAGAGTATATATAAACACGTTTTAAGAATATAAAGCAAATGTTTTTAATTATTATTGTAATAAATTTTTTATGTTATACACGATCTCCAACGGCGCGAAAAAATAAAGGTTCTCCAATGCTGCAGTAATTCCGGCCTTCTCCGTGGATGGAATATAAAAAATAACTCGTTAAAAGATATTGTCCGCAGAATGACATACGATCAAAAAAAAAAAAAATGCCAAAATGGCGGCGTTTAAAAAAAAAAGTCGAATTTCAACCAATATTTTGGTCGTTTTTGGTCTGTCAAAATTCTATTTTTGATCAGATCAAAAAATCTATCGAAAAAAAATTCGGAATTATTTTTCGGTGCCAGACAAACGCGTTTTTCTCGAAACAGCATTTTTCGAATTTGCTGCAGTGATTACTCAAAGACAAATGATCCCATCAGTACCGAATTTTTTCCTACATATTTTCTATATAGTTCTCCATACAATGACTTATCGATTTTTTGATCTTATCAAAAATCGAATTTTGGCAGGCCAAAAACGACCAAAATTATGGGTGAAATTCGACTTTCTTTTTAAATGCCGCCATTTTGTTAATTTTTGTTTTTTTTTTTATCGTAGTTCATTGTACGGATAATATCTTCTAGTTTAACGAGTTTTTTTTTTTAGATTTCATCCACAAAGATGGCCGGAATTACTGCAGCAGTGGAGGATTTTTTTTTTATGCCGTCGGAGATCGTGTATAATTTTAAAAATATTTTACAAAACTAATTAAAAACATTTGCTTTATATTCTTAAAACATGTATAAATATACTCTTAAAATTTTGAAACAATTAATAAAGTAGATTTTTTAATAAAAAATCCCAAAAGTCACCTTTTTTAGGCCGTTACACTAGGTGTGCCCCTTAAGTTGCTCGGTAGAAGCAACTCTGAAACTATTGACCGTTGCGTGAATTCCTTTTGGGTAATTACTCACTTACTCAAACATAACAACATATATAAAAATCATTGAAATCGGAGGCGGACAATCTTGGCGGTCTCTTTGTTAGTATGTGCTTATTGTAGTAGGTACACACTGTATGAACATTTTAAGTGATTACGTCTTGTTATACAAAAAAAAAAACAGCTCCTGTCAGAGCCGACATGTGCGGCAAAGTAAATCCACGTAGCTGCAAAAATCTCGCAGCTAGGTACTTATATTCTTACATCCATATGTAAGAATATAAGTACCTAGCTGCGAGATTTTTTCGCTCACTGGAGCTTCAAGACACTGCTTAGCGCCGAAACTTAAAAGTTTTTTCAATCAGTTATTGAAGCTTGCTCGTTGTGCTTAGGGCCGAACATTAAACTGACATTTGTTGAGATGGGCCAGCACCTATAGATCTATGGCTAGGACACCGGAGAGAAACCACAGCGTTTATTTCATGTATAAGAAAAACAGAATGCAGTCCAAAGGTTTTCAAAAATTTGCCAGTCACACATCCTTCCCTAGTGTGGCCGATGTCGTGCAGTTTTCTTTCATACAAAGTGAATTTTAGTAGGTCAACCCTACTACCTTGTAAATACCTATACCTGCGTGAGTATAGTGTAGGCGTGGGCTGCTTTAAGGCTCGTACAGACTAGCGCGACGCGACAGTCGCGCGCGATTCGGCGATTTATATCCGTAAAACAATTTCTATGAAAACGCGCGCGACACTGCACACAGGGGCGACCTTTCTCGCCGCGACACTGTCATAGAAATTGTTGTTGTTTAGACTGGCGCTTTTACAGAGTTGCTGATGTAGTTTGTAGAGCTAAGAGATACCTATTCTACAGACCTCTTACAGCAGCAATCCATCAGCAACCTTACACTTACGAGAATAAAGATAATTGTTATATTGAGACACTAACTTTAATATTACACTTTCTTATTAAAAAATAACCAACAAAAAAAAAATGTAGTGTCTCCAGATTCATATTCTGAATCCACAGGTTATGCGTCAATATCCCTTCTATCCTGAATAATTAGCCTGCCATGGAGCCTATTATTGGATAACTAGGAAAATGAGAAATAAAACTATATAACTTACACGAAACAGTTTAATTAATAACGTAACTCTCTGAGAATTATTATTCCTTTTAGGAACTCAAAGGAACCAGAGTATTCTGAGATAGTTCACCAAGCTCGTTGGTTGTATAATTTACACTTAGACACACTTTTTCAAAATGGTCTAAAAGGGCAAACGCCGCTTTGCAATTAAAGGTAGCCGCTACCTGTTTAGGTGTTTCATTTCTGTGATTGACATCAAACAGATTGGCTCCCAAGTCCATTAATATGTTGATAAGGTAGGAATTATTACTCATTGCTGCAAAATGTAATGCCTGCCGTCCACCCGGGGCTTCCGGATCGTTTACAATGGCACCGTGCTCAACTAAAAGGCGAAGTATTTTTTCTTCTTCAATGGTTGGAACACACATCATGACAAATTCTGAAATTCATACTCAAGTTATAAGTGCAAAAAGTGAATTGCTGCCTAACATACGGCTGAGCGGATCAAAATGAAAATTGGATAGGAGATAGATTTGATCTGGGCCATACCTAGGGTATGTTTCGTCTCGAAAAATATCTTGATGGAGGTGAAATATGGGTTGAAAGTTTATATGGGCAACCCATAATTCCTCGGGATTTGAAAAACCAGACTTTGGTTTTTAGTAAGAAATAAAAAAAAAAAACCGGCCAAGTGCGAGTCGGACTCGCGCACCGAGGGGTTCTGTACAAACCTGTAGGTATTCTCGGTTTATGCATAAGGTGTATGTTTATGAAATTAACTGTTTTTTTTATATTTGAGTTGATTGAATGAAAGGTAAATTGCGGTTTACGATTTATGACGTATTAAAAAAAAGCTACAAAATAGATCTCCTTCAAACCAATTTTCGGTGGAAGTTTACATGGTTATGTACATCATATATTTTTTTTTTCATTCTCTTATTTTAGAAGTTACGGGGGGGGACACACATTTTAACAGTTTGGAAGTGTCTCTCGCGCAAACTATTAGGTTTAGAAAAAAATGATATTAGAAACCTCAATACCATTTTTTAACACCTATTCATAGATACCCCACACGTATGGGTATAAAGAAAAAAAAAAAAATGAGTTTCAGTTCTAAGTATGGGGAACCCCAATTTTTTTTGTTTTTTTTTTTTCTATTTTAGTGTGAAAATCTTAATGCAATTCACAGAATACATCTACTTACCAAGTTTCAACAGCATAGCTCTTATAGTTTCGGAGAAAAGTGGCTGTGACATACGGACGTACAGACGGACAGACAGACAGACAGACAGACAGACAGACAGATAGACAGACAGACATGACGAATCTAGGGTTCCGTTTTTTGCCATTTGGCAACGGAACCCTAAAAAGTATTTAAACACGCACGTACTTTTTGCAAATAATACCAAAAGGGGGCAAAGTAAGGGGTTTGGCATGTCGAACTGTCGATGGCATCAATAAAACTCCAAAATAGCAGTCAATTTACTGTTGATAATAGATGAATGGTCCCCTATTCACCGATATTATGCAAAAATAGATAGTCCTGCTTAGTATTTTTCCAACTATGTTCGGTTAGGGTCTGCTGCCAGTCTAACCGGATACAGCTGAGCTGAATTCCAGTATTTTACGGGGAGCGAGTGCCTATCTGACCCTCACAACCCAGTTACTGGGTAACAAGATAGCCCTTGGTAAGACTGGTTAATAGACTTTTAGGCCAGTGGGTTCCTTTCGTAACATACTTACAGTGGGCATGATTCTAATTTTGACAGTTCAACACATGTCTTTGATTCATTGCGTTATTTAGAATGTCAATGACAAAATTTTCGAATATATGAAGCGATGGATTAGCAATATCCTTCAAAATGATTCAGATTCTGATTGATAGTGTGTTATGCAAATAGGAGGGTGTACTATGCATGAGCTGGATAAATGAATGTGCGAATAACACTTGTGCGACAAAACTGTACTGCGACTCACAATAGTTCGAATGCACGCTTGTGCGACACACTCGAGCTCACATAGTACACTAGGTTAAGGCGAGTGCTAGAAACGACTAGATTCAGGGTGTCGCACAAGCGTGCATTCGAACTATGGTGATTCGCAGTACAGTTTTGTCGCACAAGTGTTATTCGCACATCCGTTTGTCAAGCTCACTTAGTACACACTCATACACTTAGTAAAAAAATCACTTACGCAAGAACAAACCCGTATCCATAGGACTGAATCTTGTTACAAGTAAGGCACCATTATCCAATAATAATTTTGCCAATAGCGAAGATGGACTGAAAATAATTATTAAAATTTGTTGCGGAGACAGTCAAATTCTCATAATCATATCTAATCATTATCATCTCCCTCTCTCTAACCTCCGACAGACATAAAAGGTGTAGGTGGACCCAATTGAAATAACTAAATAAGTCTTAGGCCCACGAGCACGGCGCACGTTTATTCGGCAATGCGTAATACAACACAATACAACTTCGTCGACATAATTTATTCAATCTCATTTTTCGTTATAGCATCTACCAGGACCACTTTCTGTAGTCTCGTCTTCTGCAGAAGGAGTTTATAATA